>CM019702.1:40153376-40753376 GCA_009760885.1 Achatina immaculata | reverse complement strand
ACTGCTCAGTTACATTTCACATACATGTTAGCCCAAGTAGACTGCTCAGTTATATTTCGCATACATGTTAGCCAAAGTAAACGTCTCAGTTATATTTCACATACATATAAACCCAAGTAGACTGCTCAGTTACATTTCACATACATGTAAGAGGATTATAAACATGTCAAAGTAAAACTGTTTAAAAGCACACAAAGAAAAGTGTGAATCCTGCGTGCAGGAACAGATGAGACCACCCGACACGTCTCCCAGACTGTGGCAGCATGGAAGGAGTTCATTAACTGAACAACGGTCAACACGCAAAGAGGGGGAAAAACGTAAGGAAAATGAAAAGGAAAAATGCGGGAATGATGAATTTACGTGAGAGAAACTATGGAATCAAAGGCGATCACGTAAAAAAAAACAACAAACAATTAGAAAACTGACCTTACGACAAGCAAGGAAAGACACAAGAAAAGAAATGAAATTACAAATAACAAAACAAGAAACACTTGGAGAATGAAAGGACGGAAAACGGGAGAAAACACAAAAGACAGAGTAGGAAATTACAGAGATGAAAGAAGGGAAGATGCTAGAAGATATTCAGAGAATGAGATTATGGACACCAGCAGGGCAATATGAAGAAATAAGCAGTAAAACAGTCCCCACTATTCAAATTTTAAATAATGCTTACATGTTAAATTGTTAAAACCCAGAACAATAGGGGAAACAAGTCCACGCGTGACGAGCAGGAAGGATGTGGAGTACAACGAAAGAAAACGATTGCTCGTTAATTATGCAGCAAGAACACGTTCCACACAAGAAGGTACCTACATAAGGTAACAGAGAGCTTAACGTTTGATATGATAATTCTCCCAACATCTTTGTTCAAGTTTTTCTCTCCAAATTTGCGGCGTTACTGTGAGTTTTACATTGGTAGCTTCTCTAATGATAGTTTTCAGTCACAGAAGCAGAAAGGGTTTTCTAGCAAAGCTAAGGTTTCTGGTAGCTTTAACAGAAAGGTTTTCAGATGAGTCTTACAGGTTTATGGTTTCTGTAACAGAAAGGTTTTCAGACAAGTCTTACAGGTTTATGGTTTCTGTAATAGAAAGGTTTTCAGATGAGTCTTACAGGTTTATGGTTTCTGTAACAGAAAGGTTTTCAGACCCGCACCTCAAGGTTTTAGTCACTGTAACATTCTGACGGCCTGCTGCTGATGCACCAATTTGCAGATTTTCAATGTCTTGCAGCCATCTTCGCCCTGGTCTTCCTCTTTTTTTTTTTTTTTGTTTCTCCCATTATGTATTATCCCAAGACAGTTTTCTTTAAATTATCATGACGTTTAATGTTTTCAAAATATTTAAGTTTTCTCTGTTTAATCCTCTTTACTAGCCAGCCTTCTTCAATATTAAGTTGTGTAGTATGGATGTTTTCCTTGTTTATATATTTTACTAGCTGATTACCCGGCGTTGCTCGGGAATTTATTAATTATTAATACCGCGGAGTGGATTTGAGATCGCCATGTTTCTCCAGTGGAGAACCTTATGCTGCTTGCTCAAGAAATTATTTATTCCTGCTCCTGGAGGTGAAACTAAAAATGTTGTATATAATCAAGTTTAGAGTTAAGTTTTGGCGGGTCGAGGTTCCGTAGTAAAACATTTGGAGATTCCACCCTAAATTTCACTCCCTCTCACCCCCTCCCCCCAATGCTGATGGGGGCTGAACTTGGACGTAAACGGCATCGGAAGTGTCATTATTCATCTCAGTGACCCCGAAAACTATAGACTCGACACTAATATCAGTCGTTTTCAATTACATTTACATGTCACCCCCATCCCACTCCCACTCCAGGCCCCCCCCCATGCCGATGGCGGCTGAACTTGGATGTAAACAGCATCGGAAGTGTCACTATTCATCTCAGCGATCCCGAAAAATATGGGCTCGACTATCGATCATTTTCGATTACTTTTACATGTCACCCCAATCCCACTCCACCCCTCTCCCCCCCCCCCCCAATGCCCATGGTGGGGTGACTATGAGACCATCAAAATTATTTGGACTTGCCATCATCATCATCATCATCGTCGTCATCATCATCATCATCATCATATCATCGCAGTTCACTCCATTGAGAGCAATGGCCACGGATAAAGGCTTTCCAGTCATCCCTTTTTAAAATTATTCTCTGCTTCCTTCCATGTGCATCCTTCTGAGCACTGTCATAATTTCTCTTATCCCAAGTAAGTCTAGGTCTTCCTTGTTTTCTATTTCCCTGAGGATTCCATGTCAGTGCCTGTCTTGTTATGTTAGTGTCTTGTTTCCTCAGAGTGGGGTCAATGCACTGGTTTTACTCTCCGTGTTTCAGTAACACTCCAATTTTTTATTACAGGGAACAGGCCTTTGGCTTATCCCCCAACCTCCTTAGTCGCCTCTTACGACCTACGTGGAAGGTGGCAGTGGTCCTATTCTTTTCTCTCCAGACTTAAATTTGGGCCCCGGTAACCACACGAGACTTGCCATGTGAGGCTAAAAATGCTGCTCTTAGACCAGCACCATGTATTTCATGATTATCTCCCTTAGGCTAATCTTTTTCCTTCTTCAATTTAGTGGATAGTATGTCACCCTTTTCCCACCCCACCCCCCCCCCCCCATCCTTTGGGGTGTTAGGGGTGTCATACCTCACAGCACTTTTCCTAAGACTGTAAGCCATATGTGTACCAAGTTTGGCTGAAATTGCTCCAGGCGTTCCAGAGTTATGCTGGAACATACACACACATCCATTTATATATATAAATATATATATTAAATAATTCTTATTTAATATACATCCTCGAGATCAAAGTTGTTTCAGATGCGGTCGATATAATTTACACAAGAGAGAAAACAGAATGTTGGTTTTTCCTGTTACTCAGATTTCCAGATTTACCCGTCTTTGTTTCCTTTCAAAGTGTCACGTGATAAGATAGTTGCAAGTATCACTGGTAATCGAAAACATGTCGTTCCATGGTTTAGTTCGTGGCATTGTGGAAATTTTGTTCACTGTATTCAAAATTCAAACAAACGTAAAGAAATAGACACTCTAGCATCTCTAAAACATGATCGGAAAACAGTCAGGGAAATAGGACGGGATGTAGTAATCAGGGTTTGTTTTAAACGACAGCTAGCAGGATGGATGTAGTAGGCGGGGTTTGTTCTAGGTGACAGCCAGCAGGACGGATGTAGTAGGCGGGGTTTGTTCTAGGTGACAGCTAGCAGGACGGATGTAGTAGGCGGGGTTTGTTCTAGGTGACAGCTAGCAGGACGGATGTAGTAGGCGGGGTTTGTTCTAGGTGACAGCTAGCAGGACGGATGTAGTAGGCGGGGTTTGTTCTAAGTGACAGCTAGCAGGACGGATGTAGTAGGCGGGATTTGTTCTACGTGACAGCTAGCAGGACGAATGTAGTAGGCGAGGTTTGTTCTAGGTGACAGCTAACAGGATGAATGTAGTAGGCGGGGTTTATTTTGGGAGACAGTTAGCAGGTATGGGATGGGTTGTACTCGAGAAGACGGACTTTAGGAGTGAAGAACCAGTTTTACTTACCGGTCAGCAGGGCCTCCCATCCAGCTGGGAAAACCCACCAGGCCCCAGAGAAATGTACCTGTTGGACCCTTCTCTTCTAGGGCCTCGCTTTCAACGACCCATAGCTGATTGCTTACGTTAGAGTTGGTGACCATATCTGAGCAAGGTCCGCCCACCCCACGTCTGTTGGTTACAGGCCCTGCCTGGTAAGCGGAGCAGGGATTTCTACAGTGCCCATGGTCTGCAGGAAAGGAGCACTGCACTTCCTATTAGATAACAGACGCGTAAAGACACGCAAAAGAATCAGGAACTGTGGACTCACGATCAAAGGGACGATTAGTATAAAATGATGCCCGAGACATGCAGAGTGCACTCCTAAGTAGCATAGCTTGGACAGCGCACTTATCTGCAAAATTAGCCGCCATAATCCACTCCCCATTAAATACTATGCGTGTGTCTCAACACCTTCATTGCATCGGCTAAAAAACCAAGACATCGTGCTCGCAGTTCCTTGGAGATGAAACAACAACAACAACAACATACGTACATATATTTATAGATGGCGGAAGGGTTATCCTCAAGAGTACAAAATATTTCATGTCTGCCCTACATTCCTGTATCAAATCAGTGATATGACAATATGAGAGTGAATTTGTGTGTTTTTTTTTAATGGACAAGAAGGAATGGAATTGATATCAGCGTTTCTTTTCGCAAGAGTTTAGAAAGCCAAGTCGGTGAGAGAGAACCAAAAGTACTTTAGGCTTGGCGTATATTGTGGCAAAAGGGGAAGTAATACTGTCACAGCTAACAGTGTGAAAGAAAGGGACGGAATGCTGGTTTATTACGGTTTAGTATGACAGAAGGGGAAGTAATACTGGCACATGTTCTTGTTTGACAGAAGCGAATACTGGTTAATAATGATAATGTGCACGTTATTGAGAAACTGATGTTGAAGAGATTTCGGGCATTCATACTCAACATGTCTGATTTCGCCAGTGTTTGCCAAGCCAGAAGGACAAAAGATGAGTCACAACGGAATGAAATGAGAGAAATATTTGAAAGAGGTGAGACTCGAAAGTCAATACAGCTTTGTGGCAATAAGCCCAAACAAATATGCCAGGCAAACGGGTAGTAATAATCTACTATTGTCAAAATGAGTTTTAAAGAACTAGCCAGCTAGCAGTAGTCAATAAAACGTCGTTCGCTACTGAGCTTTTGTGTTTCTAACTGGTTTTTTTTTTTTTTACTGTGGAGATGGTTCTGAATATTTCTCCAGAAACCAACAGTTTGAAGACAGCGATTGCCTGTTCATTAATAAAATGGTTTCGGAATATGCCAAAGAACGTCAGCTTTGTCCAAATTTTATTTTTAAAAAGAAGGGAAATCTAAAGCAGCAGAAAACAATTTCATAACATGGTCATCTTTAGTCAATTAGAAAATGCTAAAATGCTGCGTTACTTGAAATAATAATCAGTTTTCTTGTACGTTTTGTGCGTGATACAAAAAAAAAAACCTCCTATAATTCACAATTTCAAAATAGCTCTACCATTTCCCAAGCGTCAACTCCCTTTACAAATCCAACCGCACAGAAAAACTACAATGAAGATTAATTAAAAATGGTTATGGTTTATAACAAGATCACAGTGAAACAATTCGAAGCTGCCAGGATGAGAAAGATAACTGTGAAACATCACTTTACCAAGTAACAAGGCAGCAACGTTATGTTTCTGTGTATGCCTTCACTAGATGCTAACAACAAAAAATGACGAGAGGGGAAAACAGAAACATCACAAAAATTACATAAAATATTTAAGTAGAAATTATTGAAAAAATATAGAAATGTTACATAAGCAATAAATTTGACTGAAGTATAAAAGATATAATCTTCGTTTAAAGTGGTGTATATATTTATACACGGATTTAGCTGTAGTCTTGTTCGTGTTCTACATTATTGGAACTACAAGCAAGATGTTCTTTGCAGTCAATGCTGTGAAGATGTTCAAGCAATGTCAAATGGAAGGGGGTGGGCGTGTTATGGTGGCTCGTGCAGATATCGGTCTCCAGTTTTTTTTTTTTTTAAAGCAGGAAAAGGTGTAATAATTCTCTACAGGTATCACCTCCAGGGGGCCCCAGCATATCTTGCCTTGCAGGTCATCGTGAGCTTATTACATGGCGCACCAAAAAAAAGACAACTAGGACAGGGTCTTGGCCAGCTATGACTCGCTGTCACGTTCGCGTGATATTGCAGTGGTAAAATTACATTCTTTATTTCAGTGTTTTAACTTTCGTAGGAAGTAAACTTTACACTGAGCCCAGTGTCAGTTCTTCGACAAGCAAGAGATCTGTGGAAATCCAGCAGAGACCTTGCAAGATGTGTATAAACTTAGTACTGACCTCACCCAGACAACTATCTTCGCACAAAGTGGTCGTATCAGGTCACTGTGTTACCTCGGGATACGGTGTTACTGCCCTTGTTTTCCTTGACCTGATGGCACACTTAAGGGTGATGTGGTCATCAGAACACCTGGCAGCATTTCCTTGCCTGACCCCGGAAGCAGCAGAGTACCCATTTCTGCAGCTGATGACTAGGGCAATGGAAGGACAAACCACCGATCTTCGTGTTAGAGTCGACAGCACTAAGCACTACACAATTCACATGTCCTCTACACTTTGAGCAGGATCTGAAATGTCTAACACGAATCTGTGACACTGGCATCCGTGGGCAAAGTGACAAGAGGACTTAGAAAATTATTGATGTCTGTTTTTAACGCCATGTAGTCGAGCTAGTACGCTCTTATGTCCAAATGCAAGAAATAAATCAGTGGAAGCCCAGCTTTAACTTCTGATGTCGTCAGGCCAATGAGACAAGTTAGATGGTGGGTTGCAGTTGGCAAGAGGTATACAAAGATTATCAGGCGATTCATATCGTGAACGTTGCACTGATGCACTTCTCTCTAGGCTCCAGAACGAAAATGAAGACTAGAAAAAAAGAACTGCCCATCACAGGAGTCGAATAAGTAGAAAGAGAAGAAGGAATCGTAAAAGATATTCCAAGGAATCTAGCTGTTGAAAAGCTAACCAGTTGCGCACTGACAGAACATTAAAATAATATAATAAATAAATTCATTCATTCATTCTGTGCCGAACAAAACTGCAAATCTTGATTCTCTGTCTTGTGCGATCCTTGATGTTCACAGACATCCAAACTCTTTTCTTGTGCTATTTGGCCAGTCCATCTTCGCATTTCACGCCTTCTTGTTCCTTTGAGTTTTCCGGTTATTACCAAATTCTCTCCCTCCCTCCCTCTCTCTCTCTCTCTCTCTCATTTTTGTTGATTGTCGACTTTAAACAATTTTCGCTGCTATGTGACGTCTT
Source organism: Achatina immaculata (assembly GCA_009760885.1). Lineage (NCBI taxonomy): Eukaryota > Metazoa > Mollusca > Gastropoda > Stylommatophora > Achatinidae > Lissachatina > Lissachatina immaculata. The sequence goes on along the minus strand of CM019702.1, from coordinate 40,746,463 downwards.
CCAAGACTTTTTTATTTGTTTTTTTTATGGATCTGTTATTTCTTTATTATTATTATTTTTTGCATTTTCCCATAACCACAAAGTAAAATTATAATTGATTTCAAAATATAAAATTACACAAGGCTCAAAATATGTAAACATAATACTTTAAAGTAGGTAGCGGAGAAAAAACCCCAAAAACAAAACAGTATTATAAAGATCTGAAAATCTTTCCGAAACAAAAATAAAAGAAAATTATATAATTAGACACAAAGTAACATGTATTCGAGTGAGCTGAATATAACTGCTGAAATGTCGTATGCTTTGCTCCAGGACGTCACGGCTGAGAGAGACGTTTTAAAGACGCGCAAGTAAACCTGGAACAGCGGACCCACGATCAAAGCGACGATTGATGCCCGAGAAATGCAGAGTTTAATCTCAAGTACCACTGCTAGGAAAACATACATACTATAAGTATACGACAAAAATAAACTGTATAGTTCTGCCTAGGAACAAACCATATAATATTTCAGTTGTTTTTTTTATCTAACAAGCGTAAATAAATATATGAAACAAAGAAAACACAATTATGAAACAAATACTAAAAATAAAGAAAAACAGTTTCAAATGTTTTAGAAAATACTTTTGAAACAGCCCTGCCTCTGTCACTTGAGCCTGTAGTAGTTGCATTACTCGTGTGCTACTAATTAGGCTATTTCCAGTTTCATGCAACAAATGGATAATAAGGGCGTGACCTTCATATATATATATATATATATATATATATATGTATAATTGTGCAGTGCTTTGCTAAATTTGTGCCAAGAGACATAATGCGCAGTTAAATAAAAATAAATAAAGAAAACCATGATAACAAACACAGGTATATGATGTTTGATTTGGTTCAAACCCCAGGTTCAGGTAGAAATATTTCTTCCTGGCTAGTAAAATGTTGAAATACTGCAGATAAACAAGAACCACTTTTTACGTTTGTTACGTGCTTGCGTGTTCTCTAACATCCATCTGGCGTGAATAAAGTTCCACACAGACAGCGCTGATGGTCACATGAACATCCCTCATCTTTCCATTCCACTAACAGTCGTGCGCACAGTATGTCTAACACTGTACATTGACATCATCAGTTATAGAGGGGATTCCCTAGCAAAAGTGTGACAGGTACCAACATTTTTTTTTACAACTAAGTTGACTATTGGCCAGCCTGTACACACTGCCTATGAACTGAAAAAAACAGATCACTGTCATATTATACACATCTTCAGTCGCCTTGAACTTTCACCCCAATAGCATCAATTAATTATTTGGAAATGCCAAGTTATATGAAGTTATTTGTAAACGCTTCTCAAACTCCGCTAACCCAGTTTTTGCATTTAATTATTACACCAGGTCTTTAATTTAACGGAAAAATAGAAAGGAAAAGGTGACCATTAACATCGAAATCAGATGCAACCTAATTATTTAACATTCTGTTTAAAGCTTCTTTTTTTAAAGTGAAAAAAAATGAAGTTTCAAAAATATCCACTTCATTATTAATTTAGAAGCAGTTGAAAACAGCGCTCCATATTAGCATCAAATAATTAGAACATGACAACAAATCTAAAACGGCATTTTCCGTCTTTGGTCAAGAAAGATGATCTACCGTAGGACGGAATTTTCCGCCTGAGATTCAGAATGCAGAAATCACAGAAACATTCCGCACACACAACCTGACCTCGCCATAGATTGATACAGACTGAAAGCAAAACACAGCCAATCTAGTCCGCGAGACAGGAAGCTAAACAAAGGGAGTCTACTTCCCGAAACTCGAAGCTAAACAAAGGGAGTCTACCAAGAACGCGCGATACGAGCGCTTACGTTTCAAGATTTTAAAATGTTTTAAGTTATTTTGTCCTTTTCGTTCAATCTCAAATCTGTTATATCGTGTTCGGTTAAAATGAATGTTTACTGTATTGAATGTGGTATTTAACGGGGTTTTATATAAGAAACACAGAAAACAAAACTTGCCTGGCTCGTTGGTATGCGACAACAATGATTTTTTTTCACATGGTGAGTCACTATTCAAAAGAAAAACTTCTCATACCTGTAACCGTAACACATTCACGGGAATTGTAACAAAATAACGTTTATTTTTGTAGCACCCGACATAAAGCTCTACGCCAGTTAGAAGCTGTAAGCTGAACCGTGACCTTTAATGCTCTTATAAATATTGGCCGCGCGCGCGTTCTATGAAACAAGTCATTTACATCGTCTTGTTCCAGGTGAAGACACAGAAACTTAGCATTGATTAGATGTTGACTGTCGATGAAAGCCCTTCCAGAAACTAGAAGTAGTCCTCCAGGCGACCAGACTCTGTCACGCGGGCGAAAAACGCTTTGAACTTTTATACAGAAGAGACCGCGTGACCTCGGGAAGAGCGGTACCACTACGGTAAAACTGTCCCTAGTCAGCCCGACCCAAGCCCGCTCGTGCAAAGCGGCTTGGAAAACCACTGCGGGACCGTTACAGAGGAGCTGGAGAGACAAAAAACCTTGTCAAAAAGATAAGAGAGAGACAATGTACTTTCATAGGACATGCAATGAGAAGAGGGGGCAGCATTGAAAATATTATAACAACAGGAAAAATAGAAGGAAGAAGATCAAGAGGAAGACCAAGAGAAATGATACTGGACAGTCTGACGGGATGGTGTGAGAGGAGACCACCAACTGAGCTGATGGCCTGCATGAAGGATCGTGTACTCTGGAGAAGCATAATAGCCAACGCCAGTCGGCACGGCACCTGATGATGATGATGATGACCGTTGCAGTGAAATGATAAAGCGCACTGTTGTGTGATACGAGGTTGCAGCATGGATAAGTGAGCAGTACTTTCGCTGCTAGGCTGTTGCCCGTCATACCAGAGTCTGGTTCGAGTCACGGCCATTCTCTTATTAACTTTCTTTTTTTCTCATTTCTTAAGTATTGTATTTTTTCCGAGGCTAACCATACAACATCGCGCTATATCACTTTACTGTGTGCTAACCATACAACATGTCGCCTTATCACTTTACTGTGTATTAACCATACAACATGTCGTCTTATCACTTTACTGTGTGCTAACAATACAACATGTCGCCTTATCACTTTACTGTGTGCTAACCGTATAACACTGCGCTCTATCACGTTACTGCGTACTAACCATACAACATCCCGCTCTATCACTTTACTGCGTACTAATGACTGACAACTCACTACCAAAAATAGCACTAAGATGGACACTACAGGGGAACGAAAGTAAGGGTAGACCAAAAGAGACATGGAGAAGAACAACAGAAAGGATGTTGAGCAATAGAGGGCTCACCTGGGCAAGAGCAGAAAAAAAGGCAAAGGACAGGCATTTGTGGAAAACCTTTGCGGAAGCCCCATGTGCCTTGGGCACTTAAGGTTCAGAGAGAGAGAGAGAGAGAGAGAGAGAGAGAGAGAGAGAGAGAGAACAATACAACATGTCGCCTTATCACTTTACTGTGTGCTAACAATACAACATGTCGCCTTATCGCTTTACTGTGTGTTAACCATACATCAAGCTCTATCACTTTACTATGTGCTAACCATACAACATCGCGCTCTATCACTTTACTGTGAGCTAATCATACAACACTGTGGTCTATCACTTTACTGTGAGCTAACCACACAACACTGTGCTCTGTCACTTTACTGTGGGCTAACCATACAACACTGTGGTCTATCACTTTATTGTATACTAACCATACAACACTGTGCTCGATCACTTTACTATGAGCAACCATACGATATCGCACTCTATCACTTCACTGTATGAAAGCCTCGTTTTTTTTTCTGTTAAATTTGTTACGAGAAGACTATTTTTAGTGTACCCGCCCAAAAAGACGATGAAAACAACGATATAAGTGATAGAAAAATCACTGTCTTCTAATTTATCCAATCGGATATTGAAATGTTTGACGAGAAATCGCTGACTACATCTTGGAGATCCCTGTACTTACAGATAATATTCCTGCTAAAATAAAGATTAAAACTACGCTCTAGAAAGAAGGTCAACACTTCCAAGAGATATGAATTCTGCGTAACAGATGATTAGCCCGGCAGTGGTGATGTGGATGGGGTAATTATATCCAATCCTTTCATGATGTGTTTCTCAGATTTTGTAGCACGACTTGTCTCCCCCTGACACCATGGCAATTATCTACAATTAAGTTCAAGGTTTTCTAGGTGAGACGTCTGTACGGAGTTGCTACCAAAGACCATAAGGGCGTGACCTTTCGCATACCCCCCCCCCCTCGTGTTGGATTTTAGAAACTGAAATTGATTGGTACTTCTGTCACTTACTTACATACGATCATTCGATCTGCCAGACACAAATTACACATGGCAATCTGTAAAGATCAAGGGCCAGGCATAAACCTAATCTACATAAACTTAAACGTGTCTTCGATCTGTCATTTTCTAGTTTGTTCATTAACAGCTTCTCTCTCACCATAGCAACTGTAGCTGAGGTGATTTCTTAAATACTGACGGCCCTTGGAGGGGAAGAATGCACAAGGATGATTTTTTTTAAAAGGGGATTTACGTGGAGATTTACTGTGGTGGTGGAGCTTGTTGAAAAGCTACTTCTTGGATACGTTCCTGGATTTAAAATAAAATATGTACAACTCACTAGTCATTCGTCCCGACGCCCGTGTTAGAGAACGTCAGTCACAAGGTCATTTGTGTTAGAGAATGTCCGTCATAAGGTCATTTGTGTTAGAGAACGTCCGTCACAAGGTCATTTGTGTTAGAGAACGTCCGTCACAAGGTCAGCTGTGTTAGAGAACGTCGGTCATAAGGTCATTTGTGTTAGAAAACGTCAGTCACAAGGTCATTTGTGTTAGAGAACGTCAGTCACAAGGTCAGCTTTGTTAGAGAACGTCGGTCATAAAGTCATTTGTGTTAGAGAACGTCTGTCACAAGGTCATTTGTATTAGAGAACGTCCGTCACAAGGTCAGCTGTGTTAGAGAACGTCCGTCACAAGGTCAGCTGTATTAGAGAACGTTCGTCATAAGGTCATTTGTGTTAGAGAACGTCCGTCACAAGGTCATTTGTATCAGAGAACGTCCATCACAAGGTCATTTGTGTTAAAGAACGTCCGTCACAAGGTCAGCTGTGTTAGAGAACGCCTGTCACATGATCAGGTGCAAAGAACAATCATCAATGAACTAATCAACCAACCTTTCATGTACCGTCTCTGCCGAATCTTTGAAATTTATCGTCCATGTTACTTGAATTTCTTTGTGTTTTCTAGTTTGTTTCTTGATGACACAATAATGACAACAAGACAGAACACAGCACGAGACCATAAACCAGGTCAGGACCACAGCCACCGTCCTCTTTCAGAACGGGCTGAAGCGGGTTAAAGGACAGTAAATCTCGCGTCAATAAGTAGCTGCTATGACAGCAGCACTCTTAAACTCCCTTTAACAACTGATCAATGCGTACTACCTGTCTCGGCTCCAGTGACTCAAAATTTCCTACAAAAACAAACAAACAAACAAACAAACAAACAACTATGTCCACACGGGAAGAGCGGGCAGTGTTCAGAATATCAGTCGCAGGGAGCATTTTACACATTAAAAGCTCATCACTTCACCTCCCTACAGATTAAATTTCACTTGAAGAGTTTCTGCAGAACTTGCTTTCAATTTTGAACCGACAGCTATCCAGGACTGGTTAGTGTTAACAATACAGAAACGTAGGGAGTGGACTCTAGAGAGATTTCAAACTGAAGCCAGAACTCTATACTTTAGCGCAGAAAATGAAGAGATGAAAGAAGAGGTATGATGTGTAGAAGATGAAAATAGGTTAATAAAAAAAAGAAGACGACGTCGATGATGATGATGATGATGATGATGAAAAGAAGTGCCACGAAGCAGTTTTTTTTTTTCAGTTCCTAAGATTCTTTGTTGTCATCGTTACTAACTTAATAAGTTTCTCTCGTGCTCGAACGTTGTGGTCTTTTGTAGCTTCTAATGATATACTTTTGACATCTGTGTATAGAAAATTATACTCTCTTCAGCATGGTTCATGAGAATTATCCTGCGTGACTATACTTGGTTTATGAGAATTATCCTACGTGACGATACTTTGTCTTTACAGTTATACAACCCCCACCCCCTCCAAAATTTCTTAGTGCCCTGGTTTTTTAGGCTTGTTCCTGGGGTTATTTGGGGCAATGACTCAGAAAACTAATGTGGATAGACCGCATCAGCTCTGGTTTCTTAGATATGGTTAAATTTATACAATTTTAGTCCGCCCTTTAACAAATTTCTTCTGCATGAATTGGCATGTTATAACAAGCTGTCTCATTTGAATGGGAAATGTATGTATTTAATTTACTCACATTCTTGTGTGTATAACGACCATTGTTTCACAACTATTCGTCTACTTCCTTTCCTATAAAGCACACTGGCATAAAAATGTATAGCTCAAATGACAAAATCGCTTCTGTTCTGTTTTATTACATAATTATATGCACAAAATTAAGATGTCAAATCATGATTTTCGTAGACTACATAAATGTGCACTTCAAAGGCTTCTCAGGCTGATCTGTTTAAAACAGTTGCGATTTATAATAGTTATGATCGTATAGGACGTGTATGTTTATTCCCACTCATATCATTTCAAATGTGGTTAGCAGGGTAGGGGTATCCCCTAACAAAGGAGAAGTAAGACGCCTCCTTACCTCCGTCAGTCTACAGGACACCCTTGGGCAAGGTGGAGTACCCGTATAGCCCCCCGATCAGGGTGACGTGAAGCCATGTGAGCAGGTGGTGGATGGAATGGGAGAGCAGCTGACAATGTTGGTTATGGTCACCATTCTATGATGGTAGGCAGATGATCTCAATGTAGGGACAATGGCTACGATCACTGACTAGTACAGTCACTGCCTGGAAGGACAGCAATGGTAAACTACATTCTGGAAATACACCAAGAAACCCAAACAGCAATCATGGAAAGTCAAACAGGAAAAAAGATCTGGTGGTGAGTCCCCCAGGCCAGATAGATCTAATTTTAACACTGGGGAAGAGTGTGAGACAGGGGTCAGTACTAGTAATTGTGATGACGGACAAAATCCTGACGGTGTTACTAAGGAAAAACCCTGCATCAAACTAAAAAGAAAAATAAGAGTAGGAACATGGAATGTAAGAAGTATGTATGAGGGAAAATATCAAGTAATAAGTGACGAGATGAAAAGAACGGGGATACACGTTTTGGGAATCTGCGAACATCGATGGAAAGGATCAAGACACTTCAAGAGCGAGAATGATAATATCTTTATATACTCTGGTGATGAAGTAGGAGGAAAGAATGGAGTGGCTTTTTATTTGGACAAATCAACATCAAAAGCATTACTAGGCTACAACCCAGTAAGTGATAGAATCCTCACTATCAGACTTAAGGGCACTCCTAGAAATGTAACAATCATCTAGAAATATGCACCTACATCAGCAGCAGAAGAAGAGGAAATAGAAGAATTTTATAACACACTGCAAATGACGATATCCCAGATACGGAGAAATGATATTGTATTAATAATGGGGGATTTTAATACAAAGACTGGTACAGAAAGAGCAGAAGACGAAGGATATGTTGTGGGGAAATTTAACATAGGACATAGAAATGAGGCAGGTGACAATCTAATGGCGTTTTGCATAGAAAATGAGCTAATGATCGCTAACACACTTTTTAAACAACATCCAAAAAGACTTTACACATGGACATCACCTGATTGGAAAACCAAGAATCAAATAGATGACATTTTAGTACAAAGAAGGTGGAGATCAAGTATAAAATCAGCAAAAACGTTACCAGGTGATGATTGTGACACGGACCATGAGTTATTAATAGCAGACATGAAGATAAAGATAAAAAAGACAGTTAGGGGATCAAGACCACTCCGCTTTGATCTTACAAAAATACCAGAACTATACGGTACAGAAGTGAAGAACCGTTTCGAAATCCTGATGGCTGTACAGGAGGAGATGACACCAGATGAACTGGCTACGCAGGCCAGAGATATCTTAATAAAAGCAGCTAAAGACGTGGTTCCAGTAAAGAAAACACACAAGAATAGATAGTTTACAGCAGGCACACTAGAACTGATAAAACAACGTACAGAAATGAAGACGCAGTGGAAAGTGACAAACAACGACAAAGAGGAATATAAATCTTTAACAAAAGAAGTACGAAGAAACATAAGAAAAGACAAAAAAAAACAATACATACAAGATTGTTGTGAAAGAATAGAAGAACATCAGAAATGTTTAAAAGAAATGAAGACATTGACGGGAAATGTCACACCTAAGCTAAATGTAATTTGTGACGAGATAAGGAGTACCTTGAAAGAAACAGAGGAAATTCTACAAAGATGAAAGGAATATTGCAGAGGAATGTATAAAACAACCGACTGTGAAAGCAGAAATCAACAGTTTGAATTATTATAGGAGGAGAAAGAACCCGAACCGACAATAGAAGAAGTTTTATGGGCAATAAAGAATCTGAAAAATGGTTAATCACCAGGATGTGATGAGATAACAGCTGAACTTATTGAAGCAGGAGGAAAGGAATGTGCAACAATCTATCATGCAATATGTAAAAAGATATGGCATTCAGGTATTTGGCCAAAAGAATAGAAAAGAACTGTATTCATACCACTGTCAAAAAATGGTAACCTGAAATTATGCACAAACTACAGAACTGTTGCCCTGATTAGTCATGCCAGTAAAATTCTGTTATAAATCATAATGGGTAGACTTCGTAAGAAAATAGAAGTCAGTATGGCCTAAGCTGGTTTCAGGCAAGGAAGAGGATCAAGAGATCATATATTCAATCTAAGATTAATACTAGAGAAATGCAGAGAGTTTAATGTGAATCTATATTTATCTTTTATAAACTACACAAAGGCATAGAAAAAAAATGGTCTTTCCAACACATTTAATACAATTAACATCACTGCTGTAATTAGACCAACAAGCAGCAGTAAGAATAAATGGTGAAACAACAACTTGGTTTGACATAAATAAGGGGTCCGTCAGGAGTGCATATTGTCGCCTTACTTATTTAACTTGTATACTGAAAATATAATGAGGAATGTTACAGAAGATGTAGACAAAGAATATTACGATGCCATATCAATTGGAGGTTATGACAAACCAGAGATTAAATATACTGATGACACAGTATTACTGTCCACAACACAAAAAGGAATGGAAAAACTAATTATGTCAGCGAAGAGCAAATCCTCTATCTTAATGTGAAGAAAACTAAATTGATGACAACAGACAAAACAAACAAGACAGCTGAAATATGTATCAATGAAGACAAATTGGAAGAAGTGGAGAGTTTTGAATATCTTGGATCACTGCTAACTAATAATGGAGATACAATGAGGGAAATTAAAAAGAGGACATCTATCGCTCTTCAGAAAGTAAAACAACTAAAGAATCTGTGTTGAGGAGCAGACAGATCTACAAAAATAAAATTTTTAAAGGCATGCATCTTTCCCACCACAACATATGCATGTGAGACCTGGACACTTAACAAAACAGCTGAGAAACACATAAATGCCTTTGAATGTAAATGCTACAGAAGAGCTCTTCAAATATCATGGACAAAAAAAAAAGAGCAAATATATCCATACTACAAGAACTTAATATTGAAGAAGGCTGGCTAGTAAAGAGGATTAAACAAAGAAAACTTAAATATTTTGGATACATTAAACGTCATGATAATCTAGAGAATACCGTCTTGGAAGGGTACATAATGGGAAAAAGAAAGAGAAGAAGACCAAGGCGAAGATGACTACAAAGCATCGCTGATGATCTGCAAATGGATGCATCAGCAAGCAGGCCATCTTGCTCACAACCGAAAGGCCTACAGGAGTGTTGTTAGGGCTACAAATTTCCGAAAGGGACATGCAAATGAATGAATGATTGATCATTTCAAATCGAATACCACAGAGATTATGGCTACTTCAAGACGGAACTGGTTGAATCGCCTCGAGGAATTGTGCTATATTTGTAGGGAGTACACACTGAAAGCAAGTATGACACCTATTTCTGTTTTATAAAAATACAGCATATGTAGATTATTTTGGCATCAAGCTTGGAGATCAAGATAAGCCATGGGCTCCTCATGTTGTATGCAAAACTTGTACGCAACATTTGCACCAGTGGACAAACGGAAAGAGAAGCTGCCTGAAATTGTTATTAAACTAATTGTTTAACTGTTATTAGACTAATTGTTTAACTGTTATTAGACTAATTGTTTAACTGTTATTAGACGAAGTGTCTAGTTTCTAGTGGTGTTTTCTCCTCTTAGGTCTGCAGACAAGGCGCGTATTGGGCGTAGTGTTTCAGTTCTTCTCCTCTCGCAAATCTTACAAGACGTGGCATATCATGCACGTTGGTGCGCCTGCGAAAATATCCCTTTGGATCAGTGACCTTTCTCGAGACGTTTACCTCATTAGGCTCTACTGAAAGTTATTTTTCCACTTCCATGTACTTGTGCAAACCTCCTATACATTTATACACAATAAACGAGTATTTTTCCACTTGCCCATGATCTTTGGCAAATCTTCTCTACATTCATGCACAATAAATAATGTTCTTGTCATATTTTTTATTACTGAAAAAATTGCCTGGAAACAACAGTAATTTCTTTGTTCGTGTCTACACAACAATGCCGGTTTGTTAAAGACAATGTATTGGGTTAATTATTTGAGCTGGGTTCATTCGGTCTAAGGACGAGTTTGTGTAATTTTCTAAGCGCTATCATAAACTATTATTTTGTGTTTTTGCTCGTAAAATATGAATAGAATTGTTCTCTCCAGAAGGATCTATCCCCAGTGCACACAACGACTTTCTGTCATGAACGTATTCTTTGTCATTTAGTTTTTTAACAGTATTCGTTCGCTGTTTAGTTTTTAACAGAATTCATTCTAACAGAATCAGTCTAGAGTATTCATTCTAATACAGTCAGTCTAGAGTATTCACTCTAATACAATCAGTCTAGAGTGTTCATTCTAATACAATCAGTCTAGAGTATTCTTTCTAATACAATCAGTCTAGAGTATTCTTTCTAATACAATCAGTCTAGAGTATTCTTTCTAATACAATCAGTCTAGAGTATTCTTTCTAATACAATCAGTCTAGAGTAATCATTCGAATACAATCAGTCTAGATTATTATTTCTCATACAATCAGTCTACACATTTATTATTCTTTGAATCCTTGCCCTTGATGATTTTCCTTTTGCATACACACATCATTGCTGCTGATCTTCTTCTTCTTCTTATTATTATTATTATTCTACTCTGGAACTGCAAGGTGATGTTCTCTGTAGAAGTGTGATGAAGATGCTAAAGCACAGTGTCGTGTCGGATTAGGAGCTGATTATGGCGTCCTGAGTGGAGATAAAAAGCAAAGGGTCGTACAATGCTTCTTTACCTGACTCCACCACCATGGGGAATATGGTGACCCAAGTCTCATTAGCCAGACTAAGCCTGTCAACTAAGGGTACAAACGAAGAAATGGAACAGAGTCTTGGTCAGTTATGGTTCATAAACCTTGACTCTAGCATGTCAACTATGGTTCGCCAAACCTACCGCTATCGTGTTAGCTATGGTTCGCCAAACCTGACGCCATCATGTCAACTATGGTTCGCCAAACCTGACGCCATCATGTCAACTATGGTTCGCCAAACCTAACGTTATAGTGCTAGCTATGGTTCGCCAGCCTTGATGCTATCGTATCAGCTATGGTTCGCAACCCTGACTCTAGCATGCCGGCTATGGTTAGCAACCCTAACTCTTAGCATGTCGGTTATGGTTAGCAACCCTGACTCTAGCTGGTCGGTTATGGTTCACAACCCCGATTCTAGCATATCGGCTATGGTTCGCAACGCTGACGCTATCATGTCGGCTATGGTTCGCAACCCTGATGCTATCATGTCGACTATGGTTCGCAACCCTGGCGCTGTCATGTCGGCGATGGTTCTCGACCATGACGCTATCATGTCGGCTATGGTTCGCAACCCTGACGCTATCATGTCGGCTATGGTTCGCAACCCTGGCGCTGTCATGTCGACGATGGTTCTCAACCCTGGCGCAGCGCTGTCATGTCGGCTATGGTTCTCGACCATGACGCTATCATGTCGGCTATGGTCTCGAACATGACGCTATCATGTCGGCTACGGGTCGCTGACTGCCAGATTGGACATCATCTTCGATATCGCTGCTGATAAAGTCAACTGTCCACTCGCTGCTGATAAAGTCAACTGTCCACTCGCTGCCGATAAAGTTAACTGTCCACTCGCTGCTGATAAAGTCACTTGCCCACTCGCTGCTGATAAAGTCACTTGCCCATTCGCTGCTGATAAAGTCAACTGTCTACTCTCTGCTGATAAAGTCAACTGTCCACTCGCTGCTGATAAAGTTAACTGTCCGCTCGCTGCTGATAAAATCAACTGTCCACTCGCTGCTAATAAAGTCACTTGCCCACTCGCTGCTGATAAAGTCAACTGTCCAATCGCTGCTGATAAAGTCACTTGCCCACTCGCTGCTGATAAAATCAACTGTCCACTCGCTGCTGATAAAGTCAACTGTCCACTCGCTGCCGATAAAGTCAACTGTCCACTCGCTGCTGATAAAGTCAACTGTCCACTCGCTGCTGATAAAGCCACTTGCACACTCGCTTGTTTACGATGTTTTCTGTTTATACATTTTTGTGTGTGTTTGTTCTTCATTCCGTCAGACTTTGCATGGAGAACTGTGTGCATCTCAAACTACTCAGTTTCCTGTAATGACTTCCCATGCTAACATCTAACTTTTTATATTTGTTTCGGGGTTATAGCCATTCTGTGACATTCATTTCTTGCCCACATAGAGAGCAAAAACTATTATGCTCTTCATTTATTGCTCACACAAGGAGCAAAAACTATTATACTCTTCATTTATTGCTCACACAAGGAGCAAAAACTACTATGCTCTTCATTTATTGCCCACATAGAGAGCAAAAACTATTATGCTCTTCATTTATTGCTCACATAGAGAGCAAATACTACTATGCTCTTCATTTATTGCTCACATAGAGATCAAATACTACTATGCTCTTCATTTATTGCTCACACAAGGAGCAAAAACTACTATGCTCTTCATTTATTGCTCACACAAGGAGCAAAAACTAATATACTTTTTATTTATAGCTCACACAAGGAGCAAAAACTAATATGCTCTTCTTTTATCGCTCACGCAGTGAGCAAAGATGACTATTATTTGGGTTGTCAAATCAGACTTGTCCCAGCTCTGTTGGTGATCCTAGTTAAAGACTCAGCCCCACCTCTGTTGGTGATCTTAGTTAAAGACTCAGTCCCACCTCTGTTGGTGATCCTAGTTAAAGACTCAGCCCCACCTCTGTTGGTGATCCTAGTTAAAGACTCAGCCCCACCTCTGTTGGTGATCCTAGTTAAAGACTCAGCCCCACCTCTGTTGGTGATCCTAGTTAAAGACTCAGCCCCACCTCTGTTGGTGATCCTAGTTAAAGACTCAGCCCCAGCTCTGTTGGTGATCCTAGTTAAAGACTCAGCCCCACCTCTGTTGGTGATCCTAGTTAAAGACTCAGCCCCAGCTCTGTTGGTGATCCTAGTTAAAGACTCAGCCCCACCTCTGTTGGTGATCTTAGTTAAAGACTCAGTCCCACCTCTGTTGGTGATCCTAGTTAAAGACTCAGCCCCACCTCTGTTGGTGATCCTAGTTAAAGACTCAGCCCCACCTCTGTTGGTGATCCTAGTTAAAGACTCAGCCCCACCTCTGTTGGTGATCCTAGTTAAAGACTCAGCCCCACCTCTGTTGGTGATCCTAGTTAAAGACTCAGCCCCAGCTCTGTTGGTGATCCTAGTTAAAGACTCAGCCCCACCTCTGTTGGTGATCCTAGTTAAAGACTCAGCCCCACCTCTGTTGGTGATCCTAGTTAAAGACTCAGCCCCACCTCTGTTGGTGATCTTAGTTAAAGACTCAGCCCCACCTCTGTTGGTGATCTTAGTTAAAGACTCAGCCCCACCTCTGTTGGTGATCCTAGTTAAAGACTCAGCCCCACCTCTGTTGGTGATCCTAGTTAAAGACTCAGCCCCAGCTCTGTTGGTGATCCTAGTTAAAGACTCAGCCCCACCTCTGTTGGTGATCCTAGTTAAAGACTCAGCCCCACCTCTGTTGGTGATCCTAGTTAAAGACTCAGCCCCACCTCTGTTGGTGATCCTAGTTAAAGACTCAGCCCCACCTCTGTTGGTGATCTTAGTTAAAGACTCAGCCCCAGCTCTGTTGGTGATCCTAGTTAAAGACTCAGCCCCACCTCTGTTGGTGATCCTAGTTAAAGACTCAGCCCCACCTCTGTTGGTGATCTTAGTTAAAGACTCAGCCCCACCTCTGTTGGTGATCCTAGTTAAAGACTCAGCCCCACCTCTGTTGGTGATCTTAGTTAAAGACTCAGCCCCACCTCTGTTGGTGATCTTAGTTAAAGACTCAGCCTGATTACTTAGGCAAGACCCGCTGAGGTTCTCATGGTACAGCCTCTGCGAAAAAAAAAACTGACTTTTTTGGGTCCATTCCCTGGGTCTAAGCAAGCCATATCCCAGTGAGTGCACATCCAAGAATATCCTTCTTTCTGTTCCAGCGGATAAAACAGCAGCATTATACGACTGTACAGAATGTCTTATAATGGGCTTTTCCTTTTCATCTTAAAAATGCGATTCTGAAGTATACAGACGCTCAGTGTGGAACATGCCGAGTATCACTTCACTGAGCATTTTCTCTCATGGCTATTTCTAGCAACATTTTATTGACACACCCACAGATACTAACCATGTTTGTAGGACAGTCTGACACACCCGCATACACTAAGTATATTGTGTGACAAGATGATACACCCACATGCACTAACCATGTTTGTGTGACAAGATGATACACCCACATGCACTAACCATGTTTGTGTGACAAGATGATACACCCACATGCACTAACCATGTTTGTGTGACAAGATGATACACTCACATGCACTAACCATGTTTGTGTGACAAGATGATACACCCACATGCACTAACCATGTTTGTGTGACAAGATGATACACCCACATGCACTAACCATGTTTGTGTGACAAGATGATACACTCACATGCACTAACCATGTTTGTGTGACAAGATGATACACTCACATGCACTAACCATGTTTGTGTGACAAGATGATACACCCACATGCACTAACCATGTTTGTGTGACAAGATGATACACTCACATGCACTAACCATGTTTGTGTGACAAGATGATACACCCACATGCACTAACCATGCTTGTGTGACAAGATGATACACCCACATGCACTAACCATGTTTGTGTGACAAGATGATACACCCACATGCACTAACCATGCTTGTGTGACAAGATGATACACCCACATGCACTAACCATGTTTGTGTGACAAGATGATACACTCACATGCACTAACCATGTTTGTGTGACAAGCTGTGTCTTAGATAAACTTTGTAAGCGGGTGCAAATCTTACCCCGCCCTACCCACTCACCCCCAGCCCTTCCTTTCTTCCTGGTCTTCTTTACCCTCATCTGGGGCATAGGCCATCAATGAGGGCCCTTCATTTCTTCATGTCCTGAACTGTTTCTACTATCCGTCTCCAGGTGTAGTCCATTTTCTTTTATCTCTGCTCCAAGACTCCTTGGCCAGGTGTTTCTAGGTCCTCCTTGTTTCTTCGTACCCCAGGTGTTACAGGTGAGAGTTTGCCTGGTTATGTTAGTGGCAGGCTTTCGAGGAGTATGACCTGTCCATTTTCGGCGTCTGTTCATTATCATTTTTTTCACACCCCCCCCCCCCCCCCCCCCCGTGCACAACGTGTCACCCTAGACCCTTCGGGGCCCAACCTCAAAACAGGGCCACAAAGCGATACATCGACTAGACTCCCCATCCCTCATAGGGCCTCATTTCAAGAACCAGTCTCTTAAACATGCAAGACACAAACATGTCTTCTTTTATAATTGTGGTATCTGATCTGTTACAAATCACGCTTTTTCCAAATAAAATTTTTAATACATGTATTTTGCATCTCAACATATTTCGCACACGCTTGCACATATTTAACATCTTTAATATACACTACGACAGCCAAATTCAGTATTTCTGTCGCGTTATCAGTAACAAAATTACCGTAAACTTCGTTGCATAATGGCCTCCCATACTTGACACAAAATCTTTGAAAAGTTCACTAACCAGCCATTGAATGTGAAGTAAACTTCCCTTTAATAGACGGTTGTCATGGTCTCACCTACCCAGAATCTCACGAAATCATTTACAGAAATTCAAAATAAGGAGCGGCCGCACACTATAATTCAAATAATGGCGCAGTAATACCGGATGTTGGTAGGGCGTGTAAATATAGTGCAGTAGTTATCTTAGACAAAAGTAACAGCGGTTTTCATTCTGTGGCCAGGAAATCACAGGAACGAAATAAGCGTTTAATGTTTCCCGCTGCTGTTATTGTTTTATGTTCTCTGTGTAACAGTGAACTTTTCTGTGCAGCTGCGGACCTTGAAGCACAGGTAGGATGGGGAATTGATTACAGGGTTCTGGCTGATTCTGGGGTGACTCCACGAGGCAGGCTTCTCTGACAAAAACAAACAAACAAACAACAACAACAACAACAACAACAACAACAACAACTAAACAGATACAGGGGGATAGGCGGAGATTCATTCCACTTAGCGAGGACGAAGGATCTTCAAGAAACGTAGTACAGAGACTGTGTGAGATAGTGGTTCATTCATTCATTTGCATGTCCCTTGAGATAGTGGTTCATTCATTCATTTGCATGTCCCTTGAGATAGTGGTTCATTCATTCATTTGCATGTCCCTTGAGATAGTGGTTCATTCATTCATTTGCATGTCCCTTGAGATAGTGGTTCATTCATTCATTTGCATGTCCCTTGAGATAGTGGTTCATTCATTCATTTGCATGTCCCTTGAGATAGTGGTTCATTCATTCATTTGCATGCCCCTTGCGGAACTTTGCCTCCTTAACAGCTCTCCTGTAGGCCTCTCGGTTGTGAGCAAGATGCCCTGCTGCTGATGCATCCATTTCCAGATTATCAACAATGTCTTGTAGCCATCTTTGCCTTGGTCTTCCTCTCTTTCTTTTCCCCATTATGTACCCTTTCAAGACGGTCTTCTTTAAATTATCATGAAGTTTAATGTGTCCAAAATATTTAAGTTTTCTCTCTTTCTGTACTAGCCAGCCTTCTTCAATATTAAGTTCTTGTAGTATAGATATATGTGTTCTTTTTTGTGTCCATGATATTTAAAGAATTCTTTTGTAGCATTTACATTCAAAGGCATTTATGTGGTTCTCAGCTGTTTTGTTAAGTGCCCAGATCTCACAGACATATGTTGCTATGGGAAAGATGCATGCCCTTAAAAATCTTATTTTTGTAGTTCTGTCTGTTCCTCTCCACATGTTCTTTAGTTAGATAGTGGTAAACGACCCATAATTGACAGCTGGCCACAGGGTTGGCCAGCAATAGCTGACCTAGACCTTATCCTACCTAAAAGCGGTGCCCTCAGGTTAAAAGACCGTAGTTTAGGCGTGTGAATATGGATGGATGGAGAGATAAGTCAACTATGTAGAGCTACATGTAGCAAGTCGTGGCACACCATAAAATAAAATCATCATCAGCAGTAGCAGCAGTATATTCCTTTCTTCATTATCCCTTCTGCATTTGTCACCTTCCACTTCCTATTCTTTCTTTTCTATTTCAAGGAGCAACATAAAGAGGCAGGGTAAGGTCATGGCCAGCTCTGATTCAATGACTTTGACAAAATATGTTGCAGCCCCCGGACGGGCATACCAAACGTGTCACACGCTCCCAGCCTCGATCAAGATCCCTAGCGAACCACAAGACACGTTGCTTTATGTTCAAATATTCCCCATTTTTTTATGCATTTTCGCCCAGGGGATGTGTCATAACACGCCAAAGCCCATCTTCTTCTCTCAGTAGAAAAGATGGTGAACCATTATCATGTGCCAACTCCCATAGGGAAGGCTGGCTGTATTAGTTCTCAAACTTGCTCTGTGCCGTGTTTCAACAGTTCACCCTGCAACCCTGGATGCAATTGATCTCTTTACGCTGTGTTATACTTGTGTAACACTGAACGTTTGTGAATTATCTATCTCTGAATAGTTCCATATTATAGAATTGAAGCTTAAAGATGCTCTTTGATTAACACATCACAGGTTTCACACATATTACAATTTCACCAGATCAGAGCAAGTCCGATTATTTAATTCTGATTAATTAAGATCAAGATGTATTGTCGACGTCACTTGGATTGAAGCACCTAATCATTTGTTCACAATATCAAACTCTATCATATTCTACATGCAGCATTCCTCAATTTCTCAAATTCACAATATTCTACACTTGATACGAGAACAATTCCTATCTCAGTATTATATCACGTCTGCAACACGTGGTCAACTAGTTTCTCGTCTAAAATCTCTGTACTCAAAGTTTCAAAAGTGCCAATTCTTCTTAATCACTTGAATCACTTGAAAACCATCCTCCGTCTAACACTACTTCTGATTTTTATATCGTCTCGTCCTCTTTCTTCTCTTGTCTGTCTTCTGATTTCTTCTGACTGTCTTCCTCTGCCATCTCTATATCGCAGTATACCAACGAGCACAGTCTACTTGCCTCTTCTCTGGACTTCTGTTCTTATCTCTCATCTGATGACTTTTCGGCTGTTCTGGTCGGACCTTCTTTCTTCATTCTTGGCTGTCCACGTGCACTGACCATCCTTCTTGCATTCTGATCAGTCGCTACTTGCCGGACCGACGGTGTTCTGACCATCTCCCTTCTCTGTCTCCTCTCTCTTCTACTTCCGTATTTCTTGATTCTCTCCGTTCGCCTTTTTATCTTCAAGTCCAGCTTGATGGATTAACCAGTAAGTATTTTGCCTCCACTCTTCAGATGTCCACTGGTTCCCATGAGCGTTCTGATTGCCCGTCATTCAAACTGCTCCGTGACGTATATGTCGTAAGTCAGTTGTCCAATAGGCCACGCCTCTAAATATTTAATTGGTCAGCTGGTCGAGATGGTCACTCCTTTATTTAAAAACCGTGTGCAAAAGAGTCATAAAAGCGTCCTACCGCGTGTCACTTAACAGGTGTCAATATATGTCAATTTCGTCTATATAACTGTTATTTACCAAAGTCATTATCTTGCTCTTTCATGTCGGAGGTTTTGTTGTGTCATTTTTAAAAAAAAATTGTGTCTGCCTTTCTATTCGTCTTTTCTATTTTGTTTACTCGTGTCAACGTCCAGTCACCGCTTTGTTATCACTGGACCATCCTACTTTCTGGCGTCCTTCCTTTGTAATACCTATATCTCAGCGTCACTGAGTCTCGTCTTTTTCTATTCACTATTTCCACTGTTTACTTTTGCCCGCGTCTTGTTTTAGTGTCATGGAAGTTTTATACCTTTCTCTCCCTTTCCTACCTACTTTTCTCTGTCGCTATTCGATGTTACTATTTTGTTTACAGTATTTTTTCTTAATCATATTCATTAAGAATAATAATAATGATAACAACTATAATCATTACTTACAAGGCCATGCTATAAATGGTTGTTATTATCTTCCCTATTTTCCTTTCCACTTTCCCATATAATATGCTCTTCACTATTGCATTACGCATAAACAAAAATATGATATAAAAATAAAGTGTAAATATACGAGTATTTGTTAAATGGTTAATGAAGGAGGCAACATCATAGAGGATTACAACGGACTCTCGACACGGTGCTGGAGGACTTTGACTTTGTCAACATTTGTCTAATATTAAGCAGCACAAAGATATTTAAGATAAAATAAAGAAGCCAACTCAGAATGCTAACAACATAAGATTAAATATCAACGTAGGAAAGACAAAGTCAATGAAGCAAAATGTGAACAATAGAAATGTACTCAGAGTAGATAACAAGTTAGTGGAGAAAATCAACGAATTTGTATATCTTGGCAGTAGAATAGTAGAAACTGGGGACAGCACAGAGGACATCAACAGCAGACTTACTAAAGCAAACCAGGCTTTTGCAATGCTGCAGATTATGGAAATCTAAAAATACTAAGCATGAAGACGAAAATCAGGATATTTAACAGTAATGTTCTAAGTGTACTGGGTGTCTGAGTGGCGAAGTGGTTAGTGCACTGGTCTCTCGTGGCGAAGGTCTGGGGTTCGTTTCCTGCCGGAGGCACCCCAGTCACCCAGCTGTAGAAATGGGTACCCGACTTCTTCTGGAGTTGTGGAAGGAGAGGTAGCCGGGCGTTATACTGACCATATCACCCTCTATTGTGCTGACAGGTCAAGGAAAATATGGGCACTAACACCATATCCCTATGTGCCTCTAAGGCATGACTTTACCTACTTCTAAGTGTACTACTCTATGGAAGTGAATGCTGGAAAATCACCAGGACTATAGAAAACAAGTTGAATTCTTTCCAGACTAAATGTTTACGAAGAGTTAGAACAATATTTTGGCCAAACACCGTAAGAAATAACATCTTGTTAGCGGAAGTGCAGATGAAAACACTGACAGCAATTACTGAAGACGCTGGCGATGGTTGGGACATGTGCTCCGAATGACTGAAAACTCACTACCAAAAATAGCACTAAGGTGGACACCACAGGGGAACAGAAGTAAGGGTAGACCAAAGAAGACATGAAGAAGAAAAACACAGAGGGTGTTGAACAACAGAGGGCTCACCTGGGCAAGACGGGAAAAAAGGCAAAGGACAGGCATTTGTGGAAAACCCTTGCGGAAGACCCATGTGCCCTGGGCACTTAAGGTTCAGAGAGAGAGAGAGAGAGAGAGAGAGAGAGAGAGAGAGAGATTTGTTTAAAGTCAAAATACTGAATGTTTAATATCCCCGCTGTTAGGATAAGTCCAAACTTTCTATGACTGTCACCACTGAAAGAAAATTTCAGTACAACGCACCAACTCCGTAGTACTTTCAAGAATCCTGACAAACTGATGCTGTGGTGTGACAGTCGAAGACTGAACCCCTTACATACACCCATAAAACCCACTCGGTATCGGTTCGATTCTGCCGTACCCATACCAAAATCTGCTTGGATTCATTTGACTAAGTACTGACATAAAAATTTACGGGCATATATCAAGAAATATACAGCAATGAGCAACAAGACACGCAAACTAACAACAGAGTAATGGCTCTTTAAGCATGAGTATTTTTTTAGCAATATAAAGAAGACTCACATAACACTCAAATATTAGCAACTCTACAGAAACTTTCGGAACAGCACAGGGCTTTAGAAACAGCACAAAACAACATAAGAAACAGCAGAATGACACTAGCAAACACCATAGAGAAAGCAGCAGCACAGAGACAGCAACGACACTATAAAATCAGCAGCAGCTACATAAAGACTTCGTCAGCAACATAAAGACATTAACAACAGCACATAACATTACGAACAACATGCCATTACAAACATATTAGCAAACAACACAGACAGTATAAAAAAAAACAACACAGGGACTTCATCAGAGATATCTAGCAAATCGTTTTAAAAACTTACAAATCAATGTTAATCTGCTCTGACAAAAGAAGAAAGAAAGAAAGAACGAAAAAAGAAAAACAACACATTCCTACATCCATACATCAAAATTCCGATTCACTGACAGCACAAATCTGCTACAAACGTCAACTTACAAATCCCCGTGCCTGATGTTATTGTGACTGTGCTATACAAATGTTGGTGGCAGGGGCAGGCGCGCAGGTGCGACCCATCGTAAATCCAAGCACCAGATAAGGCAGGCAATATACCCCGCTCCCAGCGAGACAACGACCCGCTATAAAACATAATTGTCTCCACTTGAGTTTGTTTCCTCGACCTTGCTGGAGGTTTGTCGTGTATGCAATTACTTTAACCGTCACCGGCACGCGGGAAATTCCTGCCAGGCAGGTCACCGGTAAACTAAGAGGAATTTAAATAAACTTGTCATAGGTAGTAACCTTCAAGTAGGGCCTCCGGCTCAGCAATGTCGAAAAGCTGAACGAAGAGACGAGGAAACGAAACAATGAAGGAGAATAGGAAGAAGCTTATGGCAAAGTACGTATTTAAAAGTATGATGAATCATTGTTACAAATCAGTTGCTTCGTGTGATTGATTGTTCGTCGCAGGCAGTATATTCCCAGATGTACTCAGCTCAATCATCCCCCCCCCTTTCCCCAGCCCCACTCCAGTTATGACCTTAGAACAAGTATCACGTGTCCCAGGCAAGACAGACATTCCGATCGCCTGCACCCATTTCAGCAGTAGATGTCCTAGAATTTTGTTTGGGCCGCGATCATCTGGCCTAATCTTTTGCCATCTGCAAACAGCCGGAGATTTTTAACGTGGGCAACAATGCACAGGGACGTTCTGTCCCACTACCTAGGGACCGGGACGTTCTGTCCCACTATCTAGAGACCGGGAGCTCTGTCCCACTACCTAGAGACCGGGACGCTGTCCCACTATCTAGAGACCAGGACGTTCTGTCCAACTACCTAGAGACCGGGACGTTCTGTCCAACTACCTAGAGACCGGGACGTTCTGTCCCACTACCTAGAGACCGGGACGTTCTTTCCCACTACCTAGAGACCGGGACGTTCTGTCCAACTACCTAGAGACCAGGACGTTCTGTCCAACTACCTAGAGACCGGGACGTTCTGTCCCACTATCTAGAGACCGGGACGTTCTGTCCCACTACCCAGAGACCGGGACTTTCGGCCCCATTACCTAGAGACCGGGACGTTCTGTCCCACCACCTAGAGACCAGAGGAATTTAATGCTGAAAGATTCACCAGAAAGTTCCTCAACACCCGAGGCAAACGTCTAACAGCAGACAGCGCACCCACATCACGCATGTACTTCATATGCGGAGTTTAGATAATATAAATGTTTCAAAATAATATATAAAATTGTAAATAAATAAAAAAAAATAACACAACGAAAAGAAAGACAAAGGAAAGGAGGGGTCTTTGTTTCAGTTACCCATGGTTGGTCACATGAACAAGGAGGCATGTAGCTTTTATGAATCCCATTGTCAGCAGGAACAGTTCATGTGGGCCCCACAGTTTTCTATCCATGCCTTTTTTTTGCGCGGGGCTAGATTTGGTCTATAAAATTCTGTGCAGAGACTGCAGAGCTAGGTTTGGTCTATAAAGTCTGTGCAGAGACTGTAGGGCTAGGTTTGGTCTATAAAGTCTGTACAGAGACTGCAGGGCTAGGTTTGGTCTATAAAGTCTGTACAGAGAGTGAAGTTCAAGATTTAGTCTATAAAGTCTGTGCAGGGCTAGATTTGGTCTATAAAGTCTGTGCAAAGAAGTGCAAGTTCTCTAAGAAGTGTTCTAGATCAAGAATTTGAAACAAAGAAGACACTATGAAAAAATAATTTTAAACAAACGTAAGAAACACAGAAGAAAATATCTGCGAATAAAGGAAAAGTAAACGAAAAACGCTAAAAAAGATCCGTAAAACAAGAATGCGGAGAAACAGCAAAATGGAATGGATGATGAATGACATCATCTGGGAGTAAAGTATAATCTGATGTCTCTCGTACTCCGCTGTGCACAAGTCTCAACGTTTTCCGTTATAGACTAAAAGATGTTATTAAGCATATTATTACATTGTTGCTTATTATTGATCCTATCTGTGTACTCAGACAAGATTGATGCTGTCTTTGTACTCAGATAAGATTGATGCTGTCTTTGTACTCAGATAAGATTGATGCTGTCTGTGTACTCAGATAAGATTGATGCTGTCTGTGTACTCAGATAAGATTGATGCTGTCTTTGTACTCAGATAAGATTGATGCTGTCTTTGTACCCAATAAGATTGATGCTGTCTGTGTACTCAGACAAGATTGATGCTGTCTTTGTACTCAGATAAGATTGATGCTGTCTGTGTACTCAGACAAGATTGATGCTGTCTTTGTACTCAGATAAGATTGATGCTGTCTTTGTACCCAGATAAGATTGATGCTGTCTTTGTACTCAGATAAGATTGATGCTGTCTTTGTACCCAGATAAGATTGATGCTGTCTTTGTACCCAGATAAGATTGATGCTGTCTTTGTACCCAGATAAGATTGATGCTGTCTTTGTACTCAAACAAGACCAGAGATAATCGGTATGTAAATAACCAAAGAAAACGCCGAAGCTGAGAATCAAGTCATGAGGTCAAGAGATAGAGGACAATAAAAGGACGGACATAAACGATGCTTAGGCAAAAAGTTTGTGATTGATTGACTGATTGATTGATTGACTGATCTTTATTTCAAAAGGGTTAAGAATTTGGCACGCAGGCCCGTCTGACATTCTGCCTTTTATCATACATCTTTCACTCTATTCCAGACATTCTACAAATATGCTGTTCATGTAACAAACATAATTAACATTGAAGCTGATAGACATAAAATAAAATACATTCACGTTTCGCTCTTAAACATTCACTCAGTACAGAAGTAACTACATATATTATAAATGACTACTCAACAAAAATTTCAGGACTATTCAGAATAAACAATTAAATGTTTTCGGTGTCTGTAAGAGCTTTTAAGTTTTATAATTCATGGAGACATGTAGTCGACATCAAATAGATATTGGGAAAGCTTGCAATTGTAGGAAGGAGTATAATTTATATTTTTTATACAGGATGGGAGGGTATTCCGAAGATGAGCAGCGGAATAACTAAAGCTTGTAAAGATCAAGTCTAGGTTTTGAAAGACATATGTTGTTCAAGCGTTGGCTGCACTTTGGGCTAAATGTAAACAGGTTCCATAGATAAAGCGGGGCATGTCGTGAAAGAATTTGATGTACTAACTTGGCTTTGTTGAAGAGGAACCTGTTCTTAAGAGGCAGTATTTTGATACGTTTGTGCTGGTTAGTTGTTTGTGCTTGATCTTTGTCACTAATAAGCTTTACTGCTCGCTTTTGGAGTAAGCAGAGCCTCTTTGTATTTGACACAGAGCAACCATCCCAGATTCTTGAGCAATAGTCTAAATGTGTTTGTGAGATAAAGGGAGACAAAAGAAAAAATAAATTGT
This sequence comes from Achatina immaculata, assembly GCA_009760885.1. Classification (NCBI taxonomy): domain Eukaryota; kingdom Metazoa; phylum Mollusca; class Gastropoda; order Stylommatophora; family Achatinidae; genus Lissachatina; species Lissachatina immaculata. The sequence goes on along the minus strand of CM019702.1, from coordinate 40,721,261 downwards.
TGCAGATTAGTCATTCCCAGAGGACATAAAAATACAAGAAAAATTAAACATAATGCACAAACACACACACAAAAAAAACACGCACAACTAAACATCTGAAAAACAAGTCAAGATTACAGTTACAAAATGCCAAGCTAAGAATAAGAAGGAAAAAAAATGCTGTTATTAAAACGTTTTTGCTAACTTTTCTATTGTGTCTTTGTTTGAGCTCTCGAGCGCTTACATTTGAAGAATTTCTGAACAAGCAATTTCAATTAAGCACGCGCACTCTACTCCCCAGATTTACCCTTGCGGTTTTTTTGTTGAAGACATCAAGCACGTTGGTGGCTTTCTATGGCGGCTTTCTATGGTGGCTTTCTATGGCGGCGTTCTAGTTTTCATTGCTTGGGTAGGCTTCAAATAGGAAGCCTCGTTAAAGTCTCGCTGAGTACGTCAGCAGATATCCGCAGGAATATCCTAGATTTTGCTTCATTCTGGCTATAGGTTTCAGCGAGATATTTCATTTTCTGCCTCGAACTTCCTCCATGTTTCAGAAAATGAAGAGCATTCTGCGTAATAAATCACTGTCGTTGGGAGTGAGGAAAAGAGCACTCCAGGGCTACATCGAGCCAATTTTATTTTACAGATACGTGGACAGAAAAGAAATCAAACGAGGAGGTTATGAGAGAGGCTAGAGAGACGAGACAAACAATAAGAAAAGTCAGAAAAAAATTCAGATTCTTAGGACACGTTCTACGGCGAGGCAAGCTAGAATACATTGTGACAACGGGAAAGATGGAAGGCAAAAGAGACGGAGGTAGAGAGAGAGAGAGAGAGAGAGAGAGAGAGAGAGTGAGTGAGTGAGAGAGAGAGAGAGTGAGTGAGTGAGAGAGAGAGAGAGAGAGAGAGAATGCTGGACGGACTAACTAGATGGCACAGACAAATAACACCAGTACATATTATAATCAGCACTCGGAGTAAGGAGTTGTGGGAATGCATGATGGCCAACGCCAGTCGCCAGGGCAACAGATGGAAGAATAGAATAGATAGAATATCAGATGACCAGACTGATAGAAGAATAGAATAGATAGAATATCAGATGACCAGACTGATAGAAGAATAGAATAGACAGAATATCAGATGACCAGACTGGACTGAACATCATCATTCGTCCGGACTGGCATGGATGATCACAATTCTCCGATGAATTTGGTGCTCAACTCTTCTAATCATCAGTTTTACCTCTCTTCTGTAAATCTTCATTAATTTGTCAAGATATTCGTCCTCCTTGTGTCCTTTTTTTTTTGCATTGAATTTTTCAGTGATTCTCATATTCTCGTACTTCTGCCTCCTCAAGACATGTCCAAAGAATTTTGCTTGCTGTTTCTTTCGTGGCTTAAATTAATTTTCAATGTTCTGCAGCCTCTTTCAGTACTTCTTGGCATCCTTCATTGTGCTATAAGACGCGTGCTAAAGCTTCATGCAAAAAATCATCATCTCCGTTTTCTTATGCTTGTTTTTTTGTTCCATCACATTGTAAGTGTCCAAGTCTCGCAAGAGTAGAACAATATTAGCTCCACAGAACTACAACGTTCGTTTCTCCAGTATTAAGGGAGACTACTACTTGTAAAGGTTTATTTCGTAAAAAAGGAGTTTTTGCTGCTTTTTTTCGTGGCTGTTTATCACAACTTGCCGAATCATTTTTCTGGATACTTTTACACCACAAAACAGTTTTCACAAGACTAGGCATTTTTGTTCATTTCTGAAGGGTTTTTTTTTTTTATCTGTGCATGTTTTCTTTGTGCTGTAAAGTCTCTTTTTTTGTGTGCTGCGAAATATTGTAAAGTATTTGTGAAGGACGGTCGAGGCATATCGGAGGAGAGGGAGGGAGGGAGGGAGGCGAGAGCGATAGGGAGGGGAGAGAAGGAGGAAGAAGGAGGGAGAGGATGAGGGAGAGAGAGGGAGGGACAGGAGAGGAAGAGGGAGGGGGAGGAAGGAGGGAGGGAGGGAGGGATTTGCATTAACGTTAAAAGAAATTCCTCTCGGAGACCTTGAATTGTAACTTCTTACAGTGAATGTATGAGAATGTAATACAGTACTTTATTCACATCGCTAGCTGATTACCCGGCGTTGCCCGGATATTTGTTTATCCCAATCTTCTGTTAGACCGGAAAATGAATGAGTTCTATCTATAGTGCAATATCGAAGTAATTTTATTTATAGGTATTTGAAAGTATAATTTTACATTATAGTATTAATTTAATTCAAAACTTCATTATAAACAAAATGTTTAGTTTCACCTCCAGGAGCAAGAATAAATAAATTCTTGAGTGAACCCACCCTTGAGCAAGCAACATAAAGCTGTCCGTGGGAGAAACATGGCGATCTCAAATCTCTCTCTTTCTCTCTCCCTATCTCTCTCCCTCTCCATCTTTCTCTCTCTCCCCCTCTCTATCCCTCCCTGTCTCTCCTTCTCCATCCTTCTCTCCCTCTCTCTCCTGTTCTCTGCATCTCTCTTTTTCCCTCTATCTCCTTCTCTCTTTCTCCCCTCTCTCTCCTCTCTCTCTCCCTCCCTCCCTCTCCTTCTCTCTCATTCCCCTCTCTCTCTTTCCTTCTCTCTCTCCCAAACACAAACAAGAGAGAACAGTCTGACTTGCAGAGTCATAATCATGTGCCCGCTTGTGAAGAGTTCAGCAATCACTCTAGAGAATACCGCTGCTGGCGAGATTCTTCAGCTGCCATGCGTGGAGTGGGGCTCCTCCCGGCCAGTGAAGAAGGGTGCGAATGGGGTTGCCGTGCGGCACCAATGTGGAAAAGGTTAAAGAAAGGATTAAGCGAAGTAAACAGTAGTCAAATCACGGCACCTCTGGTCTGGAGGTCCGCCACGTCCTATGTGCACTCATATTGGGCGAAATGCCTGAACCGGCTTAACCCAGTGGTTAAGACACTGCTGACGAGATTTTTCGGATGCCGCGCGTGGAGCGAAACTCCTCCCGGCCAATGAAGAAAATGCGAAAAAGAAATTAGGGTTGCCCTGCGGTGCCGATGTGAAAAGGTGATGGAAAGGATAAAGTGAAGCTTAGTCGATATGTCCAGTGGTCTCGCGGCGAGAGCTACACATATCACGGCACCTCTGCTCTAGAGGCCGGCCACATCCGATATACACCCATACTGGTGAAATATGCATAAACCGGCCTAAACCAGAGGTGAAACTTGATGGCTACGCATGTCACGGTACCTCCGATCTAGAGGTCGGTTACGTCGTAAACACGCCCATCGGATAATATGCCTAAACCGGCTCAACCCAGGGGTGAAACTTACTAGTGGCGAGGATTCGTCCTCCTGGACAAAAGCTCCGTCCTGGTCACAACTAGGAAGGGTAGCGGCCACGACCACAAAATGCTAAAGTCGGAGACACTGGACCAGTGCAGTCTAGATAGGCAACCACCTCTCACCCGGCGGGGAGTATGCGTATCCTAATCAAGATGAGGTTTTCTGGTGAGAAAGTCCAACGCTGGACTGGATGGGCAACGACCTCTCACCCGGCGGGAATACACGGATATTCCAAAACACGTCAAGGATTTACAGTGAGAAAGTCCAGCTTTAGACTGGATGGGCAACCATCTCTCACCCAGCGGGGATACACGTCGAGGTTTTCGGATGAGAAAGTCCAACTATAGATTAAACTGGTGCAACGAAAACCAGGGTGTCACGCATTCCCGCTTCTGAGACCCACCAAGAATACATGCTCAAGCCCTGCGATACTCTGAACCTCTTGTGGTAGTCTCGTGGATCTTATATGGTCCTTTCGGGGACCACAGGGGGAAACGGGACCTATCGAGGACCACACGAGTAAATTCAGGAGGATAACGTGGCCGTCTTAGTGGTAGAATCGAACGAAGAAGAAGAAGAAGAAGAAAGACTTCAATGAAGAAGTCAATATCTTAAAAACTTCACTACCAACCCCTACTCTTGACTTAAGCGAATTAAATACATTTATAGGTAGCAAATGTGCAAATCTAAAGTAACCCAGTATTCCTTTCATGTCAGTTAGCGATGTTTATAATTATATTTCATCTTTAAAGAACAACAACACAGCAGGACTTATTGAAATCAGCAACACTATATTACGCTACTCAGCCCCAATAATTACAGATACACTAACATAAGTTTACAATCAGTGTATTGTACATTGTTATTTTCCTCAGGCTTTTAAAATTGTACACATATATTCCCTTTTTAAATCTGGTTCAGAAAAAAATCTCTCAAGCTACAGGTCAATGTCCATTCTATCAACTTTGTCAAAACACCTAGAAAAACACATACAAAAAAAAACCAACCTTACAACACATGCATGAAAATGATTTGATTGTTGACTGTCAGTCAGATTTTAGGCCGAAACATTCCTGCCACACAGCTCTCACAAAAGTGACAGAATGTTGGTTATCTAATATAAACGATGATTAATTATGTGGTGCTGTCTTTGTTGACTTAAAAAAAGCATTTGATATGATTGATCATGAAATCCTAGTTAGAAAGCTTGAGACGTATAGATTACACCCTGACTTGACAAAATTTATTATATCTTTTCTTTCCAACAGACAACAGGTAGTTTGACTAAAAAACTCTAAGTCAAGGTTATCTGTGGTTGATAATGGCGTTCCACAGGGATCTATTCTTGGTCATCTCCTGTTTACCATTTACATCAATGATCTTCCACTTCATCTCAAAAAATCATCTTGTGACCTCTTTGCTGATGATCGCACAGTTTACACTAGTGACAATGACTGCATTAATCTTGAGTCAGCTCTTCAAATTGAAATAAACATGCTAATTAACTGGTGCAACAACAACAGAATGCTTGTAAACATCAGCAAAACAAAGTCCATGCTCATTACAACAAGACATAAATTAACAAATTTACCAAAAACAACACTACAGCTCCATGCTGGAACTTCACAGATAGAGAATGTTAGTGAATATAAAACTCTAGGTCTCATAATTGACCACTACCTCAGTTGGAATCATCATGTAGACAATCTAACCAAACTCATTGCACAAAAAGTTTACCAATTTACTAAAATTTAACATTTTCTTGACATAGACAGCAGAAAAATATACTGCATATCACAGATACAAACACATTTGGACTACTGTTCCACAGTCTGGGATGGTTGTTCCATGCCAAACATGAAAAGACTGTACTCACTTCAAAAACGAGCAGTAAAGCTTATAGAAGACAAACATGCAGCACATACTCGTATTACAAATAAGGAAAAACATCTTGATATTCTACCCCTCAAGAAGAGATTTATTTTCAACAAGGCCAAGTTACGTAATTCATAAAATTCTATCGCACAATGCTCCACCCTATCTGTGGTCATTGTTCAAATCCAACCCAAAACAAAATCAATGCTTAAGCAATTGTATTCTCCCAAAACCAAGGTTTGGCATGTTTAAAAAAAAGCTTCTCTTACTCAGCTGCCCACCTTTGGAATGCCCTACCAATTCACGTAAAACTTATAAGTAATATTCGTTCTTATAACTTTAAACTTTGTCAACATCTGTTTGATATGGACTATGTGCCTCAATAAGCACAGTCTAAAGTAGTTTAAAGTATGGCTTGATTGTTGTAAATTTTGTTATATACTGCTTTTCTATCAATTTATTAGTTTTGAATGAATGTAAGAATGCAAGTTTATCTCATGTTGTTACATAAATCAGAGTGTATGGACATGTGGTAAGTTTATTACTTATTTATTTAATCATTTAATTTGTCTTCATGATTATTATGCTCATTAACAAATGCCGAATGACTGTGACTGAGTGAAAGCTCTATGATGAAGGGTCGAATGTCAGGCGGTCCTGCGTGCCCAATACCTAACCATTTGAAAATAAAGCATGTTCGTTCGTTCATTCGTTCCCTCTCTCTCCCTCCATCCCTCCCTCTCTATCTCTCCCTCTCCCTCTAATTTGAAAAGCTAATTTGAAAAGCTAATTTGAAAAAATAAGATAAAGGCACCAGGTCACTGAGCAATGAAATCTACTGTAGAATACAATAAAAAGCTAATATAAACATAGGAAAAAACAAAGTTAAAATGTATTTTTACAAATATAATTAAAACAAAAAAAGACCATCAAAATTATTTGCAATTGCCACAGGAGGCTACAAATGCTGCTCTTAAACAAGCACCGCTTTATTTCACGATTCCTTAGACAATTCTTTTGTTCCTCCTTGAATTTAGTAGGAAGTATTTCACATGTTCCCACCCTATCCCTAGGGGAGATAAGGGTGTCTTACCCAAAATTACTTTTCTCCAGATTGTAAGTCATATGTGTACCACGTTTGGTTGAAACTGCTCCAGGCGTTCCAGAGTTATGCTGGAACATACATACACACATCCATATATATATATATATATATATATTGCGATGTGTACAGATAAGAGTTAAAAATGAAATTTTGTTCTTGAGGTGTGTGTATAAGAGTTAAAAGTAAACATTTGGAGGCCGCATTGTGAACAACACGGTGTACAGATACTAACAGCCAAAAGTGAGTAGAGCCTACAGAAATATTAGAACCAAAATGAAAGAGAAAGAAAGGACTCACTTCAAGGAGCAACAAAATGGAAAAGATGGCGTATCACGAAAGATGAATCCACCAGAATACAGTGTTAGAGTACAAGGGACGGCTATGATTAAAAAAAAATGCATACATTTAAATATTTGGGTAAGCGACAAACATCAGAAGAGGAAATGCACCTCTGAATTCAAAAATAGAATATGCTACGCCAAAATAAGTTTTCAGCCAAATGACAGACATCTTGAGCAATGCGTCTCTATCACTGAACGTCACAAAGATAATTCTAAAATGCTATATTGAGCCTATGGAAATGAGTCATGAACAATCAACAGATCGATGCAAAGATCACTAGAGGAAACAGAGGTGGTTTTTTTGTTTTGTTTTGTTTTGTTTTTTTCTGAGAAGAATGTCAAGAGTATCACGAACAGCGAAGATGACAAACAAGGAACATCTAAGAAAAGATGATGTAGAAAGAAAGCTGATTAAATCAGTAAGAAAATGACAGTCATCATTAATTGGACATAGAGTGAGAAAAAAAAAGGGGGGGGGGGGGGGTTGGAAACATCCAAACAACAGGAAAGATGAATGGGAAGAGAGGAAAGGAAGATCACGAGCGAAATAAAAAAAAAATATGGACAGTATGACGCGATGGTAAAAGAAAAAATTTAAATTTAAAAAGTCATCAAGTCAGCTGACTGAAAACATCAATGATCAAGATTTGTGAGGAAGCACGGTGGGGAAGTCCTACCATCACGACATCAATGATCAAGATTTGTGAGGAAGCACGGTAGGGAAGTCCTACCATCACGACATCAATGATCAAGATTTGTGAGGAAGCACGGTGGGGAAGTCCTACCATCACGACATCAATGATCAAGATTTGTGAGGAAGCACGGTGGGGAAGTCCTACCATCACGACATCAATGATCAAGATTTGTGAGGAAGCACGGTGGGGAAGTCCTACCATCACGACATCAATGATCAAGATTTGTGAGGAAGCACGGTAGGGAAGTCCTACCAGCACGGCATCAATGATCAAGATTTGTGAGGAAGCACGGTAGGGAAGTCCTACCAGCACGACATCAATGATCAAGATTTGTGAGGAAGCACGGTAGGGAAGTCCTACCAGCACGGCATCAATGATCAAGATTTGTGAGGAAGCACGGTGGGGAAGTCCTACCAGCACGGCATCAATGATCAAGATTTGTGAGGAAGCACGATAGGGAAGTCCTACCAGCACGGCATCTGATGTTGAAATGATGAAAATGTTTCGTAGTTGACCGTGTGAGGATAAAAGTTAAACGTAAATGTTTTGTAGTTGAACATACCTGGATGATAAAAGTTAAACATAAACGTTTTGTAGCTGAACATGTGTGGAGGATAAAAGTTTAACGTAAACGTTTTGTAGGTGAACAGGTGCACACAAATGGAATATATTTTGTTATTTGAATGTTTAGTGGTGCATGTTACGAGCATGGCAGATTGGCACTAAAACTTACGTAGAATGTCAGAGATCTGGATGCTGAGAGATAAAGCTGTAAAAATGAAAATCCGCGATCTGGATATATATATATATATATATATATATATATATATATATATATATATATAGAGAGAGAGAGAGATGAGGCTCTTAAACTGACGTAGAATGTCCGCGAGCTGGATGCTGAGAGATAAAGCTCCAAGAATGATGTAGAATGTCCACGAGCTGGATGCTGAGAGATAAAGCTCTAAGACTGAATGTCCGGGATCTGGATATAGATAGATAAGGCTCTAAGACTGATGCAGAATGTCCGCGAGCTGGATGCTGAGAGATAAAGCTCTAAGATTGATGTAGAATGTCCGCGAGCTGGATGCTGAGAGATAAAGCTCTAAGATTGATGTAGAATGTCCGCGATCTGGATGCTGAGAGATAAAGCTCTAAGACTGAATGTCCGGGATCTGGATATAGAGAGATAAGGCTCTTAAACTGACGTAGAATGCTGAGAGATAAAGTTCTAAGACTGGTGTAGAATGACCGAGAACCTGCATACTGAGAGATAAAGCTCTAAAACTGATATAGAATGTCTGGGAGTCTGGATACTGAGAGATAAAGCTGTACAACTGACGTGGAATGTCGCGGAGTCTGGATACTGAGAGATAAAGCTGTACAACTGACATGGAATGTCCGGGAGTCTGGATACTGAAAGATAAGAGTAGGACTTCAGACAGACCCTCGTATCCAACTTTTTGCTCTTTTGAACAAACAAAAAAAAAAAAATCGTCCATTCTCTCATCTCCGCATCTGTCTCTTCTGTGTGTGTGGTGTGTGCGGGCGGGCGTGCGTGCGTGTGTGTGCATGTGTGTGTGATATCGCTACAGTTTAGAAACACAGGTAAGATAAAATTCCCGTCTCCATGCCACAAAAGCAAACTAAGAATACGGCGTTAGTCCCGTATTTCCAAGGCCTTCGACACACGAAACTGTGACGTGATCAGTAACACGCCTGGTCGCATTTATCTCCTCAGATCTCTCTGCTACCACTGTTAGAAGCTGAGTGGAGCCTAGGGCTTTTTTTGGTGTATATCACACACAAAAATCTCACTGCTGGGATTTGAACCCCGGTACCATCGGAGTGGTAAACCAGACGCCTAACCACTCAGCCAACCAGGTCACCTAAATATACATAGAATACAGTAAATTATGCTATTTGTTTCCCAGAAAAAGTCATCCCAACCAGCTGAAATTTCTGAAGAAAGTTAACGCCCCTTATTTCTGCTCTGGTACCCGCCAAATACTTGTTTGGTCCAAGGAGAACTACATCATACAATAAACACTGATCCTGTATTTCCTCACTTATGTACGCACCTGTTATGTTTACACCTCGTTGTAGCAAACTACATTAGAAGCTTAAATAAAAGTTGCCAACAGGATTTCTATAAAAGACGCAATCATTGGTCTTACTATCGTTCATATATTCATCGTGATTTTCTCATTACTTGTGTACACTGCGAAACGTACTTCTGAACGTCACGCTAGGTTGTACGAGAGTGATCTGCTTATTTTCAAATGCATCACGGGTAAACAGAAGTTCTTTAAGCATGCTTGTAAATATGGTAGGCGGTTTTACCACGATACATCAAAACATGATCAATATATTCTTAGCACCGGTGTTTGTTTATCTGCTACCAATAAAGACGGCAGTGATCGCGCCCGCTCCAGCTAAAAACCCTGTGGTATTAATGGAGTCTTAGCCACGACGGGAGAATCAATGAAATTCTTTTTTAAACTGAATTCAGGCGTTGAAAGAGTTCCAATTATTTCTCGAGAAAGGAGGTGTTGTACAGTGCAGAGAAACTTCCCCTCTCCCTCTCCCAGGGTTTTCTCCCATCAGATTATCAATTTGATTAATACACGAAAATGGGAGCCGGCAATTTGAGCAGCTCTTGTTGTGTATCAGTTCGAGACGGATCGCTGGCCCTGTAAATTGATTTATGGTGGGATGTCTGTAACCGTACAACATGATTGGCTGATGTCTGGTGCATTCGACCGTACAATTTATACACAAGTGACACCCACTCCCCCTTTACGATAAAAGAAATTCCCCCCTCCCTTTCCACCCACGTGTCCCACATTGGACTCTCAGCGTCCAGTACAGGACCTCTATCCAAAACGGGATAATAGGTCCAGAATTATACATTTTCCAATATTCCAAACAGGTGAAGGTAACTGGAAGTGCAAAGGAACGTTGAACGACTTAAACATCAGCATGTGCCCATTCTGTCTGCACAGTTGTTGGCCATTAAAAGCTGCTGTGTCTTTCATGGGTAATATTTTCCGTACACTCCCCCGTCCCCTTTTTCCGTACACTTTGTTTGGTGTCATCTTTTCATTGACTGCCGTTGTCCTATTTATTTGGCATCGTGACTTTGAACGAAAGTTTAAGGGCATGATTTACTGGGCACATTCCTTTCAGAAAAGCGTGGAAGGATACCTAGCAAGGCACGTTTTTTAAGCTATCCTTTCTTTGAGGAGCGAAGAGGTCCATCAGAGAAGTTTCAGAGCAACGAAAACTAGTTACAACGATAAGAAAGAAAGAGTCAAAGTTTCTTCAACATGTCATGACACGACAGAAGTTGGATAACCTAGTAATATATAATATTATATTATATAATACTGTTATGGAATAATCTATAATAATGGAAAATTCAAAGGAAATAGAAAGAGAGGAAAGCCAAGAGAAAAAAATATCTCAGCGGACTGACAAAGCGGCATGGAAAAAAAGACACCATCTGAATTAATAGGAAACACCAGAGACCGCACAAGATGAAGAAGCATTTTCGCCAACACTATCCGGCATAACAATTCATCTGGGATAAAAGATAAAAGGTAAAATCCTCGTTTCCATGCCATTAAGGTTTATTGGGGGTACGGTGTTATACCCGTATTTCCAAGACCTAATTCCTTTGAGGAGAGCTCAGAAACATGCCTGGCTTGGCAAATTCTTTCCAGAAAAACGTACAAACAAGCCTGGCCTGGTCTGTTATAAATGTAGACTTAATATTTCTCACTGGAGATCACGTTCCTTGATACTTTCCATCAGGTCATCGTGCGACCATATGCCACGTCATGAGACTGCTCACAACCTTCCCTCTTATCATACTACTGCCACTCCTTTCATCCACATTTCCTTCTGCTTCGATGTCTTCGTGTCATCATTTTCTCCTTACAACTTCTATGCATGCTAGTTACCTTTTACTTAAAAACCCGAATTTGATTTATTTTTACGTTAGCTTTTGTCAATTATTCTTTTCTCGTCATCTTAGATGTCCAGGTAACTCTTAACATCCTTGTAAAAAAAACCCCAATAAAATCATATGTGAAAATTAGGCATAATTACTCCTACCTGAAAATGTGAGCAGAAAAGACTTTTTCTCAGGTACGTATTTGATGCTTCAATAGACAAAGGACCGTATAAACAGACAAAACGTACTCAATCGTTTGAACTCGCGCAGTGCTTTCTTTGAGAAACTTTAAACATCGCTGACGTATAAGCATACAAAGCTTCAAAGAAATGATCGTGTGGTATCGAATATGTACATCTATGGTGTGTCATGCTGAGTTCTCTCCTGACATCTGTGCGTGACAAATGGCTCATCAGAAATCATCAAAAATGTTTTTTGTTTTTTTTTTTTTGGTGACTTAGTACGCATCTGGTTGCATATCACCAAAGAAAAGTGATTATGGCATTGATAAACATCATGTAAGTCTATAAAAGCTGTACCAACACTGATGATTTTCTAGAAATGAGCAATCTGAGATTAGAATCTGACATTGAATAGAAGGCAGAGAGTTGGTTTAAGTTTATATATCTTTCCACAGCTAACATCCCGGAGTTCCCACAACAGGTTGTGTAATGTCAGATCTAGACTTCCATATGCCTGAAACATTATCATGAAGAGGGCGAAAGAGCCATACATCTCTACCAAACATGAGAAGATTTAATAACGCCTGTTAGATACAAGTTTGCCCATTAAATCTTCTCCTAGCACGCAGTTTGAAGTATCCCCGTTTGTTCATGCCCTTATGTTACCTGGCGGCAGTGGAATTTGTCAAAGCAAAGACATTGGATCGCTTTGTTGAAGAGTACCCTGATAGGAGAATCTGTTACAAGAATTTAGGACAAGAAATGGAGCTGACCGTGGTCTCCGATGCAGAGGACTATACTGAAAGGTTCGCTAGCTGAGAAAGTTCAATAATCTAGTGCAGGCGTCCAGGTATGAGGAAAGCTAACACAAGTAGGCGTCCTTGAGACATTTCGTCGTCGTCGTCGTCCTCCTCATCATCATCATTCATCATCACTAGACAGAGGAACAAATATAACAATCGGAACAAGAACTCAGCCCAGCTGAGCTTGACTAGATGATACTGGTTAGAACAAGCTACAGGTCAAGTTAACCTGGCTATTGCACTTCAAACCCCGTGTCTTAAATCAGCTTTTTTTTTTTTTTTGTTAGCTCCCGGCGGCGATGCCTGTATTATTCTGGCACAGCATCCTGTAATGAGCAAACCAAATAGCCATGTCTGTGAGACGCGCACAAAACATTGAATAATTTCCTGAACTGAAAGCAAATACCACAGACAAAATGAGCTTGGAATTGAGTTCCCCATATTATCAAATGAAATTCAGTTCCTTTTTTTTTTTGGAGATGTATGACGAAAATGTGAATTTAAAAAAATAAATAAATAAACACTTTTTATCTATCGATACATCTATTCAATGACATACCTCTCTCTCTCTCTCTTTCTCACTCACTCACTCACTCACTCACTCACTCACTCACTCACTCACTCACTCACTCACTCACTCACTCACTCACTCACTCACTCATTCACTCACTCACTCACTCACTGAGTAATATTTACCAAGTCTGTTGAACTCACAAAAGGAATAAGAAATTCCTAATAACCGGCATACTAGTTTCAGAAATCTTAGTCTAAATTCCTAAACTTTAGATTTATTTTTAAAAAAAATAGCACCTCTTTTATATATACGGCAGCGAATAAAAAATGAACCTTACTTTTGCGCCAGAAAATCTAAATGCAGTAGGAGACAATTGTAGCTTAGAAACCTTATGCTATTCCTCTCTAGATGTATGTGTGAGGATGCAGGTCTGCCATTTTGAAAATATGACGTCAGCAGAACAGATCAAAGATGGCTGTTCCCCTAGAGGCATGCACGAGAGAAGAACAGTTCGCAGTTATTTGTTTCTTGAGTACTGAAGCTTAGAAACCTGCAGATGTTCACAGCAAGATGAAAAGGCGGCATGGACACACGTTTATTTCACTTCAGAGGTATATGAAAGGCACAGGAAGTTTAAAACTGGGTATCAAGACTGGGGAGTGCAATTAGCTTCGATCTACCTCACATTGTGAATAGACTTGACACGAACGCTGAAATGGAACGACTGAAACTGGAAAATTGGTGGGCAGCAACCCATGATGTGGCTGAAGAATTGAAGGTCAGGCATGGCTCTGCGCACCATATCATTCACGAAATGTTGAAACAACGAAAAGTTTCCACCAGCTGGATACCAAAAAAAAAAAAAAAAATTCATCCCCGATGTGGAAAGACGTTTTGAGAATTAAAAAAAAAATTTAAACGTTATGAAGCTCAATAACATGGATTTCTCCAACGTATAGTCACTGGGGACGAATGCTATGTACATTACTTCCAATCAGAGACAAAGCAAGCCAGCAATGTGTATCGAAGATGCGGAGTGTAACATGCCCAGAGGAACCACTATTAACACCGAAGCATAGTTTAATCTTCTTGAGGATCACTTGAAATCCGCAGCCAGGTCAAAACGCGATCTACTCAGTTATGATGTGTCGATACGGCATGACAACAAGCGACCTCACACAGCTCAGCAATATTACGAATCTGCTTTTGTAGTGTCTTTCATATCCAGCATACTCACCCGTCCTCGCGTCATCAGATTGTCATTTGTTTTGACCTTCAAGGAGGCGCTAGGTGAGAAGAAGTTAGTGCGGGCGAAGAAATTAAAGAGGTCCTGCGTGGACGACAACAAGGTCAGGCGGAAGATTGTTTTTCCTGCGGAATCCATGCAGTGGTCAAGCGATAGCAGACCCGCACTGAGCGCGAGAGGGGGACTATGTGGAGAAGTAATAATGGGTTTTAAATCATATATTGGCATTTAGATAAAATAAAAAAAGGTTACTTTCTGACTCACTCTCGTATATAAACTCCAGCTGCATGAAATAGTGGTCAGCAAACAATAACCAGCTACTGTATCTGCTTCAGAGTGGCTCATCAAGACCCTGTGAGGAAAATGTGAAAATGTGTACTTACACGCATGAAGTGCTTAAAAGAGCGTCACTTTCGTTGCATCACAATTTGGAGCTCTGCTGTGATATCTGCGCCTTCCGGCACGACACATTCAACTTCGGCCTTGGTTAATTTTAGGGTCCGGGGTAGTCCTCCCGTTCTGATTTCTTTATTCACGAGGCCTGACTATTGCCTATTATGAGGAAATAGAATAGGTCTGGTCAGTGCTGGTCAGCCCTGGAGCAAGTACAGTAGCCTGTCGCATGCAGATTGAGTATGGACTTTCGGCCTCATAACAGTTAAGTTTACAATTATCCTTTATCTTTACAGAACAACAGTTCTGCAGGACCTCATAATTTTAGTAACATAACATTAAAAAGGCCGATTTTAAGAATGCATTTGATCTTATCTGATCATGGAATTCTTCAAAGAAAAAGAAAAACTTTGACATGTAAAGATCACATCCTGACCTAACAAAACTTTATTACATAAATTCCCCTCTGGAAGTATGCCTCAGTAACATTATGCCGAGTTCGTATGCAGTTAAACCTGGTCTTTCATAAGTTTTTTTTTTTTTTGGTCCTCTTCTCCTTGCTGTGTAACGATTTTCCATTTTATGTTAAGCAATTTTCACGTGACTTTTTCGCTGATGTTTACAAAAACGACCACGACCTCATGAATACAGAATCAACACTTCAAACTGAAATCAATATTCCTGATAAATGAGGCAGTAACAGTGGCATGGGTGATAAACACAAACAAAAACAAAATCCATGTTCATCATAATAAGACAGAAATAGCAAAACTCATCATAAACAACACTACACCTCTTTGCTGGAAATTACCGACAGAAAACTTTAGTGAACATAAAACTCTAGGTCTTACTATCAACCAACACTTAACTTGGAACTCGCATGTACAAAGTCTCACAAAACTCGTAATACAAAAAGTTTACTATTCAGCTAAAATTAAGAACGTCATTGACGAAGACAGAAGGAGAACATATTACGTACTGTACACATAAACAAACTTAGACTACTGATCAACTTTACTGGATGTTCTTCAGTAACAAATACAAAGAGATTTTACTCAGTTAAAAAAAAAAACAAACAAACCTACCAGCGCATCTTAATAATGACACACACAAACAACATATCTATGCAAAAATTTCAGAAATCTATTTCTAAAAAAAAAAAACTAAAAAAAAAAAAAAAGGGAAATTCGTTCAGAGAATTCTAAAACTGACCCAGCCTCCTTGTGGCCACTGTTCGAATCTGACCCAAAAACTTACCCAAAGTCTGAACAACTGTTTCCACTGAAACCTAGGATTGACCTGTACAAGAAAAGCCTGGGGATTACTCTGCCGCTCACTTTTAGAATACCTTTCCATCCCACATAAAACTCATAAACGGTATATTCTCTTTTAACTTCAAATATTTTCAGTACCTACTTGACTTTAAATGTATGCGTCGGCTTTCCTCACAGATTATCCTAGAAACTGCTGTGTACTTACACAGTGATTCTAACATAAATTTGGCTGTAATTAACATGTTAAAAAAAGAGGCAGACCGCGTGAAACTCTGAAGAGGACATTGTTAAGAGAGGCCAAGTTAACAGGCATAAAATCCTTTGATGAGTTTGAAAGACTCGCCGAAGACAGGAAAAATTGGCGAACTACTTTGCGAGCCCTATGTGACGTTTAACGGCACGTGAAGGATATAAGATATATAAGATAAGAATTAACATGTTAGGATGTAAAATAACTATTAACGCACAATAAAATTCTTTTTGGATCGCGGAAAGAGTGAGTAAGGAGTCGTTCATTTCTTATTAATTATTGTTCTTAACACGTATATAATGCGTAGTACGTATATAATACGTGAACAGCATCGATTCCTTTCTCGCTAGACAAACTGATGGTGGTTCACATCCTGGACAAGAGAACCCTAGAAGTTGCGACTGACGCTTACTCGAGGACGTCTGACGTGTAGAGGGCGTCTGACGTTAGAGGGCGTCTGACGGGTAGAGGGCGTCTCAATCTTCACGAGTTCCATCCCAATGATCACTGAAACGCACGAGAATCAATTCTGCTTTGTCAACTTTTACGTCACGAAAGTAATACTAGACAGCGACGTGTAAGTTTGACAAACATTAGACACAATGTTTAGACAAGTGGCCTGTAACTAAACTAGCTGTCTAATTATCACTGACAAGGTTTCAGAAGAGGTTCTCAAACTGACATGACGGCTCCGGGGATATTTAGTAAAAATCCCAAGTACAATACACTGTCCTGAATAGTCCAGTAAAAAGCCTACTTTGTCCTATAAGGTCAAACAATGTATTTATTAAAAAAAAACAACTATAAAACATTATGTTGTACTGACTGTAGCAATAATAAAGCAGGAGTAGTTATGTAATAGTAAAAGTGATTGAGCCTCAATGTTGTGAGAGAAATATATGATGCCGTGGTTGAAATGGGGATTTAGTGATTAGTCGTTAGCATAATGAGCAAAGGACCCCGAGTTTGAATCCAAAGTGTGCCAGGACTTGGAGCAAAACTGCGGGGGGGGGGGGGACACTTTTTCCTAAAGCAGCTGCAGTGGTGCCAGTAGCAAAAATAATCGTTATCATAGTCATTCCTGTAGAAATGGTGGTGATAATAGTAGTAGTAGTAGTAGTAGTAGCAGCGATGATAATAATAATAATAGTAGTAGTAGTAGTAGTAGTAGTAGTAGTAGTAGTAGCAGCAGCGATGATAATAATAATAATAATAGTAGTAGTAGTAGTAGTAGTAGTAGCAGCAGCAGCGATGATAATAATAATAATAGTAGTAGTAGTAGTAGTAGTAGTAGTAGTAGTAGTAGCAGCGATGATAATAATAATAATAATAATAGTAGTAGTAGTAGTAGTAGTAGCAGCAGCGATGATAATAATAATAATAATAATAGTAGTAGTAGTAGTAGTAGTAGTAGTAGTAGTAGCAGCAGCGATGATATTAATAATAATAATAGTAGTAGTAGTAGTAGTAGTAGTAGTAGTAGTAGTAGTAGCAGCGATGATAATAATAATAATAATAGTAGTAGTAGTAGTAGTAGTAGTAGTAGTAGTAGCAGCGATGATGATAATAATAATAGTAGTAGTAGTAGTAGTTGTAGCAGCGATGATAATAATAATAATAATAGTAGTAGTAGTATTAGCAGCAGCGATGATGATAATAATAATAATAGCAGCAGTAGTAGTAGAAGTAGTAGCAGCGATGATGATAATAATAATAATAATAGCAGCAGTAGTAGTAGTAGTAGTAGTAGTAGTAGTAGTAGCAGCAGCGATGATAATAATAATAGCAGTAGTAGTAGTAGCAGCGATGATGATAATAATAATAATAGTAGTAGAAGTAGCAGCAGCGATGATAATAATAATAATAGTAGTAGTAGTAGTAGTAGTAGTAGTAGTAGTAGTATTAGTAGTAGTAGTAGTAGTAGTAGTAGTATTAGTAGTAGTAGCAGCAGCGATGATAATAATAATAATAGTAATAGTAGTAGTAGTAGTAGTAGTAGTAGTAGTAGTAGTAGTAGTAGTAGTAGTAGTAGTAGTAGTTACGAGAGAAATATTCTATGCTGGTACAAAAGTCTTCGTTCCCCACCCAATCACCGACTACTTATCTTTTTTTTTTTCATCCACCCTGGGCCCCTCGAATCCCTCCGGGCCCACCACTGAAATAGGGATATCCCTCTGGGCCCCGAAGCAATGCGCCATCCCCCCTCTCTCTCTCACAGGGCCTGGTGTGGTAGTAATAGTTATAGCGCTTGTAGTAGTTGTAGTAGTGTATAAGGTAACGGTAGTGTTTGTAGTCTTATAATATTAGCAGTAACAGTAGCAGCAAAAGATGTAGTAGTAGTAGTAGTAGTAGTAGTAGTAGTAGTAGTAGTAGTAGTAGTAGCAGCAGCAGCAGCAGCTGTAGTTGTTGTAGTTGTTGTAATCGCAGTACGGAAAAGGCAAGGTCACTTGTACCAGCAAACTGTCCGTCAGCATTCAGTACCACATGTTACCAACGCCTAGTGTTTGTACTAGGAGCAGTTTAGCGCCTGGAATATTAGAGATTTTACTTGTTGGACAAAAAGTATAGAAAAAAAAACTGAAACAATAGCTGAAGAACACACAAAAGCCACCTATTGAAAAGCTTGTGTACTCTAGCCAAGGAAGCGAAGCATCTCTGTAAGGAAGTGATGTATTGGACATGGTCCCAAGACCCTCTACTCGATAGAGTACACAAGATAATTTCTCTTCTTTCTTTTGTACTAGCGGGAAACACATTCTTATTCGTGGTTCGGGATGCAATTGATTTCACCGACGGTAACTTAAATCAATAACTCGTTAAAGACGACATTAGGCCGATACATAACACTTATGCTGTTGTTTGCTTTCAATGGAATGAAATGAAAGTACAGAGGAGATAAAAGAACCGGATCTGAAAGACCTATCTCCAGCAGATCTGAAGGACCTATCTGCAGAAGATCTCAAAAGACCTACTGGATAGTGAAAGGTAAGGAGAGATTAGAGAATTAAAAAAACAAAAACAAAACTTTAAGAACCACGCGGGAGAGCATGTTCGAAGAGAAGTTTTGATTTGAAGCGTATATTCTAACGCAGATTTCTACCTATGCTAAGAAAAATTTGTTGTCCCGTCATTCTGAGTGGCGAAGTGGTCAGTGCACTGGCCTCTCATGGCGAAGATCGGAGGTTCGAATCCGGCTGGAGGCACCCCAGTCACCCAGCTGTAGAAATGGGTACCTGACTTCTTCTGGAATTGGGGAAGGAAAGGCGGCCAGGCGTGATACTGACCATATCACCCTCTAGTGTGCTGACAGGTCAAGGAAAATATGGGCACTAACACCATATCCCTATGTACCTCTAAAGCATGACAGGATTACCTTTACCTTTACTTTTTTATCATTTTGAATGTCAGAACAGCAAAACATCCATAGCAAACATCATAGTGAACTTGGAACTTAGTGAATGTTTGGACATTTCTTCTTCTTCGTCCCTCGTTCAGACATCGACACAAATCTCTCTCACAAGTGGGACACGTCTCTCACGTTGTCAACATCATCATAATCTCTTGTAGTGGGCTGGGATTTTGCCAGACCCTTTGCCTGAATGGGTCGTATAGTTAGCAATTCTAGAGATTGTGATGTGGTGTCTGTTGCTCTTTGCTGTAGACACATAGGTCATTTGGGAGTCTTTTCAGCGTCTGGTTTAGATGATGTCTCAGCCTGCAATGTCCTGTTCTCAGTCGGAAGATTATATCTTGGTCGTTTCTTGAAAGTTTATATTTATCATTAGTTTGTTTTTTTATATATACATATAGCTTTTAATTTGTTCTTTGCCTCTTTAGCTGAAATTTCAGTATCATATTCCAATATATTCATAAGAAATTACGTAAAAACAAGAAGTGTTTTAGTAAATAAATCATCAGCTAGAACTTAGAGCTCATCATTATAGACACCTTCATTTTCTATAATTTATGTTCCCTGTCATATTTTGGGATATTCAGTGAAAATGTAACTATCTATTTGCAGACACATCAGAGAACTCTGGCGTCATCAATTAACTGCTCTAAATTTGAGTAATTTGTGCTAATAAACGTTCCTCTTAAAAATTAAATATACATTTACTAATATAACGTAAAGCAACAGAACTATGCTAAAATGTGCTGTAAATCTATTTCTGCTATATATAATTATGTTGAATAAAATATTGAACTATTTCTTATATTTAAAAATTAAAACACAATATTCAAAACCAAATGTGGGGTTTTAAAGTTTAATCTGATTGGCTAGTTTTCATTTCGTGCTGGCCCAGTGAAATAACACTCCTAGACAATACGTCCTTACAATAACAACAGATATCATAAACGTCCTCACAATAATAACAGATATCATATGAGCCCCTGTATCTTATACACTAGGTGCGTCGAAATAGTGGTCCGCCATGTTATTATGAAAATGTAACTTATGTTACTATAATTAACATTTCTTTTCTTCAAAACATGTTTTAAAATTTTTAAAAGGCCTGAAAAGCTAATTAAAGCTAATCAGTTCATCTTCACTTCATAACTGTCATGTTTTTTTCCTTATTTTTATGTTAAGTTTCCAAAAACTAGTTGATTTAGATGTGTCCGATCCTCGATTCTAGCATGCACTTGCGGCCTTGGAGATCACTGGCGTTGGATACCCCAACCCTGTCCGATATGGCAGTTAGCTGATAAGCTAGTGTCAGGGCTAGCGAACCATAGCTGACCAAGACCCTGTCACACTACTTCGTTGGCACCCCCAGTAACTGGCCTAGCCTGGCTAACGGGGCGGGGATCGCCTTAGTCCCCATGGTGGTGGAGTCTGCTAAAGAAGTATTGCACACTGCTGCTTTTTATCTCCACTGAAGGACTGAAAAAAATAGCAGCCATAACCCGCTCCCAGTCCGACTCGATGCAAAGAATACCAGCTCCTAGTTCCAAGGAGATAGATACACAATTATTTTCTTTTTTCATTGCTTCCAAGTTATAAACGAACTGCCTTATGTATTTTTCTGCTTCATGTCTTGACTGCCTCCTGATGATGATGATGATGATGCGCGTTTTGTGGATTTATACTTTGCACAAACTTTACAGAGTCATTTTGTGTGTGGAAAAAAACCAAAATAATATCTTATATTCTTTGTCTTAATACACATTTGTGCACCCCCCCCCCCTTTCCCCCTCGTCTTCCCCTCTGCTGGAGCAAAACCTACCCCCTTTAGTCAGAGATGTCGCCTCACCCACCCCTTCCCCTCATTTCCAGGATTTGTGCAACCCCCCCCCCCCTCGTTTTCCCCTCTGCTGGAACAGAATCTACCCCCTTTAGTCAGAGAAGTCGCTTCACCCACCCCCTCCCTTGTTTTCCCCTCTGCTGGAGCAGAACCTACCCCCTTTAGTCAGAGAAGTCGCCTCACCCACCCCCTCCCTTGTTTTCCCCTCTGCTGGAACAGAACCTACCCCCTTTAGTCAGAGAAGTCGCCTCACCCACCCCCCTCCCTTGTTTTCCCCTCTGCTGGAGCAGAACCTACCCCCTTTAGTCAGAGAAGTCGCCTCACCCACCCCAGGACACATTACTGAATGTACTGTCCCTCATGTGTCGCTTAGTGATCACTACCCGATCTGCTGTACGTGGTCACATAAGGGGTATAAAATGCCTAAACACAAACATACCAGCATCAAATATAGAAACTTTAAAAACTTTAACTTTGAAATATTTTTTAACTGATCTAAAAGCTTCTCCTCTTACGTACGTTTTCCAGTTAACAAATCCAGATGAGGCTATCGAATACTGGATCAAGATATTTCGAAATGTTTTTGACAAGCATGTCCCCATCAAAGAAATGAGAGTAAAACACGTAACAAAATCCCCGTGGATAACTCCCGATATCTTGTAGCTCACGAGGAAACGGGATGAAGCTCATAAAAGCAGAAATTTCAGTAGCTATCGTTCACTTAGAAACAAACTGCAGTATTTAATTAGGCAGGAAAAGAAAAATTACTTCAGAAATTTAGTGAAAGTCAAAACTGATAGTAAATCGATCTGGAAAGCAATTAATACTCTTGTAAATAAAAGGAAGCAAACTGACCCACAAACACTTAATGGTGAACATACTTGCACTAACTTCAGTGAACATTTAAGGGAAGAAATCCACATTCTAAAATCTTCATTACCGATCCCGACTTGCGACCTGAGCGTGTTGAAAACTTTCAGCGACAGTAAATGTGTAAAGCTAAAACTACTCAGTAAATGTGTAAAGCTAAAACAAATTAATATTCCTTTCCTCACAGTCGGTGAGGTTTATAACTACATCCGGTCCTTAAAGAACACTAACTCAACAGGATGTGATGACATTAGTAACAAGATACTACGTTACGCTGCACCAGTTATCACAGACACACTAACATACTTATACAATTTGTGCATTGACAAACACTATTTCCCTGACGCTTTTAAACTCGCCAAAGTTTTTCCTCTTTTTAAATCTGGACAGACTAGTGACCTCTCAAACTATAGACCCATATCCATTATGTCATCACTATCTAAACCTCTTGAAAAGCATATACAAAAGTTAACACTGCTCCACATGCAAGAAAACAATCTACTAATAGACAGTCAGTCAGGCTTTAGACCAAATTACTCCTGCCATACAGCATTAACTAAAATGACAGAAAGCTGGCTGTCTAATATAAATGATGATAAATTGTGTGGTGCTGTCTTTGTTGATTTCAAGAAAGCCTTCGATATGACTGATCATGAAATTCTTGCAAAAGAGCTGGAAGTCTATAGATTACACCCTGACCTAACAAAATTTATTACATCTTTTCTCTCAGGTAGAAAACAAGTAGTTTGCTTTAGAAACAAAATATCTGGCTCGTCTGTGGCTGATACCGGTATTCCTCAAGGCTCCATTCTTGGTCCTCTTCTCTTTCCTACCTATATTAACGACCTACCACTACATTTAAAGCACTCTTCATGTGATCTTTTCACTGATGACTGTACTGTTTACAGTAGTGACTATGACATCAATAAACTACAGACAACGCTCCAAAATGATATAAACAGTTTGATTAAATGGAGTAATAAAAATGGTATGTTAATAAACACCAACAAAACAAAATCCATGCTCATCACTACAAGACAGAAACTGCAGAATGCAACAAAAATTTCTCTACAGCTTTGTGCTGGGACTAAGGCAATAGAAAATGTTCATGAACATAAAACCCTAGGACTCATCATTGATCAGCATTTAACTTGGAATTCTCACGTACATAACCTAACAAACTTGATTGCACAGAAAGTTTATCAATTAGCCAAAATTAAACACTTTATCGACAAAGACACAAGAAAGATACACTACATATCACACATACAAACACACTTAGATTACTGTTCCACAATCTGGGATGGATGCTCAGTCTCAAACACAAAAAGGCTCCACTCACTTCACAAGCGAGCATTAAATCTTATATTGTGACAAACACCCAGTAAAGACTGTAGATCAACACAAACAACTCAAAATTCTACCCCTCAAAAATAGAATCATTTTTAACAAAGTTAAGTTTGTTCACAGAATTCTGTCGCACAATGCTCCGCCTTACTTGTGGTCACTGTTTACGTATAACACTAAACATAGCCAGCGTTTAAAAAACTGTCTTCTTCCTAAACCCAGGATTGATCTGTACAAGAAAAGCCTTGCATACTCTGCAGTACAGCTCTGGAACACCCTCCCCTACCATTTAAAATCCATTGGTAATACTTCATCCTTTAACTCAAACCTGTTTCATTATTTACTTGCTTGTAATTATATGCCTCTATAAAATAACCAGCACTCTCTCAACACGTGACTCGCCAACCATCAAGTACTAAAATGACATAGTTAGAAAAGCAACTTGTAAGGTATTGTTAGAAATTATTTTAATGTCTGTTAAGAAAAAGAAACATATGTTAGAAGATCTGTATTTACAATGTATTTTTGTTTATGTATATGTCTGCGTATGTATGTGTGCGTGAGTGCTATTTTATTAGGTTAATTACTTCTTCTCTTTTACTTAGAATGTATTAGTTAAATCTTACACTCTTTTGATATGTTTTTTCCTAGTTTAATTTGTATATTTGTACTAAATCAAGTGTGTGGGAAGAATGAAAGATGGAGTGATGAAGGGCAGAATGTAAGACGGGCCTGCGTGCCCAATTCTTTACCCTTGAAAAATAAAGATTATTCATTCATTCATTCATTCATTCCCCATTGCTGGAGCAGAATCTTCCCTCTTTAGTCAGAGAAGCCGCCTCACCCACCCCTTCCCCTCATTTCCCCATTGCTGGAGCAGAATCTACCCTCTTTAGTCAGAGAAGCCGCCTCACCCACCCCTTCCCCTCATTTCCCCTCTGCTGGAGCAGAATCTACCCCCTTTAGTCAGAGAAGTCGCCTCACCCACCCCTTCCCCTCATTTCCCCTCTGCTGGAGCAGAATCTACCCTCTTTAGTCAGAGAAGTCGCCTCACCCACCCCTTCCCCTCATTTCCCCTCTGCTGGAGCAGAATCTACCCTCTTTAGTCAGAGAAGTCGCCTCACCCACCCCTTCCCCTCATTTCCCCTCTGCTGGAGCAGAATCTACCCTCTTTAGTCAGAGAAGTCGCCTCACCCACCCCCTGCTCCCTGTTTGTTTTGTTTTTTAACTGAATGTTTCTGCCTAAATTCTACTCCCACTTTCAGCAAATTCCCTTCATTTAACAACAACAACAACAACAACGACAACAACAACAACAACAACAACAACATCATTATCTTGCACCTGAGTTTTAAGAATACTCAAGATACAGTTTTTGTTAATATACTAATTATGTTTACTTATTCTGATGGGACATATTATGGGGGGGGGGGAAGGGGAGGTATTTTATGTGTATTAAAATCGTTGCAGAATATTCGTTCCCTTTCTGTGTTCTAAAAATGTATCTCCAAATCGCCAGCGTGCACGCGAGTGTATAAATATAGAACAGGCATACGCATCAAAGAAATAGGCCGTCTCCAAGGAGCTGTTCTGCGCCAGCAGGGGAGGGAGGCAGAGAAATTAGTAGAATACTTTTGTGCATACAAGCTTAAAAGGTCGCGTGTTTCTCCGCTTGTCCGGAATAAACTACTTCAACGACAAGGGAGGAAAACAAACAACAACAACACACACACACACAAACCCCATAGAAATCGCGTGCTGGCTCTTATGTGCCCATCATGAAGGACAATTTAGGACTTTCGTCTTGCAAAGACCTTTCATATAAGGTACAAGAGGCAGATAAGACAGGGAGGGTTCATTGTATATGTGGGGGGAATGGCAAGTAATTATTGCTGAATGAGGCATTGTGAAGGGCAGAAAAGAATTTGTAGTTCCTTGGAGGTTAGCGCGGTGTGGTGAGGAATTACTCGAGAAAACAAGCTACCCAAATTACCTAACAAGCCAGGAATGCCAGATTGGGAGCAAATTCTAGAACGACATTTTATTAAGTAAAATGGGCGTGTTTAGCCACGTGGACTGGAAACTTGCTATCGCGGAACTACAATGACACAGCAATCCAGTTCATCCCAGGTAATATCCCTGCTGTCCCACCCCTCCCCCCCCCCCCCCAAAGCGGGTGTGTAAAAGTACGAAGTATTGTTCACAATAGACATTACGAAGAAAGAGCAAGTATTATACCGTGCAGAGAAATAGGAGGTATAAAATAAAAAAAAGAGACCCATCTCGTACACATAAACACTCTGGTTGTTCTTGGTCTTGCTCTGGAGTTTGAGTTTGGACTTCCTCCCATAAATGATGAACCGAGAGAAGGAGCAGCGAAAGGAAAATGAAGGAAGTTTGAGAAAATAACAATGAATGAAAAAATAATAATGGAATGAATTAAAACTGAATAAATAAACGAATGAATGGGGAAAAAAATCAAGTTAGAGAAAGAGAGAGGGAGAGAGAGAAAAAAGTTTGCCTTTATTCTTCTTTTTCCTTCACTATAACATTTCGCAGCATCCCAGCAGCTGATCTCATCCGCGCAGTACTCATTCATTCGTTCATTCATTAGCATATCCCTTGCGGAACTTTGCTTCTCTAAAAGTCTCTTGAAGGCCTCTCGGTTGTAAGCAAACCATCAACAAAGTCTTCTTTACTAACCAGCCGTCTTGAATATTAAAGTCTTCTAGTACGGACATACTTGTATTTCTGGCGGAGTACTACAACATAGTTATGGCATTTAAGAGTAGAGTAGAAATTTCAAGTTGTGAAAATAGTTCGTGTGACTAAGTAACTTTGAAAACTGGAAACTACAATAAACCTTCGATTTAACGAACTAATGGGGGTGGGGGTGGTGATGTGAGAGGGGAGGGGAGGGGAGAAAAGTGTAATCGTTTATAAAATGAAAGTCTGTTTAATCGAATGCCGGCGGGGGTTACAATTTTTACTATTTCCAAAATTATGTTTAATATAAAAAAAACTTTAATGCAATAAACAGTACTGTAAATATTATAAGTAACAAAAACATGTTTAAAAAAAAACGAGCGATATGAAATGCCCATAATGCAGCGTTCAAGATTTTTTATTTATTTATACTTTGTCTGGTCCGTTATATCGTGGCTAGGTAAATCGAAAAAAAAATTGAAGGTTTACTGCACTGCTTTCCATCTTACTGCATTTCTTTCCATCTTACTGCATTGCTTTCCATCTTACTGCATTGCTTTCCATCTTATTGCATTGCTTTCCATCTTACTGCATTGCTTTCTATCTTACTGCATTGCTTTCAATCTTACTGCATTGCTTTCAATCTTACTGCATTGCTTTCCATCTTACTGCATTGCTTTCCATCTTACTGCATTGCTTTCAATCTTACTGCATTGCTTTCAATCTTTTGTGTGCGCTGGTGAAGGTGGCAATTTTTCCACAGGAACCCACATCATACTTTGCTTGTACGAACTGACAACTCAGTTCTCTGGCTGAAAGTCTTAAATTATTGTTTAAAAAATGATTTTGCTTTATTTTAAAGTCTTTTAAACTCATTTATGTTTGGTTTGAGGGGAAAGAGAATTTAATTGCGCGAAATCGTCACATTCGCGCATAGTCCTGGGACTACTGATAGCCGTTTAAGTGGCTTTTCGAAACTACGGGAAAAAAAAAACATGGGACAAAAATGTAGGAATACAGGTTTGTTTCGCAGTTAGGAGTTTGTATTTTAATTTCCTTGATTGATAAGAATAGGCATTACAACATTTCTCAGTAAAATATGGCAGCTATGATGAAGTATAACAAAACATATTTGTGTGTCAGTGGTACTCTTTGAAAGTCCAGTAATGATGTAATGCCTGTTTTAAAAGTAATATTGAAAAATAACATGGCTTATGAAGATTCTGGAACGCAAAACCAAGCAGTCTGGCATCTTGTAAACATAATTAGTATCTGATGTGCCCACACTAACTGTTTGTAATGTGTTTCTGATGTTTCGATGAAGACGTCCGTTTCTGGCAATCAGCGACTCAAATCTGACATGCTAGCAACATGGCTGAAGGCTCAAATCTGACATGCTAGCAGCATGGCTGAAGGCTCAAGTCTGACATGCTAGCAACATGGCTGAAGGCTCAAATCTGACATGCTAGCAGCATGGCTGAAGGCTCAAATGTGACATCCTAGCAACATGGCTGAAGGCTCAAATGTGACATCCTAGCAGTATGGCTGAAGGCTCAAATGTGACATCCTAGCAACATGGCTGAAGGCTCAAATGTGACATCCTAGCAGTATGGCTGAAGGCTCAAGTCTGACATGCTAGCAGCATGGCTGAAGGCTCAAATCTGACATGCTAGCAGCATGGCTGAAGGCTCAAATGTGATATGCTAGCAGCATGGCTGAAGGCTCAAATGTGATATGCTAGCAGCATGGCTGAAGGCTCAATTCTGATATGCTAGCAGCATGGCTGAAGGCTTATAGGTAATCAAGACCATTTCTCCGTTTGTATTCCCGGTAAAAAACCTATCCTGGCTGACAAGGCAGGGATCACCGTAGTCCCTATGGTGGGCCCTGTTAAAGAAGTACTGCTTTGTTAGTTGCACTGAGGGACTGAAGAATCAGCTGCCATGATCCGCTCCCAAGCCGACACCATGCTGTGCACTCAGTGTCTCAACTGCAACGGCTGCAAAAAGTCCCAAGAAGTTTAGCAAATAAAGCAGAATTCTCTGGATTAGGTCCCTTGTTCTGTACGGTTTGTGAACCCAGGTAACGGCGGAAGTCGCCCAAGTG
Organism: Achatina immaculata; assembly: GCA_009760885.1. NCBI lineage: Eukaryota > Metazoa > Mollusca > Gastropoda > Stylommatophora > Achatinidae > Lissachatina > Lissachatina immaculata. The sequence goes on along the minus strand of CM019702.1, from coordinate 40,693,038 downwards.
AATGTCTAATCATCCATCTCTTCTACAACGACGTTCGAATTGCTAAGCAGGTGAGAATCTCACACCAAGTCCCGGGACACGGAAAACAACGGCTAATTGTACTTCACGACCAAGTGAACGTGTGAAAGTGCAAATACCAACCCACGCGTACCTGGGTCGATTCAGGCGAAATTGGATATTGCCCGCGGTAAACAAAGGTTACATTAACCAGCTATGTCTGTTGGGTTGCCCCACTATTGTTAGCCAGAGTTCCGCGCCAGCAGTGACGCTGAAGGACAGGTTGCTGTGAAATCTAGCTTTGTGAAGAGCAACTTTGCCACGACCAAACCCACCGTGAATGTGGCTCAACGCTAGCTACAACACCAAACAAATTAACATATTTTACTTTGCTGAACACCTTGGGACCGCCAGGCATTGGAATTTTCGAAGTAATTTAGCCTGGCTGCTATGTACAAATACACCGTTTTATGTTTCACCGCATGTGATCTCTGCCGTGATCCATATTCACGGGAATAGGGTTTATGTGATCATTATGTGTTAACAAGGGCATGCACTCTTCCCTGACTCTCGCTGGTTAAAGATGAATGTAGTGATGGCTGCAGTAAAACTGATACTCTCACTGGTTAAAGATGAATGTAGTGATGGCTGCAGTAAAACTGATACTCTCACTGGTTAAAGATGAATGTAGTGATGGCTGCAGTAAAACTGATACTCTCACTGGTTAAAGATGAATGTAGTGATGGCTGCAGTAAAACTGATACTCTCACTGGTTAAAGATGAATGTAGTGATGGCTGCAGTAAAACTGATACTCTCACTGGTTAAAGATGAGTGTAGTGATGGCTGCAGTAAAACTGATACTACTGGACAAGAGTCAGATGGAAATGTATGAAACAATTTTACACGAAAGTTGGAGTATAGGAGACAAACAGTAATAGAAGACAGAGAGAACGATCATACAAACCAGTATTGTATAAGAACATCTTTATCAAAGAAAAATAAAACTAACATACAAAACAATATTGAGCAAAATATTTTCTGTTTCTGTTACGGGGGCAAAAACTGCAGTGCTCCACCTGAATAAGGCAGTGCTCAGCGGCGTAAATGCTGATTGTCTGTGTCATGGTTGGTGAATCACAGCTGACCAAGACGTTCTTCTACATCTATATGATTCATCTGGTAACAGATAAGAGTCTGTCGATATGAACTGTGATCGAAATGGGAAGGTAAACCTGGTGCTGAAAATATGCTATGCAGAAGGAGGATGTGTCGGGCCGAGAGTCGCAGGTACCATAGCTTGGCTGCAAACAGTGACATAAAGCAAACAACGTGGGTTTGAGACAAACACAGAAGAAGAAGAAGAAGGAGGAGGAGGAGGAGGAGGAGAAGAAGAAGAAGAAGAAGGAGGAGGAGGAGGAGGAGGAGGAAAAGAAGAAGAAGAAGAAGAAGCAGAAGAAGAAACAGAAGAAGAAGAAGAAGAAGAAGAAGAAATGTTTTATACCATTAACCGCTTAGCACAGAATACTTGATGATGTTAACTTTACAGACAAACAATTACACCAAAGAAACAAAAAAAAAAGATCAAGAAAACATAAAAACACCTTTCATCGTCCCTTAATCTCAGTAAATAAAAGCTTTTATAAATTACAGAACCCGCAAGGAGGTTCAAAGCGCATCAGCTGATGCACCTTAGCTTCAAAACAGAATTATAAACACTTGTAATGTCTGATGCAGAGCCAGTACGCACAAGAGCAGAGAAAATGCATTTCGGTAATGAATATGGAGACCAGCTTGTTGGAGATTCGCAAGGAAAATTAATTTTTAGTGTCATATTTTGATGTTTAAGATATATCAGCACCGATGTTGTGAAATCTTTACAGCCGGGTTATATATGTATGTATTATATCTTATATCCTTCCCGTACCGTTAAACGTCACATAGGGTTCGCAAGGTAGTTTGCCAATTTTTCCTGTCTTCGGCGAGTCTTTTAACAAGGAATTTTATGCATGTTAATTTGGCCTCTCTTAACAATGTCCTCTTCAGAGTTTCACGCGGTCTGCCTCTTTTTTTTTTCTTTGGCCTCTTGTGTTCCACTTGATAGCTTGTTTTGGGATTCTCTGATTGCTTCTTCTCATCACGTGACCAACATATATCCATCTCCTTTTCCTGATCACCCATGAGACTGGTTGTTGTTCAGTCATCTGTCTTATTTCTGCATTGTTCTTGAATTCGTTCCACTTGATGCCGAGTATTTTCCTTAGGCATTTGTTTTCAAAAGAGTCTAATTTCTTGTCTATTTCTCTAGTTGTTTTCCAGCTTTCGCATGCATAAATGAGGGTGGACATTACATTTGAATTGAATAGTCTTAACTTGGTTTTTGTGCTTATAACTTTTGAATGCCATATGTTCTCAAGATTCTTGAAGATCGATGCTTCTTTTGCAATTCTAATTCTAACTTCCTTTCTGGTGTCACCATCCTGGTCTATGTAGCTGCCAAGGTATGCAAATTGATTGACTTCATCAATATCTGTCCCTTCTATGTGTATTTTTCCATTTTGATTAATGGGAATTATATATATATATATATATATATATATATATATACATACATACATACACACACACATATATATATAGTAATAGGAGTATCGAGAGACTCTGTACATGTCAAAATGGTGTATTACAGTATACACACCAAGATACTGTGTTGTAAGACATATTAATAGGCTGTATTATATAACATACACCAAGAGGCTGCATTATATAACATACACCAAGAGGCTGTATTATATGACATACACCAAGAGGCTGTATTATATGACATACACCAAGAGGCTGTATTATATGACATACACCAAGAGGATGTATTATATGACATACACAAAGAGGATGTATTATATGACATACACAAAGAGGCTGTATTATATGACATACACCAAGAGGCTGTATTATATGACATACACCATGATGATGATGATGATGATGATGACATCAAGAGGCTGTATTTTATGACACACACCAAGAATCTGCATTACGACATGCTGTATGTAATGGGGAGTTAGGTGCATGTATTTCTAGGTGAAAGTGTAATGGGGAGGTAAGTGCATGTCTCTCTAGGTAACAGAGCAAGTGTAATGGGGAGTTTCGTTTGCACACAAATGTCCTCGTGTAGATCGTTTCTCCTCACTGCTCAAAAAATAACATTACAAAGAAGCATTGGTTATAGTGAGAAGATGTCACAAAAGTGACATAAAACTTCGATAATAGTGAAGTGAATGGGAAAAGAATGAGGGACATTGATGACATGGAGACAGACAATACACGAAGAACTAAAGGAAGCGGTTTTAGATGCCACGAGTTGCTCAGGGAAGGATTGCCTGGAGAACCTTTACTGGTGCCTTATACTCCATTGGGAGTGCATAGGTCTGATGATAATGAACTGATTGGCAATTTTTTCTTGGTAGAAAACTTCGAAATCGCTAATATTGTACTCTGGGCATTATCAAATATGTTTGGGGAAAGTAGCTATCATCATCATCATCAGGTGCCGTGCCGACTGGCGTTGGCTATTATGCTTCTCCAGAGTACCCGATCCTTCATGCAGGCCATCAGTTCAGTTGGTGATCTCCTCTCACACCATCCCGTCAGACTGTCCAGTATCATTTCTCTTGGTCTTCCTCTTGATCTTCTTCCTTCTATTTTTCCTGTTGTTATAATATTTTCAATGCCCCCTCTTCTCATTGCATGTCCTATGAAAGTACATTGTCTCTCTCTTATCTTTCTGACAAGTAAAGTAGCTAACTAAGTAAAAATCATATTATAATTGCTTCTCCCTTCATTTATTTTTTTTTTATAGGGAAGGAAAAGGAAATAATGTATGTAGACAGCTTGTATTCTTATACATTACTTACAGCCCTGCTTATCTTGTTTTATTTATTACTTTATGAATCTCCTGCCATTCTCTGTACTGTCAAGATACATTCACGACTTGCGAATGTTTGTTTCATATTCATTATGTCATGCATGACTTTCATTACGCAACAGCAAAACGAAGAAAAAGTAGCAGAATAGAGGAAAAGTTGTGAAATCAAAAGTAAGACAAAGAGAGTAAATGAAAACAGGACACATAAAGAACTACAACATACAACTGAGTATATGAAGAGTCGGAGATAACTGACGTACAAATTATGTTCCATTTGGAGCTGGGATGTAAATGATGAATCTGCTATACAAAGATGGCGGTAATGTAGGTACGCGTCACAGTAAATCTTCCCAGACGTACATCATACCGCGATAATTCGATTCCACAGAAAAGTTGATGAATCTCAGCTTTTACTGCTTCTGCCAGTGGCTTCCCTGCAGTTATTGTCTGAACTTCCCAAAATACTAGGCTAGACATAACAATCAGTGCAGTGCACACTTCAGAAGACTTGGTCAAGACATAACAATCAGTGCAGTGCACACTTCAGAAGACTTGGTCAAGACATAACAATCAGTGCAGTGCACACTTCAGAAGACTTGGTCAAGACATAACAATCAGTGCAGTGCACACTTCAGAAGACTTGGTCAAGACATAACAATCAGTGCAGTGCACACTTCAGAAGACTTGGTCAAGACATAACAATCAGTGCAGTGCACACTTCAGAAGACTTGGTCAAGACATAACAATCAGTGCAGTGCACACTTCAGAAGACTTGGTCAAGACATAACAATCAGTGCAGTGCACACTTCAGAAGACTTGGTCATATTGCATATGCTAGAAGTCTAGAAAATAGCAGTCAGCGCAGTCCATGTTTCAGAAAGAGAAACACATAAAATCAAGGCAGTCCATATGTGAGAAGTGCTGAGAAATAACAGTCAGTGCAGTGCACACATCATAAGCTTAGACATATAAAAATTAGTGCACTACACATCTCAGAAGCTTAGATACATAAAAATTAGTGCACTGCACATCTAAGAAGAGCAGACATGTAGTAACAAGTTCGGTTATTGTCATTATTAGCGTTTATAAGGGCAATGGAATTGAAGTTACTGAATTAGAAGAAATTTTCTAAAGATTCCAAGTGGATAGAAGTGTACTATTTATACAGGAGTCAGAACTAATCCCAGTATAAAAAAATGAGGAGTCAGAGAGTATAGAAAATGAGGAGTCAGAACTAATAGGGGAGTGAGTGTAATGGGGAGCTAAATGCATGTATTTCTAGGTGACAGAACAAGTGTAATGGGGAGGTAGGTGCATGTATCTCTAGGTGACAGAATAAGTGTACTTAGGAAACAGAAATAATCAGACAGTACAAGAACTTAGGAGTCGAAAACTATAAAAAGTGAGGAGTCAGAGAGTATAGAAACTAAGGAGTCAGAACTAACTGGAGGGTATAAAACTTAGGAGTCAGAGAGTATAGAAACTGGGGCGTCAGAACTAATTGGAGAGTATAAAAGTGAAGAGTCAGAGAGTATAAAAGTGAAGAGTCAGAGAGTATAAAAGTGAAGAGTCAGAGAGTATAAAAGTGAAGAGTCAGAGAGTATAAAAACTAAGCAGTCAGAGCTAGAGGTTTGGTAGGTGAACCCAACAATATTCATCTGTGATAGAAGAGATTCTACATTCGTTTACTTATAATTTATCTGTCACTCAAACAACAAACTGACAAGTAAGAAATAACAACACTAGCCATACAAAAACACGGACAGGTAAGAAATAACACCAGATATACAAAAATACTGACAGGTAAGAAATAACAACACTAGTCATACAAAAACACTGACGTGTAAGAAATAACAACACCAGTCATGCAAAAGCACTGACTCCCAGTCCAGTGTAGAGCGTGCTACACTGACATTTCTCTTGCATTTTATACGCATCTAAGCAGGTCCTTTCATTTTCGGAAATAAATGATTCCTCCTCTCTCTGACCCTAACTTTTCTCTCATTTCCATTCCCCCCCCCCCAATCTCTCTCTCTCTCTCTCTCTCTCTCTCTGTGTGTGTGCCAAAGACGAGATTGTTTATATAATGGATTGTAGAAACGTTTTTTTTTTAAAAAATCTATATGAAAGATAAACTGACAAAGCCAGAAATAAGGAAACAAACATACACACAGAGTTTAACAGGGCAGGTCAGTACACTTACACCACTAAGAGTGATACATCAAAAGTACGTTAAAGTCACTTTTGATGGTCAAAATAAACGCGCTGACAACATCACACCTTAATCTAAAAAACTTAGAGCATCACCAGCAAACACTAATACTGGATAACTTCGGCACTGACAGCAACTCTGATGACTTGAACATATACCGCAACAGTAACATTTACACTAGTACTATAACATTTACACTAGTACTATAACATTTACACTAGTACCATAACATTTACTCCAGTACCATAACATTTACTCTCTCTCTCTCTCTCTCTCTCTCTCTCTCTCTCTCTCTCTCTCTCTCTGAACCATAGGTGCCTAAGGCACATGAGGCTTCCGCAAGGATTTTCCACAAACGCCTATCGTTTTTTCCGTTCTTGCCCAGGTGAGCCTTCTATTGCTCAACATCCTCTCTGTTGTTCATCTCCATGTCTCATTTGTTCTACCATTACTTCTGTTCGCTTGTGGTGTCCATCTTAGCGCTATTTTTGGTAGTGAGTTGTCAGTCATTCGGAGCACATGTCCCAACCATCGCCAGCGTCTTTCCTCAGTAATTGCTGTTAGTGGCTTCCCCTGCATTTCTTCCAACAAGATGTTATTTCTTATGATGTTTGGCCAAAATATTTTTCTAACTCTTCGTAAACATTTAGTTTGGAACTAATTCAACTTGTTTTCTATAGTTTTGGTGATTTTCCGGCATTCACTTCCATAGAGTAGTACACTTAGAACATTACTCCTAAATATCCTGTTTTTCATCTTCGTTTACACTATTACTATAACATTTACACTAGTACCATAACATTTACACTAGTATCATAACATTTACACCATTACTATAACATTTACACCAGTACCATAACATTTAAACTAGTACCATAAGATTTACACTAGTACCATAACATTTACTCCAGTACCAGAACATTTACGCTAGTACCATAACATTTACACTAGTATCATAATAGTACCATAAAATTTACACTAATACCATAACATCAGTTCTTTCTCATCCGATTTCTCAAGCGGTCTTATCTCTCCAAACTCAGAATTCTCCATCATTCCTGATCATTTTTCATTCAAAAACTGTAATGACGTGCGAGCATATATTTCGTACGAGTTTATGTTTCCAATAAAACGGTAAAACAGTTTCAGAACACTGATTCAAGAGATTACTGACTAGGCAGAACAGAAAAAGCTAATACTGACAATTACAACGGTATCGAAAATGTGAATACTGACAACTATGGCGGTATCGAAAATGTGAATACTGACAAACACAGCATGAACACGTATATTTTCGCCGATACACTTTTGGTGTTAATTCATACCATATGCATGCTATATTCCTGATTATAGTGTCCCATGTTTCATACATTATTTACAGCCATGCTTATCTTGCTTTATTTGCTGCTTTATGAATCCCCTGCCATTCTGTATACAGTCACATAAATTCACGACATGTGAACGTTTGTTTCATATCCATCATGCCATTTCTTGTTTCTTGATGTGTGACTTTGCTCTCATGAGAAGGTAATTCTTTCAGCATGAGAATTACAGAACCCGATTTTTTTTTCGCAGTATTCTTTGCTGCAGTCACAGAACACGCTGTTTCGTTTGGCTGCTTAGAGAATTTTTTCTTCTTCTTTTTTTTTGTTTCTCTTCTAGTTTGCTAAAACTTTATCTGGATGTTCAGAGGGCATAGATTTTCAGCTTATATAGAGAGATCAAAGGGCACAGATTTTCAGCTTACATAAAGGGATCAGAGGGTACAGATTTTCAGCTTACATTGAGGGATCAGAGGGCACAGATTTTCATCTTACATAGAGGGATCAGAGGGCACAGATTTTCATCTTACATATAGGGATCAGAGGGCACAGATTTTCAGCTTACGTAGAGGGATCAGAGGGCACAGATTTTCATCTTACATATAGGGATCAGAGGGCACAGATTTTCAGCTTACATTGAGGGATCAAAGGGCACAGATTTTCAGCTTACATTGAGGGATCAGAGGGCACAGATTTTCAGCTTACATAGAGGGATCAGAGGGCACAGATTTTCATCTTACATAGAGGGATCAGAGGGCACAGATTTTCAGCTTACATTGAGGGATCAGAGGGCACAGATTTTCAGCTTACATAGAGGGATCAGAGGGCACAGATTTTCAGCTTACATTGAGGGATCAAAGGGCACAGATTTTCAGCTTACATTGAGGGATCAGAGGGCACAGATTTTCAGCTTACATAGAGGGATCAGAGGGCACAGATTTTCATCTTACATAGAGGGATCAGAGGGCACAGATTTTCAGCTTACATTGAGGGATCAGAGGGCACAGATTTTCAGCTTACATAGAGGGATCAGAGGGCACAGATTTTCATCTTACATATAGGGATCAGAGGGCACAGATTTTCATCTTACATAGAGGGATCAGAGGGCACAGAATTTCATCTTACATATAAGGATCAGAGGGCACAGATTTTCATCTTACATAGAGGGATCAGAGGGCACAGATTTTCAGCTTACATATAGGGGTCAGAGGGCACAGATTTTCAGCTTGAATATAGGGATCAGAGGGCACAGATTTTCAGCTTACATATAGAGGTCAGAGGGAACAGATTTTCAGCTTGCATATAGGGATCAGAGGGCACAGATTTTCAGCTTACATATAGAAGTCAGAGGGAACAGATTTTCAGCTTACATATAGGGATCAGAGGGCACAGATTTTCAGCTTACATAGAGGGATCAGAGGGAAAAGATTTTCAGCTTACATATAGGGGGTCAGAGGGCACAGATTTTCAGCTTGCATATAGGGGGTCAGAGGGCACAGATTTTCAGCTTACATATAGGGGTCAGAGGGCACAGATTTTCAGATTTTCAGCTAACCTGTAGGCAGTTTTCATTAACGTGAACTACTTTTTACGGTCCTAGCTAAAGCAAGGGTTCCCTAAATCAGTTAGTGTTTATTTGTTTCTTAAGTTATCTCCCGTGACCGTATTTCAGGGCTTCTCAAAACTCTTGTTAAGCGCGACCCTAAACTACCAATGGTACGTGGCACGCGATCCATGACAAAAAGACACAAATATTGCAATGAACAGTAGCAAGTGTGTTTGTATTATTTGAATGTTAAAGTGGGCATAAATATTTGAATTTCATTTGAATTTATTATTATTTTTGTCACAATAACTGCTCGCCACTTTACCTCAGCCGTGTTTCCCTCCAACACCCCCCCCCCCCCCCTTTAACCTTATTTTGAATCATCTCTTTATATTATAACATCATAAAACTAATTACGAAAGTAATTAATAGTTATAATTTAGCAGTTTTAACGATATCTTAATAACAGTCCCGCCCCACCCCCCACCCCCCCCCCCCCCGAGATTCCTGTCCACTCTCACACAAGCAAGGATACTGTTACTGGCCGATCTATGCGACCGGTTTGTTTCAGAGTTATCGTGGAGTTGGAAGCGATTCTAAGAAGAAGACGGAAGATGGAAGAAGAAAGAGAAGAAGGAGAAGAAGATGGAAGAAGAAGATGGAAAAAGAAGACGGAAGAAGAAGAAGAAAACGGAAGAAGAAGGAGACAGAAGAAGGAGAAGTAGAAGAAGGAAAACGAAGAATGAAGAAGAAAAAAAGATGGAAGAAGAATAAAGAAAAAGAATGCGTAAGAAGAAGGAAAATGAAGACAGAAGAAAAAGAAGAAGATGGAAGAAGAAGAAGAAGGAAAAAGAAGACAGATGAAAAAGAAGAAGATGGAAGAAGAAGGAAGAAAATGAAAAAGAAGAATAAGCAGAAGAAGAAGAATAAGAAGAAGAACAAGGAAGAGGAAGAAGAAGAAAAAGACAGAAGAAGAATAAGAAGAATAAGAAGGATAAGAAGAAGAAGAAGGAAGAAGAAAAAGAGTCCGAGTTTGCAACATCCTGCGTCATTGTAATGTCGGATAATTCATTATCTCAATTAACAGAGAGAACGGACAAGAAAACTATTATACTAATGTATGTTGTACATATGGAACTGACGTCATTGTTTAGTGACATTCTATTGGTAACTAATGCTGCACAGGTAAAACGGGCATTGATTGGGTACATGGGACCCAACTGGGAGATCTTGATTTTGCAGATGACATAACTCTCATCAGTGACAATGTGAATTCGATGCAAGGAAAAAAAAAACAGATAGCTTGTCTTCACTGGCTAGCAAAATAGGACTTGAAATTAACAAGAAAAACAAAAATAATGAAACCTGGCGAACTATCTTGCGAACACTATGTGATGTTTAACGACACGAGAAGGATGTAAGAAGTGGTAACTAATATATTACATTTTACAAATGTAGGGATCACTTCTGTTTGAATAAATATGTAAAAATACAGGCCAAACCGTTTGTTAGAAAACGAGTCCTAAAATGATATATTGAACCTATCTTGTTATATGGAAGTGAATCATGGACAATAGGCAAGTCTGCACAAAAATCATTGGAAGCAGCAGAAATATGGTTTATTAGAAGAATGTTGCGAATCCCCTGGACAGCAAAAATAACTAATGAAGAATGTAGGAGAAGAGCTGGAGAGACAAAAAAACCTTGTCAAAAAGATAAGAGAGAGACAATGTACTTTCATAGGACATGCAATGAGAAGAGGGGGCATTGAAAATATTATAACAACAGGAAAAATAGAAGGAAAAAGATCAAGAGGAAGACCAAGAGAAATGATACTGGACAGTCTGACAGGATGGTGTGAGAGGAGATGACCAACTGAGCTGATGGCCTGCATGAAGGATCGCGTACTCTGGAGAAGCATAATAGCCAACGCCAGTCGGCACGGCACATGATGATGATGATGATGAAAACGTTCTGTTCTTATTAATTTATGCTTTTTTAAAAAAATATCACAAGATAATTCCTTTTTCTTATAAAAATGAAGCACAGCTGACAGCAGAAAGAGTGAAGTCGTTCAATGTTTGGGAGAGTGACAAGATACAAAATGGTGAAACAGAATCTGCTAGGAACACAGCATGTGGTTTAGAAAACAGATCCAGCATGTACCCATATACCAAGGACGGCCAGAAAAACTAACTAAAGAGTTCACAGAAAAGTAGCTTGTCTTATACTGTCTTGTCTTGCCTTGTTTTGTCTTGCTTTGTCTTATCTTGTTTTGTATTGTCTCGTCTTTCTCACATATCTTTCAGTATTCAGGGGAAAAAAAGACGACTTAATAGGACTGGGCGATTTACTTCATATAACTGGATAGTTAAGGTTTCTGTAATTTCCTCCTTCCAGCTCTTATATATATATATATATATATATATATATATATATAAAGAAATAACATCTTGTTGGCAGAAATCCAGATGAAGCCACTGACAACAATTACTGAGGAAAGACCCTGGCGATGGTTGAGACATGTGTTCCGAATGACTGACAACTCACTACAAAAAAAAAAAACAACAGCACTAAGATGGGCACCACAGGGAAACAGAAGTAAGGGTAGACCAAAAGAGACATGGAGAAGAACAACAGAAAGGATGTTGAGCAATAGAGGGCTCATCTGGGCAAGAGCAGAAAAAAAGGCGAAGGACAGGCATTTGTGGAAAACTCTTGCGGAAGCCCCATGTGCCCTGGGCACTTGAGGTTCATATATATATATACATAAAAGAAAATAAAGAAAATAATGATAACTGTCAAAATAAAAAAAAAACGAACAGATAACCACAACTTATGACCACATATATGCTCCCAGCAGGGCACCAAACATGGAAACAGTGAAACTGAAAAATAAATTAATAGCACCTTCCCCCCCCCCCCCCACCACCAAAAAAAAAAAAAGAGAAAAGCAGTCCTACCACGCCGTTAGGGAACATGGAGGAAGTGCCCTTATTTTCTTGGACCTGACGGTACCCTAGAAGGTCATGTGATCAGCATCACGCCTGGCCACCTTCCTTTCTAAGCTCCTGAAGGAGTCAGGTACCCAGTTCTAGACCTGCTTGACTGAGTGCCGCCGGCCAGAGTTGAACAACCGACATCAGCATGGGACATGAACGAACGAACCACTGCGCCATTTAGACGCCACTAAGATGGCAGTGAAAAATGTTACAAAGCTTGACAATCACTGGAAAACTGAAGGAGAAAAAATACAGAAACTTGAGTGAAAAACATCTCAGCTGCGTGACCAAGTGGCACAAGAAGGTAAAGAAACAAATTTATTTCTAATCACCCAAGGACTGCATAAAACAGGGACGCATGACCACCAACGTCTACCAGCACCGATATATCAGAAATAAATAAATGAACTTACCTAATCTGGAAAAAGAGAACTCCTTGGTCATAAGTACAACCAGAAAGTCTGTACGTCCACAAACTCTCTCACTCTCTCTATCTTGTGTTCATTCTGTCAGTAAAATATGCCTTTATGAATGAAAACATTACACACTGGAAACATACTATATATATATATATATATATATATATATATATAGTATGTATAGTTGCATTACAACTAACGAAAATTACACTTATTCACTAATTACAATGTATGATGTTGCTTTCTGTCTGAATAATAAAGGCATCACGAAAAGCTTACAGTAAAATATAAAACACATATTAATGTAAAATTCTGATGTCAGACAAACAACTGCATTATTATGATTACAACGAAACTACTGCATGGAGGAACGCGCAAATAACAAAACAGTAACCGTAAAAGTAGAAGTTTTCTCTTTCTTGCATGTATGCATTGCATGTATACACACACGCGCGCGCGCACATACACATAGCCACGCCTACATACAAGCAAAAACAGAGGAAAATACAAAGTCACACAGCTTCTGATGCATTACACATTATAAATTGCACTAGCCCATCTGCATAATGGGTGAAAGCCATGCATATTCTAGAAATACAAATGATAAACGTTCTCACCTTAGTCTATGATATCCACTTTGATTTTTTTTTAAAAGTAGTTCTTATATTCACAGGATCTTAAACCATTATAAAAACGACAGAGACCTACACCTGTCTTTCACAACATCACTGTTGAACCCACTTCGACACTCCCAGCATACAAATACAGGAAAACTGTACTCTTACTGACCGAGTCTAAGCTCCTCTCGCGGTAAATTGCTTAATGGACTGCGACGAAAAAGACGCGTTGGTAGCCCGGTATAACGCATACAGCACCAAGGATCGGGCCAAGCAATAGCCCCGTCCCAGCATTCACGTCCTACAGCCTGACCAATCCAGCGAGAGTTAATGGCGTCCAAACGGGGCCGGACTCGGCAACAAAAGCTGCTTAGTCTAGTCCACCTTTCTTTCTCTGCCGCAACTCTGTGACTCGACAAAGCTATAAAATAGTCTTAAAATCTTCATACGAAAATCGTATTACACTAAGTCTAAGGGCAACTTTAAAGAAGCCTACACAAAACAAACAAGGCAAAAATTCCCAGTACTGGCACAAGGGACTTAGATACAAGGGAAATAACCGGATCATTACCCTAATCTTGACATGTAAGGGCGACCAGAAGAAACAACGCGGGTGATCATTCGTGGTGAAGGTGTAATGAAAATTTTAAAAAATGAAGCATAATAAGAGCAAAAACCAACAGACCACAGAGAAACAGCAGCGAACCGTGCAGAAGTGCCAGCCATAGACCAGACACCTGAGAGTTTATGACCTGAAGATTTCGTGGGGCCCTCCTCACATACTTATACGGAATGCCAGAATAATGCAGCAAGGAGATACTGGTCAAATGTCAAAGCAGAGTGACGGACAAAGAGAAACAATTTTGGTGTCTGTGAAATGAGATGGACTTATTCTTGGAATATTATGCCGCCTCTCTCTCTCTCTCTCTCTCTCTCTCTCTCCTTCCTCCTCCAAGATAGACCACTGACAAGGGTTCATTCAAGAAGATGTGATAGATAAAACTGTAAGGGGAATAATCAACGAACTGGCGAATAACAGCGGGAATAATCCGTGAACTGTCGAACAATAGTGGAAATAATCACTGAACTGGCGAAAAGCAGTAGGAATAATCAACGAACTGGCGAAAAGTAGTGTGAATAATCATTGAACCGTCGAAAAATAGCGGAAATAAAAACTGAACTAGCGAAAAGTAGTGGGAATAATCATCGAACTGTCGAAAAACAGCGGGAATAATCAATGAACCGGCGAAAAGTACTGGAAATAACCACTGAACTGGCGACAAGTAATAGGAATAATCATTGAACTGTCGAAAATAGTGGGAATAATCAGTGATGTCGAAAAATAGTGGGAATAATCATTTAACTGGCGAAAAGTAGTGGGAATAATCAGTGATGTCGAAAAATAGTGGAAATAATCATTGACAGAAACGTAGGAGTGGCACACAGTGAGTTCAGAGCAGTGGATGTAAGAACCTATGGAAAGTTTCACTACCGGAACAAAAATAAAGAAACAAATTGAACAAAATTAGCTACAGGCTTGGCTACTGCCTAAAATGAAGACCACAAGTGGCCATGTGAGACCAGAGCAGAACGTGGCAGAGCAGAACGTTGCAGAGCAGAACGTGGCAGAGCAGAACGTGGCAGAGCAGAACGTGGCAGAGCAGAGACAGAGTGATAATTAAATAACATGTGCGCGCGTGTGTGTGGAAAATGATTTTATTTATTTCCAGAGAGAGAGAGAGAGAGAGAGAAAGAGAGAAGGAGAGTGAGAGGGAGAGAGAGAGAGAGAGTAGTCTGTGTTTGAATACAACGTTAACGAGAAGAAAGCGGTGAAAATATTTAAATATTTATTTTCTGACACATTTTTAACTTATAGAAAGACTTATAAGCAAACAACAGAAGACAAACTCTCACATTTCTGAATAGTTTAAAAGCGCGCGCGCGCACGCACACACACAAACACACACACACACACAAAATGTTGAGTTCTGTAACGTAGTTTCGTGGGAAAGGTATTAAAGATCTGTTCATTTCCAAGATTTATGACTTTCTTTGATTTTCATTTTTATTTACCAAAAAATCACTTCTGACGATGACTTTCTCTTCCCCGCCTTCTCTGTCATGTTCATTTGCCCCAGACCACAGATGCTGAATCTTCCTTTCTCCAGGTCACAGACGCTGAATCTTCCTTTCTCCAGGTCACAGATATTGAATCTTCCTTTCTCCAGGTCACAGATACTGAATCTTCCTTTCTCCAGGCCACAGATGTTGAATCTTCCTTTCTCCAGATCACAGATACTGAATCTTCCTTTCTCCAGGTCACAGATGCTGAATCTTTCTTTTCTCCAGGTCACAGATACTGAATCTTCCTTTCTCCAGGTTAGAGATACTGAATCTTCCTTTCTCCAGGTCACAGATGCTGAATCTTCATTTCTCCATGTCACATATGCTTAATCTTCCTTTCTCCAGGTCACATATACTGAATCTTCCTTTCTCCAGGCCACAGATGCTGAATCTTCCTTTCTCCAGGTCACAGATGCTGAATCGTCCTTTCTCCAGGTCACAGATACTGAATCTTCCTTTCTCCAGGTCACAGATACTGAATCGTCCTTTCTCCAGGCCACAGATGCTTAATTTTCCTTTCTCCAGGCCACAGATGCTTAATTTTCCTTTCTCCAGGTCACAGATGCTTAATTTTCCTTTCTCCAGGTCACAGATGTTGAATCTTTCTTTCTTCAGGCCACAGATGTTGAATCTTTCTTTTCTCCAGGTCACAGATACTGAATCTTCCTTTCTCCAGGTTAGAGATACTGAATCTTCCTTTCTCCAGGTCACAGATGCTGAATCTTCATTTCTCCATGTCACATATGCTTAATCTTCCTTTCTCCAGATCACAGATACTGAATCTTCCTTTCTCCAGGTCACAGATGCTGAATCTTTCTTTCTCCAGGTCACAGATACTGAATCTTCCTTTCTCCAGGTTAGAGATACTGAATCTTCCTTTCTCCAGGTCACAGATGCTGAATCTTCATTTCTCCATGTCACATATGCTTAATCTTCCTTTCTCCAGGTCACATATACTGAATCTTCCTTTCTCCAGGCCACAGATGCTGAATCTTCCTTTCTCCAGGTCACAGATGCTGAATCGTCCTTTCTCCAGGTCACAGATACTGAATCTTCCTTTCTCCAGGTCACAGATACTGAATCGTCCTTTCTCCAGGCCACAGATGCTTAATTTTCCTTTCTCCAGGCCACAGATGCTTAATTTTCCTTTCTCCAGGTCACAGATGCTTAATTTTCCTTTCTCCAGGTCACAGATGTTGAATCTTTCTTTCTTCAGGCCACAGATGTTGAATCTTTCTTTCTCCAGGTCACAGATGTTGAATCTTTCTTTCTCCAGGCCACAGATGCTGAATCTTCCTTTCTCCAGGCCACAGACGCTTAATTTTCCTTTCTCCAGGCCACAGATGCTGAATCTTTCTTTCTCCAGGCCACAGATGTTGAATCTTCCTTTCTCCAGGCCACAAATGTTGAATATTTCTTTCTCCAGGCCACAGATGCTGAATCTTCCTTTCTCCAGGCCACAGATGTTGAATCTTTCTTTCTCCAGGCCACAGATGTTGAATCTTTCTTTCTCCAGGCCACAGATGTTGATTCTTTCTTTCTACAGTTGTAGCGGCTGTTTTCTTTTGCCTGTTAGAGTATTGTAGTAATGTAATAACACATTTTGCATTCAGTTTATTACAAAATTATTGCATTCAGGTATACACTGATATTTAACTCGACGTTTGAAACACATAAATTGTGTTTTTTTCCCCCGGCACAGAAGAACATTTTTATTTCCTTTCAGCCAAGCCAAGCGAACGCATTTAATATGGGAAAATATATCGGCAGTGAAGGAGCTTTAAGTCTGTCTGTCTGCCGTTTGTTTGTCTGTGTCTGTCTGTTTGTCCGTCTATGTCTGTCTGTCTTGTCTGCCTGTCTGGGTATGCTGCTGGAACCAGGGCTGTATAATCGCCTTATCAACGCCTCCTCATCTCTACAAATGTCAACAAGTACGTACAGCTTGGTCACAGCGGGCGCTACCCTACTTTCAGAAGAATGTACCAAGTACAGATTCTTGTCCAAAGTAAAATCAGTAGCGTGGAAATGTCATCCCGCATGCTTAGTGCTAGACTAAAGGATTAGACACAGAGATAAACCGACTAGAAGAGCGATAAAGCGTGTTTTATGGGATAAAGGAGACCTGAAACAGCTCACCGCGCTTACTCGAAATTAGTCTTGAAATATCTTATTAAGTGTATCCACGCATAGAAAGCAAAGCCGTCTTCAATTTTCATATACTTGACAAGTTTTCAAGCATTCATTTTTCTGAAAGGGTACAACAATATACACTAACACATGCCCTCTGAAGTATGCCATGATCAGCAGGGGCCGCACTTGTTGTCAGTTCTTGCTCGTCACAAGATGGTATTTGCCACATTCGGTTACTGCTTGCTCCTTGGATTTACCTGTCACTTCTGCAGCTGTAGTTTCCTCCAAGTGTTCTCGCAACATCCGGGCAAATATCTGTTACTTTCCCCCTCGTTCGTTCTTGTAAATGTTTGAAATATTATCGCTTTCATTTGTTAGTCTGTACTCCATTCTGTCTGTCCGTCTGTCCGTCCATCCATCCATTCATCCATCCATCCGCCCGTCCGTCTGTCTATTTTGTTTATATGTATTTATGTAAATATCTGACTGCTTGTTTCGTTCTGTCTGTCTAACGGTTTGTTTGGCTCTTTCCGTCTATCTGAGAGGTTTTTTTAAAAATATATCTTTCAGTCTGTCTAAAGTAATTTGTCCATCTCTATAGTGAGGTCTCACCTGAGATACATAAATGCTCACCTACTCACATGCCTATACAAGGTATATACTTAACTTATGTCGCAATTCTTCCACTCATCATCTGATCTCTGTGCGCACACTTGGCCCCCAGAGTTTGAACTCTGCCCATCTAATTCAAGTTACGATTCCACAATCTATACGAGCCAACGAATCGGCAGGATATGACCAAAATCCACTGCTGCAATCACTGGCTATTACAGACGAAGAAAGGTAGTGAACGTCCTCTGAATACAGACTGATTGTCGGACCAGACAGCCAGCAACGCCATGACACTGGCTCTACTGGAACATCTCATTTGCATACGTCTTAACAAGTCCCTGGGATCTCGGCATCTGACCTGACATGTCAATCACTTGACAGTACAATGCAGCTCCCGATCTCTGATTGTTCGCATTTTAATGGAAGTCAAGATCTGAGGGGCCAAAATGCATTTAAGGATTTATATTTCTGGGGTTCCTTTTCCTGCTATTGGTCTATTTTTGTAAACTGACGTTTCTCTGTATCTCTCTGTCTCTGTCTGTCTCTCTCCTGTCTGTCTGCCTATGTCTGTCTCTTTCTCTGTGTGTCTCAATGTAAGTCTCTCTGTCTGTCTTTCTTTCTCTCTGTCTGTCTCTCTGTCTCTCTCCATCTTTGTCTCTCTCTCTCTCTCTTTCTCTCTCAATTAGTATTGTACTTTGTGTTCTACTTTTGAGTACTTGTAATGTTTATCAAATTTGTCAGTTTCAACTTGAATACCGACTTGTTGCTGTTGTTGTTGTTGTTGTTGTTGTTGTTGTTCTTCTTCTTCTTCTTCTTCTTCTTCTTCTCTATAATGTTATTCCTCAACTCCTAGTTTTCAGTCAGTCTGGACTTGTGGTAAACTTGAGTCACGCATTCTGTGCCTGCCCGTTATATGAGAAAAGTTTCCATCCTTTCTCTATACGTCACGGATAGCTGAATGCATTGATAATTTACAATGTTCTCCCCTACACTCCATCGCTATTTGGTATTCAATTAAACTATTAACACATTTCGAGCAGTCTATATAATCTGAGATAGCTACGCAAGTGAGTGGGTGACTATTTGCCAACCATAGCTTGAGAACAGATAACAAGCGCATAGTAGATATCAGCACTGTTGATTCACTGGAAAATTGTTCTTTATTTTCTTTCTAGAAAGTTCCTGGTAAATACAGGGAAAAAAAGATATAAATATCGCACATACAAGGCAAGGCCATATATCACTGGACCCCATGAGGTAATTAGTCTAAAACAAATGGGAATATAAGACTGCTTAGAGAGCATGTGTCAAGGAATATTATGAGTCATGTTTACATGGCAGCATCTTTAGGCTCGAATAATTATAAGAAACTGTAGGTTTCAACAAAAGTTATACATCTAGACTGGACAGCAAGTTATATTTTTCAGTTTATTCTTTCTTTCTTTTTTTAAATTAAATGACCAGCTTTAGAGTTTCAGCGTCTCTCAGCCTCAAACATTATTTAGGCAGGACACTGAAGACAACAAGCCCATCTACTCAAACTGAACGTAGATTAAAAGGCCATCTACTCAAACTGAACTTAGATTAAAAGGTCATCTACTCAAACTGAACGCAGACTACAACCCCATCTACTCAAACTGAACGCAGACAAAAAGCCCATCTACTCAAACTGAACGCAGACAACAAGCCCATCTACTCAAACTGAACGCAGACAACAAGCCCATCTACTCAAACTGAACGCAGACTACAACCCCATCTACTCAAACTGAACGCAGACAAAAAGCCCATCTACTCAAACTGAACGCAGACAACAAGCCCATCTACTCAAACTGAACGCAGACAACAAGCCCATCTACTCAAACTGAACGCAGACTACAAGCCCATCTACTCAAACTGAACGCAGACAAGTTCATCTACTCAAACTGACCGCCGCTCAAACTCCTCTCTTCACATGTCACAGATATCTCAACTCCAGAATGTCCTGCAAACATGCAAACCCACTAGAGAGATAAGACCTGCACACTCACTATAGACATAAGACCTGCACATCCACTAGAGATATAAGACATGCACACTCACTAGAGATATAAGACATGCACACTCACTAGAGATATAAGACATGCACACTCTCTAGAGATATAAGACATGCACTCTCTCCAGAGATATAAGACATGCACACTCTCTAGAGATATAAGACATGCACACTCACTAGAGATATAAGACATGCACACCCACTAGAGATATAAGACATGCACACCCACTAGAGATATAAGACCTGCACCCCCATTAGAGATATAAGAATAAGGATAATATCATCGATAATAAATTATGGGCACACGCGAGGAGCTCCTGTTGTAGACTGAATTCATGGTGGCGTCTTGTCTTCTTGTCAAGATGGCTGGACATATGAAAACGATCGCAAAAGAACAGAAAAAAGAGAGAGAGAGACGGAAAAAAAACCCTTCTTTTTCAAATTTGGAAACGTTCATTATTACTCAAAAACGTTTAAGTCTTGCATTATTATTTTGATTTTTTGTTGTTGTTGTTGTTGTTGATATTTTGGACCTCAGACATTGTTGACAGTTCCGAAATTGTTGGACATTCAGAAATTTTCATGATCTCTCCCAAACGCTTCAGCGACATTGATCTTCATTTCTGCAAACTGAATCTACCCTGTTGAAGTTTCACATCTAGCCAATGATAAAAATGCCAAAACATACTTCCCTGCTTTCATCATTAATGTAGAAATGCAAGACAATTTCTCGTAACAATGTTTACTCTCAGTTCATTACACCTGATGCAAAACCAAGGAAATGCCATTTCACAGTGTTTAAGTAAAGTTCACAGTATCATCTCAGAAAAGTTCACATTTCCAGTTCTTACCCGGTGCACTTAACAGCGCGGGTTGTTTTGATGTCTGCAAGGGTGTTAAGTTAGATTGTGTTATGTTTTTATGACAGTATCCGAAAATGTCAAGTAGATTTGTTTTATTGTTAAATGTTATATTTTTTAACAGTTATCCTTTCAACCGCTTAAGCTTGCCATGTGAAGATAACAAAAAAATGATTTCTTTCCTTCATTATCCATCTCATCTATTTTCTTGTTCTTTATTTCCCATTCATCCATTGACCTCACTGTCATCTGTTCAGATTTGATTTATTTGTCTGCTCATATTCATTTGTTCAGCAGTTTATTCTAATAATCTCAACTCGAAAGCCGTTCCATGCCACTGACACACAGAGTAAGGTTTTAGTGGCCATATTTTCTTTGACCTTGTCCAGGTCATTGAAATATACAATGAATAAGGTGTTAGGCCCATACTATCTTTGAGTGATCGACAAACTTCAGGGCCACTACCTGTCCTGACAGCTTCTCCTTTCATCAACTCCAAAATGAGTCAGGTACATATTTGTACAGCTTTGTTGTATGGCTCGCTATCCATATGGGCACACTGTCTCACATTTCATATCCGCCGATTATCTGACAACCAACAGATTCTCTGACCACCAACAGATTCTCTGACTACCAATTGATTCTCTGACCACCAAATGATTCTCTGACTACCAATTGATTCTCTGACCACCAAATGATTCTCTGACCACCAACTGATTCTCTGACTACCAATTGATTCTCTGACCACCAACTGATTCTCTGACTACCAAATGATTCTCTGACTACCAACTGATTCTCTGACTACCAATTGATTCTCTGACCACCAACTGATTCTCTGACTACCAATTGATTCTCTGACTACCAACTGATTCTCTGACTACCAACTGATTCTCTGACTACCAATTGATTCTCTGACCACCAACTGATTCTCTGACTACCAACTGATTCTCTGACTACCAATTGATTCTCTGACCACCAACTGATTCTCTGACTACCATCTGATTCTCTGACTACCAAATGATTCTCTGACCACCAAATGATTCTCTGACTACCAAATAATTCTCTGACCACCAAATGATTCTCTGACCACCAAATGATTCTCTGACCACCAACTGTCGAAATGAACTCCCTGCTCCCCTAGAAGCTACCAGACTAGTTAACACCACAGCTCAGACTTGCAGTCACGTCGTCTTCCTCATCGACAGCAAATCTATCATACAAAAGTTTGCTATCGCCAAAAAGAGCGCATAGAAAAAGGAACACTGTAAATACTGTGCACGCTTTCTCAGGAAAAGGCAGTTGTGGTCCAGTGGGTCCCATCACACTGTGGTCTGCTGGGAAACGAAGAAGCTGACAGACTTGTGAAATCTGATACCAGGCAACCACAACATCAACAACCTGTCTCATACAGTGAAGCTAAAGCTATAATCAAGCTTCAGCGCAAGAAGCTGAGGACTGAACAGAAAGATCCCCCGATCAGATGCCGCAATTCTTAAGTCAAGAACAAGCCATCATCTTCAGACAAGGCACAGGACATCTGCGAGAACATCTGTAGCCCCTCGGTCTGTCACATACCCTGATTGCCTTGATCTGTCACACACCCCTGATTATCTCGGTCTGTCACACACCCCTGATTATCTCGGTCTGTCACACACCCCTGATTATCTCGGTCTGTCACACACCCTAACTGTCTCGGTCTGTCACACACCCTAACTGTCTCAGTCTGTCACACACACTAACTGTCTCAGTCTGTCACACACCCCTGATTATCTCGGTCTGTCACACACACTAACTGTCTCGGTCTGTCACACACACTAACTGTCTCGGTCTGTCACACACACTAACTGTCTCGGTCTGTCACACACACTAACTGTCTCAGTCTGTCACACACCCCTGATTATCTCGGTCTGTCACACACCCTAACTGTCTCGGTCTGTCACACACACTAACTGTCTCGGTCTGTCACACACTAACTGTCTCGGTCTGTCACACACCCTAACTGTCTCAGTCTGTCACACACACTAACTGTCTCAGTCTGTCACACACCCCTGATTATCTCGGTCTGTCACACACACTAACTGTCTCGGTCTGTCACACACACTAACTGTCTCGGTCTGTCACACACACTAACTGTCTCGGTCTGTCACACACACTAACTGTCTCAGTCTGTCACACACCCCTGATTATCTCGGTCTGTCACACACCCTAACTGTCTCGGTCTGTCACACACACTAACTGTCTCGGTCTGTCACACACACTAACTGTCTCAGTCTGTCACACACCCTAACTGTCTCGGTCTGTCACACACACTAACTGTCTCGGTCTGTCACACACCCCTGATTATCTCGGTCTGTCACACACACTAACTGTCTCGGTCTGTCACACACACTAACTGTCTCGGTCTGTCACACACACTAACTGTCTCAGTCTGTCACACACCCCTGATTATCTCGGTCTGTCACACACACTAACTGTCTCAGTCTGTCACACACCCTAACTGTCTCGGTCTGTCACACACCCTAACTGTCTCGGTCTGTCACACACCCTAACTGTCTCGGTCTGTCACACACCCTAACTGTCTCGGTCTGTCACACACACTAACTGTCTCAGTCTGTCACACACCCTAACTGTCTCGGTCTGTCACACACCCTAACTGTCTCGGTCTGTCACACACACTAACTGTCTCAGTCTGTCACACACCCTAACTGTCTCGGTCTGTCACACACCCTAACTGTCTCGGTCTGTCACACACACTAACTGTCTCGGTCTGTCACACACACTAACTGTCTCGGTCTGTCACACACACTAACTGTCTCGGTCTGTCACACACCCCTGAGTGCCTGATTGCACATGCGAAATAGGCATTCAGGCTTCAGAATACATCCTGCAGCTCTCCCCTCTATACCAAGCTCTGCCCTCTATATCAAGTTTTGTCCTCTATATCAAGTTCTGCCCTCTATATCAAGTTCTGCCTTCTATACCAAGCTCTGCCCTCTATATCTAGCTCTACCCTCTATACCAAGCTCTGGCCTCTTTACCAAGAATTTCTTTACCAAGATTTCAGTCATGCGGAAACGATATCTGCATCTGGCCACAGGGAGCTACGAACTCTGGGGTGCCCAGCATGGCCTCCCAAAGATCTAATTCTTGTGTCCTTTACATGCTGTTCATGTTTCACGCCTTAAAGTTTCAGTCCTGATTCCTTCATTCTTGACAAAGAATGTTTCCTAGTTATGAACACAGATTTGTTCTCTAGCCTGTGGCTTGTCGTGGCAATACAGTGTGCCCAGAGAGGACTGGAGGAGTGCCGTCAATTTTTTAGAGTTTCTGTTTCTGTAGCAGTCTGATAGTTTTTTTTTTTACCAGATAGGGTTGCTGGCCCTATGCCGAACCCTCCTTAGTCGCCTTTTACGATCATGCGTGGTAGGGTACAGTGGTCCTATTCTTTGTAGATCCCGGGTAAAAAATATATATATATAGTTTAAAGAATTTACAGCGCATTTTTGCTTTTTTTCTGTCATAAATACCCTCCAAGTAGAGGGTCCACAGCAATTTAGTTACTAACCCAAGTTCAGAGCGAGCTGAAATGACCATAGATCTATGCCTCTCTGCGGGCTATTTCACACTGAAAAGAGTTCCTTGCGCAAGAAAACTTAAAATCTCTCTGCTTTTAATCTGTCAGTATAAATAAGAATTAGAAGAATATTTTGGAAAAACACCATAAGAAATAACATCTTCTTGGCAGAAATACCGATGAAGCGATTGACAGCAATTATCGAGGAAAGACATTGGTGATGATTGGGGCATGTGTTCCGGATGGCTGACGACTCACTACCAAAAACAGCACTAAGATGGACACCACAGGGGAACAGAAGTAAAGGTAGACCAAAGGAGACATGGAGAAGAACAACAGAGAGGATGTTGAACAATAGACCGGCTCACTTGGGCAGAAGCGGGGGAAAAAGGCAAAGGAAGGCGTTTGTGGAAAACCCTTGCGGAAGCCCATTGTGCCTTAGGCACTTACGGTTCAGAGAGAGAGAGAGAGAGAGAGAGAGAGAGAGTATACCGAATATTGTCAATGTAATGTGTAAACTTTGAAAATGCTAAAAATATATGATGAAAAGAGAGTCCAGCAAAACATATCTGTCTCCACACAGAAATTTGCCTTACCAAGTGTACCGCAGTTTAAAAATGTTTGGGGACAATTGCTCTAACCGATTTCAGTCATGCGGAAACGATATCTGCACAGTCCACTGCCTGACCATCTTCAGTAACAACAAAACCACCTTAGTATCAGGCAGGTCGAGCAGAAGTAGGGTTGTTAAAGGGTTAAATAGTTTTGATTTGGTTATTCGCATTGCCTTGACATCCATAACACACTTATCATATACATGGAAATTTAAAAAAAAACAGATAGTTCCTTCTTTCCGTACACAACACCATTACTGAACGTGATATATAATGGACTTTTAAAAAAAATGATAACAATATAAAGCTGGACTTGTCCCGCAGTCATATCTTGAATAGATCTCACAACAAAATTATATACAAAATGGCACAAATGGGCACTCATAGTTTCATTCCCCGCCAAACCAACACAGACACTTAAACAGACAATACACCAGAGTAAACTCATAACTTAACCGTGCTATTATACAAAGAAAAAGCTTTTTTATTTTAGCTTATACAAAATGATGCAATTTTTGTAAATATCTCTATGAGTGCACATTCGTCACTCATTATCATCAACAAAAAGAAAAGAAATCAATAAATAAGAGAGAATATAAAATCGTGGATGGAAGTTGCATAAATGTAACATTAAGGGAGAGAATTTTTTGTTTTCTCGCTCGAGAGAGGACTTCAAGAAGAATAGGAAATTGTATGATTATGGAGATGATACGCGTGTATAAAAATTAAAGGGAAATTCAGAAGGTAAGAAAGATAAGAAAGATAAAAAAGATAAGAAAAATAAGAAAAAGTAAGAAAGACAAAAAGGTACGAAAGATAAAAAGGGTAAAAAAGATTTGAAAGGTAAGAAAGACGAAAGAAGGTAAGAAAGATAAGAAAGGTAAGACAGATAAAAATGAATCAAGAATAAAGAGCAGAAGAAGGTGAGAAGTGAGTGAGAGGTCGGCAGACAGACAGACAGTCATGCAGGCAGACAGACATGCAGGTGGGCAGACAGACATGCAGGTTGGCAGACAGACATGCAGGTAGGCAGACAGACAGATATATAAGTAGGCAGACAGACATGAAGACGGGTAGGCAGATGGGGAGAAAGACACCAAGCAGACATGCATACAAGTAGACGTACATCGAGTGAAACATTATTTTGCAGACAAGCAGAGAGAGACAGACAGACAGACAGACAGACAGACATATGTATATGCAGACAAACAGACAAAACATATGTATAAGCAGGCGGACAGACAAACAGACATATATGCTGGCAGACACCCAGAGAGCCATACAAATGGACGGAGGGACGGACAGAGACAGACAGACATAGATAGATAGATAGATAGATAGATAGATAGATAGATAGATAGATAGATAGATAGATAGATAGATAGATAGATAGATAGATAGATAGATAGATAGATAGATACCAACTGACAGTGAAAAGAAAAAAAAAGAGATAGCGTAACGACTGACAGATGAATGTCCAGTTAATATTCGCGGGAATTTCAACTAAAATCAACTTTTTGAAACGAGTACGCCCAAGAGACTTGTCACTCTGACAGACATATTTCGCAAGGAAGCACCGCTATAGCTGCAGACCTCAGATATACAAGCGGAGATATTCCCGCGGGATGCAGCCAAAGAGATGGATGCTTGTAGAACGGCTGGCTCTTCCATCGCAAGTAATTTATCCTGTGCTGTGTTGAGCGTCCTCGGAAAAGACACACAACAAACAGCGAAGTTAGGAAGTATTAAATAGAAATTATAACTCACAAATCTCAGACTCCCCGTTCATCTTTTCCACAAACTATATATTTTTGTTGTTGTTGAGGTTTATAGAGAATCTAAACACGGTAATGCAGACATGACAGGTAGGCAAGTTTCAAAAGAATGATAATGAAATCAAGGAAAATAAGTACATGATACTGTCTCACATTTCAAAGTGCTTTGACTTGATTACAAAGTTGTTGATAAAATAATCCAATAAATGTCAGTGCCCGTCTGAGTGTGCATCTTTTTCCTCTCTGTCAGTTTTATTTTCTTTTTTTTTTTTCCCCTCATAAAAATTCTCGTTAAAACCTGATTAACAAATCATGACTTCGCCACAAGAAGACAATGCAGAGAAATCATGGCTTCGCCACAAGAAGAAAGTGCAGAAAAATCATGACTTCGCCACAAGAAGACAATGTAGAGAAATCATGACTTCGCCACAAGAAGACAGCGCAGAGAAATCACGACCTCATCACAAGAAGACAATGCAGAAAAATCATGACTTTGTCAAAGAGAACTATATTGAGAAACCATGACTTAACCACAAGAAGAAAATTCGCTCTGTTGTTCGCTTTTTAAAATGCTGACAACGAAATTCAAATCCTGGCCCCAGTAAAAGTGCAGAGAAAGAAAACTGCGCGCACGAATACCTCCTGCTGACGGTGACAGTTATGAGGGCAGCCTCCTTATCAGCCGAGGGCACTCATTTGGTTGCAGAGAAGAAATTTTACGTTGTTTGACTTATTTTTATTTTGTCGAAATCTTCACACAGACCCAAAGTCTTTTATTTTCTTTTCTGTTTTGAAGTAAAATGCGTTTCTGACATATTTTCCTCTGATCTGATATTTTGTAAACCATTTTGTCTCTAAATTTCATTCGCTAAGTTAATTAGGAAGTTTTTTTTTCTGTTGTTTTTTCCGATGATGCTTAGCTACCTTTTCCTCTCTAGCTTCTGGACTTCTAGTTTGGTTGGGTCTGGGAGTGATACTGCCATCACATGAGAGGAGAGTGCACTAATTCGTTGCTCTAGCGCGCTTATAAATTCACATTGGAAGTAAAAGCCTACTGAGGCTATCATTCACGATGGGATACGGAGTTTGATGGGTGCGAACTTTTATCTTTGCAAAGGTCAAGGGCTGTTGGAACGCTCGTGTATAGTTAGTTCCAGTGCCCTGGTCCATGGTTGAGCCTCCATGCGCTCGGGCACACACACACACGCACCCATGTACACACCGAGTGCCCGAGAGACAAGGCATGAAACATGGAAATGACATCAAGCAAGGACCGATGTATATTTTCTAGGAGAGCCCTCGTCACATTCCATCTCTGAAACACACAGCACTAAGATGAACATGAAAAACAATGTCCAGATCAAGTGAGGAGAATCTTTCTGTCATGTAGAATCATCATCATCATCATCATCATCATCATTATTCCTTGAACCATGTTGTAATATGACGTTTCTGTGTGATAACATTTCTTATCTGACGCGCATGATATCCCAGACTGGACATATCTTTCTTTATATACCTTAATATCATGTACATTTAGTCTTACTGTGGCTCACCTGGGAAAATTCAAGATTTCTTGACCTCTGCCCGAAGTGACACGTGAGTTATGCAACCAGAGTTCCCGTAAAATAAGAAAAAAAGAGAGACCCAGAGCTCTGAAAGGAGTTAACAAATGATAATTTAAAAAAAAAACACAAAGATAACAGATTTAATTGTGGACTTAAAAGATTGTGTAGAAACAGGATTGCCCATGTCCATTGTTAAGACCTGCATTTTAATGTTTTATAATATTCACTTTTATTCATGTCGGCGGTCCTACATTTCTCATACATGGTATAGGCTTTACCGGATGTGTGCTGAGTTTATAGCCTTGTATACATATGCTCCATAGTAGATATAACAGATTCCATGTCTTCCAAAATAGGTCTTGAAATTAACAAGGACAAAACAAAAATAATGAAACTTCTCATTAATCAAGAAGGAAAAATGTACATAGAAGTTGTTGATGAGGTAAACCAATTTGCATACCTTGGTAGCTACATAGACCAGGATGGTGACACCAGGAAGGAAATTAGAATTCGAATTGCAAAAGCAGCATTGTCCTTAAAAAAATCCTGAGAACATATGGAATTCAAAAGTTATAAGCACAAAAACCAAGCTAAGATTATTCAATTCAATTGTTATATCCACCTTCATTTATGCATGTGAAAGCTGGATATCAACTAAAGAAATAGACAAGAAATTAGACTATTTTGAAAACAAATGCCTAAGGAAAATATCTGGTATAAAGTGGAACGAATTCAAGAACAACGCAGAGATAAGACAATGAGCAAACAACAGTCTATCTCAAGGGTGGTCAGAAAAAGAAGATGGACATGTGATGAGAAGAAACAATCAGAGAATACCAAAACAAGCTATCAACTGGAGCACAACAGGCCGAAGAAAAAGAGGTCGACCACGTGAAACTCTAAAGAAGACATTGTTAAGAGAAGCCGGTTTAGTGGGCATAATATCCCTTGATGAAGTTGAAAGACTCGCCGAGAACAGGAAATCTTGGCAAACAACTATGCGAGGCCTATGTGACGGGAAGGATGTAAGATAGGAGATATATCAAAATTTGAGAACAATAGGTATGACGGCAGTAGATCGACTTGCTCCTAGTATCAGTCCTGCAATGTAAATAGATCGACGTGCTCCTAGTAGCAATCCCTTGAAAGATCGACTTTCTCCTAGTATCAGTCCCTTGATATAATAGATCGACTTGCTTCTAGTAGCAATCCCTTGATATAAATAGATCGACTTGCTCCTAGTAGCAATCCCTTGATTCAATTAGATCGACTTGCTCCTAGTAGCAATCCTGTGATGTAATAGATCGACTTGCTCCTAATAGCAATCCCTTGATAGATCGACTTGCTCCTAATATCAGTCCCTTGATTTAAATCGATCGACTTGCTTCTAGTAGCAATCCCTTGCAATATAAACCAATCAACTTGTTTCTAGCAACAGTCCCTTAGTATAAATCGATCGACTTTCTACTACTATCAATCCCGTGATGTAAATAGATCGACTTGTTCCTAGTAACAATCCCATGACGTAAATAGATCGACTTGCTTCCGGTGGCAAATTTAAATAGAATATAGATGCATAATTAATGACCTTCTAAGATTATGAGAGCTGCATGTAACTTGTTTTAGGGGAAGGAGGGGGTGGCCTGGAATGATTTTCAGAAGTACACACTGGATGCCTTAACCCCCTCCAACTGTGTCATTAAGCCTCTCCGTGTCTCGCTTCCCCTCCCCCACAGAAATTTCTATCCTGACCGATGTTAGCCGTTCTGGCACACGAAATTAACGCTCAGAGTGATAAGTCGTTTTGTGATAAGTATCGAACGTGCCTTACACTGGCTGAGAGACATGAAATTATTTTTTAAAAGCAGCCAAAATGTCGTAACAAGGCTGATAACTACTTTCTCCCATTAATTATATTGCTTTGCACCTTTCCAACATTTTGTTATTTTATATCAAATAACCAGTATCAAGGAAAAAAAAAAGGTCATCGAAATTTCAGACTCAAGTGAAAATGACACTTGATAAGTGGAAAATGACACCGGTGAAAATAACACGTATTTCTCTGGCAAACAAGAGTATACAGTAACCGTAAAGTGTGAAAATTGAAGGGATGGTTAACACTGATCTCTGCGTGACTGAGAATCAATATCTGAAGCAGTGTGATTGTTAAGGAAGATGAGTTCTTGCCTCCAGGAACTTGCTGAAAGGTGTATTACTCATCGCTGTAGTATTGCTACAATGAGACAAGCTACAGTGGGTTTAAATTACGAAATATAAAAACCTGTCTTTTTGTGTGTGAATGCGTCTTACTCTTAATCTATTTCTCACGCTGTAATTAGCTCCCTTGAAACAGGAAAGAAAGTGTGCTTGTTTTTTTAATTTTGTTTATCTTTACTTTTCTTTTCATTTCTTTTTCGCAGCAATGAAAAGGAAGCTTCGTTTCTGTCTGACATTTCTTTTTCTTTGCGGTCTAAGAGGACAAAAGCTGTAGACGAAACTCACGTCATAACATCAGAAGAACCAGCTTTCCAAACAATCTTCAACATCACAAATTATAATATAGAAGAACGGAGCTGTAAAGGTGGAAAACGTATTATATATTCCTATTATCACCATCAAAATATGCCATGCCTACAGCCATTGATGGCCATTGCACAAAATACTCCTCATTTTTTTAAAAATCTGCTTTGGTTGCCATATTGTGTTTTTGATTTAAGAGTTTGTATTTTCCATCTCATGATGTTGTGCCCAAGCGGGACTTCTGAGGAATTTTGTAAGATAGCCCAAAACAATTTTTCTCTCTCTCTCTCTCTCTCTCTGTGTGTGTCTCTCTCTCTCTCTCTCTCTCTCTTCCCCCCCCCCCTCTCTTTTTCTCTCTCTAGATCTTGTATTTTGTTAGAAATTATCTTGGTAAAATTGTTGGACTGGAATGTCAGAAGAACTCCATTGAAAATGTATTTGTGTGTTTTTACGCGCGTTATCTCGTTGAACCAGCTACCTCTTATGTAGTTCATTATCTTATATTTGAGAATGTAATATTGTCATCTTGTATTCTTAGATATTTTTTCATGTAATCTGTATACATATATTTCACACAGTTTCAGCTTGCATTCTTATGTATAATATAATATAACATAATATAACATAATATAATATAATACAATATACTATACTATAATATAATATATAAAAAAGGTAAAGGTAAAGGTAATTCTCTCATGCCTTAGAGGCACATAGGGATATGGTGTTAGTGCCCATATTTTTCTTGACCTGTCAGCACACTAGAGGGTGATATAGTCAGTATCACGCCTGGTCGCCTTTCCTTCCCCAACTCCAGAAGAAGTCGGGTACCCATTTCTACAGCTGGGTGACTGGGGCGTCTTCGGCTGGATTCGAACCCCTGACCTTCACCATGAGAGATCAGTGCACTAACCACTTCGTCAGTCAGACGATATATATATATATATATATATATATATATATATATATATATATATATATATATATATATATATATATATATATATTCATGTACTTAGGAACGATTATAACAACTTATGGAAAATGTCACAATGAAATAAATAGCAGACGTGCTCAGGCCACGTCAGCATTCCAGAAAATGAGAAACATCTTGTGCAACAGACCCATATCAATGGAAACAAGATTCCGAGTACTTAAATGTTACATCGAGCCAATTTTGTTTTATGGATGTGAAGCATGGTCCATGAATAAGAGTACAGTGAGAAATGGAGGCCATGGAGATGTGGTTTTAAGAAGGATGTTGAAGGTACCATGGACAGCCAAGAAAACCAACGAAGAAGTCTTAAGAGAGACTGGAGGTAAAAGGCAAATTATAACAAAGATCAGAGGCAGACAAGCGAGATTTGTAGGACATTTTCTGAGAAGAGGACAATTGGAACACATTGTGGCAACTGGAAAAATTGAGGGAAGAAGAGATAGAGAAAGACAGAGAGAGAAGTTACTGGATGGGCTGTCAATGTGGCTAGGAAAAAAGTCACCGGCGGATCTTATAATACAAGAAAAACACACAAACACAAATATATATATATATGAACCTTAAGTGCCCAGGGCACTTGGGGCTTCCTCAAGGGTTTTCCACAAATGCCTGTCCTTCGCCTTTTTTCTGCTCTTGCCCAGGTGAGCACTCTATTGGTCTACCCTTACTTCTGTTCCCCTGTGGTGTCCATCTTAGTGCTATTTTTGGTAGTGAGTTGTCAGTCATTCGGAGCACATGTCCCAACCATCGCCAGCGTCTTTCCTCAATAATTGTTGTCAGTGGCTTCATCTGCGTTTCTGCCAGTAAGATGTTATTTCTTACGGTGTTTGGGCAAAATATTTTTCTAATTCTTCGTAAACATTTAGTCTGGAAAGAACTCAACTTGTTTTCTATGGTTTTGTTGATTTTCCAGCATTCACTTCCATGGAGTAGTAAACTTAGAACATTACTCTTAAATATCCTGATATATATATATATATATATATATATATATATATATATATATATATATATATATACTGACAACAATTATTGAGGAAAGACGCTGGCGATGGTTGGGACATGTGCTCCGAATGACAGACAACTCACTACCAAAAATAGCACTAAGATGGACACCACAGGGGAGCAGAAGTAAGGGTAGACCAAAAGAGACATGGAGAAGAACAACAGAAAGGATGTTGAGCAATAGAGGGCTCACCTGGGCAAGAGCAGAAAAAAAGGCGAAAGACAGGCATTTGTGGAAAACCCTTGCGGAAGCCCCATGTGCCCTGGGCACTTAAGGTTCAGATATATATATATATATATATATATATATATATATATATATATATATATATATATATATATATATATATATATGTATTCATGTAATTTTGTATAGCTGATTAAAATCGAGTGTATGGGAAAAATGAAAGATGGAGTGATAAAGGGTAGAATATAAGTCGGGCGTGCGCGCCTAATTCTTCACCCTTTTAAAGTGACGATCTTTCATTCATTCATTCTCTCTCTCTCTCTCTCTCTCTCTCTCTCGGTCCTTCCGTTGTTTATACCATTCTGTTTATTAATTCTAATGTCGTCGTCCGCTACAGCCCCCTCCCCTTCTTACACAGGAAAATCCCTTTTTCCCTGGCCTCGCCCCTCCCCAAAACACAATGGAACTTATGTGAGTCCCAGAGCAATAAACTGGCTAGACCCATCAGATCTATGGCCAAGTATTTGAACGTATATATTTGTCTCAAGGCCGTAACGATTTTCACTACTAGTCATGACGCTGTATTTATGTGCTTTCTTCTTCCTTAACATAGTCACTGTTTCTCTTTTCTTTGCTGTTTGGGACAAGTCCATTCTGTTCACTTTTGTTCACCAATATTTTTTATTATTATACGTAACAATTTCTCTTTGGCCTATTTAGTATGGTCTGTATATCGCAGACTGTTTAAACTGTACCTTCCAGATCAGTTGTCTGACATGAAATTGATTGGTATATTTTCACTGTACAGCGACAACAAATCTGATGAGAGTACATAACCATGCCTACTTCTTTGCTTTATTGGTTGATATTTTCTTATTATATTTTCTACCTTCATGACTGCCTCTTGCTTCCTACACATAATGTTCATTATTCTGAAAATATTTCAATCAATCAAGTGCCGTGCCGCGTGGCGTAAACGATCATTTCTCTCAACAATTCCCTGTCTTTAGACTTGATTATGAGATCCGCAGGTGACTTTCTTCCTAGCCACACTGATAGCTACACTGACAAAAACTGAGAAAATGGATAAAATTTCTCATCGTGCAGTCATTCGCTACCTCTGCATCAAGGGCTTATCATCGAAGGAGATCCATGAGGATATGGCAGAGACTCTAGAGGAGAGTGCCCCTTCTTACAGCACAGTGAAGAAATGGGCAGCTCAGTTCAAACATGGAAGGGAGAGTCTGGAAGATGATCCCCGTTGAGGAAGGCCAAGAACGGTAACTACCGATGAAACAACCAGCAGAATCCATGACATGATAATGGAGGATCGACGACTAACTGAGCAGTACATTGCTACTGAGTTGGGCATATCTTCCAGGAACGTGTTCATGCCATTATTCACAATGATCTTCAAATTACAAAGGTCTCTACTCTATAGGCCCCGAAACTTCTTGGAGCTGATCACAAACAACAGCGTCTCAACTTGTCAAGAGACAATCTTGGCCATTTTTCTGCAGATCCTGAAAAGTTTCTTCAGCAATTTGTGACTATGGATGAGACTTGAGTTCATCGTTTTCAACCAGGAAGCAAAGAACAGTCAAAGCAGTGGAAACATCATGGATCCCAATCCCCAAAGAAAACAAAGGTGGTTCTGTCTGCAGAAAAATCCATCTTTTGGGATTCAGAAGGTGTGCTGTTGGTAGACTATCTTCAAAAGGGCAGAACGGTCACCGGGGCCTATTAACCTAATCTTGTGAAGCAAGTGCAGGTCAAACTGAAGGAAAAGCGTAGAGGGAAATTGACGAGAGGAGTCATCTTTCCCTAAGACAATGCTACAGTTCACAAGTCGGCGGTGGCAGTGGCTGCCACTCATGAATGCGACTTCCAGCTTCATGAACATCCTCCTTATTCCCCAGATTTGGCTCCTTCGGACTATTACCTGTTTACCAAACTCAAAAAGGAGTTCAGTGGTCGGAAACTTGCTTCATATGATGAAGTCATTCATGCTGTAGATCACTTTCTACTGGCACAAGATGGTAACTTTTACAAAGAAGGGATCCGTATGCTCCAGGATCGCTGGACTAAGTGCATAAACTTGCAAGGGGACTATACTGAGAAATAACCCAAAAAAAAATGTCCACAAATAATCATTATGCCCAGAACTTATCAATCACCCCTCGTGTATATGGCATTACTTGTGGCTTTTCCTTCGAGAAGCCACACTGTTCTTCAGCGATTTCTGGTTTTATTTTGCCCTTGACTCTTCTCATGACAATACGAAGCAGGATATTGGTAATATGGCTCATAAGACTAATGGTTCGATGGTCTTCACATTCAACTGCACCTTGTTTCTTTGGTAGGGCAATGAAAACTGAAAATATTTACTGTCAGTATTTATGTCTTCTGACATTTTCATGATTTCGCTATTATTTGACTTTGATATGCTCTGATATGGTCACTGAAACATACAAAAAAGTCTTTCTGTACTTTCAAAGTTCTCTTTGTTAGAGTCAGTCCTTAATGCAGATATGGCTAGATGAGTTTGTTCAGTTTTTTTTCTTATATTCCAAACAGCTCATCTCCTATCTCCAATTTTATCGCGTTTCTCTGAGAGTAATTCTCAGTATACTTCTGCATGCATGTAAACTCTTCGCAGACAAGGCTGAACAATGATGTCCCTGCTATCGCAGTCATACGAGAACTCTTGTTACGTGTAATCAAAGCGCTGACGATCTTAAAGCACAAGCATCATGTCGGACAGGGAGTGGATTATGGTGGCTATAGCAACTAGCTAAGCTAGGCCAGTTGATGTCTACATAAGCTAGATAGTAGTGGTGATGACGATAACGATGATGATCTGTCAGTATGCCCAGCTTTATGCTGCATTCCACCTTTCATCACAGCAGTCTGACACAGAGAACACAGCAGGTCTCACTGGACATCGTTATACAATATTTACTAGCTCTTCTCTTTGAGTTATGCAGGAATATCCCCAAGAGCCTGTCGGTATAACTCAGCACTTGTGTAACGGAGCTTTGATGGCAAGAAGTGTCACGATATAAAAACACTTCTGTTTGGAATATATATGAAGATGATGCATTCAGTTCGAAGTTCAATATCTCAGATCAAACTATTCCAGCGTGCTTTAATTTATATTTTATGATCAGCACCGGTTTAATAAATTTATATTTCGTATAAGTTTTAAAACGTATAATTTATTGTAGATTCTCATTCAAAATCTTATATGCAATATATAACGGATGTAGCGAGGTACATGTTTCTGTTATAGAGAGAGGTACCGGAACTGAGCTGATTTCTGAAATGCTGATTTTAATTTATAGCACCAGAAATATATACATATCGTATGTTCTTCCATATAAGACGCACTTTGGGTTTTTTTTTCAAAAACAACTTTAAAAACCACCCTGCGTCCTATAACCAGGTGGTTAGTTTTAAGGAGGTATTGGAACAGAGGTTAGTCTTCTGACAATCATAAAATTATATATCATATATATATATATATATATATATATATATATATATATATATATATATATATATATATATATATATATATGATTAAATTATTATTACAAATCAAAGTAATATTAAATTATTTTAGAAAATGCTCGATAGCTTTATTTTGTTTCCAGATAATTTAAAGGTAGTCCCATAGCAAATGCCGTTAGAGAGCTCATTATCCTGGGCCATCAGCGTATGAGGTAGGATGGCCAGCTCCTTTCCTCGCTGCCTTTCCTTCTCAGATTTTCTCTGGTACCAATTTTACGAGGCTGGGTCGACCATTCGGTTGCTGGACGAGTGCTCTAACCACTACGCTAGCCGGTCCCCTTCCAGACAATGACGTACCTTATTTATCTACCGTAACATTGTGTTCGTTTACTTCTGAGTATGGAAATATCAAAATCCGTAAAATTATTATGGTATCTTGATGCTGTAAATACAACAAGGCCCTTAATAATTTTGCGCTTACAGCTTACATGAACCAGTGCGTGAGCATCACACTCACGTGTACCAGGTATACGGGAACTTCAGTGGTAAAACCACTAAACCTTTGCTAAAGTGATTAAAATGCACAACTCAAGTATGCCGTAGTTATTAGTTTTTAAAATATTATATTTGCCAGATTATTTGCTAAGATAATGAGTAATTTTATGCTGAAACCGTGGCCATAATTTGTATCAAGAAAGCGGCATTATCTGGTAATGTTTCACCGCGAAGCAAATCTGAGGAGAATATCCAGCAGCAAACAATCTTGGACTGGAAATCTCTGGGGAGTGAGATGTGAAATTTATGAAAAATTGGTTGGGTGGGAGGGGGGGGGGGAGGGGGGGGGTCTTCGCTTCTTTTCCCAAAATATTCCTTACCAAATTATGGGTGCGTGTTATACGTGAGTGGGTCTTATATGGTGGGAAATACGGTATATATTTCTGCTTATGCGAAAAAACGATAAAATACCCACAAAATAATTTTTTTACAAGTTTTTTTTTAATGCTGTTTTGTTCTCGTTTTCTTATGTTCTGGTTTTTTTTCAGTATTTTAACATTTCTTATATAATCTGATGTTTTAGTATTTTAAAATTTCTTATGTTCTGGTGTTTTAGTATTTTAAGATTTCTTATATAATCTGGTGTTTTAGTATTTTAAAGTTTCTTATATAATCTGGTGTTTTAGTATTTTAAAATTTCTTATATAATCTGGTGTTGTAGTATTTCAAAATTTCTTATGTTCTGGTGTTTTAGTATTTTAAAATTTCTTATATAATCTGGTGTTGTAGTATTTCAAAATTTCTTATGTTCTGGTGTTTCAGTATTTTAAAATTTCTTATATAATCTGGTGTTTTAGTATTTCAAAATTTCTTATTTTCTGGTGTTTTAGTATTTTAAAATTTCTTATTTTCTGGTGTTTCGTATTTTAAAATTTCTCATATTCTGGTGTTTTTGTATTTTAAAATACCAGAACACTAGAAAAAACAGCTGTTTCTTGAGAAATAAAAGAGATAACGACTGCAGTAAAACTGGTTCTAGTAATGAAAACAGATGAGTGTATGGTTCAGTTTTACAAAAAGATAGCAAGAGTGAGGAAAATGGGCAGAAACAAGAAAGCCAGGAAACAAGATGAGCACATAAAGATGAAGAACATAGAACATAGAACATTCCAAGATTTCTGTACAAGCAAAACGACATTTGTGCCCGTCTTTCTTACGAACAGGAGACCCTCCCCCCCCCCCCCAAAAAAAAAATGCTGTCTCTATTTTTCATCTATTTTTCTTGTTTTTAATCTGTTGTACTGTTTTTGTATGTGATCCGTGAAAAAGTCTTTTGCCGAAATATTGGACTGTTGTATTTCCTTCATTTATATGTACTCATCTTGCTTTTCTGTCACTCTTGTTTCTGCCCAAATACACCTCCATTTATTTTCATTACAGTTTCTCGACACAGGCGAATCCAGGGATACCGTGGGGGGGGGGATATTTTCCTTGACCAGTCTGGAAACTAGAGGATAATGTAGTCAGCATCATGTTGCGTCCTCTTCACCCCCACAACTCGTGAACGAGATACATACCCGCCCCCCTACAGCCAGGAAACTGGGGTGCCCCCGGCCAGATTCGAACAGCCAACTTTCGTCATAGAGACAAGAATATAATACACCAACTTATAATTATTCGTATATTTATATACTCCTACATAAGGCCACTGCAGGCAACCCGCGGAAAGATTATGAATAGTCAGAGTGATAAACGTAAGCGGTCATCACTCATTTGATGACAGTGTAGGAAAATAAGATATTTGATTGAAGGGGAAGATATTCAGTCTTTTATATTTTATATAGTTGCTATACCAAGTGCTTGAAGGGTGATTATACTGTATGTTCACACCTTACGTACTGACACGTCACGCCAATGAATAGGAACACGAAATAACGATCCTTCATGAAGTCATGATCTATTGTATTTACACAAATGTCGACTTACAAGGTAGCAAGAATCAAAATGAATCTTATGTACGTGATGTTAAATGTCATGCCGATATGCATCATCAAATCATCAAAACGTTTCCTTGAACGCTATGGGTTCAGCTCTGATTGTAAACGCGCACAAGTAAACTACACATATCTGTCCCTATCTAACGAATGACTTCCCTCATTCACACCTGAACAATCACACGGCTTCCAACGGTCGCTGGCCTCTAACCTGCTCTGCATATGGAATCCCGACCTCTTCAACTTCTATCTTCTCGTCTTCTCTCTTGATCAGCGATGGACTCGCAGGACTGCGCATTTCCGTAGAAGCCCGTCTCTGACCAGTGGGGTTGCCAATCAAACGGGGCAACTGCTTGCTTTGTTATCTACTCCTTACAACAGAAATAGGGCAAGAAGGCTGAACAGAGAACAGATGCCACAGGTGATGAAATAAAGAACGTGTAATCCAGCATGACAGATCTCATCCGTGACGTTTCTGAAGCTCTGAAGCGAATGCTAAAAGTATATTCATTACAACATCAAATTAACTCTACAAGTATGAAACTCTATAAAATACACTGCAGCTGTGTTCCTAGACCTCTGTAAATGGTGACACAAGCGAGGTGAGTTTCTAGTTTATTTTAATGTTTTCCAAATTTTGTTTGTCACTTACTGAATTTTTTGGGCCAAATTCTTCAACACGAATGACTCGGTTTGTAGCAAGAGTTCCTAGTTTGCCATAGTATGAGAAACGCTACAGTTAGACAGAAGAGCATATGGTATGGGGAAGATTGTAGAGACAAGCAAAAAACATAGTGAAATGAGGAAAGGTTTGGAATATCCTTTATTATACTCAAGAGCCCGTTTAATATTAGTGTATCATATCACGAAGAAACAAAAACAGAAAATTCGGCTCCAGACTCTTATTGTAATCTGCTATGGCTGACATTCCTGTGTTTGTTCGCGTGTTCGCTTTCGCTGGGGCGACAATTAATGACCTTTCTGTCGGTCATGAAACATGTGCGAGGTCTGGCGATATCATAAAACAGTTCGGAGGTTAAACAGTAACCGCCATCAATAATTTATCGAAACTGTTTACAATGAAGGATGGCACTAACCCGAGTACTGGGCGCTGCAGATACCAGAGAGATCTCAACCGTCTACACAACTTTGTCAGTCTACACTTCAGGGACGAACCACAAGGGATGGACAGAAGTTCTTTCTGAGTCATTCTCATCATCATCTTCAGTAGGTCGTGGAGAAGGTAAGAAGTCACAAAGTAAGTCACCGTAAAACAGTCATCATCATCAGGTGCCGTGCCGACTGGCGTTGGCTATTATGCTTCTCCAGAGTACACGATCCTTCATGCAGGCCATCAGCTCAGTTGGTGATCTCCTCTCACACCATCCCGTCAGACTGTCCAGTATCATTTCTCTTGGTCTTCCTCTTGATCGTTATCCTCCTATTTTTCCTGTTGTTATAATATTTTCAATGCCCCCTCTTCTCATTGCATGTCCTATGAAAGTACATTGTCTCTCTCTTATCTTTTTGACAAGGTTTTTCTGTCTCTCCAGCTCTTCTCATACATTCTTCATTAGTTATTTCTGCTGTCCAGGGGATTCGCAACATTCTTCTAATAAACCACATTTCTGCTGTTTCCAATGATTTTTGTGCAGACCTGCCTATTGTCCATGATTCACTTTCATATAACAAGATAGGTTCAGTATAGCATTTTAGGACTCGTTTTCTAACATTCATTGATAGGGATGTGTTGGTTAATATGTTTCACATTCTCTGAAATGTAGTCTTTGCTTAGCCTATTCTGTTCTTAATTTCTGTTCTGCATTTCCCATCTGAAGTTATTACTGCTCAAAGGTATTTGAATTTCTGCACCTGCTTTAGAATAGTTCCATTAAATTTTATACTGCATGCTGGTGGATTCTGTTTCTTAGATATAACCAGTCTCTGTCTCTTTGATGTTCAAAGTAAGACCTTTCTGTTCACTTTCTTTGGCGACTTTATCCAAGAGATTTTGCAGGTCCTGTTGGTTCTCAGCTATCAGTACTGTGTCGTCAGCATGCCGAAGGTTGTTAATATTGTATCCTCCAAATTTTATACCTGGTTCTGTTATGATCGTTCTTAAAATATTCTCGCTATACAGAGAAAAAAGGTCTGGAGATAGCGCACATCCTTGTCGCACCGCTAGTTTTATCGGTTGATATTTTCACGTAAAACAGTGTTCATTTGTATAAAAATTGTTCACTGTTTCTTTAGCAGTTTTGAACATTTTGTAACATTGTCCCAGTCCCTGTGGTGGGACAAACAGGATGGAATGTAGGAGAGGCCCCTCCCCCCACCCCACCCACCCCAAGTTAGAAGCGTTTGATCTCAGTCTGACGTACATTGTCAGGGGCTACTTGGTAACATCAAGTTACAGCCCAAACCTAACTACTTCCTGGATTTAACCCGACTGGGCTGCTGGCCTCTTTAATCTCAGCCGCCGATGTCAGAACTTCTGTCCAGTCCACTACCTGGCAGCCAGGTGAGAGGTCACAAACTTATCAGCATGAAAGTCACAAGTGTTTAGTTAAAAGGCCTCTCTGCAGCAGATAATTAGTTTAATCTCACACTTTCCTGTTCATCTTGTATTTGTTTTGATTTCGATTCGAAATCAGTGTTTTTAAAGGAACAAATAATTCCTCTACCTTAAAAGTCGATTAATAATCTCGATTTTCTGTTGAACCTAGAACTTTGATGTACAAGTTGGTCATTGAGTCCTTACAACACGCTGTTACTAAGCGAATATTGTGAGACGTAACAAGTGTTGCATATATTTACATATATAATAACGTTAGTGTAAAATAAGAAAACAGTGAACAATATAGATAAGGTTCGTGAATAATAATGTTAAAACAAGAGAACAATGAACAATACAGATAAGATTCCCGAACAATGATGTCATATTGGAAACATCCTATAATTTCACAATGAACAAATTTTACAAATGGTGACTTACAGTAAGACTCAGCAGAAGACAGAAAAGATTAATACAAATGAATAAAAAACACAGGGACACATAAATTTTAGATGTGTCAGATTCTGCATCTTCCCAGCATGAAGGTGCCAACGACTAAAAAGAGAACATGATTACAACATTACAAATGAGATGTTACAGAAGAACCTTCAGGAAACCGCAGGGACCGTACGAGGAGGAACACCCCATGAGAATGCAGCCATGGCACACAGAAAAACAAGACACTGGCAGATTTTCCAAGGAAGAAACATCCAGCTTTCCCAGCCTTGGTTTAGCGGATTGGAAACTTCACTGCAACTTGCCATATACGTTTCTTTTCTTTTCTTTCTTTCTTTCTTTCTTTCTTTCTTTCTGTCTTTCTTTCAATATGGTTAGATTTAGTATGTAGTAAAAATAAACCACAAACTTTCTTCTGGAGAACTCATAAGTTTTACCTAGTGTGAACAAACTTATATCTTATGTTCTCTGCGGAGAAACTGACATCTCGAGGTGTAGCTTCCTCTTTACAAGCCAAACTAACAATACCTGGCAGTTTTCCACCAACGATCATGAACAGTACCGAGTATGATAGGTTTCCCAGGTCGAAAATTTAAATAACTTAGGCTTGCCTGGAGCCTAGAGATCACTAATTCTTAAATTCAAACTACTTTCCCTGACCCCCTCCCATACACACACACACACTATTTCTTCTTCTTCTTCTTCTTCTTCTTCAGAGTATGGCTCATTGCTACAGATAAATTTCGCCTCCATTCCTGTCTATTCCTGATCTTCTCTCTCCAGTTGGTGATACCAGTTTCTTGTATATCCTCTTTTATGCTGTCTTTCCATCTCTGTCTTGGTCTACCCCCTGATCTTGATTCCCTCATCTCTTGTGCGTACATCATTTTCGTTTGTCTGTTCTCTTCCATTTTTCCTATGTGGACCAGTCAGCGTTGTCTGTTCAGTTTCAAGACATTTATAATTCGTTAGGATTTAAAAAAGCTGTTCAGTTCAGTGTTCTTTCTAGCTCTCCATTCTCCACTGTTGGTATCTTTTGTGGGCTCGCACACACACACACACATAAAATATTTGTCTTATTTCATGACGAAGTGAGTGAAAGAAGAAAAATTGGTGAAGATGACAAGACAATTTTTTTAGTACGAGAGAGGAGAGGTATGGAGCTTTTAACAAAGGAGGACAGAAATAATATAAGGAATAGAGTGAAGTAATGTGAGAAAGATTAGTGGAGAAACAGCTTTACCAGATCATCCATTGCTTCCGTGATGTAAATTGTACACATTTAAACACACAATGAGACTTCTTACTCCTACTAAAAGCCACTTTGTATCATGCTCTATATAAACTGCATGAGTACATTCCTGGGTGCTTCAGACATGGTCCACATTATGTTGACATCTGACATCTGAAAATGTCATTCTTTACCTTCACGC
Organism: Achatina immaculata; assembly: GCA_009760885.1. Classification (NCBI taxonomy): domain Eukaryota; kingdom Metazoa; phylum Mollusca; class Gastropoda; order Stylommatophora; family Achatinidae; genus Lissachatina; species Lissachatina immaculata. The sequence goes on along the minus strand of CM019702.1, from coordinate 40,649,557 downwards.
TCTATTTAATTCCAATTCTTTGTCTTCACTAAAACTTCTCTTTCTCTTCCACTATCTCTCAGTTTTCTTTCTTACTGAAAGCTTCCAAAATCCAACCCTACTAACTCTCAAACGCAAGCACACTGGTCTACAGGAGATTAAAAAACAGCGTCCAGTTAGATCACTATACAAACAGACATTTCCAATGACACAGCGGGCCCTAGAAATCCCCGACAAAACTGACCTGAATGTTTGCAGGCCAAGGGTCTCTCTGGAATCTGATCTCATGTCTATTCGATGTACCGGTCCTGAAGCTCGTAGCTAGACGAATCGGCGACTGCCCACTCCCTGGAGAACGTAGCTCCAACATGTAACACTGTCTCACTAGATTCAGCTAATATTGTGCATGCCAAATTCTGATCTTTCATTTTCCATATCGGACCCATGCGCAGGCTGGGTTATATAAGTTTATTTCCTGCAATATGTGTACTGAATGTTATTTCTCTCTATCATAACCTAGATTATCTGTTTTCTGTCCCTCTGAGTTTAGTGACGGCTTGACGTATAAACATATGTGCATCAAAGGGTTGGGAAATTGACTGCATTTTTATTCAGACTGGTGTATTGTTTCATTATCTGTATACAATCTGTTTACATTCTGTACACTAGTATGCACCAATTAGATTATTTAGATGATTGTTGGCGAGAAACTTGAAATAAATCAAGAATGATTAGAAGAACAGCACAGCATGACTGAATCACAATATGTGGCTTTTTCTGTGGCTCACAGTTACGTCAAAGACGGCTTTGCTTCGTTAATGAGAGTTATGGAGCGTATTATGAGAATAAAGAGAAAAGTATATTGGAGACTGCACTGTTCCCTCTAAGCTGCGCGGCCGTGCACAGAAAAAAAACCATACCGCGCACAACATTTTTGGAGTCGCGCGCGCAAAAAAAACCCCCAGTTTCCTGATGTTACCCTGTGCTATAATTGCGATCATGAAAAAAATACGATGATGGTACATATTTGTCTTTATTGTTTCTTTCTTGTTTAGATATGACCTTCGGATCGGATGTTTCAACTGCGTAGTTTCAGTAGTACTGTATCAGAATCTTGACGAGGCAAGTGGGCACACAGAGAATAGAAGGTAATTAAAATATAAGGGCAGATGAGTTTCCACTGCGTCGTGGAAAAGGAGAATGTCCATTGAGCTGCTCATGTATGATCTTGGTAATTAACTCCAGACGTCGTGACCACCAACATTAGAGCCGTTCTGTTTTTTTTAAAAATAGCAGTAGATCAGTAGATTTACAGTCTCTCTCTCTCTCTCTCTCTCTCTCTATATATATATATATATATATATATATATATATATATATATATATAAATATATAAAGAGATTGCACACTTCTCTAACAACAACTGGATCCGAAGTGACCAGTACAAAGATTTGTTTGACATTTGAGCAACCTTAGGTAAGAAATGAACATAGAACAGTATGTTTTTGCACCGATGTACACATAATGTAATGAACAGAAGTACCGAGGCAAGTCATACATAACAGAAGTTTGAAAACCACTGCCCCACACCATCCACAAACATCCTCTGACAACTCGGATCCAGACCTTGCGAAACATACAGAAGACCTTCCACAAAGAATTTGCGATATCACTCCATGACTATCACAAAGCTGTCAAAAAGTATACAGAAACATCATCGTCATCATCATCATCATCATCATCATCATCATCATCAAGTGCCGTGCCGACTGGCGTTGGCTATTATGCTTCTCCAGAGTACACCATCCTTCATGCAGGCCATCAGCTCAGTTGGTGATCTCCTCTCACACTATCCTGTCAGACTGTCCAGTATCATTTCTCTTGGTCTTCCTCTTGATCTTCTTCCTTCTATTCTTCCTGCTGTTATAATATTTTCAATGCCCCCTCTTCTCATTGCATGTCCTATGAAAGTACATTGTCTCTCTCTTATTTTTTTTTTTTTTTTTGACAAGATTTTTTGTCTCTCCAGCTCTTCTTATACATTCTTCATTAGTTATTTTTGCTGTCCAGGGGATTCGCAACATTCTTTTAATAAACCCCATTTCTGCTGCTTCCAGTGATTTTTGTGCAGACCTGCCTATTGTCCATGATTCACTTCCATATAATAAGATAGGTTCAATATAGCATTTTAGGACTCGTTTTCTAACATTCATTGATAGGGATGTGTTGGATAATATGTTTTTCATTCTCTGAAATCCAGTCTTTGCTTAGCCTATTCTGTTCCTAATTTCTGTTCTGCATTTCCCATCTGACGTTATTACTGCTCAAAGGTATTTGAATTTCTGCACCTGCTTTAGAATAGTTCCGGTTAATTTTATACGCACGTTGGTGGATTCTGTTTCTTAGATATAACCATAGTCTGTCTTTCTGATGTTCAAAGTAAGGCCTTTCTGTTCACTTTCTTTGGCGACTTTATCCAAGAGATTTTGCAGGTTTTGTTGGTTCTCAGCTATCAGTACTGTGTCGTCAGATACCGAAGGTTGTTAATATTGTATCCTCCAATTTTTATGCCTGGTTCTGTGATGATCGTTCTTAGAATATTCTCGCTATACAGAGAAAAAAGGTCTGGAGATAGTACACATCCTTGTCGCACCCCTTGTTTTATAAGTTGATATTTTCCAGTTCTATTTTTCAACTTGAATTGCTGCTTCTTGCTGCCAGTATATATGTTTTGCAATCCTCAGGTCTATGTCGTCTATATTGATGTCTTTAAGCATTTTAATCATTTCATTATGTTTCACTTTGTCGAATGCCTTGGTGTAATCATACAAAAACAGACAGGAAATTTTATTTTATTATGTTCTTTTCCATTTATAATTTCTACATAGCATTCATGCGACTTTATACTTAATCTTCTATTTATTCGCTAGGTGTGTTTTTGTATGATGAAGGCTGACGCCGAAATGTCACAGCTCTGTACTTGTTAAGTGATAAAGCTGTTCTAATTTTTTTCTAATTCATACATTTTGTTATCACTGCTTTACTGCGGTGGTTTCGTGTATAGTTATACACTTATACAATATTATTCGTGTGTTACCACAAACATATGAGCGCCCACTTCTCTATCACAAACATATGAGCGCCGCCCACTTCTCTATCACAAACATATGAGCGCCCACTTCTCTATCACAAACATATGAGCGCCGCCCACTTCTCTATCACAAACATATGAGCGCCCACTTCTCTATCACAAACATATGAGCGCCGCCCACTTCTCTATCACAAACATATGAGCGCCCACTTCTCTATCACAAACATATGAGCGCCCATGATTATAATACAGAGATACGAGTACCTACTTTTCCAAAACAGACAAAAGCACTCAGCTTTGAATACAAACATATGAGCGTCCATCTCTCTAACACAGACATATAAGCGCCCATCTCTCTAACACAGACATATAAGCGCCCATCTCTCTAACACAGACATGTAAGCGCCCATCTCTCTAACACAGACATATAAGCGCCCATCTCTCTAACACAGACATATAAGCGCCCATCTCTCTAACACAGACATATAAGCGCCCATCTCTCTAACACATACATATAAGCGCCCATCTCTCTAACACAGACATGTAACCGCACATTTCTCTAACACAGACATGTAACCGCACATTTCTCTAACACAGACATGTAACCGCACATTTCTCTAACACAGACATGTAAGCGCCCATCTCTCTAACACAGACATATAAGCGCCCATCTCTCTAACACAGACATATAAGGGCCAAGGTTATAACACAGACATATGAAAGCCCCTGTCTCTAACACAGACATATAAGGGCCAGTCTTATAACACAGACATATAAGGGCCAAGGTTATAACACAGACATATGAAAGCCCCTGTCTCTAACACAGACATATGAAAGCCCCTGTCTCTAACACAGACATATAAGGGCCAGTCTTATAACACAGACATATAAGGGCCAAGGTTATAACACAGACATATGAAAGCCCCTGTCTATAACACAGACATATAAGCGCCAACCTTATAACACAGTCATATGTCTGTGTTATAATGTTGGCGCTCATATGTTTGTGTTATAAGCTTGGCGTTCATATGTATATGTTATAAGCTTGGCGCTTATATAAGTCTGTGTTATAAGGTTGGCGCTTATATAAGTCTGTGTTATAAGCTTGGCGCTTATATAAGTCTGTGTTATAAGGTTGGCGCTTATATAAGTCTGTGTTACAAGGTTGGCGCTTATATAAGTCTATGTTATAAGGTTGGCGCCTATATGTCTGTGTTATAAGGTTGGCGCTTATGTAAGTCTGTGTTATAAGGTTGGCGCTTATATATAAGTCTGTGTTATAAGGTTGGCGCTTATATATCTGTTATAAGAAACACATTTCACAGAACGACTGCCCGTGGGAGCTCTAAAGAAGAAGAAGAAGAAGAAAGCCAAAAATGTAAGGAAAAGTCAATGTGAAATGCGTCGAGGAAAAATCGATCCCGGTATAAATATTGTAACCCGAACGATGGAAACCTCCAGAAACACTAACCTCTGATAATGCGCCATGGTATTGTGGGACACAAGCGCGGCTAACTTCCTCTCAGCCTCTTTAATGGATTTATAAAAGTGGCATACCTCCAGATTTGGAAATGGCTAAAAAAAAAATATGAATGTTATTAATGAGTTCTGGAGTAATTCACCTTAGATTTGAGGGTTTCGTTGCATTAAGTTCGAGTTCTGAGAAATAGCGAATAGATGGGGAAGAACTTTGTGAGCGTTGGCTGTTCTTGCAGCTCGAGTGAATGTCTTTGTGTTGTAGAATGTAGACAGCGCTTAGGTGATTTTGGCTGTATGTTATTATATGAGTGTGTGAAGTTAGGAAAACTGTAGTTGCAGGCAGCATGGAGCTGTTTTATATATGTTGTGATTTGTGGTAGATGGAGACCATGTGTGCGCTATATGTAGACATTACGTATACCCAAGCTTTATATGTCGACAGTACATATACCCAAGCTTTATATGTAGACAGTACATATACTCAAGCTTTATATGTCGACAGTACATATACTCAAGCTTTATATGTCGACAGTACATATACTCAAGCTTTATATGTAGACAGTACATATACTCAAGCTTTATATGTAGGTAGTACATACACCGAAGCTTTATATATAGACAGTACATATACCCACGCTTTGTATGTAGACAGTACATATACTCAAGCTTTATATGTAGATAGTACATACACCGAAGCTTTATATATAGACAGTACATATACCCACGCTTTGTATGTAGACAGTACATATACTCAAGCTTTATATATAGACAGTACATATACCCAAGCTTTATATATAGACAGTACATACACCCAAGCTTTATATGTAGACAGTACATATACCCACGCTTTGTATGTAGACAGTACATATACTCAAGCTTTATATATAGACAGTACATATACCCAAGCTTTATATATAGACAGTACATACACCCAAGCTTTATATGTAGACAGTACATATACCCAAGCTTTATATGTAGACAGTACACTGGACACCGAGTTAAACTACAAGTGTAACATACGAGTGAGCAATTTTATGTGATCATAACAGACTACTACTATTACTACTGCTACTACTGCTATTACTACTACTGCTACTACTACTACTGCTACTACTGCTATTACTACTACTACTACCACTACTTCTATTACTACCACTACTACTGGTACTACTACTACTACTGTTACTACTACTACTACTACTATTACTATTACTACTACTACTATTACTATTACTACTATTACTATTACTACTACTACTATTACTATTACTACTACTACTACTACTGGTGCTGCTGCTACGACTAGTACTACTACTACTACTACTACTACTACCACTCCTACTACTACTTGCTTCTACTACTAATACAACTACTTCTACTACTACAATAGTAACAACAATAACAAGAACTACTACTATTACAACAACAACTACTACTACTCTTGTACTACAGCAGCAAGTACTAATGTTAGTACTACAATCACTACTCTTAGTTCTGTTTCTTCAACTTTGTAGATAAAATATACGCAGTTCCGCCTCTGTGATAAATCTAACTTTTTTGTAGTTCTTGTATAGAACCGCGAGGGCTTGACTTCTTGGGTCGTTCCAGTGGGTCCGTACATGTGACTCAGTGATTTATAACTGGTGCATTTGTGGCTAACACTTGCTGCAGTCTGAGATGCCTCGACACATACACGAAGAGCACAGTTGCCAACCCTTAATCTTTCTGCTATGCCCTGTTCTGAGGCCGACAATTACGACTCGTTCATGTGATTATTATCACATGGTGGCATCTGTATCCGTTATATATCTCTATCATATTTTTCTTCTGATTATAGTTGACCTGCTAGTCATCCTTTGTGCTCCATGTAAGTTATCGTTTTAGCTAGAAAAAATGCCGGCCATTTTCACTGTTTTATATTCCGCAGTTGGATGGGATTCACTGTAAGAAAACGCTGAATGATTTAATATGTGCTAATATAATTTATGTGACTGAGCTTCCTCAAGGGCATATTACTGATAGTGGGTTCTTTTCAGTGAAAATCGATGAAGGACGAGTGTTTTATTTGGTGCTGACGTTTAATACAGCCACTCAAGGATGTATATTAAAGAAAGATGCCCCAGTTGGGAAGAGATCTAGGGAGAACTATGATATCTAGATCTAGGGAGAACTTTCATTCATTCATTCATTTGCACGTCCCTTGTGGAACTTTGCCTCCCTAACAGCACTCCCGTAGGCCTCTCGGTTGTGAGCAAGATGGCCTACTGCTGATGCATCCATTGGGAGAACTATGATATTTAAATCTAGGGATAATTATGATATCTAGATCTAGGGAGAATCATGATATCTAGATCTAGAGAGAACTATGATATCTTGATCTAGGAAGAACTACGATATCTAGATCTAGGGAGAACTACGATATCTAGATCTAGGGAGAACTGCGATATATAAATCTAGGGAGAACTACGATAATCTAGATCTAGGGAGAACTATGATGTCTAGATCTAGGAAAAACTACGATATCTAGATCTAGGGAGAACTATGATATCTAGATCTAGGGAGAACTATGATATCTAGATCTAGGGAGAACTATGATATCTAGATCTAGGGAGAACTATGATATCTAGATATAGGGAGAACTATGATATCTATATCTAGGAAGATCTATGATATCTAGATCTAGGGAGAACTATGATATCTATATCTTTGGAGAACTATGATATCTAGATCTTGGGAGTACTATGATATCTAGATCTAGAAAAAACTATGATATCTACAGCTTCAAATGGAGACGCATTAGTTCAGAAAGGCACTCATGCTTCATACAAAGAAGAGAACAAGAAGAAATGCCCGTTAAGACAGGGGAGAGAACAAGAAAAAAATGCCCGTTAAGACATGAAGGAAAAAGCAGCTTCTCTTAAGGTCCGAGCGATGTTATGCCTGAAATGGCCGCTGGAGACTAACAACTTGTGACAAGTTGTCACTTTCAACGAGCTTTGAATGTGCGTCAGTTAGTTAATGCGCTGGAAAAGAATTTGCGTGGCAGAAATGAGGAAACAGGTATTCTGAATGCTTCAGTGAAGGTGTGAATTCCAGGGCTATCAGGCGGTTAGCTGTCAATCCCATCATAGCGAAACTGAATGACTGATTTATTTAGTGGAAAAATATGCTCCATTTCATATAGTAAAAGGATTATAAGGTGAGTGGAAACGTTAAAGTGATCGTTAGTGAAAGAGTTTGGAAAATAAGTGATGGACTGAACTGTTAGTGACGCCATTTAAGTGAGAGTCAGTGAGGTAATATATCGGAGTCTTTGATTAAGATGGCGAATTGCATGTGCACTGTTAAATAATAGAGAAAACATTGACAGCATGTGCTAAATGGAAATCAATACAACACGCGCATGAAGACAATTAACACAGTCAGTCAGTCAGTTGCATGTCCTTTGCAGAACTTTGCCTCCCTAACAACTCTCCTGTAGGCCTATCGGTTGTAAGCAAGATGCCCTGCTGCCGATGCATCCATTCGCAGATTATCACCGATATCTTGCAGACATCTTCGCCTTGATCTTCCTCTCTTTCTTTTTCCCATTATGTACCCTTCCAAGACGGTCTTTTCTAAATTCTCATAACGTTTAACGTTTCCAAAGTATTTAAGTTTTTTCTATTTAATCCTCCTTACTTTCCAACGTTCTTCAATATTAAGTTCTTAATACAGTTCTTAAAACAGCAGGTGCAATGTTGGAATTAGCAGAGAAAGTAAGTGCTGTATGAGAAGTAACACAGAGAAAGTAAGTGCTGTATGAGAACTAACTAACACAGAGAACAAGTGCAGTATGAGTATTAACATAGAGAACAAATGCAGTATGAGTATTAACATAGAGAACAAATGCAGCATGAGAATTAACACAGAGAACAAGTACAGTATGAGAATTAACACAGAGAACAAGTACAGTATGAGAATTAACACAGAGAACAAGTACAGTATGAGAATTAACACAGAGAACAAGTACAGTATGAGAATTAACACAGAGAACAAGTACAGTATGAGAATTAACACAGAGAACAAGTACAGTATGAGAATTAACAATGAGAGGAGAAGTACAGTATGAGAATTAACACAGAGAACAAGTACAGTATGAGAATTAACACAGAGAACAAGTACAGTATGAGAATTAACACAGAGAATAAATACAGTAACCATTTACTGAGGCAGCTCTCATATGAGGCAATTGATGGCAGAATACTTTTTGTAAGAATTCATCAACTATAAGACTTTTCAATATTAAATTATATGCCTGCTGTGCCAAATAGCGTTGAGGATCATGCTTCAAATAGCGTAGAGGATCATGCTTCAAATAGCTTAGAGGATCATGCTTCAAATAGCGTAGAGGATCATGCTTCAAATAGCGTTGAGGATCATGCTTCAAATAGCGTTGAGGATCATGCTTCAAATAGCGTAGAGGATCATGCTTCTCTGTCTTGTGCTCTCTGTGCTGCTCCCTATCAGTTTTCAAATGCTTTTCTTTTTTCCTTTCATGCCATTTAGTCAGCTGGCTCAGGTACGACTGAGGTTGGCTACCTCCCTCTCCTTTTCCCCTCGAATTTTCCAGTCATTACAAAGCTCCCTATCTTCTGACTTCTCTAGATATTTCACGAAAATTTGACTGTCTTTTTCTGATAATTTTAACTACTTTTCATTGTTCAGAAAGTTCTCTCAGGACCTCATCATCTTTCCCCCAAACCTGGCTGTCCAGGGGCATTTGCTGCATCAGAACTTTTAAACAAGTTCCCAAACATTAAAAATACAGTTATTTACGATGTGTAATATATAATTCATACATTTCATTTTATCTCAGACAAGCCCCACTCAGCCCACATCATGACCTTTCGCTCTTGTCTATAAAATCTGAATAGATTTTATACGCGTACATCTGAGGTTTGAAAAGCCAAATCCGCGCCCCCGTTGATGCATAGAGCTTAAAAGTTTCTCTGTTACAGTTGTCAAGACTGCTCCGCGTTGCAGGATCGCTTTAAGGGGCCTAGCCAGATCAAGTTCGCCCATAATGGGGCATTAGCCACTAAGACAAAAACGATCCTAGTTGGCTGCCTGCACACACGCCTTGATACCTTAATAGCTGAATTGCAGTGTCGACTCTGTTAATGGGCAACGGACGGTATTGAATATTTTAATTGCTTTATGGCTTTTGGGATACATGCAGAGGAGAGGAAAAGTATTTCGTTATGTGCTTTAATTGGAGAATACTTCCACATCTGAGAGAGAGAGAGAGAGAGAGAGAGAGAGAGAGAGAGAGAGAGAGAGAGAGAGAGAGAGAGAGAGAGAGAGAGGAAATCGTTGTTCAACAAGATAGCAGTACCAACAGTTATTGGGGTGGTAGGGGGAGGGGTGTCCAGCCGATACACTCTCTGGGGGCCCGGAGTGGAGGGGTTGGGAGGGGGAGTGGGGTTCCATACTGGATAAAAACAGATGGGGAAGGGGGGAAGTGGATTTCCTTCGGCTTACAAGATATTTCTGGGAGGCCATGTTACCAGCATACTCGTTCCTGGTCAACAAAGGTTTAAAGAAGTATTACTGCCATCCTAATTTCTCTCACTTTCATCATCATCATCATCATCATCATATCATCATCAACATGCGCCGTGCCGATACATGTGCAGGATAAATTTCAGTTTGTGTGTGTGTGTGGGTGGGTGGGTGTTTCAGTGATGACATGTTGTACAAGAGCTGAAAATGTGTGACGGCATTTTTTAGGGGATGGGGAGAAGGGAGGAGGGAGGGGAAAGACCGTATAAAGGGGCTGACCTTTATGGTCCATTTCCTGGTCGTGCATCTTTATCAGTATCCACGTGACCTCGATTCCATGCTCTCTGATTTATAGACTTGATACATTACTTGACACTCTGATGCAGGCACTGAATGTAAATGATTTTAGATTAAATTCTCTAACTGCAAAGTGGTTTAGCAGATCTTCATCAGTTTACGTGACCACGATAGTAACTTTGTTACATGTATGTAGTTACTTTCTGTATTGAGAGAGTGAATAAGAATGTAACGTAACTGCTTTTGTTATTTCTGTTTTATTATTTCAGTTTTACTAGTGTTCATAACATACTTGTACTAGGTGATGTAGGTTGTCTGGCATAACATACTTGTATTAGGTGATGTAGGTTGTCTGGCATAACATACTTGTGCTAGGTGATGTAGGTTGTCTGGCATAACATACTTGTATTAGGTGATGTAGGTTGTCTGGCATAACATACTTGTGCTAGGTGATGTAGGTTGTCTGGCATAACATACTTGTGCTAGGTGATGTAGGTTGTCTGGCATAACATACTTGTGCTAGGTGATGTAGGTTGTCTGGCATAACATACTTGTACTAGGTGATGTAGGTTGTCTGGCATAACATACTTGTGCTAGGTGATGTAGGTTGTCTGGCATAACATACTTGTATTAGGTGATGTAGGTTGTCCGGCATAACATACATGTACTAGGTGATGTAGGTTGTCTGGCATAACATACTTGTATTAGGTGATGTAGGTTGTCTGGCATAACATACATGTACTAGGTGATGTAGGTTGTCCGGCATAACATACATGTACTAGGTGATGTAGGTTGTCTGGCATAACATACTTGTATTAGGTGATGTAGGTTGTCTGGCATAACATACATGTACTAGGTGATGTAGGTTGTCCGGCATAACATACTTGTATTAGGTGATGTAGGTTGTCTGGCATAACATACTTGTATTAGGTGATGTAGGTTGTCTGGCATAACATACTTGTATTAGGTGATGTAGGTTGTCTGGCATAACATACGTGTACTTGGTGATGTAGATTGTCTGGCATAACATACGTGTACTTGGTGATGTAGATTGTCTGGCATAACATTCATGTACTAGCTGGTCTAGGCTGTCTGACATAACATAGTTGTACTAGGTAAGCTTTATGAAGCATGTACTAGCTAAGCTTTATGAAGCATGAGAACATGTTATTGATATCAAGTAGCTACTGAAATAAGAAGCACAACCCACGTTTTGGTGAGCATTCGTGTCTCTCACGGCGAGTTCCGTAGTTCAAGTCTGAGGTAGAGCGAAAGTTGTACAAGATGATAACAGACATAAAGGTGTATGATAGCAGACAGAAAGGTGTATGATAACAGAGTGTCCAGTTCTTCACCATCTGAAAAAAAAAGTTTTTTCGTTGTCTCGTCTTTTCTGTCAGGCTAACTGGACAAGACTCCTCCCTTCTGTACGGCTAATTGAACATGACTCCTCTCTTCTGTCAGGCTAACTGGACAAGACTCCTCCCTTCTGTACGGCTAATTGGACATGACTCCTCTCTTCTGTCAGGCTAACTGGACAAGACTCCTCCCTTCTGTACGGCTAATTGGACATGACTCCTCTCTTCTGTCAGGCTAACTGGACAAGACTCCTCCCTTCTGTACGGCTAATTGGACATGACTCCTCCTTTCTGTCCGGCTAATTGGACGTGACTCCTCTCTTCTGTCCGGCTAACTGGACAAGACTCCTCCCTTCTGTCAGGCTAACTGGATATGACTCCTCCCTTCTGTCCGGCTAATTGTATAGGACTCGCTGTGGTGTTCAGCATCAATATTTCTACTGCGTAAAAAAGAAAAAAACCAAAACTTCTTACTTCCAAACTGTTGGGACATCAACATCTTGTGATTGGCTGTGTGATGTAAACAGAGCTTCTTGACTTCTGACCCCCGCCTTATTTGTGTGGTGCCTATTTCACATTCCTGCAGAGCATTTGTTAAAACAAATACTTTTTTAAATGACAACATTTGTTAAAACAAATACCTTTTTGAATGACAAGCTATAACTTGATTTAAAAAAATAACATGAGTTTTAAAAAAATGAAACGTTTCTTCCACTTCACTTGCTTTATAGAATTATTTTTACAGTCCCCACGAAAAATAAACAGTCTCTGAATTTTTCTGCTTGACCAAGAAATACGCCAGCAGAAAAAACATTACTGCTGAAAATTCCGTGACACATTTTTTTTTTGGTCATCCATGATCACCTCTTTTTTAAGTATAAGACTGGATAATGAAAGGAAGCAATCCGCACCCCACAAAGACACATAAACAGACCAAGCCACCCTTGCTTTCACACCGTGAACGCAATGAAAATAATCGTCCCATAAACTTAGAAAATTTTGGTCTTGGATAATATGTTCTTGTGGACCGATTCTAAGAGATATTACATAACATGCTTTTCCAAAATGACTGCATATGTCACCCTCCCAGTGTTTCCTAACCTTGTCTGGACCACGCCCCACCTCAACGCATCAAAGGTTTTGATCGCCCTCCAAATACCGTAGCATAATATTCAACCAAGTTCTGAAAAAGTATACTATTACAATTGCCCCTCAAAATATTAAAATTGCCCCTTTGTGGGGGCCAACGCCTCACGTTGGGAAACACTGCCCTAACCACTTCACCAGTATCACGTGAGATGAGATTATTGTATAAAATTACAATGAAAACAATAACCTCAGTTAATTCTTCATAACAAACAAACTGCTGATAGTGCTTATGCTGATACGCATGATAAATTGAGTTTGATAACATAGATGTTCCCAATTCATTGACGGAATATTTATAACACGCAGGTCCCCCCGCATGGCTCCTCACAGCTGGGTATGGTAGCTTTGGATGTACTTTACAGAAAGCTTCCATTTGCAAATCGCTATCGTGATGTGTGATAAATACACCCAATTATGGTTCCCAGGCAAAACCCTGGAGCAAGGGAGGCCATTAGATCTACACCGACAAATACAATTACAGTCACGCAAGCCAACGCTGGAAGAACTGTGTACAGTTTTCCTAAATCTCTTCAGAACGTACAGATCAGTCTTACAGTAGATTACTGGTATAGTGTAAGCTTAAGTTGAGCCTTAGTGACGCAAGTGTCATTAGAGTTCGTGCAGACATTTACGCATAGAGCAACTCCGTTGTTTGTCTTCATTTGCTAACATGAGAATCTTTCTCAAGTCACTGCTCGATTCCCCTCCCTGTATCAACTTTCCTATGTTCTCTTGAAGGAGAATTGTTTCGTTTCTTGTGAAAGCAAAAGTTATAGTCGATTTTTATTATTTTTTTATTAAAAAAAAACAAAACAAGAATCATTCCTATCCTCTGGAAATGATGTAGCATGGCCTTGTAAGTAATGATTATTATTATTATTATTATTAATGAATATGATGATGAAAATATACTGTAAAAAAATAGTAACATTGAATAGCGACAGACAAAAGTGGATAGGAAAGGAAGAGAAAGGTATAAAACTTCCATGACACTAGAACAAGACGCGGACAAAAATAAATAGTGGAAACAGTGGATAGAAAAAGACAAGACTCAGTGACGCTGAGATTTAGGTATTACAAAGGAAGGGCGCCAGAAAGTAGGATGGTCCAGTGACAACAAAGCGATGACTGGACGTTGACACCTGTAAACAATAGAAAAGGCAGACACAATTAAAATCGAGGACACAATAAAATCTCCGTCAGGAAAAAGCAAGATAATGACTTAGGTAAATAACAATTGTATAGACGAAACTGACACAGACTGACACGCATTAGGACGCGATTGCACAGGGTTTTTTTAATAAAGGAGTGACCAACTCGGCCAGCTGACGAATCAAATATTTAGAGGCATGGCCTATTGGACAACTGACTTACGAGAGATAAGTCACAGGGCAGTTTGAATGACGGACAATCAGAATGCTCATAGGAACCAGTGGACATCTGAAGGGTGGAGCAAAATACTTATTGGTTAATCCATCAATTTGGACTTGAAGATAAAAAGGCGAGGGAGAGACAGGAGGGACCAAGAAGAAGGGAGAATTAAGAAGGAAGAAGAAGTAGAGGAGAAGAACCAAGAAAGAAGAACCATGATGAAAAAACAAGAACGAAGAAGAACCAATAAGTTTGGAAGTACAGGAGAGTGTAGACAGAGGACGGAGCCCCGAAGACGGAGGAAAAAGGATGGTCAGTGAACTGAGTCCGGTCCAGACAAGAGAAGAAGAGAAGTCCAGAGAAGAGGCAAGTAGACTTTGCTCGTTAGTACACTGCGATTGAGAGACGGCAGAGGAAGACCGTCAGAAGATATCAGAAGATAGACAAAGAGAAGAAAGAGGACGAGACGATAAAAAAATCAGAAGTAATGTTAGACGGAAGATGGTTTTCAAGTGATTAAGAAGAACTGGCACTTTTGAAGCTTCGAGTACAGTGATTTAGTCGTGTAAGTGACTGACCACGTGTTGCAGATCTGATATAATGCTGAGTTAGAATTGTCCTCGTATCAAGTGTAGAACATTGTGAAGTTGTGAACATTGAGAGATGCTGTATGTAGAATATGATAGAGTTTGACATTGTGAACAAAAGATTAAGTGTTTCATTCCAAGTGACGTAGTCAACAATACATCTTGAACTTGTTTGTCAGAATTAAATGAATTCTGTAGAGAAAATTTCATCGGTCTTCCTCTGATCTAGTGAAGTGTAATGTTTTGTGAAACCTGTGAGGAATTAATCATAAATATTATAACGAAAGTACTTGTCTGTCAAGTACACTGAGCCAAGTCTACTACGTTACTGCGTCAAATGCACTGAGTGAAGTCAATATATCCATTTTCTTAAATCATGTGTCCAAGATATCTTAGACAGATCTTGACAGTTTAATTATCTTGCCACTTTTTCCCTCATACATCTATAACTTTAAAAAAATTAATTTCAAGCAAGCAAGAAAAAGGTAAAAATTCGACTAATTCCTATTAATTAAGAGTTCATTGAAAAATAATTCTTATCTTATCTTATATCTTATACCCTTCCCGTGCGGTTAAACGTCACATAGGGCTCACAAAGTAGTTCGCCAGTTTTTTCTGTCTTCGGCGAGTCTTTCAACCTCATCAAAGGATTTTATGCCTGTTAATTTGGCCTCTCTTAACAATGTCCTCTTCAGAGTTTCACGCGGTCTGCCTCTTTTTCTTTAGCCTGTTGTGTTCCACTTAATACCTTGCTTTGGGATTCTCTGATCATTTCTTCTCATCAAGTGACCAACATATGTCCATCTCCTTTTCCTGATCACCCATGAGACTGGTTGTTGTTCATTCATCTGTCTTATATAATTATTACTACTAAAATTACATTCATATTTTATTAATAACTAGAATTCAACATAGCAAAACAAACAAACAAACAAAAAAATAGCGCTGGGAAACTGATGATAAATGAGATTGCCGAGCATATGTTACATATTTCACAACTGGGTAGAAAATTATTATTTGTATCTTCTTTTATTATTTTTATCTCCTTTCACTTAGTCATAAATTACAGGTAAAGGTAAAAAAAAAGGATAAAATTCTCGTTTCCATGTCATGAAGGCATAATGAGGAAACGGTGTTAGGCACGTATCCCCAAGACCTTCGGCACACGAAAGTGTGATGTTCTGTAAAATGTGATGTTCTGTAAAGTGTGATGTTCTGTAAAGTGTGATGTTCTGTAAAGTGTGATGTTCTGTAAAATGTGATGTTCTGTAAAGTGTGATGTTCTGTAAAATGTGATGTTCTGTAAAGTGTGATGTTCTGTAAAATGTGATGTTCTCATTCAGTTATAAAGAAAACAAACTACACTGCATTCAGTAACATCCTTAGGGAGTGTGAAATGTTAGTGCCTTCACATTTCTAGGCCACTACAGCATTTGAGCTAGGGATATCTGCACCTGCCCTCGCTGCTTTTGTTTTCCTAGGTAAGCCCCAGGTACCATTTTTTTTTCCAGTTCTTTATTTCCTTTTTTTTCTTTTTTTTTTAGAAGTTGGGTTGACCTTGTCGCCTATCGATCCGGGCAAAAATATCCGCCCAGTGCGAAATCGAACCAAGGGCCTTCTGATCGGCAAGCTAGTGCACTACCCGCTATGCCACAGTGACGCGACCGATGATTTAATTATCACAGCGTAGTCCCTCTACCAAGAACTGTGCTGTGACTGCAGGGAGCTGCAATGGAGGACAAACTTTGGGGGCCTAAAGCATGATATCCTAAAGCATGACCTCCTAAAACATGACCTCCTAAAACATGATCTCCTAAAGCATGACCTCCTAGACCATGACCTCCTAAAGCATGACCTTCTAAAATGTGAGCTCCTAAAGCATGACCTCCTAAACCATGACCTACCAAAACATGACCTCCTAAAACATGATCTACTAAAGCATGATCTCCTAAAATATGACCTCCTAAAATATGACCTCCTAAAACATGATCTACTAAAGCATGATCTCCTAAAACATGACCTCCTAAAATATGACCTCCTAAAACATGACCTCCTAAACCATGACCTACCAAAATGTGACCTCCTAAAACATGATCTACTAAAGCATGATCTCCTAAAACATGACCTCCTAAAATATGACCTCCTAAAACATGATCTACTAAAGCATGACCTCATAAAGGCATCACAATTTATCCGGACAATTAATATAGTTATCAGAGGCCTGGCACGGAATACAGAAGAGAAATAAAAACTGACACTTTCAGAGAACTGTATAGGTCTGTTTTATGACTGCACTATGTGCTGTTTAAGTCTTTTTTTATGACTGCACTTTATGCTGTTTAAGTTTGTTTTATGATAGCATTATATGCTGTTTACTTCTGTTTTATGACTGCACTATGTGCTATTTATGTCTGTTTTATTACTGCCGCATGTGCTGTTTAAGTCTGTTTCATGACTGCCTTATGTGCTGTTTAGCTCTGTTTTATGAATGCACTATGTGCTGTTTAGGTCTATTTTATGACTGCACTATGCGCTGTTTAGGTCTGTTTTATGACTGCCGTATGCGCTGTTTAGGTCTGTTTTATGACTGCCGTATACGCGCTGTTTAGGTCTGTTTTATGACTGCATTATGTGCCATCGTTCCCATGCTGGTCAGTACCTGGGGTAAGTGCTGATACAAATGCTGAGTACACAGTAGCAGAAAATGGAGTCTTCAACTGAACCACTGGTTTATAACAGAAGCTGCAGGGCGTACATTTTTCTTTAAAGGTGGTTGGATGATGGTCATTGAAAAGAAAATCAAACAAATGACAGGAAACTGGGCGCCACGAAGTGTGTTTAGGGCGATGGGGACATAGCGGACTGTCCTGGAAAGATGCTGCTAGCAAAGTGTTGAATGGTTAGTCTTTGAAAATTATTAGATAAAGCATTTTAGACGTGAGAGACAGAAAAATTAAATAGTAGACAAAGCACTTTAGACGTGAGAGACAGAAAAAAAATTAGTAGACAAAGCACTTTAGACCCGAGAGAAAGAAAAAAAGAAATAGTAGACAAAACATTTTAGACCTGAGAGAAGGAAAAAGAAATAGTAGACAAAACATTTTAGACCCGAGAGAAGGAAAAAGAAATAGTAGACAAAACACTTTTAACGTGATAGAAAAAAAAGAAATAGTAGACAAAACACTTTAGACGTGAGAGAAAAAAAAGAAATAGTAGACAAAACACTTTAGACGTGAGAGAAAAAAAAAGAAATAGTAGACAAAACACTTTAGACGTGAGAGAAAAAAAAAGAAATAGTAGACAAAACACTTTAGACAGCACGGACCGAGAAAGCTGAGTTGAGTTTGACCCTATTTAACCCCTCCCCCACTCCCGGGTAGTGCCACTATTCTGACAAGGTCCTTCAGTCAAACAGGGCTTGGTCTGCTGGGTCCTTTGGGTAGTGGAGCCTGTAGTTTCCCCAGAAGCTATATTCATGTTGGGATAATCAAAAAGAAGGGGGTATTGGATTTAATACCTGGACAGTGTATATGTGTAAGAGAGAGGGGGAGAGGGAAGGAGAGAGTAGGGGAGAGAGTGAGAGACAAGGAGAGAAAGAGAGAGGTAGGGGAGATTGATTGATCTTTATTTCAAAAGGGTTAAGAATTGGGCACGCAGGCCCGTCTGACATTCTGCCTTTTATCATACATCTTTCACTCTATTCCAGACATTCTACAAATATACTGTTCATATAACAAACATAACTAACATTGAAGCTGAGAGACATAAAATAAAATATAACATTTACGTTTCGCTCTTAAACATTCACTCAGTACAGAAGTAACTACATACATTATAAATGACTATCTACTAAACAAAATTTTCGGGACTATTCAGAAAACAATTAATTGTATTCGGTGTCTGAAAGAGCAGCTTAAGATAACTTTTAAGTTTTATAATTCATGGAGGCATGTAGTCGACATCAAATAGATATTGGGAAAGCTTGTAGTTGTAGGAAGGAGTATAATTTATATTTTTTATATAGGATGGGAGGGTATTCCAAAGATGAGCAGCAGAATAACTAAAGCTTTTCTTGTAAAGATCAAGTCTAGGTTTTGGAAGACATATGTTGTTCAAGCGTTGGCTGCACTTTGGGGTAAATTTAAACAGGTTCCATAGATAAGGCGGGGCATGCCGTGAAAGAATTTGATGTACTAACTTGGCTTTGTTGAAGAGGAACCTGTTCTTAAGAGGTAGTATTTTGATACGTTTGTGATGATTAGTTGTTTGTGCTTGATCTTTGTCACTAATAAGCTTTACTGCTCGCTTTTGGAGAGAGCAAAGCCTCTTTGTATTTGACACTGAGCAACCATCCCAAACTGTTGAGCAATAGTCTAAATGTGTTTGTATATGAGCTATGTAGTATGTCTTCCTAGTGTCTTGATCTATGAAGTGCTTAATTTTAGCTAATTGGTATACTTTTTGTGCGATGAGTTTTGTTAGACATTGCACATGAGAGTTCCAGGTCAGATGTTGGTCAATAATAAGACCTAGTGTTTTGTGCTCGCTAACGTTTTCTATCTGTGATGTTTCTGTACAGAGCCGAAGTGTTGTTTTTGTTGCGTTTTGTAGTTTCTGTCTTGTTGTTATGAGCATTGATTTTGTTTTATCGGTGTTTATAATCATGCCATTATTTTTGCTCCATCCAATTAAATTGTATAACTCGACCTGAAGAGTTGATTCTAGATTAACACAATCGTAGTCACTGGTGTAGACTGTGCAATCATCGGCAAAAAGGTCACAAGAAGAGTGTTTAAGATGAAGTGGAAGATCATTGATATAGATAGCAAAGAGCAACGGGCCTAGAATAGAACCTTGCGGAACACCAGTGTCAACTTTAGCAGAATTTGATAGAGAATTGTTGAAGAATACTACCTGTTGTCTGTCTGAAAGAAACGATGCAATTAATTTTATTAGGTCAGGGTGCAGTCTATAAGTCTTTATTTTTCTTACAAGAATATCGTGGTCAATCATATCAAATGCCTTTTTAAAGTCGACAAAGATGGCACCACATAGTCTGTCGTCATTTATGTTTACTAACCAGTTTTCTGTCATTTTGGTAAGAGCGGTGTGGCAGGCATGATTGGGTCTAAAGCCTGACTGACTGTCTATGAGTAAATTGTTCTCTTGCATGTGTCGTAGAGTTATTTTGTGTATGTGTTTTTCGAGTGGTTTTGATAATGACGATAATATGGATATTGGTCTATAGTTGGTAAGATTGTTAGATGAGCCAGATTTAAAGCGAGGATACACCTTAGCAGTTTTAAAAGCCTCAGGAAAATAACATTTTGCAATGCACTGGTTGTAAATATATGTTAGTGTATGTGAAATGACAGGTGCAGCATAACGTAAGATCTTATTACTAATATCATCAAGCCCAGCTGTATTGTTGTTTTTTTAAGGTTAAGAGATAACTGAGGGAGAAAGAGAGGTAGGCGAGAGAGGGAGAGAGATGTAAGGAAGAGAGGGAGAGACAGGGAGAGAGGGATAGAAAGAGGTAGGGGAGAGAGGGAGAGAGTGAATGAATGAATGAATAATCTTTATTTTTAAAGGGTAAAGAATTTGGCACGCAATCCCGTCTTACATTCTGCCCTTCATCACTCCATCTTTCATTCTTCCCACACACTCGATTTAATACAAATATACAAATTAAATTAGGAAAAAACATATCAAAGGAATATAAGATTTAACTATTACATTCAAAGTAAAAGAGAAGAAGTAATTAACCTAATAAAATAGCTCTCAAGCACACATACACACAGACATATACATAAACAAAAATACATTGTAAATACAGATCTTCTAACATATGTTTTTTTAACAAACATTAACATAATTTCTAACAATATCTAACAAGTTACTTTTCAAATTATGTCATTTTAGTACTTGATGGTTGGCGAGTCATGTGTTGAGAGAGTGCTGGTTATTCTATGGAGGCATATAATTACAAGCAAGTAAATAATGAAACAGGTTTGAATTAAAGGATGAAGTATTACCAATGGATTTTAAGTGGTAGGGGTGGGTGTTCCAGAGCTGTACTGCAGAGTATGCAAGGCTTTCCTTGTACAGATCAATCCTGGGTTTAGGAAGAAGACAGTTTTTTAAACGCTGACTATGTTTAGTGTTATATGTAAACAGTGACCACAAGTAAGGCGGAGCATTGTGCGACACTTAACTTTGTTAAAAATGATTTTATATTTGAGGGGTAGAATTTTGAGTTGTTTCTGTTGATCTACAGTCTGTACTGGGTGTTTGTCACAAATCAGATTTAATGCTCGCTTGTGAAGTGAGTGGAGCTTTTTTGTGTTTGAGACTGAGCATCCATCCCAGATTGTGGAACAGTAATCTAAGTGTTTGTATGTGTGATATTTAGTATATCTTTTTGTGTCTTTGTCGATAAAGTGTTTAATTTTGGCTAATTGATAAACTTTCTGTGCAATCAAGTTTGTTAGGTTATGCACATGAGAGTTCCAGGTCAGATGTTGGTCAATAATAAGACCTAGTGTTTTGTGCTCGCTAACGTTTTCTATCTGTGATGTTTCTGTACAGAGCCGAAGTGTTGTTTTTGTTGCGTTTTGTAGTTTCTGTCTTGTTGTTATGAGCATTGATTTTGTTTTATCGGTGTTTATAATCATGCCATTATTTTTGCTCCATCCAATTAAATTGTATAACTCGACCTGAAGAGTTGATTCTAGATTAACACAATCGTAGTCACTGGTGTAGACTGTGCAATCATCGGCAAAAAGGTCACAAGAAGAGTGTTTAAGATGAAGTGGAAGATCATTGATATAGATAGCAAAGAGCAACGGGCCTAGAATAGAACCTTGCGGAACACCAGTGTCAACTTTAGCAGAATTTGATAGAGAATTGTTGAAGAATACTACCTGTTGTCTGTCTGAAAGAAACGATGCAATTAATTTTATTAGGTCAGGGTGCAGTCTATAAGTCTTTATTTTTCTTACAAGAATATCGTGGTCAATCATATCAAATGCCTTTTTAAAGTCGACAAAGATGGCACCACATAGTCTGTCGTCATTTATGTTTACTAACCAGTTTTCTGTCATTTTGGTAAGAGCGGTGTGGCAGGCATGATTGGGTCTAAAGCCTGACTGACTGTCTATGAGTAAATTGTTCTCTTGCATGTGTCGTAGAGTTATTTTGTGTATGTGTTTTTCGAGTGGTTTTGATAATGACGATAATATGGATATTGGTCTATAGTTGGTAAGATTGTTAGATGAGCCAGATTTAAAGCGAGGATACACCTTAGCAGTTTTAAAAGCCTCAGGAAAATAACATTTTGCAATGCACTGGTTGTAAATATATGTTAGTGTATGTGAAATGACAGGTGCAGCATAACGTAAGATCTTATTACTAATATCATCAAGCCCAGCTGTATTGTTGTTTTTTTAAGGTTAAGAGATAACTGAGGGAGAAAGAGAGGTAGGCGAGAGAGGGAGAGAGATGTAAGGAAGAGAGGGAGAGACAGGGAGAGAGGGATAGAAAGAGGTAGGGGAGAGAGGGAGAGAGTGAATGAATGAATGAATAATCTTTATTTTTAAAGGGTAAAGAATTTGGCACGCAATCCCGTCTTACATTCTGCCCTTCATCACTCCATCTTTCATTCTTCCCACACACTCGATTTAATACAAATATACAAATTAAATTAGGAAAAAACATATCAAAGGAATATAAGATTTAACTATTACATTCAAAGTAAAAGAGAAGAAGTAATTAACCTAATAAAATAGCTCTCAAGCACACATACACACAGACATATACATAAACAAAAATACATTGTAAATACAGATCTTCTAACATATGTTTTTTTAACAAACATTAACATAATTTCTAACAATATCTAACAAGTTACTTTTCAAATTATGTCATTTTAGTACTTGATGGTTGGCGAGTCATGTGTTGAGAGAGTGCTGGTTATTCTATGGAGGCATATAATTACAAGCAAGTAAATAATGAAACAGGTTTGAATTAAAGGATGAAGTATTACCAATGGATTTTAAGTGGTAGGGGTGGGTGTTCCAGAGCTGTACTGCAGAGTATGCAAGGCTTTCCTTGTACAGATCAATCCTGGGTTTAGGAAGAAGACAGTTTTTTAAACGCTGACTATGTTTAGTGTTATATGTAAACAGTGACCACAAGTAAGGCGGAGCATTGTGCGACACTTAACTTTGTTAAAAATGATTTTATATTTGAGGGGTAGAATTTTGAGTTGTTTCTGTTGATCTACAGTCTGTACTGGGTGTTTGTCACAAATCAGATTTAATGCTCGCTTGTGAAGTGAGTGGAGCTTTTTTGTGTTTGAGACTGAGCATCCATCCCAGATTGTGGAACAGTAATCTAAGTGTTTGTATGTGTGATATTTAGTATATCTTTTTGTGTCTTTGTCGATAAAGTGTTTAATTTTGGCTAATTGATAAACTTTCTGTGCAATCAAGTTTGTTAGGTTATGTACGTGAGAATTCCAAGTTAAATGCTGATCAATAATGAGTCCTAGAGTTTTATGTTCATGAACATTTTCTATTGCCTTAGTCCCAACACAAAGCTGTAGTGAAGTTTTTGTTGCATTCTGCAGTTTCTGTCTTGTAATGATGAGCATGGAGTTTGTTTTGTTGGTGTTTATCAACATACCATTTTTATTACTCCATTTAATCAAACTGTTTATATCATTTTGAAGCTTTGTCTGTAGTTTATTGATGTCACAGTCACTACTGTAAACAGTACAGTCATCAGCAAAAAGATCATGAAAAGTGCTTTAAATGTAGTGATAAGTCGTTAATATAGATAGCAAAGAGAGTAAAGAGTGAGATAGAGGGAGGAAGATGGAGAGAGAGAGAGAGAAATAAAGAGAAAGAGAGAAATGAGAGACAGGTAAATAAGGAGAAGGAAAAGGAAAAATAAGTGAGAGAGAAACATAGCGAGAAAGAGACAATATAAGATAGATAGATAGATAGATAGATAGATAGATAGATAGATAGATAGATAGATAGATAGATAGATAGATAGATAGATAGATAGATAGATAGATAGATAGATAGATAGATTGATCTTTATTTCAAAAGGGTTAAGAATTGGGCACGCAGGCCCGTCTGACAGTCTGCCCTTTATCATACATCTTTCACTCCATTCCAGACATTCTACAAATATGCTGTTCATATAACAAACATAACTAACATTGAAGCTGAGAGACATAAAATAAAATATAACATTTACGTTTCGCTCTTAAACATTCACTCAGTACAGAAGTAACTACATACATTATAAATGACTATCTACTAAACAAAATTTTCGGGACTATTCAGAAAACAATTAATTGTATTCGGTGTCTGAAAGAGCAGCTTAAGATAACTTTTAAGTTTTATAATTCATGGAGGCATGTAGTCGACATCAAATAGATATTGGGAAAGCTTGTAGTTGTAGGAAGGAGTATAATTTATATTTTTATATAGGATGGGAGGGTATTCCAAAGATGAGCAGCAGAATAACTAAAGCTTTTCTTGTAAAGATCAAGTCTAGGTTTTGGAAGACATATGTTGTTCAAGCGTTGGCTGCACTTTGGGGTAAATTTAAACAGGTTCCATAGATAAGGCGGGGCATGCCGTGAAAGAATTTGATGTACTAACTTGGCTTTGTTGAAGAGGAACCTGTTCTTAAGAGGTAGTATTTTGATACGTTTGTGATGATTAGTTGTTTGTGCTTGATCTTTGTCACTAATAAGCTTTACTGCTCGCTTTTGGAGAGAGCAAAGCCTCTTTGTATTTGACACTGAGCAACCATCCCAAACTGTTGAGCAATAGTCTAAATGTGTTTGTATATGAGCTATGTAGTATGTCTTCCTAGTGTCTTGATCTATGAAGTGCTTAATTTTAGCTAATTGGTATACTTTTTGTGCGATGAGTTTTGTTAGACATTGCACATGAGAGTTCCAGGTCAGATGTTGGTCAATAATAAGACCTAGTGTTTTGTGCTCGCTAACGTTTTCTATCTGTGATGTTTCTGTACAGAGCCGAAGTGTTGTTTTTGTTGCGTTTTGTAGTTTCTGTCTTGTTGTTATGAGCATTGATTTTGTTTTATCGGTGTTTATAATCATGCCATTATTTTTGCTCCATCCAATTAAATTGTATAACTCGACCTGAAGAGTTGATTCTAGATTAACACAATCGTAGTCACTGGTGTAGACTGTGCAATCATCGGCAAAAAGGTCACAAGAAGAGTGTTTAAGATGAAGTGGAAGATCATTGATATAGATAGCAAAGAGCAACGGGCCTAGAATAGAACCTTGCGGAACACCAGTGTCAACTTTAGCAGAATTTGATAGAGAATTGTTGAAGAATACTACCTGTTGTCTGTCTGAAAGAAACGATGCAATTAATTTTATTAGGTCAGGGTGCAGTCTATAAGTCTTTATTTTTCTTACAAGAATATCGTGGTCAATCATATCAAATGCCTTTTTAAAGTCGACAAAGATGGCACCACATAGTCTGTCGTCATTTATGTTTACTAACCAGTTTTCTGTCATTTTGGTAAGAGCGGTGTGGCAGGCATGATTGGGTCTAAAGCCTGACTGACTGTCTATGAGTAAATTGTTCTCTTGCATGTGTCGTAGAGTTATTTTGTGTATGTGTTTTTCGAGTGGTTTTGATAATGACGATAATATGGATATTGGTCTATAGTTGGTAAGATTGTTAGATGAGCCAGATTTAAAGCGAGGATACACCTTAGCAGTTTTAAAAGCCTCAGGAAAATAACATTTTGCAATGCACTGGTTGTAAATATATGTTAGTGTATGTGAAATGACAGGTGCAGCATAACGTAAGATCTTATTACTAATATCATCAAGCCCAGCTGTATTGTTGTTTTTTTAAGGTTAAGAGATAACTGAGGGAGAAAGAGAGGTAGGCGAGAGAGGGAGAGAGATGTAAGGAAGAGAGGGAGAGACAGGGAGAGAGGGATAGAAAGAGGTAGGGGAGAGAGGGAGAGAGTGAATGAATGAATGAATAATCTTTATTTTTAAAGGGTAAAGAATTTGGCACGCAATCCCGTCTTACATTCTGCCCTTCATCACTCCATCTTTCATTCTTCCCACACACTCGATTTAATACAAATATACAAATTAAATTAGGAAAAAACATATCAAAGGAATATAAGATTTAACTATTACATTCAAAGTAAAAGAGAAGAAGTAATTAACCTAATAAAATAGCTCTCAAGCACACATACACACAGACATATACATAAACAAAAATACATTGTAAATACAGATCTTCTAACATATGTTTTTTTAACAAACATTAACATAATTTCTAACAATATCTAACAAGTTACTTTTCAAATTATGTCATTTTAGTACTTGATGGTTGGCGAGTCATGTGTTGAGAGAGTGCTGGTTATTCTATGGAGGCATATAATTACAAGCAAGTAAATAATGAAACAGGTTTGAATTAAAGGATGAAGTATTACCAATGGATTTTAAGTGGTAGGGGTGGGTGTTCCAGAGCTGTACTGCAGAGTATGCAAGGCTTTCCTTGTACAGATCAATCCTGGGTTTAGGAAGAAGACAGTTTTTTAAACGCTGACTATGTTTAGTGTTATATGTAAACAGTGACCACAAGTAAGGCGGAGCATTGTGCGACACTTAACTTTGTTAAAAATGATTTTATATTTGAGGGGTAGAATTTTGAGTTGTTTCTGTTGATCTACAGTCTGTACTGGGTGTTTGTCACAAATCAGATTTAATGCTCGCTTGTGAAGTGAGTGGAGCTTTTTTGTGTTTGAGACTGAGCATCCATCCCAGATTGTGAAGTGTTTGTATGTGTGATATTTAGTATATCTTTTTGTGTCTTTGTCGATAAAGTGTTTAATTTTGGCTAATTGATAAACTTTCTGTGCAATCAAGTTTGTTAGGTTATGTACGTGAGAATTCCAAGTTAAATGCTGATCAATAATGAGTCCTAGAGTTTTATGTTCATGAACATTTTCTATTGCCTTAGTCCCAACACAAAGCTGTAGTGAAGTTTTTGTTGCATTCTGCAGTTTCTGTCTTGTAATGATGAGCATGGAGTTTGTTTTGTTGGTGTTTATCAACATACCATTTTTATTACTCCATTTAATCAAACTGTTTATATCATTTTGAAGCTTTGTCTGTAGTTTATTGATGTCACAGTCACTACTGTAAACAGTACAGTCATCAGCAAAAAGATCATGAAAAGTGCTTTAAATGTAGTGATAAGTCGTTAATATAGATAGCAAAGAGAGTAAAGAGTGAGATAGAGGGAGGAAGATGGAGAGAGAGAGAGAGAAATAAAGAGAAAGAGAGAAATGAGAGACAGGTAAATAAGGAGAAGGAAAAGGAAAAATAAGTGAGAGAGAAACATAGCGAGAAAGAGACAATATAAGATAGATAGATAGATAGATAGATAGATAGATAGATAGATAGATAGATAGATAGATAGATAGATAGATAGATAGATAGATAGATAGATAGATAGATAGATAGATAGATAGATAGATAGATTGATCTTTATTTCAAAAGGGTTAAGAATTGGGCACGCAGGCCCGTCTGACAGTCTGCCCTTTATCATACATCTTTCACTCCATTCCAGACATTCTACAAATATGCTGTTCATATAACAAACATAACTAACATTGAAGCTGAGAGACATAAAATAAAATATAACATTTACGTTTCGCTCTTAAACATTCACTCAGTACAGAAGTAACTACATACATTATAAATGACTATCTACTAAACAAAATTTTCGGGACTATTCAGAAAACAATTAATTGTATTCGGTGTCTGAAAGAGCAGCTTAAGATAACTTTTAAGTTTTATAATTCATGGAGGCATGTAGTCGACATCAAATAGATATTGGGAAAGCTTGTAGTTGTAGGAAGGAGTATAATTTATATTTTTTATATAGGATGGGAGGGTATTCCAAAGATGAGCAGCAGAATAACTAAAGCTTTTCTTGTAAAGATCAAGTCTAGGTTTTGGAAGACATATGTTGTTCAAGCGTTGGCTGCACTTTGGGGTAAATTTAAACAGGTTCCATAGATAAGGCGGGGCATGCCGTGAAAGAATTTGATGTACTAACTTGGCTTTGTTGAAGAGGAACCTGTTCTTAAGAGGTAGTATTTTGATACGTTTGTGATGATTAGTTGTTTGTGCTTGATCTTTGTCACTAATAAGCTTTACTGCTCGCTTTTGGAGAGAGCAAAGCCTCTTTGTATTTGACACTGAGCAACCATCCCAAACTGTTGAGCAATAGTCTAAATGTGTTTGTATATGAGCTATGTAGTATGTCTTCCTAGTGTCTTGATCTATGAAGTGCTTAATTTTAGCTAATTGGTATACTTTTTGTGCGATGAGTTTTGTTAGACATTGCACATGAGAGTTCCAGGTCAGATGTTGGTCAATAATAAGACCTAGTGTTTTGTGCTCGCTAACGTTTTCTATCTGTGATGTTTCTGTACAGAGCCGAAGTGTTGTTTTTGTTGCGTTTTGTAGTTTCTGTCTTGTTGTTATGAGCATTGATTTTGTTTTATCGGTGTTTATAATCATGCCATTATTTTTGCTCCATCCAATTAAATTGTATAACTCGACCTGAAGAGTTGATTCTAGATTAACACAATCGTAGTCACTGGTGTAGACTGTGCAATCATCGGCAAAAAGGTCACAAGAAGAGTGTTTAAGATGAAGTGGAAGATCATTGATATAGATAGCAAAGAGCAACGGGCCTAGAATAGAACCTTGCGGAACACCAGTGTCAACTTTAGCAGAATTTGATAGAGAATTGTTGAAGAATACTACCTGTTGTCTGTCTGAAAGAAACGATGCAATTAATTTTATTAGGTCAGGGTGCAGTCTATAAGTCTTTATTTTTCTTACAAGAATATCGTGGTCAATCATATCAAATGCCTTTTTAAAGTCGACAAAGATGGCACCACATAGTCTGTCGTCATTTATGTTTACTAACCAGTTTTCTGTCATTTTGGTAAGAGCGGTGTGGCAGGCATGATTGGGTCTAAAGCCTGACTGACTGTCTATGAGTAAATTGTTCTCTTGCATGTGTCGTAGAGTTATTTTGTGTATGTGTTTTTCGAGTGGTTTTGATAATGACGATAATATGGATATTGGTCTATAGTTGGTAAGATTGTTAGATGAGCCAGATTTAAAGCGAGGATACACCTTAGCAGTTTTAAAAGCCTCAGGAAAATAACATTTTGCAATGCACTGGTTGTAAATATATGTTAGTGTATGTGAAATGACAGGTGCAGCATAACGTAAGATCTTATTACTAATATCATCAAGCCCAGCTGTATTGTTGTTTTTTTAAGGTTAAGAGATAACTGAGGGAGAAAGAGAGGTAGGCGAGAGAGGGAGAGAGATGTAAGGAAGAGAGGGAGAGACAGGGAGAGAGGGATAGAAAGAGGTAGGGGAGAGAGGGAGAGAGTGAATGAATGAATGAATAATCTTTATTTTTAAAGGGTAAAGAATTTGGCACGCAATCCCGTCTTACATTCTGCCCTTCATCACTCCATCTTTCATTCTTCCCACACACTCGATTTAATACAAATATACAAATTAAATTAGGAAAAAACATATCAAAGGAATATAAGATTTAACTATTACATTCAAAGTAAAAGAGAAGAAGTAATTAACCTAATAAAATAGCTCTCAAGCACACATACACACAGACATATACATAAACAAAAATACATTGTAAATACAGATCTTCTAACATATGTTTTTTTAACAAACATTAACATAATTTCTAACAATATCTAACAAGTTACTTTTCAAATTATGTCATTTTAGTACTTGATGGTTGGCGAGTCATGTGTTGAGAGAGTGCTGGTTATTCTATGGAGGCATATAATTACAAGCAAGTAAATAATGAAACAGGTTTGAATTAAAGGATGAAGTATTACCAATGGATTTTAAGTGGTAGGGGTGGGTGTTCCAGAGCTGTACTGCAGAGTATGCAAGGCTTTCCTTGTACAGATCAATCCTGGGTTTAGGAAGAAGACAGTTTTTTAAACGCTGACTATGTTTAGTGTTATATGTAAACAGTGACCACAAGTAAGGCGGAGCATTGTGCGACACTTAACTTTGTTAAAAATGATTTTATATTTGAGGGGTAGAATTTTGAGTTGTTTCTGTTGATCTACAGTCTGTACTGGGTGTTTGTCACAAATCAGATTTAATGCTCGCTTGTGAAGTGAGTGGAGCTTTTTTGTGTTTGAGACTGAGCATCCATCCCAGATTGTGGAACAGTAATCTAAGTGTTTGTATGTGTGATATTTAGTATATCTTTTTGTGTCTTTGTCGATAAAGTGTTTAATTTTGGCTAATTGATAAACTTTCTGTGCAATCAAGTTTGTTAGGTTATGTACGTGAGAATTCCAAGTTAAATGCTGATCAATAATGAGTCCTAGAGTTTTATGTTCATGAACATTTTCTATTGCCTTAGTCCCAACACAAAGCTGTAGTGAAGTTTTTGTTGCATTCTGCAGTTTCTGTCTTGTAATGATGAGCATGGAGTTTGTTTTGTTGGTGTTTATCAACATACCATTTTTATTACTCCATTTAATCAAACTGTTTATATCATTTTGAAGCTTTGTCTGTAGTTTATTGATGTCACAGTCACTACTGTAAACAGTACAGTCATCAGCAAAAAGATCATGAAAAGTGCTTTAAATGTAGTGATAAGTCGTTAATATAGATAGCAAAGAGAGTAAAGAGTGAGATAGAGGGAGGAAGATGGAGAGAGAGAGAGAGAAATAAAGAGAAAGAGAGAAATGAGAGACAGGTAAATAAGGAGAAGGAAAAGGAAAAATAAGTGAGAGAGAAACATAGCGAGAAAGAGACAATATAAGATAGATAGATAGATAGATAGATAGATAGATAGATAGATAGATAGATAGATAGATAGATAGATAGATAGATAGATAGATAGATAGATTGATCTTTATTTCAAAAGGGTTAAGAATTGGGCACGCAGGCCCGTCTGACAGTCTGCCCTTTATCATACATCTTTCACTCCATTCCAGACATTCTACAAATATGCTGTTCATATAACAAACATAACTAACATTGAAGCTGAGAGACATAAAATAAAATAACATTTACGTTTCGCTCTTAAACATTCACTCAGTACAGAAGTAACTACATACATTATAAATGACTATCTACTAAACAAAATTTTCGGGACTATTCAGAAAACAATTAATTGTATTCAGTGTCTGTAAGAGCAGCTTAAGATAACTTTTAAGTTTTATAATTCATGGAGGCATGTAGTCGACATCAAATAGATATTGGGAAAGCTTGTAGTTGTAGGAAGGAGTATAATTTATATTTTTTATATAGGATGGGAGGGTATTCCAAAGATGAGCAGCAGAATAACTAAAGCTTTTCTTGTAAAGATCAAGTCTAGGTTTTGGAAGTCATATGTTGTTCAAGCGTTGGCTGCACTTTGGGCTAAATTTAAACAGGTTCCATAGATAAGGCGGGGCATGCCGTCTTATCTATGGAACGTGTTTAAATTAGACAGACAGACAGACAGACAGACAGACAGACAGACAGACAGACAGACAGACAGAGAGATAGATAGATAGATAGATAGATAGATAGATAGATAGATAGATAGATGTTCATTCATTCATTCATTCATTTGTATGTCCTTTGCGGCCTCTCGGTTGTGAGCAAGATGGCCTGCTGCTGATGCATCCATTTGCAGATCATCAACGATGTCTTGCAGCCATCTTCGCCTTGGCCTTCCTCTCTTTATTTTTCCCATTATGTAACCTTCCAAGACGGTCTTCTCTAAATTATCATGGCGTTTAATGTGTCCAAAATATTTACGTTTTCTCTCTTTAATCCTCTTTACTAGCCAGCCTTCTTCAATATTAAGTACTTGCAGTTGGATATATTTGTTCTTTTTTTTTTTTTTTTTGTATCCATGATATTTGAACAACTCTTCTGTAAAATTTACATTCAAAGGCATTTATGTGTTTCTCGGCTGTTTTGTTAAGTGTCCAGGTCTCACAGGCATATGTTGCGATGGGAAAGATGCATGCCCTTAAAAAAAGAAAAAGGTTACACACCATAAAAAGAAACTTCACAAACCAGTAGATATGTAAAGAGTACTGTTGCATGTACAGTACAAGAAAGATAGAGAAACCAGAAGAAGATAAC
The DNA here is from genome assembly GCA_009760885.1 of Achatina immaculata. Taxonomy (NCBI): domain Eukaryota; kingdom Metazoa; phylum Mollusca; class Gastropoda; order Stylommatophora; family Achatinidae; genus Lissachatina; species Lissachatina immaculata. Next base: position 40,617,451 of record CM019702.1, on the reverse strand, counting down.
AGCTAAAATCTTACACAGACAAAGAAGATCTAGGTAGACAGTACGCAGAGTTTGTGTTCCATCAACGGAAGGAAAGCAATTGTTTAATCTGTATAATCTAATTTCCAACAATTAACTGTCTTTGTCTAGCATCCCCCCCCTCCCGGCGATTATATATCTACAAGAAGGCGAGGAGACATGACAAGACAAAACAAGACACATATTTTACAGTAAACTGTTGTCGGCAGGGAAACTGCTTCACTAAAGTGAGAAGACAGATGATGTTTGACGCAAATCAGACCCGGGAGCCCCACAAAGTAGGACGCTGTAAAGGATTAACCACGGTTTTTAGTGTGGGTGTGTTTGTTTGTTTGTTGGTTGTGCTACGAAAGTGAAGGTTTTTTTGGTTGGGGGGGGGGGTGGGGGAAGTTATTATTATTATTATTTTTTTTTTTTTTTACATAAATGGATGTTGTGTTTCTTCTTTTTCTCCATCTTAGATATCATTTCTGGTGCTTTTCGTAAAACTGTGGCACAGAGATTCACCCACTTCACAACACAGCTTTTACCCCATCTAATTACTCGTGCCCAGTCTCCTGTCCTATAAAACGCGTGATACATTTATGTCCTAGTTTCACACTTGTAAAGCTCCCCAGACTAGGAATATAATATCTGAGTGACCAAACAACATTACTACATAACACTCTACTGGAAACATATGATATCTATAAACATGTTTACATATCTATATATATATATATAAATATATATATATATATTTATATATGTTATATCTTATATCCTTCCCGTGCCGTTAAACGTCACATAGGGCTAGCAAAGTAGTTCGCCAGTTTTTCCTGTCTTCGGCGAGCCTTTCAACCTCATCAAAGGATTTTATGCCTGTTAATTTGGCCTCTCTTAATAATGTCCTCTTCAGAGTTTCACGCGGTCTGCCTCTTTTTCTTCAGCCTGTTGTGTTCCACTTGATAACTTGTTTTGGGATTCTCTGATCATTTCTTCTCATCAAGTGACCAACATATTTCCATCTCCTTTTCCTGATAACCCATGAGACTGGTTGTTGTTCAGTCATCTGTCTTATCTCTGCATTGTTCTTGAATTCGTTCCACATGATGCCGAGTATTTTCCTTAGGCATTTGTTTTCAAAAGAGTCTAATTTCTTTTCTATTTCTTTAGTTGTTTTCCAGCTTTCGCATGCATAAATGAGGGTGGATATTACATTTGAATTGAGTAGTCTTAACTTAGTTTTTGTGCTTATAACTTTTGAATTCCATATGTTCTCAAGATTCTTGAAGATTGATGCTGCTTTTGCAATTCTGATCCCAACTTCCTTTCTAGTGTCACCATCCTGGTCTATATAGCTGCCAAGGTATGCAAATTGATTGACTTCTTCAATATCTGTCCCTTCTATGTGTATTTTTCCATTTTGATTGAGAGGAATTTTCAATATTTTTGTTTTGTCCTTCTTAATTTCAAGTCCTATTTTGCTAGCCAGTGAAGACAGGCTATCTGTTTTTTTCTTGCATGGAATTCACATTATTACTGATAAGAGTTATGTCATCAGCAAAATCAAGGTCTTCTAGTTGGGTCCCATGTACCCAGTCAATACCTGTGCAGCAGTTTTTCATTATGAAGTCTATTGTAATCCCAAAAAGTAAAGGAGACAGTATACATCCTTGTTTCACGCCTGTTTCAATCTGGAACCATTCACTCATCCCTTCTTCTGTCTTGACTGCACAAACATATCCATTGTATAAGTCCTTAATGATGTTGACAATTTTAGATGGTATTCCATATAGACATAAACTTCTCCATAATGAATCTCTGTGTATGCTATCAAATGCCTTTTTTAAATCTTTGAAGTTCAGTATTAATGGTTTCTGCTTTTCAATATGTTCTTCAAGTATTATTCTGAGAGTAAAGATCTGGCCGAGACAGCTTCTCCCTTTTCGAAATCCTGCTTGTTCTTCTCTCATTGCAGTATCCACTATATCTTTAAGTCTATTCAAAATGACCTTGCAAAATACTTTTGACACAACTGATATTAAGGTTACTCCTCTCCAGTTGTTAGTCACTAAGGGTGCCTTTTTTTGGTATTTTAACAATGATTCCTTTTTTCCAATTAGAAAGGACCTTTTCTTCTTTCCAAATCTTGTTAAACATTCTCTGTAGTTGTCTCATATTGTCACTATTGATAGCTTTTAGCATTTCGGCTGTCATTTCATCCTCACCTGCTGCTTTGTTGTTAGCCATTAAATTCACTGCTGTTTCAATTTCATGGAATGTAATTTCATCTAGGTTGACATTTAGTTGTGGGGCTGGTAAGTCAGTTTCAAGGTTTAACAATTCTTTTGGGTGTGGTCGATTAAGTATTTCTTGGAAGTGTTCAGCCCATCTTTGCTTTTGGTCTTTATTTGATGTTAATAGGGTTCCAGTTTTGTTAAGGACTGGTCTTTCTTTAGATGTAATAGTACCTGTTAACCTCTTTTGTATGTTATATAAAGTTTTGCTGTCTCCTGTTTTTGCTGCTTTTTCTGCCTCTTTCGCCATATTGTCTATGTATTCTCTTTTATCCCTTCTAGCTGAACTTTTTACTTTCTTGTCTATTTCTTTGTATGTTGCTTTCGCCAGATCTTTTCCAAGATCTGTTTTTGCACTCAATATGTCTAATTTGACTGCTCGTCTTTCATGTATATACTTCCATGTTTTATCTGATATCCATGCTTTTCTATTTGGTTTTTTCAGTCCAGCACTTGCTTTTGCTGCTGTGATTATGGCTGTGCTGTAAGAATTCCATAACTCATCTATACCTATCTCCTCAACTTCACTGGGTGTTTTGGAATGATTGGCAAGTTCCTGATTGAAATTAATGTTAGTATTTTCTTCTTGTAGGCTGTGGCTGTTTATCTTTCTGTGTACTGATTTCTTGTGTTGACTTTTCAATTTTAGTTTTATTTTCCCTATGCACAGGTTGTGATCACTGTTGACATCTGCACCCCTATAAGCCCTTACATCTATGAGAGATGTTCTGTATTGCTTTCTAATACAAAAATGATCTATATATATATAATATATATACCTAATTTCTCCTAAGCAGCATGCATGGGCATTCCTAATTCTTTCAAGTGAACATCTACAGCACATTCCTAAATCCTAAATCTACTTATGAGGACATCCCACGTATATTGCCGATTCTCCATCGTATATCTTCATGAAAAGTAATGGACATCATTCTGTGCCACTACACAACACAAACATCACATTCCGCACCTACAGCCGGCACCTCTAATTGTCACATTCAATATGACAAAGTAATGTTCCAACTCTCTAATTGCACAACAAACATAGCTACCCTCGACATGTTTGCACAAGATTCCTGAATATATCATTCCAAGCACGGATACAGACGCAGTTAGAATCATAACAGAAGGGGAGAGCATCGCGTGCCGGAGAATACATAATCCCCTTCATCTATTCTGCTTCCTGGCCTTGTTTGCAAGGTCAGTAGCAAACACTAAAAAATAGCAGGCTAAAAGCTTGCTCCGTAATAGCGGCTCCACTCGTCCTGCATTTTTAACCCTAGAGATACTCTATTCAGAGCCCAGCTTGGAGAAATTCACGAAATTCCGAACTGAATGGAGGACTTTTAAAAAAAAAAACGACAAGAAAAAAAAAACCACCCGTCTATTCCGGCCACTGTTCAGCGCTTTCTTCCACTCCACAAATCCCACTTCTCTCCTTCCTTGCGCTCTTTCACAGTCGTACATAAAATGGTGGAAATTAACCGAGTACTAAACTCCACCGCGGCGCTGAGCCGGCGTAAATTAAAATGTAATCTCGGTGGTCGTGCCGAGGATAAGTGAGAGCTTTTGGCCAGAACATTTGTCGCATGAGGCGAATGTCCATGTCGTGTCTCTTGTCTCTTCTTCGCTCTTCGGGGGAACTGCGCAAATATGTTCTGGACATTTAATGTCGCGGTGGGCTGGAACAGCATGGCTTCTTGTCGGATGTGGGGTGGTTATAGTGACTTAACTGAAGATCCAGATTCTCGCTTAGACTCCACCACCAAACCATGCTGAGGCTTACTCCTTTAGGCGGATTGAAAGAGCGCATCACTCTGACCCTGGGATCACCACTTACAAGTGGGACAGAGCCGGATCACCACTTACAGGTGGTACAGAGTCGGATCACCACTTACAGGTGGTACAGAGTCGGATCACCACTTACAGGTGGTACAGAGTCGGATCACCACTTACAGGTGGGACAGAGCCCGATCACCACTTACAGGTGGGACAGAGCCGGATCACCACTTACAGGTGGTACAGAGTCGGATCACCACTTACAGGTGGGACAGGAGCCGGATCACCACTTACAGGTGGGACAGGAGCCGGATCACCACTTACAGGTGGGACAGGAGTCGGATCACCACTTACAGGTGGGACAGAATCGGATCACTATTTACAGGTGGGACAGAATCGGATCACCACTTACAGGTGGGACAGGAGTCGGATCACCACTCACAAGTGGGACAGAATCAGATCACCACTTACATGTGGAACAGAGTCAGATCACCACGTACAGGTGTGACAAAGTCAGATCACCAGATCATAATGTACCCAAGTACATTATGTTTCACATGTGCACCCTAAAGAAGCAAGACTCTTTAGGGAATTTCAGCTGCAAGTAATCCTTCGAATGTCTTTAGTGTACATGATGATATGGCTGGCATTGCTCTCTCTCTCCCTCTCTGATCCGTGCCAATTAGGCGTTGGTCGACAATCTTTTGCCCTTTCTATAAGCTGTGTTTTGGACTGAGCTCTGTGCCATAGTCGGTCAAGTATCTTGTTTCGTCTTCCTCTGTCTCTTTTCCCCCTCCAGTTTTCCCTGTTGTCATTAAGTGTTCCTGTTCGCCTCTTCATAAATCATGTACTACAAGTCTGGTCTGTCGCATTCTGAATTTTGGCATACTTTCTCTCTTTTGCCCAGTCTTCCTCAGAACCTCTTTATTTGTTCTCTTCCTCAGAACCTCTTTATTTGTTCTCTTCCTCAGAACCTCTTTATTTGTTCTCTTCCTCAGAACCTCTTTATTTGTTCTCTTCCTCAGAACCTCTTTATTTGTTCTCTTCCTCAGAACCTCTTTATTTGTTCTCTTCCTCAGAACCTCTTCATTTGTTCTCTTCCTCAGAACCTCTTCATTTGTTCTCTTCCTCAGAACCTCTTCATTTGTTCTCTTCCTCAGGACCTCTTCATTTGTTCTCTTCCTCAGAACCTCTTCATTTGTTCTCTTCCTCAGAACCTCTTCATTTGTTCTCTTCCTCAGGACCTCTTCATTTGTTCTCTTCCTCAGAACCTCTTCATTTGTTCTCTTCCTCAGAACCTCTTCATTTGTTCTCTTCCTCAGAACCTCTTCATTTGTTCTCTTCCTCAGAACCTCTTCATTTGTTCTCTTCCTCAGAACCTCTTCATTTGTTCTCTTCCTCAGAACCTCTTCATTTGTTCTCTTCCTCAGAACCTCTTCATTTGTTCTCTTCCTCAGGACCTCTTCATTTGTTCTCTTCCTCAGAACCTCTTCATTTGTTCTCTTCCTCAGAACCTCTTCATTTGTTCTCTTCCTCAGAACCTCTTCATTTGTTCTCTTCGCTGTCCTTGGATTTCTCATAATTTTTCTCATAAACCACATCCCCGCCCCTTCCAAACCTTAAGTATAACTTCTGATAAACAAATGGACAAGACACAAAACATCTCTTTTCTTATTCTAAAAACATATTGGGATCAGCAGTCATGTCCTGCCATAACTTTCAGTAAAGTTTTAAAAAAAATGAGGGTGGAGGCGGAAAGAGTTGCTAATTTTGAGCAAAAGAGAATTAATGGACAAAAAAATTAGAAAAAAGAAACAGGAAATGAAAAGATTTTCTAGTGCTAGGACAACATCTTTTGATGCTAATGACACAAAGAATAGAAGAATATAGTATGATTCTATAATTAGATAGCTTCTATTTATAGAAATAAGGAGGTTAGTATTTCCTACCTAAAAAAAAAACCCCGCTGCAATCGATTCCATGACCATACGACGCAATCGATTCCGTGACCATACGACGCAATCGATTCTATGACCACACGACGCAATCGATTCTGGCAAGCCTCAGTGTTCCAAGACCTCTAGCTGTGCTCAGATATCAACGCCTTCTAACAGAACCACAGCATACACGCTACTTACTTTGAACATCAGCCTAGCCATGTGAGCCACCTGGTGAGCAAAGATTGCCACTCTAACAAAACAGCCATAAAATGAATTTTTTTTTCTTTTTTGTGCCAAGCATCATCTTGCTAGAAAAACAAAGTCCTAAAAAATTGAACCTATCTTATTATATGGAAGTGAATCATGGACAATAGGCAGGTCTGCACAAAGATCATTGGAAGCAGTAGAAATGTGGTTAATTATAAAGAATGTTTTGAATTCCCTGGACAGCAAAAATAATTAATGGAGAATGTTTGAGAAGAGCTGGAGAGACAAACAAAAATCTTATAAAAAATATAAATAAATAAGAAAGAGACAATGTACTTTCACAGGACATGCAATGCGAAAAGGGGGCATTGAAAATATTGTAACAACAGGAAAACAGAGGGAAGAAGAGCCATGGGAAGACCAAGAGAAATGATACTGATAAGTCTGAAAGATGGTGTGAGAGAAGATCACAAACTGAGCTAGTGGCCTGCATAAGGGATCGGGTACTCTGGAGACATATAATAGCCAACGCCAGTTGGCACGTCACCTATGATGATCATCATCATCTTGCTAGACAACGTCTTCCATGACTGAAGCTACCAATATTGTGTAGTGGACCACATTACTAGCAAGAAATATTTGTGCTGCAAGGTCCATTTTTCTTGTGTTTACATTTTCTAAACTGGGGCTCTGTCCTTGTTTCATGTCCGTGTTATATGTTTGCCCTTTCAAAGCTGGTCTTGCAGTTTACATACACATGTACAATCACCCTAGACTGCATAATATTTTGTTTTCTGTAAAGACTGCTCACCAACTAATATTGTCAGACACTGACAGCTACAAATATTCATTGGATTCCAACCGAGGTTTACTTTCAATGTTACGAGGAAAATTGTTGTTATTGTTGTTCATGTTGAAGGCAAATATGAGGGAAATTGTTGTTGTTGTTCATGTTGAAGGCAAATATGAGGAAAATTGTTGTTGTTGTTGTTGTTGTTCATGTTGAAGGCAAATATGAGGAAAATTGTTGTTGTTGTTCATGTTGAAGGCAAATATGAGGAAAATTGTTGTTGTTGTTCATGTTGAAGGCAAATATGAGGAAAATTGTTATTGTTGTTCATGTTGAAGTCAAATATGAGGAAAATTGTTGTTGTTGTTCATGTTGAAGGCAACTATGAGGAAAATTGTTATTGTTGTTCATGTTGAAGGCAAATATGAGGAAAATTGTTATTGTTGTTCATGTTGAAGGCAAATATGAGGAAAATTGTTGTTGTTGTTCATGTTGAAGGCAAATATGAGGGAAATTGTTGTTGTTATTGTTCATGTTGAAGGCAAATATGAGGGAAATTGTTGTTGTTGTTGTTGTTGTTGTTCATGCTGAAAGCTAATATGAGGGAAATTGTTGTTGTTGTTCATGCTGAAGGCAGATACATTTGATTTTTTTTACAGCCAACAGATCTTTTGGTTCCAAGCTTTTAGCCTCAGATATCTACGGGTATATTTATTGCCCGGATAAATTGTGCAGTGGTTCTAAGTTCTAAGGATAGTTATAGCCGGAGGTGGGGTAAGGAATACGTTCTCCACTCCAATGGCGTGCGTCTGAAATAGTCTCTGACAGTCAAGTCCAACTCCTGGCTTCTCGTGGCAGAACTGTTCAAACCGACAGAAGAAGGGGCGAAGGCGAATATCTGGCGCCTGAAAACCAAACGCTTCGGGTAGATGAGAGTCATGTTTGATAGCTCATCTACCGCTGCTGGCGGCTCATTCGTCAGCTGCCATGGTTGGAGTGGGGCTCCTCCCGGCCAGTGAAGAAAGGTACGAATGGGGTTGCCGCGAGGCACCATTGTGGAAAAGGTGAAAGAAAGGATTAAGCGAAGTAAACAGTAGTCAAATCACGGCACCTCTGGTCTGGAGGTCCGCCACGTCCTATGTGCATTCATATCGGGCGAAATGCCTGAACCGGCTTAACCCAGAGGTTAAGACACTGCTGGCGAGATTCTTCGGATGCCGCACATGGAGTGAAACTCCTTCTGGCCAAAGAAGAAAAAGCGAAAAAGGAATTAGGGTTGCCGTGCGGCGCCGATGTGAAAAGGTGATGGAAAGGATAAAGTGAAGCTTAGTCGGTATGTCCAGTGGTCTCGCGGCGAGAGCTACACATATCACGGCACCTCTGCTCTAGAGGCCGGCCATGTCCGATATACACCCATACTGGTGAAATATGCATAAACCGGCTTAAACCAGGGGTGAAACTTGATGGCTACGCATGTCTCGGTACCTCTGCTCTAGAGGTCAGTCACGTCCTAAACACGCACATACTGGGATAATATGCCCCAAACCGGCTCAATCCAGGGGTGAAACCTACTAGTGGCGAGGATTCGTCCTCTTGGACGAAAGCTCCGTCCTGGTCACAATTAGGAAGGGTAGCGGCCACGATCACAAAATGCTAAGTCGGAGACACTTGACCAGTGCAGTCTAGATAGGCAACCACCTCTCACCCGGCGGAGATGTATGCGTATCTTAACCACGCTGAGGTTTTCCGGTTAGAAAGTCTAATGCTGGACTGGATGGGCAACCACCTCCCACTCGGCGGGGATACACATGTATCCCAAAACACGCCGAGGTTTTCAGATGAAAAGTCCAACCCTAGGCTGAATGGCCAACCACCTCTCACCCAGCGGGGATACACTGATATCCAAAACACGTCGAGGTTTTCCGGTGAGAAAGTCCAACTCTAGATTAAACTGCTGCAGGGAAAACCACGGTGTCATGCAATCCCGCTTTTGAGACCCACCAAGAATACAGGCTCAAGCCCTGCGATACTCTGAACCTCTTGTGGTCCTCTCGTGGATTTCATGTCCTGAGGGGACCACAGGGGGACCACGGGACCTGTAGAGAACCACAGTAGTAAATTCCGGAGGTTCACGGGGCGGTCTTGGTGGTAGAAGCGAACGAAGAAGAAGAATTGTGCAGTCATTCTGGAAGTCATTCTCTCTCTCTCTCTCTCAACGTGTTCTAACAAAACTGCAGGATAAGTACTCTCTCTCTCTCTCTCTCAACGTGTTATAACAAAACTGCAGGATAAGTACTCTCTCTCTCTCTCTCTCTCTCTCTGAACCTTCAGAGCCCAGGTCACATGGGGCTTCTGCAAGGGTTTTCCACAAATGCCTGTCCTTTGCCTTTTTTTTCTGCTCTTGTCCAGGTGAATCCTCTATTGCTCAACATCCTCTCTGTTGTTCTTCTCCACGTCTCTTTTGGTCTACCCTTACTTCTGCAGGATAAGTACTACTTGCCCTAAACAGATATTTAAATTCCTCAGAATTAACGACGCTGGAAACAAGTCTAAGCAGACAATATTTTCATTATTTACAAAAATTTAGATAAAAAAAACCTTCCTTCAAAACGCTTTCATTGAACAACAATAACTTAAAAATGACGGACTGAACACTGTCAAAGTTCTCACATGTAACATTATATCCAGTATATTAATTAACCAAGACTTTCTTCAAAATGCACACAACCAGCTGAAAGTTCAGTGAACTGTCAAATGATAACCAACATAAGCCGATACTGCAGTTACATTCACGCTGTGAAACAATCTAGTATTTTCAGACGCAGTCTATAATTGCAAGATCACATAATAACAAACATAATACTTCGATCTCTGAATGGTGTGCTGTTCCCAGCTCCAGACACGCCTAGGTATCGGCGACTGATGACACAAACAGATCGCTGTATCACTCCGCTGTGCGGACGCATAGCGCAGCACTGATTTATTTCCAAGAAAACTCCGACCAAGAGATGAGACTACAATCCGTGTCTCGACAACCTATAGTGGGGAGACCACATTTAATTAAGCTGTCTGGTTCTGTCTAGTTACCACAGGAGCAGATTAAAGAAAAACGTGCAATATAGATGCTTGAGTTTTCTTTATGTTGTGTCTGAAGTTTATAGAAACGCTTAATTATTTTGGATTTTTTTTTTTTTTTTTTGTAGCGCAGCAACGAGTTATATCAGGAAAATGTGAGAAGCATCATAGCCAACGCCAGTCGGCACGGCACATGATGATGATGATGAAGACGTCAATGTACGGTGCGTTTAATATTGGAAAATGAACTCTTTTTTTTTGTGGATAGTGTGGAAAGTGTAGAGTTCTAAGTATATTTTAATTGGTACTTTTTGATTAAGAAGTCAAAAGTGCATATGCATAATCGACCAGAGTACCATCGAGCAGTGTTGTTGTTGTTGCAAGGTCTATTTTCTTTGTGCTTGCGTTTTCTAACTTCAAATTGTGCCCTCGTTTCATCCTCAGTTGTTGTTGTGCTCTAACGTAGAGTAGCTCTCCACGTGACTTGATCTTTCTCCAAGTTCTTCTCAGATCTAGTGGGTGATTAAAAAAAGATTTCGTAACGATGACTTACAAGCGTCTCGATATCCCAGTTTTAGTCCACCATGTCTTGGCCATACAAAATCTGCTTGCGTCATCTATTCTTGTTAAATGTCCCAGCCATCTCAATCTTCTGGTGCTTAGCATTCATCATTGATGGAAACTTAGCACGCTACAGAACCTCAGAATTGATCAATTTATCTTGATAATTGATGCTCATTACCCTGCGAAGGCAGCGAAGATGAAAACTACAAAGTTTGTTTTTTTTTAATCTCATGCCTTGAATACCTTTTCCTGGGCCCAGAATTGTATAAGAAAGTGCAAAGCAAACACGCTTTGATAATTCAAAACTTTTGTCTTCAGTGTTAACTTTCTGTTGTTCTATGCCTTTTTATATTTTCCTCAGCTCGCCAAAAGTTGTAGCTGTCTTTCTTGTTTGTGTATTGATTTCTCTGTGTAAAGAGAAGATGAAAGTAATTGTAGACATGCGTTACCCATTTTGCACAACACTTTTATGGGAAAAGATTGCCACTGTACAAAACAGCCATGCTTTTTTTTTTTTTTAGAATAGGCGTTTTTGTTTTAAAGATCCACATTTTAATCTCAGATAACAGCACGCTCTTTACGAATAAAAATTTCAGCGTTATATGACGGATTAACCTTTTAGTATTTTTATATTCATACCATTCCGTTGTTATTTCTTGTTACTGTATGCCGTACGAAACCAGAGAAACAGAGAAAGCTGAAGGCATGCAGGAACACAGACAGAAGGACAGACAAATGGATAGACAGAAAGACGGATTGACGGACGGACAAACACACGGACAACTAGGCAAACAGATATGCTGACAGACAAACAAACAGACAGGCAGAACGAACTAACGGAAGAACTATATTTGTAGAGAGTGAAGAAATGAGCCCGCAGGCCCGTCTGACATTCTGCCATTTGTCACACATCTTTCATTCTGTTCCAGACATTCTGCCATTTGTCACACATCTTTCATTCTGTTCCAGACATTCTACCATTTGTCACACATTTTTCATTCTATTCCAGATATTCTACCATTTGTCACACGTCTTTCATTCTATTCCAGACATTCTACCATTTGTCACACATCTTTCATTCTATTCTAGACATTCTACCATTTGTCACACAACTTTCATTCTATTCTAGACATTCTACCATTTGTCACACATCTTTCATTCTATTCCAGACATTCTACCATTTGTCACATATCTTTCATTCTATTCCAGACATTCTACCATTTGTCACACATCTTTCATTCTATTCCAGACATTCTACCATTTTTCACACATCTTTCATTCTCTTATAGACATTCTACCATTTGCCACACATCTTTCATTCTATTCCGGATATTCTACCATTTGCCACACATCTTCCATTGTATTCCAGACATTCTACCATTTGTCACATATCTTTCATTCTATTCCAGACATTCTACTATTTGTCACATATCTTTCATTCTCTTATAGACATTCCACCATTTGCCACACATCTTTCATTCTATTCCAGACATTCTACCATCTGGCACACATCTTTCATTGTATTCCAGGTATTCTACATCCTTCAGTACAAACATCTTGTTCATCTAACAAACATAATTAAATAAAAAGAACATCAGAAATGAAATAACAAGCTTGTCTTTTTAACTTTACCCGCATGCTTACAGAAAATAACCACATACATGTAACAAAGTTACTCTCGCAATCTTGAGCATTTACAAATATCTAACAAGCTACTGGTCAGTAAGAGAATTCAGTTAAAAATCATTTACATTCAGCGCTTGCAATAAGAATCTAAAGTAGTGATGAAAATATATGAATAATATGAGCACGTAACCCATATCAAGTAGATATTGAAAGAATTTGTAGTTGTGGGAAGGACCATTATTTATATTTTCAAATAAGAAGGAGGGCTGTCAAAAATTAGTTCATGAAATTCTATCTGTGACAAACATAGTTCATGAAATTCTATCCGTGACAAACATAAATAGAATTCCATCTATGATAGATGTACCTAGAAGTCTAACTGTGATGGACATCTAGAATTCACACATACCTAGAGTTCTATCTGTGACAGACATACCTAGAATTTTTTCTGTGTCAGAATTCAATGAACTAACTTGACTTTGTTGAACAGAAACCTGGTAGAATTCTGAGATGTTTGTGCTGATGTGTAGTCTATGCTTGATGTTTGTCACTGATAAGCTTTACCGCTTTATTCTGAACTGAGCAAACCTTTTTTGTATCTGAACTGAGCAGCCATCCCATAATATGATACAAGTCCAAGTGTCTCTGCATGTGATATGCATCATGTATTTCTTGTGTCTTCATCGATGAACTGCTTAATTTTGGGTGATATTTTTTGTGTGCAGTGAGTATTGTTACCTTACACAAGTGACATTTCTATGTCAGATGTTGGTCAATAGTAAACTCTAGCGTTTTGTGTTCTCTGACATTTTCTATTTGCGACGTTTTAGCACAGACCTGTATTAAATTTGTTGTCAAGTTTAGTCGTTTCTGTTCTGTTTGAGTGGACTTTATTTTTGTTGTACTCGTGTTTACTCGTGTGCAAGACACTGTTGTTGCTCCATTTAATTATATTATTTATCTTGATCTGAAGAGTCGATTGTAGGTTAATACATTCATAGTCACCGGTGTAGACTGTGCAGTCACCAGCAAAAAGACCATTAGAAGAGTGTTTAAGATGAAGTGAAACATCATTGATATAGATTGTTGAGGGACTAGGACCCTGAGGAACACAAGTATCAACCACAGGTGACAAGTATCAACCACAGGTGACAAGTATCAACCACATGAGACAAGTATCAACCATAGGAGAGCAGTATCAACCACAGGAGAGCAGTATCAACCACAAGTGAATTGATATAGAATTTGTTTTAAACGTACTACTTTCTGTCTAAAAATAAATAATGCGATACTTTATTTTCTTTAAGATCAAAGCGTTAATCTATAAGTCTCTTAACTTTCTTTTTACAAGAATTTCATAATCACTCATATCAAAAGCTTTTTTCAAGCTGGCAGGCAGGCAGGCAGGGAGACAGATTAGATGTATAGACAGACAGATTGATAGACTTTTCAAGTAATGAAAATGAAACGAAAGATTTTGTTTTAAAGATCCATATTTTGTTCTCAGATAACCCCACGTTCTTTATGAGCAAAGATTTCAGCGCTATATGTTACAAGAAAACTCCAGTGATATAAATAATAAAAAACTGACCTAAATCTACCCCCCCCCCTTTTCTCTCGTGAATCTGCTCCAACAAGAGACCACACTCTACGGTTAGACAATCTTTAGTCCCTGGTAAAGATACACCCAGACTCATTCAGACATGAGACTGATTCTCAGACTCATGGCAAAGAGAAAGTAAACATGTGAGATTATGAAATAAGCTCCCCAACCTCCTGAACCATCCAATGAATGGGCTTGGGAAATTCTCAGAAATAAGAGATTGATTTGAAATCTTGACAGTTAATAATGACAAGAGATCAGATATTAGCACCAGGGAAGGTCATTACTAGATTTGAACAATCTGTATCGGGAAAATGTTTAACAAGTTTGTCCTGTCCTGTAGTATTCCCTTCCCCATTACTGTGGCTGTTCAGATCTATACTTAAAGTTTTAGAGTTTCCAGTCTCCAGTATGTACTGGAATGTCTTTTCTTACGAAGAGATTGAATAGAGAAAAACTGTTATGATGTACATACAGTACAGTTATTTAGCACAGTGTTGTATGTTTAACATAAAAAAATAGTTGACAAATCACTTTTGATGTCTAAATTGCTTTGTCAGCTTTTTTTTTAACGCGAATCACTTCACCCTAAGAAAGCTTCATTGAGAATATCTCATTTGGAAAGCTGTGTAGAATACCAACTTTGAAATGGCTGTAGAGAAAAATCCGCTGTAGAGAAAAATCTGCATGATCCTGAGAATCATACAGTCACGGAATTTGAAAGACCAAAGGAGAATCATCACAGAACTCCTGTATGTTCAATGGTCAGGCTATTTAAATATTTGATATTCTTGTTATACCAACAAGCTTCTGGTCAACAATCTAATGAATACGTAGGATGCTGGGCGTGTCCTGTTTGTCTTTTCTCGTGATTGTGCGGTTTTCGCCAGAACTGTTTCTTAGTTTTCTGTTTGTCTCTTCTCATGATTGTGCGGTTTTGGCAAGAACTGCCTCTTAGTTTTTCTGTTTTCACTGCGCTGTGTTCACCGTGAGCGCCAGAGTAAAAAAATGCTAAGTGCACTAGTCTCTCTTGGAGGAGGCGGTTCGAGCACAGTCCAAGGCGTCTTGCCACCAGAAATAAGTACCTGGCACTTTGTGAAGCTGGGGACGGAAAGATAGTCAGTCAATATGCTGGCCACAGTATCCTCAACTGTGCTGAAAGATCCAGGAAAATGTATCCTCAACTGTGCTGAAAGGTCCAGGAAAATGTATCCTCAACTGTGCTGAAAGATCCAGGAAAATGTATCCTCATCTGTGAACACATGGATAATAATTGTGTACTCAACTGTTGATTCCAGGACATGACTCAGCTGGCCTCACCTTCTTTAGTTGTCTCTTGTTCACTGCCAGCTCGCGCCTTGCTTCAAAGTGTCTCCACGAGGCTCTTCAGACCAGTGGATCTCAACTTTCCTATCATTCCCAGCTATTTAGGAACTTCACGCACTGAAGCCCTAACAAACTTCTTTGCCTCAACTTCAACAACTATTACTTAAGTTTTAACTCCCTCACCTGCCTTATTGTGGGCCATAGCCGCATAATGAAGGTCAGAACGTAAGCCGGGCCTTCGTGCCAAGTTCTTAACCCTTTGATAATAAAGTTTGTCCGTTTGTTCAGGAAACTGTTTCAGCACTCTTAAACAAATGTGTCCACTCTTAAAGTCTCCTATGGGATGCAAACAAACGAAACACAGAAATAACAGAGAGAGAGAAGGTATAGTTTATCTATGTAGCAGCATCAATAGTATCTAGACCCATTTAATATCAAAGTGTCTGCTTTTTTTCCGTCAAGAAGTAATTGATATTGTGTAAGGGAGGAAAAATTTCTTGGATAAGAAAATAAGATTAAAAATATGTCATGTAAACGATGTCTTTGCGGGGTGATGTTTTCTTTTTTATTGATCTGTAATCTTTTATGGACAAACAAAAAGCCTACACAATGGAAGGGGAGAAATCAAACAACCTTTTCTGGCATCTCTTTAAGACACTGCCATGGCCACTATAATATATTTACCTGAAATAGGCCACATATAAGGGAAATGATATTTCACTGTAAAAAATCAAACATAACATATAAACGACTGTCTCTGAACAGACTTAATTCTGATGTAAAATAATTGGTCGACTATGATATAATCAGCTGGATTTTTTTTCGACTAACTAATTTATGAAACTTAATTAAATAGAGCATTCTTTTTTTTTTTTTCACATTCAGGTAATGGTGATACTTTCTTGAATGAGTTTTAAAAAATGTTGAAGTGCATATTTTATTAGCTCTGGTTCCAAGACTTGGACTAAGAAGAGCTTGCTGCAGAAACAAGTCACAAAAGTGCTTCTTGTGATAAATCAAGAACACTAGAAGGCACGATGGACGATAAAATGTACATGAAGTGAGCTACAGAAGATGGAATGAGATTACGGATAAAACTGTGAAAATTCACTGGATATACGATGATGTTGGTATGGAAATGTGGTTTATAAGAAGGATGTTGAAGGTACCAAGGACAGCTAAGAAAACCAACGAAGAAGTCTTAAGAGAGGCTCGAGTTAAAAGGCAAATTACAGCACAGATCAGAGACAGACAAGCGAGATTTGTAGGACATTTTCTGAGAAGAGGACAATTGGAACACATTGTGGCAACTGGAAAAATTGAGGGAAGAAGAGACAGAGGAAGACAGAGGGAGAGAAGTTACTGAATGGGCTGTCAGTGTGGCTAGGAAAAAAAAAGTCATCGGCAGATCTCATAATCAAGTCTAAAGACAGGGAATTGTGGAGAAAAATGATCGCCTACGCCACGCGGCACGGCACTTGATTGATTGATTGATATGGTTAGAACAAGAAATGGGAAAGGAACGTTTTTTTTTTCTAAACTGTAAAATTTAAGAAAATGGTAAAAAAATGCAAGGAGTTGATTGTAATGCTACAAATGTAGTACATCCCATATATATATATATATATATATATATATATATATAATATATATATATATATATTATATATATATATATATATATATATAATGTATAAACTAAGAAAAAAAGTAGGAACAACTTTATTCCTAGTTGATACATTTTTGTATCACAGCTTTACTGCAGTGGCTTCTTGTATAGTTATATACTAATTATTGTATGATCTATACATAAGATGGCGATAACAACAACGATCTAGACGGCGGTGATGATTTAATGTTTACAAGAAATAAAAGTCCGGGCACTCGACCAGCGATATCGACCTTCCGGAGAATGTGACGAGAAGATTCAAAGATCAGAAACAGACGCCATATTTTTTTTTTGTGTGTGTGCGTGTGTGAAAATAGCCAGACGTCAGCAAATATCAGAGTTTCACAGTTTGTGTGAAGTCGCAATAAAACGATACTCGAGCCGCTCGTGACAGCAACCACAGCACGTGCCAACCCATCCAGGGCTTGCAACAGGCATCCCAGACCTCACCACTTGATGCTCTCCATCTGCTGGCGTACAGTTTCCAAGTGGACTTGAAATAGGCCCGCAATTACAGGATACATCGCGCACGAGAATACAGTTTATTGAATTTTTCCCGCTTGTCTTGTATGACATTTGGACAGTTCAAGGATTTTTGGATCAGTGTTTACAAATACGTACTGATGTACTTGAACAATACTAAAAGACAGATGAGATGAAGACTGCGGTAGATGTAATTTTGGCAGAGAAGATATAGTCAGAAGGTGGATGACGAAGTTAAAAAACAAAAGAGGGAGGAGAAATGGAAAAGAGGCAATTAAATGATCATGTGGAAATGTGAAAGAAAAAGAAATAAACCAATATTTTGGCCATATGCCTTCATCATGGAAGATGAAAACGAGGAAACATATATAGACAAAATGGCACTTAGATCAGGGAGATATTATTAATTAGGACGTCAACCAAGTAATATGGTTAGACAGAGTCAGACAAAAACGAGAATAGTGGGGTGGGGAGTGAAAGAGAGAGAGAGAGTGAGAGAGAGTGAGAGAGAGAGTGAGAGCGAGAGAGTGAGAGTGAGAGAATGAGAGAGAGAGTGAGAGAGTGAGAGAGAGAGTGAGAGTGAGAGAGAGAGTGAGAGAGTGAGAGAGAGTGAGAATGAGAGAGAGAGAGTGAGAGTGAGAGAGAGAGAGAGAAAGAGATGTTTGCCTAAAAATGAGGGGATAAGAATTATATATCAGGGTCAAAGCAGGCGAACCATGTGGTGGCATAATTGCCAGTTAATTGTCATTTTTTTGTTGTTGCATTTATTTGTTGCTTCGTTATTTTCGTCATCTTTGATAAAGACATATCTCGGAAATATTGATTTATTAGTTTGTTTTTCATTTCTACGTGCTCATCTCATTGCCTTTCTTCGCCATTTCTTCTCACTTATTTTTTTTCTTTTGCTTGTATAACTGTAGCACACATCTCTGACCAGACCAGATTGGAGGGGGGGGGGAACATGTCCAGCCCGAGGACTGCACCGGAGCTTGTTTCCATGGACCCTTGTAAACAAAAACAAAATGGCTGGTCAGTACGGAGGGAAGGGGGGCGGAGAAATAGTTTCGTGTGGGCTTTCACAATTCTACTAAAAGGCCTTACTTCTGACTATCTCTGTTCCATAGATCAGTGCTAGAGATTTGATAGTAGTAGTAATAGTAGTAGTAGTAGTGGTAGTGATAGTAGTAGTGGTAGTGGTAGTAATAGTAGTAGTAGTGGTGCTGGCAGTAATAGTAGTAGTGGTAGTGGTAGTAATAGTAGTAGTAGTAGTGGTAGTAATAGTAGTAGTAGTGGTAGTGGTAGTAATAGTAGTAGTGGTAGTGATAGTAGTAGTGGTAGTAATAGTAGTAGTGGTAGTGGTAGTAATAGTAGTAGTAGTGGTGGTGGCAGTAATAGTAGTAGTGGTAGTGATAGTAGTAGTGGTAGTAATAGTAGTAGTGGTAGTGGTAGTAATAGTAGTAGTAGTGGTAGTAATAGTAGTAGTGGTGGTAGTAATAGTAGTAGTAGTAGTGGTAGTAATAGTAGTAGTAGTGGTAGTGGTAGTAGTAGTGGTAGTGATAGTAGTAGTGGTAGTAATAGTAGTAGTGGTAGTGGTAGTAATAGTAGTAGTAGTGGTGGTGGCAGTAATAGTAGTAGTGGTAGTGATAGTAGTAGTGGTAGTAATAGTAGTAGTGGTAGTGGTAGTAATAGTAGTAGTAGTGGTGGTGGCAGTAATAGTAGTAGTGGTAGTGGCAGTAATAGTAGTAGTAGTGGTAGTGGTAGTAATAGTAATAGTAGTGGTGGTGGCAGTAATAGTAGTAGTGGTAGTAATAGTAGTAGTAGTGGTAGTGGTAGTAATAGTAGTAGTAATGGTAGTGGTAATAATAGTATTGGTAGTGGCAGTAATAGTAGTAGTAGTAGTGGTAGTAATAATAGTAGTAGTGGTAGTAATAGTAGTAGTAGTGGTAGTGGTAGTAATAGTAGTAGTGGTGGTAGTGGTAGCAGTAGTAGTAGTAGTGGTGGTGGTAGTAGTAGTAGTAATAGTAGTGGTGTAGTAATAGTAGTAGTAGTAGTAATAGTGGTGGTGGAAGTAGCAGTAGTAGTAATAGTGGTGGTAATAGTGGTGGTGGTGGTAGCAGTAGTAGTAGCAGTGGTGGTGGTAGTAGTAGTAGTAGTGGTAGTGGTAACAGTAGTAGTAGTAGTAGTGGTGGTGGTAGTAGTAATAGTGGTGGTCGTGGTAGTAGTAGTAGTAGTGGTGGTAGTGGTAGCAGAAGTAGTAGTAGTGGTAGTGGTAGTAGTAATAGTAGTAGTAGTGGTGGTGGTAGTAGTAATAGTGGTGGTAGTAGTAACAGTGATGGTAGTGGTGGTGGTAGTAGTAGTGGTGGTAGTTGTAGCAGTAGTAGTAGTAGTGGTGGTGGTAGTAGTAATAGTGGTGATCGTAGTAATAGTGGTGGTGTAGTAATAGTAGTAATAGTGGTGGTGGAAGTAGTAGTAGTAGTAATAGTGGTGGTGGAAGTAGTGGCTAGACACTTAACAAAACAGCTGAGAAACACATAAATGCCTGTGAATGTAAATACTACAGAAGAGTCATTCAAATATCATGGACACAAAAAAAGAACAAATATATCCATACTACAAGAACTTAATATCGAAGAAGGCTGGCTAGTAAAGAGGATTAAACAAAGAAAATTTAAATATTTTGGACACATTAAACGTCATGATAATCTAGGGAAGACCGTCTTGGAAGGGTACATAATGGGAAAAAGAAAGAGAGGAAGACCAAGGCGAAGATGGCTGCAAGACATCGTTGATGATCTGCAAATGGATGCATCAGCAGCAGGACATCATGCTGAGAGGCCTACAGGAGAGCTGTTAGAGAGGCAAAGTTCCGCAAGGGACATGCAAATAAATGAATGAATGGTAGTAGTGGTAGTAGTAGTAATAGTGGTGGTGGTAATGGTAGTAGTAGTAATAGTGGTGGTGGTAGTGATAGTATTAGTAATAGTGGTGGTGGTAGTGGTACTAGTAATAATAGTGGTGGTGGTGGTAGTAGTAGTCGTAGTAATAGTGATGATGGTAGTGGTAGTAGTAGTAATAGTGGTGGTGGTGGTAGTGGTAGTATTAGCAATAGTGCTGGTGGTAGTAGTAGTAGTAGTAATATTGGTGGTGGTAGTAGTAGTAATAGTGGTGGTGGTAGTAATAGTAGTAGTAGTAATAGTGGTGGTGGTAGTATTAGTAATAGTGGTGGTAGTAGTAGTAATAATGGTGGTGGTAGTAATAGTAATAATGGTGGTGGTAGTAATAGTAATAGTGGTGGTAGTAGTAGTAGTAGTGATAATGTTGGTAGTAGTAGTAGTAGTAGTAATAGTGGTGGTGGTGGTAGTAGTAGTAATAGTGGTGGTGGTAGTGGTAGTAGTAATAATAGTGGTAGTGGTAGTAATAGTAATAGTGGTGGCGGTAGTAGTAGTAATAGTGGTGGTGGTAGTAGTAGTAATAGTGGTGTTGGTGCTAGTAGTAGTAGTGATGGTGGTGGTAGTAGTAGTAGTAGTAGTAATAGTAGGGGTAATATTATTAGTGGTGGTGGTGGTAATAGTAGTAGTAGTAGTGATAGTAGTGGTAGATGTTATAATAATAATAATAATAATAAGACAAGAACATTTATTTCCTGTTAATCTAAGAATCCGTCTGGCTGGAAATTATTTTTTTTTAAAACTGGTAAAGTATATACTGTAGGGCCAGACGTTCTTCTTGCCTGTGTGAGTACAAGGTAGGAATCATGTGACAGCAACCAGGCACGTCTCTGGTGGTTGTAAGTTCTTTTATGTTCACTCCTTCAGTCAATCAAGAGCCGAACCGTGCCGTATGGCGTAGGCGATCATTTCTCTCCACAATTCCCTTTCTTTTGCGTTAATTATGAGATCCGCCGGTGATTTTATTCCTAGCCACACTGACAGCCCATTCAGTAATTTCTCTCTCACTCTCTCTCTCACTCTCTCTCTCTCTCTCTCTCTCTCTGTGTCTTTCTCTGTCCCTTCTTCCCTCAATTTTTCCAGTTGCCACAATGCGTTCCACTTGCCCTCTTCTCAGAAAATGTCCTACAAATCTCCCTTGTCTGCCTCTGATCTTTGCTGTAATTTGCTTTTTAACTCCAGCCTCTCTTAAGACTTTTTCGTTGGTTTTCTTAGCTGTCCATGGTACCTTCAACATCCTTCTTATAAACCACATTTCCATGGCCTCCATTTCTCGCTGTACTCTCTTATTCATGGACCATGCTTCACACTCATAAAACAAAATTGGCTCGATGTAACATTTAAGTACTCGGAATCTTGTTTCTATTGATATGGATCTGTTGCACAAGATGTTTCTTATTGTCTGGAATGCTGACTTGGCCTGAGCACGTCTGCTTTTTATTTCGTTGTGACATTTCTCATCAGTTGTTATAATCGTTCCTAAGTACTTGAATCTATCAACTTGTTTCATATTTGTGCCATCGATGGTAATCCTACATTTTGGTAGTATTCTTTTCTTTGGGATGACCATCACTTCAGTCTTCTTTTGGTTCAGGCTGAGACCTTTATTTTTACTTTCACGAACCACGACGTCCAGAGGAGCCTGTAGCTTCCCTTCACTTTTAGCAATCAGAACTGTATCGTCTGCATATCTTAAGTTGTTAAGGTTGTACCCGTCAGTTGATATTCCTGGCAAGCTCTCTATGTTTCTCATTATGTTTTCGCTGTACAAGGAGAAGAGGTCAGGAGATAGAACACATCCTTGCCTAACTCCCAATTGTATATCTTGGAATGCTCCTATTTGGTTCTCAACCCTCATTGCTGCTGATTGCTGCCAATATATGTTTTTGATAAGTTTCAGATCTTTTCCATCTATGTTGATGTCTTCCAGCATTCGTATAATTTCTGCGTGTCTCACTTTATCGAATACTTAAAGCTGTCTATGAAGCAAAAATATAATAGTATAGAAGTTCGGTCTTTACTTCTATTTTTTAATGACTTTCATGAAAGGGTCTCTTATCATTTCCAAAACACGAAGAGGAAGGTGGATATATGGAGCTATGAAGAGAGTAAAGGAGAGAAATCCAAAATTAATGCAGCCCAAACTGTCCTCTTTCTCTTCCAGGCCAAAGCACGTGATTTAACTACATCCACTGGTTTCCTGTGAATGTTGTTATTAATATTTTATGGGCGAGATATGAAGAAACATTTATTACTTTCTCGTCTGTAATGATTTGAGCATTCTTTTTTTTTTAGCATTATCTTTTAGATCAATAGTTCCTAACTTTATCGTTTTGGTCGAGACACCGGCCCCGCCCCCCCCCCTCTTCCCCAGAATGATAACACCTACGAGCTCCCCATAAAAAAAGACAACGGTCATACACAAATTTTTTTTTAATGATCAAAGAACTATTGAGCTCGGGAGTTAAAGTTTTCTGTTTTCTGTTTTGTTTTTTGGCTTTGTGTCTTCCTTCTTCTGCGTCCATATACAAATGTATGTATATGTGTATGTGAGATTGTATGTTTGTGTGTACAGTGTATGTATGTTTGTATGTTTGTGTGTACAGTGTATGTATGTTTGTATGTAATGTAGTATACGTATGCATGTATGTATGCATTATTGTATGTATGTGTGTGTATGTATGTATGTCTGTATGTATGTATGTGTGTATGTATGTATGTAATGTATGTATGTATGTCTGTATGTATGTAATGTATGTATGTATGTAACGTACGTATGCATGCATGCAATGTATGTATGCAGTATATGTATGTTATGTATGTATGTATGTTAGGTAAGTATATAGGTATGCATGTATATGTAATGTATGGTATGTATGTAATGTAATGCATGTTTGTTTTCTTACGTTATGTTATATTATGTTATTTAATGTAATGTATGTTAAGTTGAATTCTTTCCAGACTAAATGTTTACGAAGAATTAGAAAAATATTTTGGCCAAACACCATAAGAAATAACATCTTGTTGGCAGAAATGCAGATGAAGCCACTGACAGCAATTATTAAGGAAAGACGCTGGCGATGGTTGGGACATGTGCTCCGAATGACTGACAACTCACTACCAAAAATAGCACTAAGATGGACACCACAGGGGAACAGAAGTAAGGGTAGAGACATGGAGAAGAACAACAGAAAGGATGTTGAGCAATAGAGGGCTCACCTGGGCAAGAGCAGAAAAAAAAGACAAAGGACAGGCATTTGTGGAAAACCCTTGCGAAAGCCCCATGTGCCCTGGGCACTTAAGGTTTAGAGAGAGAGAGAGAGAGATGTTATGTTGTGTTATGTGATGTGATGTATGTATGTATGTAAGTATGTATGTTCAAAGGAGTCAGTAGCTTTGATGAGACTGGACATCGTTGACTCATCTTTGGAGAAAGCTAAGATAGCCGACTGAGTAAGGGAACTGTTATAGGGGTACCGCAGACCAGAGCTGGACAAAACCTCATCTCACACCTTCTTAGAGTTACTAGTATGAGACTGGCGTACTCTGACCGGGTAACTAACAGGATAGTCAGCGGCGGACCAGGATAGTCAGCGGCGGACCAGGATAGTCAGCGGGGGACTAGAGTAGTCAGTGGCGGAGTAGAATAGTCAGTGGCGGACTAGAATAGTCAGTGGCGGACTAGAGTAGTCAGTGGCGGACTAGAATAGTCAGTGGCGGACTAGAGTAGTCAGTGGCGGACTAGAGTAGTCAGTGGCGGACTAGAATAGTCAGTGGCGGACTAGAGTAGTCAGTGGCGGACTAGAATAGTCAGTGGCGGACTAGAGTAGTCAGTGGCGAACTAGAATAGTCAGTGGCGGACTAGAGTAGTCAGTGGCGGACTAGAATAGTCAGTGGCGGACTAGAGTAGTCAGTGGCGAACTAGAATAGTCAGTGGCGGACTAGAGTAGTCAGTGGCGGACTATAGCAGCCAGTGGCGGACTAGAATAGTCAGTGTAGAACAGTCAGTGGCGGACTAGAGCAGTCAGTGGCGGACTAGAGTAGTCAGTGTAGAGCAGTTAGTGGCGGACTAGAGCAGTCAGTATAGAGCAGTCAGTGGCGGACTAGAGTAGTCAGTGTAGAGCAATCAGTGGCGGACTAGATTAGTCAGTGTAGAGCAGTCAGTGGCGGACTAGAGCAGTCAGTGTAGAGCAGTCAGTGGCGGACTAGAGCAGTCAGTGTAGAGCAGTCAGTGGCGGACTAGAGCAGTCAGTGTAGAGCAGTCAGTGGCGGACTAGAGCAGTCAGTGTAGAGCAGTCAGTGGCGGACTAGAGCAGTCAGTGGCGGACTAGATTAGTCAGTGTAGAGCAGTCAGTGGCGGACTAGAGCAGTCAGTGGCGGACTAGATTAGTCAGTGTAGAGCAGTCAGTGGTGGACTAGATTAGTCAGTGTGGAGCAATCAGTGGCGGACTAGAGTAGTCAGTGGCGGACTACCTGTCAGACTACGTTGACTTATAGCTTAGGTGCATGATAAAGCAGTGGATCACGGGTAAGGAGAAACAAGCTTGCAGGTGTTTAGTAGACTTAATTTATTTTAACAAAAAACGATAAAAGAAGTAAGTCATAAGTTTGCTGAAAACTAAAATACTGACAGTGGTGTGTCAGCCATGGAATACACATTTATATTAACAGAATCAGGCCACATATATCGGGAGACAGATGGTATAGATCTCAGGCTTTATCTGGGGCCTGGGAGATCATCATCCCATCGCTGACGGTCCTGGTTATATGTTGGTGCAGTCTGTTGAGAATCTCTTTCGTGTTTATGCCCAGACAAAGGCAGAGGACCTGTTTATTTTCCAATAGCGAAATCAGGTTCTCATTAGAACAGGAATTTAATGGCATTCTGCCCGATATAAAATGTGGTACATTACCGCCAGGGTGAGCCTGATGGATGCTCTTGGACAATGTAATTTTAAAAAAAATTAACTGGCCTATCAGTAATGTAAAATTAATTATTGCTCAGTAGCAGGACTATGGTAAGCTCTTCAGTGGCTTGCAGGGTTAAGGAAAAACTTCCCCAGCACGAGCAGCTGCAACACATAAACCAGTCCAAACATGTCAAGATTATGGAAAAGCCAAGTTATACTGAAAAAAAAAACAAGGAAAATATATTTATACTAAGCTAACATTTACTTCTGGACTTACCTGATGTTTTTTAAAACTGAGATCAGTATATGTGAATTATTTTGTTTATTTACATACATGGAGTAGAAGGTGTCCAATATGTAGTTTAATAATTCCAGTAAAACAGTTGCCTGGAATTCCACTGCTTCAAAACTGCTCGGTTAGTAAACAAGTTTGAATGTTGATGAACTGAAATAATAGCTCTAAACTTCAGGCAAGATAAACATAGTTTTCACGAAACTGGAAAGTATATTCTAGGGATAAGAGTGAAAGTGGATTTTAAGAGTTAAAATAACTATTATCGTCGATTCATCAAACATGTTAGTGCGCAATTTTTAGTTTTATTTTCAGTGTGTTAATTCTATGGTAGATTTTAAAGCAGCAGCAGTTTGTCAGAGGAAAGTCCAATATCGCTGGCATAAATCCGCGCTAACACTAGGCATCTGTGACAACACGCGATCGTTAGCCAACAGAATCGTTCTAGAAATGCCCATTACACTGGCAACACAGAAATGGTTGACTTCTGATAGTGAAAGGCACCAACGCTTGATTTGATTACACCACGAGACCCAAGTCGTTAGACTGTAGGAATATAGCGATGTTCGAGGCGAAGGTTAGCTCGCGTTGTGTCCCGTCTCGAGTGGGCTGTTCCAACGACTGGGTTATTTGGCAGATAATATCGAAGAGATTGTTGGGTAAGAGTTGGTCCCGCCGTTGCTAACGATGACCAGGGATTTCTGAATGCGAAGATGAACTGGCCATCTGGATTTATGTCATATTCAAAAGAGGCATTATGAGCAGGAGAAGGAATTTGTTGAACAAAAATTTAGTAGAAATATTTTCTTAAACTACGTACACTCAGAAATATAGTAAGTTTAGGTTTACCGAGAACATTGCGTTAACATTCTGCTAGCAGGTAAACTGCTGCTTTCTGATACCTTCAGAGCTATGTACTTTTAGAAAAATAAAGAATTACAGTTACGAATAAGATAACTGTATTGTGTATGTGTGTGATTGTGTGCGTGAGAGAGAGAGTGTGTGTGTGTGTGTGTATGTGTGTGAGAGAGAGAGAGAGAGAAGAACGACCGAACGTTATTTTCAGAGTAAAGGACTGGCCACGTTACACCGGTATCACTTTCTGCTCTTCGTTATACAACTTTCAAACATGGAAGAGAGAGAGAGTGTGTGTGTGTGTGTGAGTGAGACAGAGAGAGAGAGAGAGAGAATGAATGAATGAATAATTTTTATTTTAAAATGGTGAAGAATTGGGCGTGCAGGAAAGTCTTACATTCTGAGAGAGAGAGAGAAAGAGAGAGAGAGAGAGAGAGAGAGAGAGGAGAAAAAACATCAAACATAATTTGTTCATCAAGGTCGAACTGGTTTGCTTGTGCGCAAGTGTGCTCGAGACAATTTCAAAACTAACACATCAGCAAACAGTTTCAAAACTAACATAACAGGAAACAGTTTCAAAACTAACACATCAGCAAACAGTTTCAAAATTAACATAACAGGAAACAGTTTCAAAACTAACACATCAGCAAACAGTTTCAAAACTAACATAACGGGAAACAGTTTCAAAACTAACATAACAGGAAACAGTTTCAAAGCTAACACATCAGCAAACAGTTTCAAAACTAACACATCAGCAAACAGTTTCAAAACTAACATATCAGGAAAGATCAAGCCAAGTTTATTTTTGTCACAGTATGTTTTTGCTATGTATTATTTCTTATTTTTTTCTTCAAAGAAGCGTTCTGCCACGATCTGCTTGTTAGAGACCGTGCCGTCAGTCTGACAGCAAGTTTACCATGAAAACAAATGCCAGTGTTTGTCTTTATCTAGACATGCACTGTCGGTTGCTCAAGTAATTTGCTCGTTTTGTCGAGACTGTTTATGAAGTAATTTGCACGATCAACACCACGTATAATTTACCTCTAAATGGAGACACGCATTGTTAACTTTACAAATAATTTACCTTCAAACAGTCCATACTGTATATATATATATTCACTGTTTTTCTGAATCATTCTCCGTAATGAAACATAGTACAGGGGCCTCCAATTCTACCAAGAAACCTTTATCTGTGTATATATAACAATGTAATGGTTGTGAATTATTATTTATTGAAGAAGTTGAAGTGTTCTCTGAGTAATTGTGTCTTATACTTCCGCCACTTGAATCAATGATATTGCTGCATTATAACACAGAATATTTCTGAATGTGTATAGTACTGATATTGCTGCATTATAACACAGAATATTTCCGAATGAGTATAGTATTGTAGCTTGAAGATGTTCTGTGATTAATGTGGACATTATCTTCACACATATCCAGATTTCTGTGGTATAGAATGGGATTCACAAGTATTACAGCATTCACTTGACTAAGTCCGCCGAAAAGTTCACTGAATCCATTTAATTCTTACAAATAAGGTGATAGATGTATTGTTGACACATTTCTGTCTTCTACTTGGAGGAAGACACATTCAGATAAGTTCTTCGTGTTTTTGTCTCGTTTTGTATGTATCCTCGAATAAGGCTCACGCCGAAATATCGGATATTGTATGTTTTTCATTTATACATTGTCATACTTTCTTTTCGTTTTTTTTTCTCACCTTACTCACTCCCTCCCTCAATTCTCAACCCTTTTGAAATAAAAATCAATCAAAGATCAATCAATCCCTCACTTTATAAAACTGCACCATACACCTCTATCTACCTTATTTATTGTTGACAACATTACTTGGAATAAATTGCAATATGACATAAAATTCGCTGATTTCGTCGTTGCAGCACATAGTCATTGTTCACAAAATCAAACTCTAGTGTTATTTTCTACACAAACTATGACCGAAAATGTCTAACTCTACACTGCACTGGGTCAACAACTCGTGAATAACTCTTAACTCCTGAATATATATTGCTCTACTTGTCCATCCGTTCCATCTGTTGTTGCCCTTCTATTCTTTTTTTTCCTCTTCTCTATCATCAAAACTGCGTGCCTGGCTTATATGTCATAAATCAGTTGTCCAATAGGACACACCTTTAGATCTTTCTATTGGTCAGCTGGTTGACTACCTACTGATTAGGCCCTGATTTTATTTCGGGATGAGTCAGTCCACTCCTTTTTTTTTTCAAAACCATGTGCATATTGCGTCATAAGATTAGCAAATATGCCTCACATGTCAGTTGCGTCAAGTCCGTCTACTTAATTGTCATGGGTAATAGTATCCAAGTCTATTATCTCTTTCATGTTGTAGCTTTCCGGGATTAGTCCGTTCTCTACTTTCATTGTATTTCTTGTATTTTTGGTATCTACTTAGTCTGAATACTCTTCTGAGCGCCCTGTCGTAATATTACTACCAATGCCGTGGGAGTGTTCCTCTCCCACCAGAATCTCAAAATTTTCATCGTTTCTGGCCTACTTTCTGTGTATCAGTAATAATAATAATAGCTATAATAAAAATGCTGATAGTAACAATAATCAGAACATTAATAATAATAATAATATCCTAATACACAAGGGACTATGCTCTCTCTCTCTCTCTCTCTCTCTCTCTCTATGCATATATATATATATATATATATATATATATCATCATCATCGTCATCATCACCATCAGGTGCCATGCCGACTGGCGTTGGCTACTATGCTTCTCCAGAGTACACGATCCTTCATGCAGGGCATCAGCTCAGTTGGTGATCTCCTCTCACACCATCCCGTCAGGCTGTCCAGTATCATTTCATTATCATTATCATATATATACCAATATGAAGTTTACAAGGCATGTAACGTTCATTCAAGTGATGTCGGTCTAACGGATGTGGTTGTGAAATTTTCTATATTCGTAATTTGACAACGTCATGCCAGATGGCAGCACTGCACAGCACCATCTAGGCGGCATCCGTCAGTTAAAGATGGAGGCTCGACTGGAACAATAGTTCGAACACGATAGGAATTCTGAACCCGAAGCAGCGGTGGAAGTGGACAGAGACAGTGTGATGATTCGACAGCGTTTGGCAAAATGGTGTGCAAAATTTCGAATCAGGCGAGTGACAACCATTGACATAGCGCAGAGTGGCAGACCCATGACAGGCAGGTACGGCAGCAAACAAAACGCGCTAGAACGTACGATATTGGAGAAAAGACGAGTGATTATGAACGAAATGACGCATGACTTGAGTCTGTCACGTGGGACAGTTTTTACTATGCAACTGGGATTCTTATCCACTATGGGTCCGTGAGTCCTTTACTAAGACCGCAAGACAAAGAGAATGAAGTATGTCACGTCATTCCTCAAAACAATATGCCATTCAAGGCCACGACTTTCTGGAGCACACTGTAAACGGTGATGAAACATGAATTCACCACAGCACCCCAGAATCGAAATGTGCATCCACAGAATGAAAGTATTCGGGCTCACGAACCAGGAAATCCAAGGTGGTGCCGTCTGTTGGTAAAGTGATAGTCACCTTGTTTTGGGATCAGAAAGCCGTGTTGTTGGTCATTTTTCTGAGAAAAAAGGAGCAGCAATTAATGCAGCTGTCTACGTTGCAACACTGGGACGTTTTCGAGCTGCCACTAGATGTCGTAGTCGTGGACTGCTGACAAATGTGCACTGCTCCTCCATGATAACGCTCGGCCACATATGGCAGCTTCGATTAGGGAACTCTTGGCGTATTTTCGGTGAAAGACTCTGGACCATCCGCCGTGTAGTCCCGATTCGGTGTGGTGGGGGTGGACTGAGCTGGATTCTTCGACAATCGGCCGTTCGAAAGGTCAAGGTCAACATAATTCGCGGTTTTCCGGTGGCTACTAGATCACATGATGTGTTGGTCAGGTAGTATGTAATGTGTTGTTGAGACCAGCCTGTACGAGGCTTTTGGCGGGGTACACATGGGGGAGCCGTCGTTGTTGGTATATCTGGATGTGTCTACGGCAGTTTTCATATATATGGTGATGTTGGATAAATAGATTGTTGAGTTTTGAACCCAAAGTGTTCTCCAGGCCGTCTCAACTGTTGTGTAAGTTGCTATATGTAAGTTTTCGAATGTCGGATGTAGAGTTTTGTAAGTGTGGACTGTGAACTGTGTTCAGTGTTTAGTGTTACATGATTTGCTCATTAAGATTATGATTCATGATGCATAAATTTCATCACTGTGTTATTTTTCATTACTATGCTTTCATACATTAACATGCTTTCTTGTTGATTGTAGACACTGATATGTTTCCTAGATGTTTTGTGTGTGCGCATGTGTGTAGTTTATTCAGTGTCAAAATTTCACTCATGATTGATAATGCTGTGCTGTTTTATCATTTTAGTCATATTGCTATTAATGTGTCATTTTCATCATTTCATTAATGCACTTATTTTGTTGATGAGGACGCAGGCAGAGTACTGCGTATATTTGTTATATGTGTGAGTTGGCAAGAAACTCATATATATGTAAGGAAGTGGGGCTAACTCTTGATATATGTGGATATGGATTTATATGTTGTTAAAGAAGACTACAGATTTGTAAGAGATGTAAATCAGGCCTTTTGTTTGAACATGTAGATTTCATTGAGCATGCTCATATTTATCCATGTTGTTGTTAGCTGTTGTGGAAATTCATGTTCTGTGTTTACGTGTTGTTCTGCGTAGACGTGTGTGGCGTGCTGGTGCTGTGATTAAACCAATCCTTGGCTTTGCCTTCATAAATTTATGCCTTGGAGTAGTTATTTGTTGTAGTGAGTTGTCTCCCATTCGAAGCACATGTCCCAACCATTATAATAGGATTTTGTGCTGTGGTCATCTGTGAAATAATAGGGTAATCTTTTGGTGACACAGACTTTGCTGTGTATATGACACTCGTTAGCTGGGCCGTGTCGACATAAGTTGTGCTGATTCACGTTACGCACGTGAATATCAGGGTCGACTTCCATCTTGCTCTTCGAGAGTTGAGGTTACTGGACTAGTTACACGCATAATTCCAGCTCTCACTCTCACCTGCTGGATTAGTTACTCACTGTTACAGACATACTTCTCATCCAGGCTCGTTCAAAACCTCACACTGACGACAACTGGTACAGATACTCAAGTAAATCCTGGGTAACGGTGACTTGGAACATTTATTGATGGAATTGATGATAATGCTGATGAAAATAACATTAAATTCGACTGCCGGCTGGTTATCCCTGCCATGTGGCCAGTCCATTCATACGTACAACTAAAATGTTCATCTGTTCCACGAAGACATTACACAGCTCGACAAAACACGTCCACACAGTTACACTTTCAAACCAAGACTAAAACTCCACGGACTCAGCATTGCCCCTACAATTTCCTGTCACGGGTTTTACAGCCCACGTGACCTTATCGAAGGATCTCAACAGGAGAAAATTTGAAAAGGAAAAACCTATAATAATGCCCTTACTATTATTGTTATACGAATACTGCTATACCATCAAAATAATGACACTCAAGTGAAATGAGCAACCCACTTCATAAATGCCTTTGAATATAAATGCTACGGAAGAGTCCTTCAAATATCATAGACAAACACAAAAGAAAAGAACAAATATATCCAACTACAAGAGCTTAATATTGAAGAGGTTGGCTAGTAAAGAGGATTAAATAAAGAAAATTTTAAATATTTTGGACACATTAAACGTCATGAGAATTTAGAGAAGACCGTCTTGGAAGGGTAAATAATGGGGAAAAGAAAGAGAGGAAGACCAAGGTGAAGATGGCTGCAAGACATTGTTGATAATCTGGAAATGGATGCATCAGCAGCACAGCGTCTTACTTACAACCGAGAGTCCTACAGGAGAGTTGTTTGGAAGACAAAGTTCAGCAAGGGACACGCAAATGACTGACTTCATCAATCTATGACTTACACTGTGATAACAAAATATCAGTCTATGACATAGACTGTAATAACAAAATATCAATCTATGACTTACACTGTCAAAACAAAATATCAATCTATGACGTACACTATGATAACAAAATATCAATCTATGACTTACACTGTAATAACAAAATATCAATCTATGACTTACACTGTAATAACAAAATATCAATCTATGACTTACACTGTAATAACAAAATATCAATCTATGACTTACACTGTAATAACAAAATATCAATCTATGACGTACACTGTGATAACAAAATATTACACTAGTTAAACAAAAACTAGTAACAGCTTTATATACAATACAGTTATAACGTGTCGGTTTATGCCGTAATCAAAGAAAAATATACACGACGAGGAAAATAGAGAAAGAAAAAAATATATATACATGAAGGATATACAACAAGTAAGAATGGAGACCAATTTTATTACCAACCAATCAGATTGGTATCACATCCCACAAGTCTTCATCTAAACATTCACACTATTTCATTCTCAGGGAAAAAAAACAACTTATGAGTCATAGCAAAGTGTTCTCTTCTTTTACATTCATTATTTCAAATTTCCGTTTACTGCATTTCATACATGTGAATTTATATCTTCTCTTCTTTTCCTATGTCTGTGTACTGCAAGATTTGTTAATGTTTACAGTGTACGTCCACTAATTAATAAAGTTGTTCCTACTTTGGCAGCAGACATGTGGCTTCTGAGAAGCAAGCTGAGGATCCCATGGGCAGCCGAGAAAACTAGCGAGTAGTGCTTGAGACAAGTTAATGAGAAACGTATTAATAACAAAGATAAGGAAAAGACACTCATCGTTCTCAAGGCACGCGATGACAAGAGAGGAACTGGAGAATATCATAACAATGGACAAAGCTGAAGGCAGGAGAGGCAGAGAACCATAGAGGGGATAGATGTTAGGGAGGACTGACATTGTGGCATGGAGTGAAATCAGCAACAAGAGTTACTCAGAAATGTCAAAGACCGAGATTTGCGGAGAAGAATGACCTCCCACGCACGGCACATGATGATGATGATGATGACAACGACGACGATGATGATGATGATGTTCCTAACTACACAGCCTATAAGAGCTGGTGTGTCAAAGCCAAGGAAGAGGGTTAGGCCAGATCTCTCTTCCCTTCTTCTAAAGCAACTGACAAAATGACTACCTGATCTTTCGTTTAGAGTAAAATTATGACAGTGAAGGGAAAAATCTCTGTGTAAAATGCAGAACAGTACTCTACAATAGTGCAGAGTTAAGTCAATGAAATCTCTTACTCACGCAGTCATTCGTACAAAGCGACAGTACAGTACTTTGAAATTACACAGAATTACGTATATTACACACACTTCATGTGACTGAAATTCCTGTCTCAAGTTGCAAGATGGATAAATAAGCTTTCTATAATGACATTAAAAAGGAGTCTTTGAAATATATGGCTTTTGTTTGAGAAACTTGTGGAAATCTCTCTCTCTCTCTCTCTCTCTCTCTCTCTCTCTCTCTCTCTCTCTGAACCTTAAGTGCCCAGGGCACATGGGGCTTCCGCAAGGGTTTTCCACAAATGCCTGTCCTTCGCCTTTTTTTCTACTCTTGCCCAGGTGAGCCCTCTATTGCTCAACATCCTTTCTGTTGTTCTTCTCCATGTCTCTTTTGGTCTACCCTTACTTCTGCTCCCCTGTGGTGTCCATCTTAGTGCTATTTTTGGTAGTGAGTTGTCAGTCATTCGGAGCACATGTCCCAACCATCGCCAGCGTCTTTCCTCAATAATTGTTGTCAGTGGTTTCCTCTGCATTTCTACCAATAAGATGTTATTTCTTATGGTGTTTGGCCAAAATATTTTTCTAATTCTTCGTAAACATTTAGTCTGGAAAGAATTCAACTTGTTTTCTATGGTTTTGGTGATTTTTGTGGAAATACAATGATATTATTTTCCAAATAATGATTTTAAAAAAGCTCCATAACAGACAGGGATTGTCGCTTATAAGGAATAAAAACCAATAAATGGAAATATTCATTCCCCAAATTGAAAAAAAAAAGTCACTTGTTATACCTCCTCATAAAATGCTTCATATACAGTATCCTACCAGAAATAGGTATTTAAAACCCCTGGTATACTGTAACCCCGAGGTACTCTCACCCGTTTCAGTATTCAAACAATCCTGGATCCCTATTCAGAATTACAGCTGTAAAAATGTATCCAGCGCTTGAGTCACACATCTTCAGAACCAAAGCTGAGAGGTCGCGGATTCCAGAGTATAAATCTCAAGGTTGATTTCCACTTGGAAAATGACTTGGAAAATGAGATGACTAAGTTCGCTTTTCTAAAAGCCGAAAGTCTCGCTCCCAGAGTCTGTATCAGCGTCTTAATTTCGCCTGAGCAACTAAAATGGGCTGCCGTGGTTCTTAATAGCCGCGAGAGAGAAAGATAAATATTTCTCTTCCCGGATCATGTTGTTCAGTCTGTCTGGTTGTCAAGTCATTCTGATATTGCTGTCTTATAGAGATGCAACTTTTTCTTTGCCGCGAGCCAAGCATTCTCGTCACTGGAAAATTCAAAGGAAAAAGGCCAAGAGTAACATATCTCAATGGACTGACAAGCGGTACGGTTGATAGAAACATTTCACTTGACCAGAAACGCCAAGGTCCACGCAGTACAGAGAAGCATGATCGCTAACTCCATCCGGCACGGCACGAGGTGAATGAATACCACTGGGGTTTCCTTACCAAGACGCATTCAGTATTTCCTGAAAAGGATGCACGTTCTCTATCATGCGTCCCTTTTCATGCAGTTTTGCCAAATTCCCGGATCTGTTGCCTTTTTCTTCTTCGCGCTGTCACGTGGTTATCACGTTCCCATTTTTTTGTTTCCCTGGGTTTTCTTCTGTTTCTTTTTCACTTCGTTTCTCCAGTTTTTAGCGGAGAGTTTTCTGACTTCTGTTTCTCGTGGAATGCCCCATTCCCCCGCCCCCAACAGATAGATAGATAGATAGATAGATAGATAGATAGATAGATAGATAGATAGATAGATAGATAGATAGATAGATAGATAGATAGATAGATAGATAGATAGATAGATAGATAGATAGATAGATTCATTGATTCATCTTTATTTCAAAAAGGTTAAGAATTGGGCACGCAGGTCCATCTGACATTCTGCCCTTTATCATACATCTTTCACTCTACAAATATGCTGTTCATGTAACAAACATAATTAACATTGAAGCTGAGAGACATAAAATAAAATATAACATTTACGTTTCACTCTTAAACATTCACTCAGTACAGAAGTAACTACATACATATATAAATGACTATCTACTAAACAAAAATTTCGGGACTATTCAGAATAAACAATTAACTGTATTCGGTGTCTGTAAGAGTAGTTTATGATAACCAGACAGACAGACAGACAGACAGATAGATAGATAGATAGATAGATAGATAGATAGATAGATAGATAGATAGATAGATAGATAGATAGATAGATAGATAGATAGATAGATAGATAGATAGATAGATAGATAGAGTTTACCATCTGTGCAAGGTTTGTCAGACACTTGTACCATATCTTCATGCCCCACTTTGTTGAAACCGCTCGTGTAAGCAGTAAAACCTTTCGTGAACAGTGAGCAAGAAAATTATTTCTCTTTGCTTTTCCTTCCTGTTACTTTTAGATCAAATTCACAATATAATGAGATAGCGAAGTTGTACATTGTACAGTGCTGTCTTCTTCATTCATGTGCTACAGATTACATTATTATACCCTGTACGACATCCTCCTTCAAAATCAATCAAATTCAATGGTCTAGACTAAGCAGAGAAGCCGAATGTGCTCTCGGAGATGACAATGGTCAAGTCTCGGGGCTACCTATCACGAAAGGGCGGGTATGGAGTCTACGTAAGTGCTCTCTCAGTTGTCGTAACATCGTGTATAGTATTACAACTGTACATGACCATATAAAAGGTACTTTATATCACTAAACTACACATACAAAAGCAATAACAGAGCAATTTCTTGCAGGACTATGTTTATGAACGAAATGCCACTCCAAACTTATTCTTTGCTTCAAATATTTCTGATCGTATTCCGAAATTAATAAGGCATATGAAAAACAAAATGAGTGTTATTATCACGAATAAAGAAACTGGGGTGTGGACAAACATGAATAGACAGTTAAAGGCATCAGAAAGAAGTCATTTGATGCAGGACGGGTTCTATAAGTCACTGTAAGATGAAGTAGATAGTGTAAAGGAGACTGGAGAACCTATGATATTGTTGCGACTGGGGCACTCCATCATCGATATGCCGCCCCTTCTGTACACCGCCCCCTCAGTACGCCGCCCCTTCTGTACAGCCCCCGCCCCCTCGGTACGTCATTGTGTTTACAGAACTCCCAAAATGTCTATTTTTCTAACGTAAACATAAACAGAGGGCCCTTTCTCTTTCAGACGTCAAAACCATATAAATCCTTTAGAAACAGAAGATGGTATCTCTTTCAGTCATCACACCCAGATGAGGCCTTTGAGTGCATTAAACTGAAATACATGAAATGTATAGTTTCATTTAATAATAGGCGGATTTGACAGATGAATCAAGAATAGAATGAGGAAAAAAAGATGCAATTTTTGTTGTGTAAATTACTATTTCAGCAAAACGTTTATCAGCACCAACATAAAAGTTAAAACAATAAATAAACTTCGTATGCGTATTGTTTTAGCCGAAGTCAGCTGGCATTTCAACTGTCACATAGTCTAAATTATAAACAAAACAGCATCACGTCTCCCGTGAGCACAGCACTTACATTAAAACACTGGTCAATACCGGTGACATTTAAGAAAGATCATTTTCAGACCAACTGCACAACCTTTACCATCTCACGCTTCAGTGCCTTCTGTCTTGGCAACCTCGGCCATATTTCTTGGTTGATCGTGCACGCTTGTCTCCACTCACGTCGAGTCTTCGTCTCAGCTGCTCTTACGTTTCGTCGTGCGCTCCTTGTAGAGAGTCGACAAATTCAATTACAGAAAATTGCTGCCTTTTGGCTAGACAAACTCTTTATTTTGTCCTATCTTCACAACACGATCGCTCAGAAGATTAATCTCTCAGTGTCTCAGGGTTCACGAGATGTTCTCTGTGCGAGGTCTGCCGAGGTCATGTCGAGGGAGGACGTGCAAAAATGAATGAGTGAGGCCCTAACCTTAGCGTGCCGTTTTCTCTATTTTATGGATAGTCCGGAGCAGAGAGATCCATATTGTCTCTTTATGTTTTAGATATTAGATCAGTTATGCTATGCAATCCTTGCCTCTTCAGATTAACGAAATGTTGTAGGACTATTGAAAAGAACTTGAAGTTAAAGATACGGGAAAACGCTTTCTTGTCATCATCATTGCGGTTACTCACGTGATTTGTCATCCAATCACAGTCCAGCGTTCAATACAAAAAGCAAACGGAAATAACGATGTCTTTACTCTGATTGGCCCGCCCACTTAGACTGAATAAAAATGGCGACATGATTCCTTCCGGTACAATTTAAATCGTTATCAATAAAATCAGGAAAATAAACAATAAATCGTAAAAAAATGTATTTATTAGCAGGCCGAGCATTTATACGTTTCAGAATAGAGGCGGAGAGTGTTTTTCTATCGATTACTAAATATTAACATGTTTATAGAATTACAAACAGTTTTGTTGCAAATCTAACATTTGGTTAGAAAATTATTGAACGTGCTTTACATGAAATCTGAGCCCACATGAAAATATTGCATATGTAAAGTGGAAGATATGTAAAGTGGAGGATATTTAAAGTAGAAGATATTTAACGTGGAAGGAAGAACAAAGTAGTTGATCAGATTTATACTAGAATAATTCACATGCTACGTACATTTTTCTTAATTAAGAAATGCAAATTGCCACTAATAGAGGCACTGGAGAAAGAAAGAAAAAAAGAAAGAAAGAAAGAAAGAAAGGAAGAGAGAGAGAGAGAGAGTCAGGCAGGCAGGCATTCAGACAGACAGATATACATACAAACCGATAGACAAAGAGACAGATAAACAGACAGACAGAACGAACGAAGGAACGAACATACTTTATTTTCAAAGGGGTAAGAACTGGGCACGCAGGCCTGTCTAACATTCTGCCCTTCATCATATAGCTTTCACTCAGTCACAGTCATTCAGCATTTATTAATGAGCATAATAATCATGAACACACAATTAAATGATTACATAAATAAATAATAAACTTATCTCTTGTCCATTCACTCTACACTCTGATTTATGCAACAGCATGAAATAAACTTGGATTCTTACATTCATTCAAAACTAAAATTTATAGAAAAGCTGTTAAAAAAAATAGAACAAACAAGCCATGTTTTAAACTACTTTACATTATGCTTAGGGAGGCATATAGTCCATATCAAACAGATGTTGACAAAGTTTGAAGTTATAAGAACGAATATTACTCGTAAGTTTTACATAAGTTGGTAGGGCATTCCAAAGGTGGGCAGCTGAGTAAGAAAAGCTTTTTTTAAAATATGTCAAGCTTTGGCTTATGGAAAATACAAATCCTTAAGCGTTGACTGTGTTTTGGGTTGGATTTGAACAACGACCACAGATAGGGTGGAGCACTGTGCGATAGAATTTGATGAACTACGTAACTTGGCCTTGTTGACAATAAATCTCTTTTTGAGGGGTAGAATATCAAGATGTATGTCCTTATTTATAATATGTGCTGTATGTTTG
This sequence comes from Achatina immaculata, assembly GCA_009760885.1. Taxonomy (NCBI): domain Eukaryota; kingdom Metazoa; phylum Mollusca; class Gastropoda; order Stylommatophora; family Achatinidae; genus Lissachatina; species Lissachatina immaculata. Next base: position 40,578,334 of record CM019702.1, on the reverse strand, counting down.
TAATCTATAAGCCTTACTGCTCGTTTTTGAAGTGAGTAAAGTCTCTTCATGTTTGACATGGAACAGCCATCCCAGACTGTGGAACAGTAGTCCAAGTGTATCTGTGATATGTAGTATATTTTTCTGGTGTCTATGTCAAGAAAATGTTTAATTTTAGTAAATTGGTAAACGTTTTGTGCAATGAATTTGGTTAGATTGTCTACATGATGATTCCAGCTGAGGTGGTGGTCAATCATGAGACCTAGAGTTTTATGTTCACTAACATTCTCTATCTGTGAAGTTCCACCATGGAGCTGTAGTGTTGTTGTTGGCAAATTTGTTAATTTCTGTCTTGTTGTAATGAGCATGGATTTTGTTTTGCTGGTGTTTATAAGCATTCTGTTGTTGTTCAGTTTGAAGAGTTGACTCTAGGTCAATACAGTCACTGTCACTAGTGTAAACTGTGCAATCATCAGCAAAGAGGTCACAAGATGATTTTTTTTACATGAAGTGGACAGACAGGCAGGCAGGCAGACAGACAGAAAGACAGACAGACAAACAGACAGACATACAAACAGGCAGACAGACAGACAAACAGGCAGGCAGGCAGGTAGACAGACAGACAGTCAGTCAGGCAGGCAGACAGGCAGAAGATAGACACAGGCAGGCAGGCAGACAGGCAGAAGATAGACAGACAGACAGGCAGGCAGACAGACAGACAGGCAGACAGACAGGCAGACAGACAGGCTGGAAGAGAACCGAGCTTGCTAAATTAAATAGTGGGAATCTAAAACCAGCAAATTTCTCTTGAAAACCGGCCATATTGTCATACGTCACTGCCATACATAATCCCTGGCTGTTCTTTATAAAATGTTCTTTTAAATCCCGCCAGCTTTCCTACTCCTATCCCATCTTAGTTTGCCTACAGCTGAGTAGCGAAGTGCCTGATGCTATAGTCTCTAACGTAGAGGTCAACGTGTCAAATCTAGCCGGATGCGCCCTGGTCATTCAGCTATACCAATGTGTAGCTGGCTCTTTCTAATGCTGGGAATGTAAAGACTGTAAAACACGATGCTGTCCACATCATCCTCTGGTGAGCTGAGTGGTCAAGGATTTATGGCCACTAACACGTGCCTTTATGGCATTACAAGACCGCCTTTACCTTAGTTTTAGCACGGGAAGAATTCATTACTTAGTTCATGCTACTAAGCTGTCTTCCAGTTATAGAGATAAAACTCTGGGAACAAAACACATGAGGCAAAGATGACTTAGAATCGCAGCACAACTATCAATGTGCGGGAACTAGAGCTGGAGAAGACCCTATCCCACGTCCTCGTTGATGCTCCTAGAAACAGACTCAGTTTTGTTAGTTGTGGTTCTCATGTCGGTGGGCCGTGCTGAGCTTTCTCCTCCACTCTGAGTCTTTAGCCACCATAATCCACTCCCTCATTCTTCTAGTTTCTTTCTTTCTTTCTTCTTCTTCTTCTTCTTTTTCTTCTTCACTCTCATTCTTCTAATTTCTTTCGACTTTCCTTCTTCCTCTTCTAGTTTCTTTCTAGTTCCTTTCTTCTTCTTCTTCTTCTTCTTCAGTCTCATTCTTCTAATTTCTTTCGACTTTCCTTCTTCCTCTTCTAGTTTCTTTCGACTTCCTTTCTTCTTCTTCTTCTTCTTCTTCTTCTTCTTTTCTTCTTCTTCTTTTCTTCTTCTTCTTCTTCTTCATTTAACAATATGAGACGTCACTTTGAATATCTTTGAAGAATGCTGTCGTTTGTCTTAGACTGTCAAGATCACCATACAGTTTGTCATGGACTAACCGATACGATTCTCAACAAAAGTACATCATCTTCAGAGCTTCAGGTGCTACAACTTCTTTCTTGCAGTTCAAAGCGGGTACACCAGTAACATTCACAACAACATAAAGAAAAAAAAGCGGAAGTTAAGAACGAAGTATTACCGCAAATATAACATACAAAATACACTGTAAATAACTTTTTAGAAACTTAACAAACATGGGACAACCAGGTCGCTCACGTTTAGTAACAACAAGGTGTGCTGGTTTCTCAGGTAAGTAGCGATAACGGAAACGGTGCCACGTTATCATTGTTCTATCATGGAAACTCACAAGCACGGTAAATCATTAGTTTGTAATACTGAAGTTTGTCAGTTTAAAAGTAAACAGCGAGATCAGTATCCCTATTCTGGTCACATGTCCAAATAAAGTCGTTATGAGCTTTGTTCACGTAATAAAGACGTTTCGTATTCCCAACAGTGTAGACAAAAAGAAAGAGAGGAAGACCAAAACGAAGATGGCTGCAAGACATCGTTGACGATCTGCAAATGGATGCAGCAGCAGCAGCAGCAGGCCATCTTGCTCACAACCGAGAGGCCTACAGGAGTGCTGTTTGGGAGGCAAAGTTCCGCAAGGGACATGCAAATGAATGAATAGTGTAGACAACTGCTGTAATTGGCCTCGTTTTCCATCCTCATATGACCTGAAAGTCTTACAGCGGAATGTAAAAAAAAACAAAAAACTGAAATAATCTTTTCAGTTTGACTCTAAACCATATCAGCATTTTTTGTGTCACAGAAGGCGCAATTTTATGGAACTTTTCACGAAGAAATATGTCTTTTATACAACATTCAGAAGACCTGGGTGAATTCCGCTAAGTACTCTTAACAATCGGCTGAACTTCCTTAAGAGCGACGTAATTCCAGTGCAAAGCTGATGCAGAAAAAAAAAACACCGAAAAAACATGGAAATGGAAAGTCCTTGAAAACACCGTGCTTGTGTAGTTCATACTGTCCCCTCCCCTTGAGGCTACATGGCTGGGCAGAAAGGCTGAAGCTGAATAGATATATATAATTTTTTTCAAATTACTGTCGTTGAGTGTTTCATATTATAGTTGAAGTTTTCGTATTTTGGGCCGGTAAATGGGTTTTGGACGGTTTTGAGCGGAATGAATTGAATAATTCAGAATGACGTCCAAGTAATGAAGTTCACGTTAGCGAATTCACGTTTTGTTCAATATCCTTTAAACTGGGTTCTCCCTACAGAAAAAAAAGGGAACGTCATGATTTTTTTTTTACATATTCTTCCTTAGATATTTCTTTGAGGAAAATTCTTCTAGCCTTCAGTTTATTTTCTGGCTATTTTACTACTACTACTACTACTACTACTACTACTACTACTACTACTACTACTACTACTACTACTAATAATAATAATAATTATTATTATTATTATTATTATTATTATTATTAGTCCTGTCGCGTTATGTTTCATCAGATATATTTCCTTTTATTTCAAATCCACGCACATTGTCACGTCCTTAAAGTTGGAAGTTACATGGGCTGTACTGTGGTTTACATTCCATCTTATCAGGGCTGGTACTAGCAGTAGACTAACTAGGCAGACACATGTCTCAGACAAAGTATGTCTGCTAACATGTTTCCTAAAGTATGTCTGCTAACATGCTTCCTAAAGTATGTCTGCTAACATGTTTTCTAAAGTATGTCTACTAACATGTTTTCTAAAGTATGTCTGCTAACATGTTTTCTAAAGTATGTCTGCTAACATGTTTTCTAAAGTATGTCTGCTAACATGTTTTCTAAAGTATGTCTGCTAACATGTTTTCTAAAGTATGTCTGCTAACATGTTTTCTAAAGTATGTCTGCTAACATGTTTTCTAAATATTAACTGCCGCACTCCAGTGTTTCAAATTTTCCTGATGAATGAGCAGAATTGAGAAAGAATAAATGCAGCTGCATATATGAAATTCTTATCACTATTGGTGTTACTACTACTACTACTACTACTTCTACTACTACTACTACTACTACTACTACTACTACTACTACTACTACTTTTGTTGTTGCTGCTATTGCTATTACTACTACTGCTGTTATTGCTGTTATTGCTACTACTACTGCTGTTGCTGCTATTACCACTACTATTGTTGTTGCTGCTATTGCTATTACTACTACTACTGCTGTTGCTGCTATTACCACTACTACTGTTGTTGCTGCTATTGCTATTACCACTACTACTGTTGTTACTGCTATTACAACTACTACTGTTGTTGTTGCTGTTATTACTACTACTACTGTTGTTACTGCTGTTACAACTACTACTGCTGTTATTACTACTACTACTGTTGTTGTCACTGCTATTACAACTACTACTGTTGTTGTTGCTGTTATTACTACTACTACTGTTGTTGCTGCTGTTATTACTACTACTACTGTTGTTGTTGCTGCTATTATTACTACTACTATTAATGTTGCTGCTATTACTACTACTACTACTACTGTTGATACTACTACTAATTCTACTACTACTACATTACTAACTACTACTATTACTGTTGTGTTTGTTGTTGTTGCTGGTGCTACTACTACTTTTGATACTACTACTAATTCTACTACTACTACATTACTAATTACTACTATTACTGTTGTGTTTGTTGTTGTTGCTGGTGCTACTACTACTGTTGATACAGCAACTGCTCTACTACTACTACTGTTGATACTGCTACTGCTTTACTACTACTACTGTTGATACTGCTACTGCTACTACTAATATTACTGCAACTACTACTACTACTATTACTACTATCAGCCATCATGGGAGGGGGGCGAGGGGTGGGGGAGGAAGGCGTCTCTAGTCGATCTATCACCCCGCGGGCTGGAGGATTTTCCCTGTTTTAATTGTGGGACCAGAGGGCTTTGTAAGGACCTGGGATGGATGAAAACAGATAATCCCGGGGGGGGGGGGAGGGGGGAGGTACAACATTTCTCTCGGAGGTCTCTACTATTAGCACAACCACTAGCTTTCTATCTGCTACCATTACTACCGTTTTGGACACTACATCCAGCAATACATCATCATCATCATCATCATCATCACCGACCTTGTTTTCAAGTGCCCCCACCTCTACTTTTCCTCTTCTACTTGTAACGCTTCCGCTAATGATGATGATTACTACGATGATGATGACGACGATGAAAATGATCTATGGTACGCCGAGGAAACCCCCCCACCCCACCCCTCCCCCAACCCGCAAAAAAAAATCAGTCATCTTTGTTTACCAACAGTTAAAAATAACTACAGAGCGAATACAATTTTATCGTTTATCTCAGATATTACACGCGAGAAATTCAAACAGTGTCTTCGATCCATTATGTTCTATAGAACAAACAGTGCGACTTCAGGAACAATTAGAAAAGCATCGGAGAAATGGCAGACAAGATCTTTCATCCTTGAAAATTATATTGACTAAAGAGCTACCAATAGGAACTATGTAATTTCGACTTCTTGTATGAGATATGTGTATGGATTTTTGCTTCAGTGTGGTACAAGCCGGGCGCTAGACTTGAGGTATCGTTAAGACGGAGTTGTGGAGTAAGTGTGTGCAAGCAAGGTACCTTCATAAATGATATGCTAGAAAGCTATTTTACTCATCATCATCATCATCATCATCATCATCATCATCGTCGTCGTCGTCGTCGTCATCATCATCATCATCATCGTCGTCATCATCGTCGTCGTCGTCATCATCATCATCATCGTCATCATCATCACGCCGCCTTCAACATTTCAAGTACCGATGACTAAGTTCATCATTCTTCTGTATGGATCGTAAATCTTGATTTTTCATACTCTTCACGTGCCTGTTCACTTTACGCTAAGTTGTCGTTAATTTTGTCTCTCATTTTGTAAACATTTTGTAAACATTTTGTAAACATTTTGTAAACATTTCATTATATCCCTTTTTTTTTTGTGTTCCATTTTTATTTCAATTTCGCACGTTTCTTATAAAATAAAACAACTAAAGAAACTGTGGAGAGGAATAAACAGATTTTTAAGGGCGTGCATCTTTCCCATCGCAACATATGCCTGTGAGACCTGGACACTTAACAAAACAGCTGAGAAACGCATAAATGCCTTTGAATGTAAATGCTACAGAAGAGTTCTTCAAATATCATGGACACAAAAAAGAACAAATATATCTATACTACAAGAACTTAATATTGAAGAAGGCTGGCTAGTAAAGAGGATTAAAGAGAGAAAACTTAAATATTTTGGACATATTAATCGTCATGATAATCCAGAGAAGACCGTCTTGGAAGGGTACATAATGGGAAAGAGAAAGAGAGGAAGACCAAGGCGAAGATGGCCACAAGACATCGTTGATGATCTGTGAATAGACGCATCAGCAGCAGGCCATCTTGCTTACAACCGGGAGGCCTATACAGGAGAGCTGTTAGGGAGGCAAAGTTCCGCAAGAGACATCCAAATTACTGGCTCACTTTTCTTATTAAGTTTCATTTGAATGTTTTGTTCACGGGACAAATTAATTACAACCGAAGAAAGAGAAATATAAAAGGGCACAGCCATTATGATGGCGCTTCTCGTGTCTTGGCGCGGGTCAAGGTTAACAAGCATCTCCAGGTCTGTCATTAATTGTCTGGAATAATCGGGCAGCAGTTACTTCTGACCTTGTTTTTGTTGCAAGATCTTGCATTTTCGTTTTCTGTCTTCAGTTCTGTCCTCTTCAATTTCCTCTTCAGTTGACGAAATAACGTTAAACACAATCGCCACTCGTTCGCCATTTCCTCTCCCGTCACAAAGGTATTCTCTCCTAGTAAACTTTACCAATATCCTTACTTCTCAGCTCACTGACGTCTCTAGAAGTTCGCCATCTTTTTTAAAACTTCGCAGGGGTAATTTTCGCGAAAAAATTGTCCTGACCGTTTCCATTGTAATCTTTTCTCAACTTTTCTGTTCACAGTTGGACATAGTATGATGATGACGATGATGATGATGATGATGAGGTTTTTTTTTTCTGGAAATATAGCTAAGTGCATCTGATAAGTTGGAGATGATGCCAGAATATTGTTAGGAAAAAAAAAACTTGTCATCAGGACCGTTAGAGTTTCTGCATTTCGATTGTATGAAGCCCTACAAGTGATCTAATTTACAATTTGAATGTCAGAATGAAAGAACAAAAATATATATAATAAAAATTATTTATATATATTCCAGCTGGTTCTTGATCCTACAATTATCCTACAATTTTCTTCTGTCACTCTCTATTTTGTGCCAGAGAAGAGAAAGTAGAGATAGTCTGAGGCTGATATTTGATAGAGAAAGGACCGAGTTTTCTAGAGAAGAAATCAACCAATTTTAACAGACTGTAACACAAGCTGGATAAATCTGAAACAAGTGACAGCTTTTTAATTGTTCTCAACGCTAAGTGTGATATGTAAAGTAGTGATGACTCAAAGCAAGATTAGAATGGTGATATGTATGTAGTGATGATTCAAAGAAAGATTAGAGTGAAAGAAGTTTCAGTTATCAGCTCTGATTTCTATTTTGTTCTAAGTGCTGGCGCAGGAGAATGAGTGGACACAATAATTAGTGTATAAGTATAAAACGACTATGTAGCTGTACTGTGTAACTATACTATGTAGCTGTACTATGAAACTATTCACAACTCTGTGCTTGTTAAGTAATAAAGCTGTTCCTACTTTTTTCCTGGTTTATACATTTACGAGAATGAGTGGGTACTTTAATCTTGTCTTGTCTTGTCTTCTTCCTCGTATACCTTTCGGTGTTGAGGGAACAAATAAACGTCTTGACATGGCTCGACGATTTGCTTCATATAATGGGATATTTAATGCTTCTGTAACTTCCTATCTCCATCTCCTGTGTAGGTGGCCTCTTCCTCTGTTACCTACAAATCTTAGTGTGAATATTGTCTGTGATATGCTGTCTGATGTTTCTGGATATAATGTAATACTGGTGTAACTCCAACCTCTGCCCTGGTGGTGTCATTTCTTATTTGGTCTCTATTTTTCTCTCATTTAGACTTCTCATTCTCCTTAAACATCTTATTTCTGTCGTGATGATTTCCCTTTTGTTCTTGGCTGTATTTTCCATGCTTGACATTGGTAGCATAGAGTTGGGAGGAAAATTGTGGTGTACAGTGCTCTTTTTGTTTCAGTTGTGATATGTTTGTTACAGTAAATGCAAAAACTACTATGCCCTGCAGCAATAGAGTCCGAGTAGAATTCACGAGGTGGAAAATTATAGTGTCAGTTCTAATTTTTGAATTTGTTGAAACAAAGGATAATGAGTTACTTCGTTTTAGCAGAGACGACCTATGGTGATACCATGGACGATAAAGCACGTATGCAACAAAACTAGATAACTGCACTCACCTTCTACAGCACGGCGTTACAACTTAAAAACTACTCAGCGCTGACTTAGGGAGGCTGAGACAGTCTGAATCAAGCTTTGTAAGTGTCTCCAGGCCTCTTCGCTTACCTGTGGTAACATGATAAAAAAACAGATAAGTACATGAAGAAATAAAGTGACCACTTACAGCAAGGAATGACATATCATCTACGAATATAGCCCGCCTGACATACCATCTACGAATATAGCCCGCCTGACATACCATCTACGAATATAGCCCGCATTAAACGCTTGTTTAAGTTCCAGGATTGAACCTACCTTCACAGGCCACGATCCAGCTGAACGAGTATAAAAGAAATGGCGATGTTTTGTGAATTGAAAAATATGGATGTGGTTTGTCATGTTTTAGATGTTCTCATTTCAGATTTCTGCATGCACATTCTAAATATTTATCAGGTTTTCTTGTAAGAACACCTTTGGTGTAATAGCGATAATATCAACGACAATTTTTTTTTATTCTTAGCGATAATATCGACGATAAATTCTTATTATTTGATATAATATCGATCATAATTTTTTTATTAGCGATAATATCGACGTTATTATTAGAGATAATATCGATCATAATTTATATTATTTGCGATAACATCGACGATAATTTTTTATTATTTGTGACAACATCGACGATTTTTTATTGCTAGTGATAACACTGACGATAATTTTATTATTAGAGGTAACATGGACGGAGTAAATGTCACACTTGAACCCACACAGGGAGGCACCCAACCACCAACTCTCGTAGACCCTGCTGTCAGACATCGAGTCCCTGGACGAGGGCCAGTTGACCAAATAACTTTTAGGATCTTAACTCAGGCTATCCATACCTCTTGGGGTTATGGGAAACCAAGTGGTGGGAGTATGGGAAACCAAATGATGGGAGTATGGGAAACTAAGTGATGGGAGTATGGGAAATCAAGTGATGGGAGTATGGGAAACTAAGTGATGGGAGTATGGGAAACTAAATGATGGGAGTATGGGAAACCAAGTGATGGGAATATGGGAAACTAAGTGATGGGAGTATGGGAAACCAAGTGATGGGAATATGGGAAAATAAGTGATGGGAGTATGGGAAACTAAGTGATGGGAGTATGGGAAACTAAGTGATGGGAGTATGGGAAATCAAGTGATGGGAGTATGGGAAACAAAGTGATGGGAGTATGGGAAACCAAGTGATGGGAGTATGGGAAACTAAGTGATGGGAGTATGGGAAACTAAGTGATGGGAGTATGGGAAACTAAGTGATGGGAATATGGGAAACCAAGTGATGGGAGTATGGGAAACCAAGTGATGGGAGTATGGGAAACAAAATGATGGGAGTATGGGAAACCAAGTGATGGGAGTATGGAAAACTAAGTGATGGGAGTATGGGAAACTAAGTGATAGGAGTATGGGAAACTAAGTGATGGGAATATGGGAAACCAAGTGATGGGAGTATGGGAAACTAAGTGATAGGAGTATGGGAAACCAAGTGGTGGGAGTATGGGACTCCCTCTCTAAACATTTTTTGTAAAAATTGTTGTTGTTAGATTAGAATTATTTTTCTACAGGTTTGCTCTTAGCTGTCTGTGTGTTCAAATCAAACCAATCTGTTGAAGTCTTTTAAAGTCATGCTTGTGCCCAGGAGAAGAGACGCTGATGATGGTTTCGACAGTCTGGCGAAGGAGCTGTCTGGGTCATACTAGTCAGTTTATAGAAGGTATGTAACTGTACAAGGGTAAGAATCTCTTAAATAGGTGGACTGTCCAGGTGAAATGTTCATTGATCACGAAGTAAGACAGACAACCACAAAACACTTTCTTACTAGGAGGATACCAAAAAAAATAAAAGCTGTCTATGTTTTGTATCTTTTTCGTGTTTTTATCTGTTGTGATTTTTTTGTATGTGATCCTTGAAAAAGGCTTTTTCCCATAAATATTAGATTGTTGTTTGTTCTTCATTTATATATACTCATCTTGCTGCCAATTTTCCTCACTCTTTCTATCGTTTCGTAAAACTAAACCATACACCTCCGTCTACTTTCATTACTAGAACCAGTTTTACCGCAGTCATCATTTGATTTATCTCTCACAATAATCGCAAACAGCTGTGTACAAAATCTTACAAGAAAGAAAGAAAGAAACTGAATGCAGAAAATGTGCATCTTTCAGCTGACACTTTACATTCAAAATCAACGAGAAGTGGATAGGAAGAGAGGGACTGTAAGGGGACAAAAATAGCGCACACAGAAAATAGAAGATACTTTTATACATATCATGGGGAAAATGTGCAAGACAGACTCTCTCTCTCTCTCTCTCTCTCTCTCTCTCTCTCTCTCTCTAGGGGTCATACACGTTCAGACTGCACACATGGTTTCGCCGAAAGTAGCCAACCCCTGGCAGACCTGGACCTGTGTATGATAAACCCACGGCCAAACCCACGGCTAAACCCACGGCTAAACCCACGGCTAAACACACGGATATAAACCCACGGACGTCCGAAAATCAATCAGGGTCTGATTTTTGTCACTTAGATCCAGGGTCAAGGTAACCATATTGGAAAAATGTGGGGCTTAAAAGTCAAAATTAACAAAAGTAGACTCCAAAATGTAAAAGAAAATTGAATTTTAGTCCTGTTGGATATAAAAAAACTTGAACATTATTTGCTGGAAGAGTGGAAGTAACTTTAGTTACTCTTCCACACACTAGACTAGGCGGAACTTTTAAAATAAACGGTGATTTCCCTTTTCCTTTTCACATGATGAAACCGTGGATAAGACCGAAGGCATAAACCTATGATAACATGCCCAAGCGCATAAGGCAACCTGTCTCTCTTATCACGGACTCTCTAATCTGAGTCTCCTAGCAGTGAAGCTATGGCCATGGCAGGTGAGGTCATGTTTCGTCTGTGCTTATGATCGTTATGGATACTCAGACCGAACCGACCTCATAGTGTGTGATAATGTATTGTGTAATATGCTGTAATGTGGATTTATGTGGATTTATGTCATTTGCGTATTGATATAGAGATTCTGTGTGATTCATGGTGATTATCGTTATATTGGATGGGCAGATGTCTGATTCAGTATTATGCCCTCATTCATATGGATATTATATATGCTGCAATGTATATCAGGAGACATGGAGGTGGGGCACAACAGGACAACTGTGTGATTTCAGCCCATTAGCACATAGTGATTCATGAAGAGGTGGAGGTGTGTCAAAGCAGCGCCAGCTGTGTGATTTCAGTGCATTATCACAATTGCAATTTGTATAGAATAGGGAGGTGGGTCATAGCATGGCAGTGGCAACTGCATGTGAGAAGTGCATAGGCACATAGTGATTCGTGGAGATAAAGAGGTGTATTATGGCAGCAGTGGCTGCATTGGTTAAAAGTGCGATGGCACAATTAGATTTATGGTGTATATTACTTCTGGGGCCAGAAGAGCACAGGACCACTGGTCCATCATTTTAGTTAATGTTTAGATGAGAGTTTAATCCACTGTATTGATATCATGCCTTTGTTACTATCATGATGACATGTCTTGTATGTCCTGTGCATGTAATGTCAGTTGTGGTGTTATTATGATATATGTAGTCAGAATGAATAAAATGGTTGTATATTTAATTTGCCGACTTGGTAATTATGTGTTGCATGTTGATGTAATGTGTATGCATTAATGTATAACGATGCAAACTGGCATACAGTATGCCAGGAGGGGAGAACCTGGGTTGGTGGTCACGAGAGGGAAGCTAAATCTTGGCCAAGTAGTACGGTAGTATAAAGCCACGGGAATGTTTTGAACAGCTGGGTAATCTATTTTATCCCATCCCTTTTATCTATAAAAATGTAACTTATGCAGCAGCAAAGTTTACAGAAACTCCAGGTACCCATTTTTATGAGGCTAGGCTGACTCCGGTAATGGTCAGTCCGACAAACTTTTACTCGAATGTGAAATCGAACCAGGGACCTTCTGATCGGCAGGCGAGTAAACTAACCACTACACCACCGCGATATTTCACCACGGACTGCCTCACTTATAAAAAATCGCTACCCTCTTTTCACATTCTTCTGTTCGTGTATAGTTTTATAATGTGACATTCCAAGAGCGATTGTAGTTTTATAATGTGCCATTCCAAGGGCGAGTAGAGTTTTATAATGTGGCATTCCAAGGGCGAGTAGAGTTTTATAATGTGGCATTCCAAGGGCGAGTAGAGTTTTATAATGTGGCATTCCAAGGGCGAGTAGAGTTTTATAATGTGCCATTCCAAGGGCGAGTAGAGTTTTATAATGTGCCATTCCAAGGGCGAGTAGAGTTTTATAATGTGCCATTCCAAGGGCGAGTATAGTTTTATAATGTGCCATTCCAAGGGCGAGTATAGTTTCATATGTGGCATTCCAAGGGCGTAACTCAGATTCACTAGGTTAAAAATAGATACAAGAAATAATACTAGCGTGACGTAGAGCTTGAAGTTTCGAATGAATACAGGTAGCAGCAACAATGACAGAAGTAATGAATCAACTGGAGAATAAAAGACAATAGAAGGTACAGGTAGGCTAAGCTCTGTCAAGTTTAGAGCTCGGCAAGTTCTAGTTTTATTGTGAGATTCAGTCTTCATTATCGTAAATGTAGCATTAAGGCACCTTCATATTTTACACAAAGTTGAGTTACCATATTGATGCCAACAAAGGACGTTTCTTTTAGCTGAGATACTGACAAGTATTCTTAATGAATCTGAGAATATTGCTCTCAGAAAGAGACCTGGGAATACAAAAAAAAGGAAGTGTTATTACATATATCGTATTTCCCGTCATATAACTCTCACCGACGTATATTCGCACGTATAGTTTGGCAAGAATTATTTAACAAAAGTTTTTTAAAAAGTTTTCCATGAACTCTCTTCATGACCTTCACACAACAGGGTTTGTGCCCTAGTCTGTACGCCTCTGGATACTCTAATACCTGGACCGAGAAGGGTCATAAGTGATCAGGTGTCTGTCCAGTACAGGTAATCGCCATATACCAAGGCCTACTGAGACCTAATCATCGAGGTATAGGACGCAGGGTGATTTGTGGAACAGTTTGTTTACAGAAAAAGTGACAGGAATTACGCTCTACTAATCTAAACAAAAAACTAAACAGCTAAGATACAAAAAGGCGGTAAGGCATTCATAAAAGACGTTTCATTCAGCCAATGTAACACAGTGCCTTGTAAGTTATGATTGAAGTATTATTATAGCCTTGTACTTGTATATTAGGATAGTATTACTGTTACTAATATTATTAATATTATTATTACTATTAACGTTTTTTTTATTATAGTTATGATTATTATTGATAAGTGGAAAGTAGTTACGAAAAGATGGAAAATTTGAGAACTGGATCGAGAGGAACACTCCCACAGTATTAGTAGTATTATAATAGAATTAAGTAAATACTTAGAAATACTAGACGCTGACAATGAATACGGATAGAGACTTACTCAGATAACAATAGTACATATGGAGACAGACAGACGGACCCCGTGTAAACAGAAGTGGACTACTAATCTATAACAGGGAAACTGAGAGAGAGAGAGGGGGGGGGCAACTATAACAGGGAAACTGAGAGAGAGAGAGGGGGGCAACTATAACAGGGAAACTGAGAGAGAGAGGGTAACTGTGACAGGGAAACTGAGAGAGAGAGGGTAACTGTGACAGGGACACTGAGAGAGAGAGAGGGGGGGCAACTATAACAGGGAAACTGAGAGAGAGAGGGTAACTGTGACAGGGAAACTGAAAGAGAGAGAGGGGGCAACTATAACAGGGAAACTGAGAGAGAGAGGGGGGGCAACTATAACAGGGAAACTGAGAGAGAGAGGGTAACTGTGACAGGGAAACTGAGAGAGAGAGAGGGGGGCAACTATAACAGGGAAACTGAGAGAGAGAGGGTAACTGTGACAGGGACACTGAGAGAGAGAGAGGGGGGCAACTATAACAGGGAAACTGAGAGAGAGAGAGGGGGGGCAACTATAACAGGGAAACTGAGAGAGAGAGGTAACTGTGACAGGGACACTGAGAGAGAGAGAGGGGGGGCAACTATAACAGGGAAACTGAGAGGAGAGGGGTAACTGTGACAGGGACACTGAGAGAGAGAGGGGGGCAACTATAACAGGGAAACTGAGAGAGAGAGGGTAACTGTGACAAGGACACTGAGAGAGAGAGGGGGGGCAACTATAACAGGGAAACTGAGAGAGAGAGGGTAACTGTGACAGGGAAACTGAGAGAGAGAGAGGGGGGGCAACTATAACAGGGAAACTGAGAGAGAGAGAGGGGGGGCAACTATAACAGGGAAACTGAGAGAGAGAGGGTAACTGTGACAGGGAAACTGAGAGAGAGAGGGTAACTGTGACAGGGAAACTGAGAGAGAGAGAGGGGGGCAACTATAACAGGGAAACTGAGAGAGAGAGGGTAACTGTGACAGGGACACTGAGAGAGAGAGAGGGGGGCAACTATAACAGGGAAACTGAGAGAGAGAGGATAACTGTGACAGGAAACTGAGAGAGAGAGGGGGGGGCAACTATAACAGGGAAACTGAGAGAGAGAGGGTAACTGTGACAGGGAAACTGAGAGAGAGAGGGGGGGCAACTATAACAGGGAAACTGAGAGAGAGAGAGGGGGGGGGCAACTATAACAGGGAAACTGAGAGAGAGAGGGTAACTGTGACAGGGAAACTGAGAGAGAGAGGGTAACTGTGACAGGGAAACTGAGAGAGAGAGGGTAACTGTGACAGGGAAACTGAGAGAGAGAGGGTAACTGTGACAGGGAAACTGAGAGAGAGAGAGGGGGGCAACTATAACAGGGAAACTGAGAGAGAGAGGGCAATTATAACAGGGAAAGTGAGAGTGAGGGCAACTATAACAGAGAAAGTGAGAGTGAGGGCAACTATAACAGGGAAACTGAGAGTGAGGGCAACTATAACAGAGAAACTGAGAGAGAGGGCAACTATAATAGGGAAACTGGGAGTGAGGGCAACTATAACAGGGAAACTGAGAGAGAGAGAGAGCAACTATAACAGGGAAACTGAGAGAGAGAGAGCAACTACAACAGGGAAACTGAGAGAGAGAGAGAGAACAACTATAACAGGGAAACTGAGAGAGAGGAGGGGGCAACTATAACAGGGGAACAGAGAGAGAGAGGGCAACTATAACAGGGAAAATGAGAGTGAGGGAACTATAACAGGGAAACTGAGAGAGAGGGCAACTACAATAGGGAAACTGAGAGTGAGGGCAACTATAACAGGGAAACTGAGAGAGAGAGAGAGAGAGCAACTATAACAGGGAAACTGAGAGAGAGCAACTATAACAGGGAAACTGAGAGAGAGAGAGAGAGAGAAAGAGCAACTATAACAGGGAAACTGAAATAGGGAAAACGGCCTTCTCTCTTTCCCTCTCAACTTTCACTCTTCTCAAACATTCAACGTAGAACAAGCTTACTATGCACATAACATTCGCAAGTTAACATTTAAGACAGCTAAACATTTTACATTCAGTCTTATATCCTCACAGTGAACTTTGTGTGAAGTAATTAACTATATTCTGTTGTAAGTAATTAACTCTACTATCTATTCTATGTAATTATTTCCACATTCTTACAAATTCATACCGCGACAGAAGTTACAAACATTAATGGAATTATGATGAAAGATACCAGAGAGGGTGGGTACATGAACTGACAGACAAAGACAGACAAGCAGTCAAATAGACAGACAGACAGACAGACAGCTGACAGACTGACAGACAGACAGACAAACAGACGGACAGATAGTAATCGAAGAAGTGAGTAAGGAATAGTGACAATTTATTTTGTGATTTAGGTACTTAGTCCTCACGAAAGGTCAACCCCTGACCTGAAACCAATCCGAAATAACACTTCAGGTGCAGGTACTAAATCCCAGGATAGAATCCCTAATCTCACCGAGTAATCCCCGGAGATATTCCAAAACTCACGCCTCATACCCAGCTACTCAATATCAAATACAACGACAGATGTTGTTGAACATGTTTGACCAGCTTTTCAGAAGATAGCGGCCTTCTTAAAAATGCTTTTGACCGGACGAAACATTCCCATTAAAAAAACAGCGTACACAGTAGGCCCAGCGGGCAAGTTACCCGCCCGGGTACGTTTGCTTGTCAAAGTATTGACGTGTTTGGTCTATAATTTATGGACAGGAAATTAGATGTCTCCATCACTTTTTTGTCCCCCCTCCTTCCCTTTAAATAGGAGAACGTTAACCAAATTGTTTTTTAATATAATTAGTGAAAGTTTAGAGCACTAGTCTGTCACCATCTTTTTCTTTTGTGTGTGTATTGGTTGGCACCAATGTTTTATGTTTCGCTCATGCGTAACTTCAGTTTCAATCTTGTCCTAGTGCTCACCTGTCGTACGAGGGCAAATCAATAAATAATTCGGAAATCCACACAGACAGAAAACAATTGACAATTCACTGATCATCTTTCGGCGGTGTGTAGCAACACCACTTGGAGAGAAATTTAAAAAAACGGCTCTATCCCAGCAGGACGCGGTTGTTTAACGGCAACCACGTGCTAAACAGAAAGGAACAAGTCACCATTTTCCGTCTCTGAACAGGACACAGCCGACTGCGAAGTCATGTGTATACAGAGTTTAAGGTTGGTACTACTAATCTATGTACATGTGCCCTGGTGCCCCAAACTGTGGAACATATCCTCCAGAACTGCACCAACTATGAGACACTGAGAAATAATTACTGGCCCAGTGAAACTACTAAAGAAGATAAGCTGTACGGTTCCATACATGAGTTACAAAAAACAGTGAAATTTGTAAAAGAGACAGGACTGCAGATATAGAGAGACAGTGCGAACGAAGAAGAAGGAGAAGAACGGCAACCATTTTAATATGGCGAGTGTGCTACATTCATGTGCATGAGAAGAACAGCATGAAGTTGTGGGTTTTCTGTGGTACAAAGGACTATAAGCAGATGAAGTGCATAAAGAAATGCTTAAAGTGTGCAGTTAAAAATATATGTCAAGAAAAGCCGCGTATAACGAGCCAGAAATGCAATAACGGACAAAACAGCAGCACAGGCAGCGAGCGCCAAGGTTGTCCCATGGAGGTCACAACCGAGGCCACAACTCAGCGTGTGGAAGAGATGACCCGTGCTGACCGACGTGTGTCCATAGACAACGTAGCTGGTAATGCGGATTGCTCACATGGAGCTGCCTGCAACATCACGCATGACCGGCTAAAACTCCATTAAGCTTGCCCACGATGGGACCCACACCAGTTGTCTGGCAAAAAAATATAAAAGCTGAACAGAATTGGCTTGTCCATGTAGCGCCTCATGCAGTATAATACAGAAGGGGAGGACTTCATCAAAAGAATTGTTACAGGGGACGAGTCTTGGGTCCGCCAGTTTCAACCGGAGTGGAAACGAGCCTCCATGGAATGGAAATACCCCTCCGAGGGCTCCGTGGATTGGAAACACCCTTCCACCCCAGTCATCAAAAAAGTTCAAGGTTATCCCATCAGCACACATGGTTATAATAAGCAGTTTTTTGTAACTCACATAGCGCCATATTGGCTGAATTCCAGGCGTATGACGAAGCTGTTAATGCCATCTCATATTTGGGAACCTTGAAGAAACTATGGCACGGTTTGCTGACGAATCAGCCTAATCACATTTTAACAGGCACGAGCACTGAAACGAACATTGTTGCTGTTCTGTTTAGTAGGGTGTTGAAGCGTTCAATTGTTCTCTTTCTCTACTGATCAGCTGTCCCTTAGGTGTATAGCAGTATTCGTGTAACAATGATAGTAAGGGCATTATTATAGGTTTTTCCTTTTCAATTTTCTCCTGTTGGATCCTTTGAGAAGGTCACGTGGGCTGCAAAACCCGTGACAGGAAATTGTAGGGGCAATGCTGAGTCCGTGGAGTTTGAGTCTTGGTTTGAACGTGTAACTGTGTGGACGTGTTTTGTCGAGCTGTGTGATGTCTTCGTGGAACAGATGAACATTTTAGTTGTACGTATGAATGGACTGGCCACATGGCAGGGATAACCAGCCGGCAGTCGAATTTAATGTTATTTTCATCAGCATTATCATCATTCCATCAATAAATGTTCCAAGTCACCGTTACCCAGGATTTACTTGAGTATCTTTACCAGTTGTCGTCACGTGAGGTTTTGAACGAGCTTGGATGAGAAGTATGTCTGGAACAGTATGTAACTAATCCAGCAGGTGAGAGTGAGAGCTGGAATTATGTGTGTAACTAGTCCAGTAACCTCAACTCTCGAAGAGCAAGATGGAAGTCGACCCTGATATTCACGTGCGTATCGTGAATCAGCACAACTTATGTCGACATGGCCTAGCTAACGAGTGTCATATACACAGCAAAGTATGTGTCACCAAAAGATTACCCTATTATTTCAAGATGCACCACGGCAAAATCTATTATACGCGTCCTTATTGCACTCTCACATCCTGTGCTGAAGTTACCTGTCATCTGCTTTGTAAATTTGTAGCTGGTTTTCATGAGTCGTTTGTGTATGCTGCTGTCTCTGCTGTTTCTGCTAAGTTGTCATAGTATTGACGTTTATCTTGACGGCATGATTCCTTCACTTCTTTCTCTTTTTGTACATAATTACTTAAAACTTGTTCTTTTAGTCTGTTATTTGGTGTTCAGTAATTTTTTTTTCTTGATTTCATTTCTTTGCTCTATCTTTTCCCACCTGGTCTTGCTTATCCATTCCTCTTTTCTCCTTTTCTGATATCCCAGCACCGTTTTTGCTGTTTCCTGTAATGGTTTAATGAACTCTGGTGTGGACATTCCTGTTTTGTCTTGTAGGACATTAAAATGGTTCTTAAGTACCATCAATAATTCATTTACTCTTTGCTGGTCTTTCTGTTTTGTTATATCAAAGCGTTCTTTTCTTGGTTCTCCGATTTTGGCTTTAATTTTCATCTACCAGAAGTTTGTAGTCACTTCCTACAAATGCTCCTTTCCTTGCTCGTACATCTTGTAGTGACCGTTTCTACGTGTTTGTCAGTATGTGATCAATTTAGTTTTCTGTTGTTATGTTTAGGAGCCTCCAAGTTACTTTATGGATGTTTTTATGTTGGATAATTGTCACCACCCCCCCCCCCACCACCACCACCACCGAAGGTCATCATGTTTTAGTCGCAAAACTTACACAGTCTTTCTCCGTTTTTATTTATTTCTCCAATTAACTTCCCATGATTATTCTTCTATCTTCATTTCCCTCTCCTACTTTCACGTTGAGTTCGCCCAAGGTGAGTAGCATATCACGTTTATATGTTTCTACTGTGGCTTAGAGGCTGTTGTAAAATTCTTTTTTTAAATTTCTCTTCAGGTGCTTCTGTTAGTGTATAACAAACTATAACAAACATCTTTGGGAATCTTGAGTTGAAGCGTGCATATGACAATCTCTCATTTATAGGGGTCCATTTCAGCAATGCTCTTGATGTTTCTTTCGTTATAATCAATGCAATCCTCCTTCATGATTATCTTATTTACCTGACCATATTACTGTATCTTCTGTGTGCTGTGTTGTTAATTTCCTTCTGCATTGTCCTGTCCATCTTGCCTCTTGTACCCCTAATATGTCTAGTTTGTATCTGTGCATTTCCTTGATGATTTGTGCTAGTTTTCCAGTCTGATAAAGTGTTTTTACATTCCAGCGGTCTATTTACATCTTGTGTTTAAGACTTCCAAAGGCTGGGGACTTCAAGGGACTAGGGACTTCAAGGAGCTGGGGACTTCCAGAGGCTGGGGACTTAAAGGGATTGGGGACTTCAAGGGCCTGGCGACTTCAAGGGGCTGGGGACTTCAAGGAACTGGAGACTTCAAAGGGCTGGGGACTTCCAGAGGCTGAGGACTTCAAGGGGCTACTCGGAACTACTCGAGATGTATATATATACACGCACAAGTATACTGGTGAGAAGTAAAGTCGGGACACCCTGTGGAGTCTATGCTTGATTCCGGGAAAAGAAAATCGTTTCTAGGACGACAGTTGACATCTTTAATTCAACAGTCAAGTTCAAGCGATCTTCTACCATGACTGAGCAGTAACGCCGATTATGAATGGTGAGCCCATCATTCATGAATGTCATGACACGTAAAGTCGTCACTTTTCTTTTAGCTCTCAGAACATAGTGCGTCCGCAGTGGTCCGCATTTACTATCATTATGGGAGTTAAAAAGTGACTGGTGCATCTGTTGCTTATTTAAATCAAAATTTACCAAACATTATGGCTGGTGCGAGGAGTGTGTGAGAGAAAAGAACAAATAAAGAATGTTTACTTAGAATATAAAACTACAAGAAAACAAAATAAATAAAATAATAGCAGGAACGTAGATGCTAAATTGGACAGAAAAACCTGACGGAATAGCCAGACCCGAAGGTCTCAGTCAGATGAATGTAAATGTAAGAGAAAATGAAAAAAACGAACAAGAAATAATTTGTATTAAGGCGTCAGGTGAGCAGTTTGAAGTTAAATCAACAGCAGCATTACCATCACTTGTACGTAGAGATGAGTAGAGGTTTTGGGAGAAGGATATAGTTGAAGAAAGCGAGGCTGTACGTGAATGGATCTTACGTGGATGTGCATATATCTCAAGGTTCTGTGTCGTTTTTACAATGTCAGTTTTAATGAGTATGGCAAATTGTAGGTTCTGTGTCGTTTTTTACAATGTCAATTTTAGTGAGTATGGCAAATTGTAGGTTCTGTGTCGTTTTTTACAATGTCAGTTTTAGTGAGTATGGCAAATTGTAGGTTCTGTGTCGTTTTTTACAATGTCAGTTTTAGTGAGTATGGCAACTTGTAGGTTCTGTGTCGTTTTTTACAATGTCAGTTTTAGTGAGTATGGCAACTTGTAGGTTCTGTGTCGTTTTTTACAATGTCAGTTTTAGTGAGTATGGCAAATTGTAGGTTCTGTGTCGTTTTTTACAATGTCAGTTTTAGTGAGTATGGCAAATTGTAGGTTCTGTGTCGTTTTTTACAATGTCAGTTTTAGTGAGTATGGCAAATTGTAGGTTCTGTGTCGTTTTTTACAATGTCATTTTTTTTTGAGTATGGCAACTTGTAGATTCTGTGTCATTTTTTAGAATGTCAGTTTTAGTGAGTATGGCAACTTGTAGATTCTGTGTCGTTTTTTACAATGTCAGTTTTAGTGAGTATGGCAACTTGTAGGTTTTGTCGACCTTTCATATTAGCCAGTCCACATAGCAGAGTCAGCAAAATGTTGTCGGGGCGGTGTGCAAAAAATTGGAAATATAGGGAAGTAATAATATTGTTACAAATATCAAACAAGAGATGCCTTGTCCCATTTATTATTCCTAATATTTTTTACGTGTTTGTCAAAAAGGAGACAATATAGAAAAGAAAAGAAGAGGGAAGTGGAAAAAACGACATAAAGAGCTCTGTAAAGTCACTGAATGTACAATTTGTGTGTATACATTTTTGATATTTTCTGTCTCAGATAAGATGACCCTTAAACTGTATACTCTCCCCTCCCCACCCCCCCCCCCCACCCACCCCCCCACCCCCCCACGTGATTTGCACACAGAAATGAATCTGATGACTATAACTATCAACGTCATGGACTTTTTACTGTGAGATGATAACCGCACCCAGACACACCCATCTTGAACCCAAGAAAATTTCATATGCACAATTATATTTTGGGTGAAGAGCACGAGAAAGATGGACAGACAGTGAAAATATGGACAAGCGTACAGATATATTTAAAATGATTAGTTACAAGTTACTTTGACCGAAATTCCCAGGTCTCTAATTCTCCATCATCTTCGCAGACGTATCTCAAAGTTGTTTAGGATGCAATATTTGCATTGTCCCACCCCTTCTCTTAACTCCCACTTATGTGAATTTGTTGGGACAAAAGACACAAAACATGGAAATGTTGAAGACAGCGAGATTCCTTACAATTATATTCAAGGACAGAACTTTACTTATGATGATGAGCGAGATGCAATGAACTCTCTTGAGATCTGACACAACAACAGTGGAAAACATGCACGAGATGATCTTCATGTAAAAAAAGTGGCGAAAGACAAAGAAACACGAGATCATAATAAAGATAAAAAGACTTCAAAACTGCGCGTCCTACACACCTCACCTGGGACAGTGTCTACATAGTACTCACTTAATCATGTAGTGCCCAGTATGTTAAATTCCACACCATGACATTTCTTGTACACACAAAGCCCTAAAACCTCTTCAGCTTCATAATGCCCAAATCTTATAACACTACATATGGGAAAACTCAAATATTACTGTAATTCTGCATCATAGTCATCAATAATTTGGACACATTAGCCATTTACCAATTTCTAATACACTCACTATTCTGTCTTATGGACAATGAAAAGAAGAAATGCACATAAGTTTTAGAACAGCTCCAAGTGTAACGTGAATTTCTCAAAGAAATAAAGATGAAGAAAACAAAATACTCTGGCCATATAAAAAGACATAGCAGTATACTGAAGACCGTACTAGAAGGAAAAGTGGAAGGAAAAAGAGCAAGAGGAAGACCAAAGATGTAGATGGGGAGATAGCATACGAGAATGGACGGGATACAGCCCGGCTGAGTGCATCATCAAGGCGAGGGAGCGAGGGAGCTGGAGATTCATTACCTCCACCTTCGTTCCGAGAAAACACAGGGTGATGAAGATGAAGATGATGATGACGACGATGATGATGATGATGATAGCATCCAATAGCTCAAATTTACTGACTGAATACGCGGGGTATACCAGTAACAAAAGACTTAGACCAGGCAGTCAAAGACAAGAACTTCGAAATAGGAGACATTCTCTCCACCCTGGTCATATCTGTGTAACTACTTGTACTTGCACGAACTCCCTGTAACTGCGAGCTGTTGTTCTTTGCAGCCGATGCTGTGGAGATGTTGAGGCACAGCATTGTGTCGGCGTGGGAGCGGGTTATGGCGGCTACTTTTTCAGTCCCGGAGTACAGCTAAAAAGCACGGGGTGTGCGATGCTTCTTTAGCAGACTCCACCATCATGAGGACTATGGCGATCCCTGCCCCGTTAGCCAGGCTAGGCCTGTTACTGGGGGTACCACGGAGAGGTGGGGCAGGGTCTTGGTCAGATATGGGTCGCTAACCCTGACGCTGGCATATCAGCTATGGGTCACTGATTACATTATCGGGCGCCTTCAAACTCTACATTTCGCTGCCAGAGTCCACCAACAGTCCTTCTTAATGGTTTCTGACAAACCAGAAACCCCAAAACACTTCCCTTACAATTTCCTTTGCCTCGGGTTCGCGACAGAGGGGCGTGTCTCCTTCCCGTGAATAACAGAAGCTATCCAGGCTTCTCGAGTCAGGTGAGATCAACTCAGCTGAGTGACATCTGAACTTAGATCTGACAAAAAGGGAAACAATCCAGAAAATTACATAACCGTTACTCATTCCATATATCAGCCCCATCTATCCATCTACTTGAATCCACAAAGACAGCCGACTGAAATCTAGTCTCAGACCCAAATATCTGTAAAGATAGCTATGGAACAGGAACCGGAGAGCCACACCCATATTTGACTCGCATGTAGCGCGCAACAATTTGTAAACTGCTATTGTTTACTCAGTCACAAAGGTTATTAAACCCTCCCAGAATGTCAATCGCTGCAATCGACTTATGCGGCACGTTCAGTTCACACTGGGTATATCTGGTAGCAAACACCTACCCATCAAGGGTGACATCGTTTCTGTACACCTTATTAAGTATTCATTACAATTTCTTTCTCCGTGTCTTTTTCTCCGCTCTGTTCTCAGAGCTGTCGTCGCAGCTACCAAAGTCAATATTGACAGAGAATTAACGATGCATTAGGATGCTAAATTACCGAAGTATGCGATCGGTTCTGTTCTGCATTCAACACTGTTTGAAGTGTCGCTGTGGTGATAGTTGTTAAAATCGCGTTGGAGGTAACAAATACACTTAGGGTTCCGCGCGTGAGGGTTTAAAGTCCTATTTCTTTTGTTCTTTTATCGTAATGAACCAATTAGCCTAATGTGGCATAAAAGCAGATCTGAAAGTATAGATGAAACATGATCTCTATGCTTCGGTGTTTTAGTAACAGAACAGCAACAGCGACGCGGATTATTTCGCAATAACTGTTGATCGCTCCACTAATTTTATTATCTTTGTCTTCAACATTCTCTTTTCTTCTTCTTCTTCTTCTGTTCACACGGAGCTTTGCTTTAGTTCGCTCTTGAAAACTGTGGCCATTGGGTGCTCTTGGAGAATATGTTCTGGAATATGTGCTCCGCTTCTGGGTCAAAGGCTTCTGTAGGATATCTTCAGTCACCAGATGTGAATACAGAGTCTGCAGCGACCGCTCCATCACAAAGAAAACATCACCCAAGATTACATCTATAGAAATATATCAGCTACTGATACAATTACAGAAGAGCTCGATTAATGTCACATCGCCGGGACCGTCAAAATATGGTGATATTAAGCGGAGTTGACATTAAGCGGGGTGCATTACAAGGACGTTAACTGTAGCAGTATAAGTGTGTCCCACATCTGTTACACTAAGCTTATAAAAAAAAAACAGCTAAAGCCATCGTTATTGGTCATAAAATGTATTAATCACAAAATACAGTCAATCTCAGTCATTAATTACAGTATAGGTAACACAATAGGCATCAAGCAGCATCTGACTTTTCAGAAGAAGCAGATTAAAAAAGAAAAGCATGATTTTGCGTTGTGTAATGGTAACTGGTCTAATAACCATAAAGTCATTTACACACACTACGGTAATCTCCTGCATCACGTCAGGCATACTGTAAATGAACAAGCCCACAGTTTCAAACGCGCTCACAGGCCGAGCATAAGAAATAGGTTTGGTTGGCACCTGGTCCGTGATGGACCCGCTGACATCGTCAGTGCTATTCTCAGAGGGGCTGCCTACGACGAATGAAAGTCTCGTTCAATTTTGTCTCAGTTTTTAAGCTGCTGGCGAGACTCTTCGGATGCCGCGCGTGGAGTGAAACCCCCCCCCCCCCCCCCCCCGGACAATGAAGAAGATGATGAAAAGCAATCAGGGTTGTCGTGCAGCGGCGATATAAAAACGTGATGGAAAGGATAAAGTGAAGCTTAATCGGTGTGTCCAGTAGTCTCGTGGTGAGAGCTACTCATACCACGGCACCTGTGCTCTAGAGGCCGGCCACGTCCGTTCTACACCCACACTGGTGATGTATGCCTAAACCGGCTTAAACCAGGGGTGAAACTTGATGGCTACTCAAGTCACGGTACCTCTACTCTAGAGGTCGGTCACGTCCCAAACATGCCCATACTGGGATAATATGCCTAAACCGGCTCAACCCAGGGGTGAAACTTACTAGTGGCGAGGATTCGTCTTCCTGGACAAAAGCTCCGTCCTGGTCACAACTAGGAAGGGTAGCGGCCACGATCACAAAATGCTGAAGTCGGAGACACTGGACCAAGGCAATCAAGATAGGCAACCACCTCTTCCCGGCGGGGATGTATGCGTATCCTAATCACGCTGAGATTTTCCGCTGAGAAAGTCCAACTCTGGACCGGATGGTTTAACCACCTATCACCTGGCGGTGATATACGGGTATCCCAAAACAAGTCGAGGTTTTCCGGTGAGAAAGTCCAACTCTAGATTAAACTGGTGCAACAAAAACCACGGTCTCACGCAATTCCGCTTCTGAGATCCACCAAGAATACAGGCTCAAGCCCTGCGATACTCTGAACCTCTTGTGGTCCTCTCGGGGACCACACGGGGACCACGGGACCTAAAGAGGACCACGGGAGTAAATTCAGTAGGATCACTGGGCGGTCTTGGTGGTAGAAGCGAACGAAGAAGAAGTCTCAGTTTTTAACAAGTTTCGATACAGCTGAAATAGTTTCCAATGTATCGACAACGTCCCTTCTCGCAACTTTCATCAGCTTACTGTACAATGTCCGCTTTACCGCTTTAATCCAGATCGACACGTATGTGTTTAATAGCCATTATCTGCCACCACAAGAACCAGAGAGAAGTTCCCGGATATCCGATACACAGTACACTACTCGAGAATGACCGACTTAACACCGCCCACGTCTTGATAAAGAAGACAAACAATGACCTAAAGAAGCCCGTTTTTGACCACGTGTTTTTATTTTGAAAGGGAGGCCGTGGTAAGCCTTTCATTCACACCACCTGAGTTTTGATTCCCAATGTTCAAAAGGTTTATGCGGCACGTACTCGGCGATCAAACAGCCGCCATCTTCTTTGATGAATCGTGAAGCTGATAACACTTTGTGAGATATTTATGGCTTGGACTCGCTCAGGAGTGATACAAAGTGAAGTATTTAACTCCTCCGAGTGCAAAAATACTTTGATATTAACCGATTTGTGCCAATAATCCGGGTGATAATAGCCGGAGTAAAGCTCATTAATTACTTATGGAAGGTGGCTGGGGATACAAATTTCTGTGACAATATGCGGGTTGTGACGTAAACCGATATGATATTAAATGGGCTCAACTGTACTAGTATGTCAATATTACTGATAATATATCCAGGATCGAGCAGACAGCTTTACCAGGAGAAAGGATAAATCCTAGAACAGCGCTTCTTAACCCGAGGTTCAAGGACCTCTTGGGGGTGAATGGAAGGGGTTTTGGAAGCCCATGATAAAGGAAATGGATTGGCTCTATTAAAAAAAATAATAGCAATATCTAGGTTCTATTTATAGCTGTATTTGTAATGAAAGGCCTACAGTTGTTCTCAAGCAGGAAAGAGGGCCCATGATCAAAAGAAGGTTATGAACCACTCCTAGAGTGATAGCAAAGGTTATCAAGGCCAGGCAACCAGAGCTGATCATGACCCTGCCCCACACAGCTTGACTAACGAGTTTTTTCTGAGTTTATGGTCATGAAATGTGCTGAGAAGTACGCCTTTTCAGTTTTCTTTGTTTAATCATGTTTACTAGCAAACCTCCTTCAATATTAAGTTCTTTAAGAACGTAAAACAGAGAAAACTTAAATATTTTGAACACATTAAGCGTCATGAGAATTTAGAAAAGACCGCCTTGGAAGAGTACATGATGGGAAAAAGAAAGAGAGGAAGACCAAGGCGAAGATGGCTGCAAGACATCGTTGATAATCTGCGAGTGGATGCCTCAGCAGCAGGGCATCTTGCTCACAACAGGAAGGCCTATAGGAGAGCTGTTAGGGAGGCAAAGTTCCGCAAGGGACATACAAATGAATAACTAACTTTCACTTTTTTGGGATCAACTGAGGGTCTTCAAGCTGACCATCGTAAGCCACACCTATCTGACACAATGATTGCGTTCCGACATCATCACTGCGCTGACTGCTAATAACATCTTGTTGGCAGTTACAAGAAGGTGAACAGTAACAGTAACAACATGTATATTTCCCTTGTTTTTCTATTACAACTACCTACCACTCTTGTCTATCTACTTACACACGATCATAATATGCCTACATGGAGAATGGGCCACGAACTCTATTCATTAAACAGAAGATCAAAACCTAACGCGTTCACAATTCCACAGGGAGTCTGAGATTTCTTAAAGCAAACTCTGTCCTGCTTCCCTCGGCCTGTTTTGTCGATACAGAGCTCATTGATGAAGCCAGAAGCGATAAGAAAACCAGAAGGTAGGATCGCTAGAATCGATCTCCTGGGACACCAAGTATTGACATGAGAGCTCTAATCTCTCGAAAATGTGAAAGGTTAAGGGGGAAAACAAAATGAGGGAGGTAAAACATTGATCCAGAATCTTAGAGAAAAATTCCGCATCACACGCGTCTAGATTCGCATAAATTTAAATGATCCTTCTTTTCACGGACAACAGAGGCTTGGAGATAGATTTAACCTTCTTCAAGAGCTGAACAAGTTTTCTTATTTCTGTATTTTTCTCGCGGAAAATATTTCTTACTATGTCCTTTTTTTTTGTATTTTCACCAAGGTATACATTTTTGTGATTTTCAGTTGAAGTTTGTTGCTGGTGATTAAAGATTAAAGCGTAATCAAATGCAGGAACGTTTTAATGTCTTCTTTTTTCTTAGGTTAAAAAAAAAGGTAAAGGTAATCCTGTCATGCCTTAGAGGCACATAGGGATATGGTGTTAGTATCAATATTTTCCTCGACCTGTCAGCACACTAGAGGGTGATATGGTCAGTATCACGTCTGGCCGCCTTTCCTTCCCCAACTCCAGAAGAAGTCGGGTACCCATTTCTACAGCTGGATGACTGGGGTGCCTCCGGTCGGATTCGAACCCCCGACCTTCGCCATGAGAGACCAGGTTAGACCGAGTGTAAAATCATCGGCCCTGTGTGCAGGAAGACATTCAGTTTCCAGGTTCTAGTGTACCCAAAGGTCCACTCAAGATCAAATCCATTTAGTTGGGTCCAGCCATATACTGCCAGGTAAACAGCCCGACGGAGCAAGATCTGGTGAGCAGGGTGAATGATCTAAGCGCTCAGATCCCAAATTATTCAAAACGTCCAATGTCTTGTGAGCAGGCATTGTTTATTATCATTGTGTACACAGTGATAAACCGTTTTATTGGCCCTATATATTTTTTTAAAATAGAAAACGAGTCATAAAATGCTCTATTGAACCTATCTTGTTATATAGAAGTTAATCATGGACAATAGGCAGGTCTGTACAAAGATCATTGGAAGCAGTAGAAATGTGGTTTATTAGAAGAATGTTGCGAATTACCTCTACAGCAAAAATAACTAATGGAGAATGTTTGGGAAGAGCTGGAGATACAAAAATTCTTCCCCCCCCCTTCCCAAAAAAAAAACAAAACTAGTGAGACAATGTACTTTCATAGGACGTGCAATGAGAAGAGTATATATATAAAATATTGAGAATATTGAAAATATTATAACAACATGAAAAAAAAGGGAAGAAGAGCCATGGGAAGACCAAGAGAAATGATGCTGGAAGGTCTGACGGGATGGTGTGAGAGGAGATCACTAACTGAGCTAATGGTCTGCATGAAGGATCATATACTCTGGAAAAGCATAATAGCCAACGCCAGTCGGCACGGCACCTGATGATGATGATGATGATATTTATATACTACAAGAACTTTAGCACTGATAATACTACCAGTACTGGTGTTATATCTAAACTCAGACTGATGCTTATGAAAGGACTGCATCCTTATCATTAACATCCCGGACTAAATATAACAATGAAAACTTGATCCCAAACTTCATGGCTCGCACATGCTCTGCTCTGATAACACAGTATTGAACAGCGCGTAACTCGATCATAGCTTGAAGTACCGGTCTTGGTAAACAAATACAATCTTAGCCTTTAAAAACTGTGTTTTCTTCTTCTTCTGCTTGCTAACAAATATCTGACAGTCAAGTAACAGTATTCAACACACAGTTCCAGATAACGACATTGCGTTTTGTTATTTGCAGTATAAAGGTTATCCAGTTTTGTACTTCAGTTTTAGAAGTACACTTTACTATATTTTCTTTCTTTAGTTCATGGGTTTTATTTACATTCTTCCCGTCACAGGCACCTAACTATGTTTACTTTCTTTCCGTCACAGGTATCTAATTATGTTTACTTTCTTTCTGTCACAGGCATCTAACTATGTTTACTTTCTTTCCGTCACAGGCATCTAGCTACGTTGACTTTCTTCCCGTCACAGCACCTAACTATATTTACTTTCTTCCCGTCACAGGCACCTAAATATATTTACTTTCTTCCTGTCACAGGCACCTAAATATATTTACTTTCTTCCCGACACAGGCATCTAACTATGTTTACTTTCTTCCCGTCACAGGCATCTAACTATGTTTACTTTCTTCCCGTCACAGGCACCTAACTATATTTACTATTTTATTAGGTTAATTACTTCTTCTCTTTTACCTTGAATGTAGTAGTTAAATCTTACACTCTTTTGATATTTAATTTGTATTTTTGTACTAAATCAAGTGTGTGGGAAGAATGAAAGATGGAGTGACGAAGGGCAGAATGTAAGACGGGTCTGCGTGCCCAATTCTTTACCCTTGAAAAATAAAGATTCATTCATTCATTCATTCTTCCCGTCACAGGCATCTAACTATATTTACTTTCTTCCCGTCACAGGCACCTAACTATGTTTGCTTCCTTCCTGTCGCAGGCACCTAAATATTTCTTTCCTTCACACAAAAAAACCATGTTTGATTTCTTGTTTGTATACACCTAACTGCATTTGTTTTCTTCCATTCAAACACTAAACTATATTTTGTTTCCTCCTGTCACGCATTAAACTATATTTTGTTTCTTCCTTTCATACATTAAACTATATTTTGTTTCTTCCTTTCATACATTAAACTATATTTGGTTTCTTCCTTTCATACATTAAACTATATTGTGTTAGTCTCTTTCCAGATACTCACCTATATTTTGTTTCTAGCGTCACAGACACCTAATCATATTTGGTTTCTTCCCTTCACAGACACCCATTTATATTTGGTTTCTACCAGTCACGGACACCTAACTATATTTGGTTTCTTTTCTTCGTGGTTTCTTCAACTTCAACCTACATTAACTGTATTTGATTTCGCCAGTTGAAGTAAACATGGCTTGTGTTATTTCCGTCGCTATCAGATTATTGCCCCCTATATTCAGTAAAAAAAAAAAAAAATCACATAGTTATCTGTCCCTGGCAGCAGTAAATTATGATCCGTCTAAATACCGACAGACTTAAAATGTTATCATTTTACTTCTCGCTGTTTGTTTCCTGTCAATATTAAATCTTGTCTGTTGTTCCCCGTAACAGTGACTACACACGTAATGTATTAAGTTAGATTAAAGTGTCAACAATATTAATAGCTTCGTATTTTTAATCTCAATTAAATAAGGGCCCGAATGTTTTTTTTTTCCTTTTATTAGAAGTTCTGACGTTTATTCTGGTCTTTTATGTTTGTGGTTCGTTGATGTGGATTATAAATAAAATAGATTTACAGAGTATAATGTCTACAGATCTACAGTGTATAATGTCTACAGATCTACAGTGTATAATGTCTACAGATCTACAGTGTATAATGTCTATCGATTTACAATGTTTGATGGCTACAGTGCCTATCAATTTTCAGTGTATAAATGTCTACCGAAGGTAAAGATACCCTTCCATACAGTGTCTGATGGATGTAGTGTTAGCGTCCAAGTTCTCATGGTTCTGTCAGCACACTAGATACAATGTCTGTTGGATGTAGTGTTAGCGTCCAAGTTCTCATGGTTCTGTCAGCACACTAGAGGCTGATGTGACACACTTACATCTTCAACCTTACAAGAAATCAGGTACTCATTCCTACAGCTGCCGCCGGCTGGATTCGAACTACGGACCTCACTGTAGCAAATGAGTTATACTAGCCACTTCGCCACTCTACGAGGACATAATGAACAGATGAAACTACAGAATGCATACGTATCTAGTTCATTTCTTTATCTTTCTTGCTATGCATCCATCATAGCTTATACATATTTCGACCTATAATCTTCCAAACAGTCGAAATATTATCACGACTAGTTCTTATTATATGGCTAAAAACCAAAGACATCTTGTGGCGAACTTCAAGAAGGAAGGAACTCCACGTGTATGATCAAAGATGAGACACAAGGATGTTCATCCGGCACGAGGCTGAGAAATGTTCTCCAATAGCTGTAATGAGAGGGAACAGAACAAGCGAAAGACATGCCCCACGGAGAACGCCCCTGTGTGGGGACTATGCGTCGCTTCTGAAGAAAACAAGAGACTAGGATTTGTAGACGTATCATTTTCTGTTCCTGTAGTGGATGATGGCAGAAAAATATTGACAGAAACTATAATGAGTGATGCTGCTTAAGAAAACGAACTAGGCAACGTCACAGACAGCTAAAATAATATACCTGCCAGGAAACTATCTTATAAGACATAAATCATCATCATCATCATCATCAATGAACTCCACAATATGATGACCTGTTTAGCATTAATCGTACTCTGTTTTATGAGGACAAAATGTTGAAGAAAAAATCTTACTAAGATCCTTAACAATTCAATAAACAATTTTAAAAAAAACCTCTTTCTAAAAAGAAAAAAAATATATTGTCATAGTTACTAAAATATATTTTTCATAAGCAAAGAGACTTAAAAGCGTGTTTCAGAAGAGAGAAGAAGAAGATAGAAGAAGCGTAAAACAGAAGAGAGAATAAGCGTGATACAGAAGAGAGAATAAGCGTGATACAGAAGAGAGAATAAGCGTGATACAGAAGAGAGAATAAGCGTGGTACAGAAGAGAGAATAAGAGTGGTACAGAAGAGAGAATAAGAGTGGTACAGAAGAGAGAATAAGAGTGGTACAGAAGAGAGAACAAGCTTGCTGTAAAACATAGTTTTTTTTTTAAGCACCAGAATATGAAAGGGTGCTGAAATGTTGTTGACCCAAAAAAGAAGGGAACGACCTTGACTTTTTACCCCGAAGCTCAACGCACCTGGCACATCGTCTCACGTTTTCCTTTAACTCCCCCCCCCCCCCCCCCAAAAAAAAATATCTTATCAAGTCATTTAAAAACTGTTCAACTGCTGCATCTAATATTTAGTTATTGAAATAATTCTCTGTTGCTGCTATCACCTCATTATCATCAGAAAATTTCCTCTCTCAGAAAAACTTGATAAAAGTAGGAAACAAGAAACAAGTCACATGGAGCAAGATCTGCTGAGTAAAGCGAATCTTCTGTGCACTCAAATCCCAAGTTCTTCAAGACATCCAAAGTCTTGTGAGCCGGTGCAATGGCCTGCACAAAGAGAACACATTTTCCTCAACTTCGTGTGTTTCTTTCAACTTATTCTTTGATTCACACAGCAAGTTGGAGTAGTATTCAGTATCAACTGTTCGGCCCTTGGGAGAAACAGCCACTACAAGGACTGTTTTTTGGTATCAGGATCATAGTGATGGAACTATGTATTATCAACAGTGACCAGCCGTCTTCAAGAAGTTATCACTAGTTCATTCAACATAGCTTGGAGGTGTCAGCTCGATGTCGTTTCTCTACAGCATTCAAACATTTAAGCACCTACTTGGCTGCATCCCCGAATGGTCATGACTTATAAACCCAGCATGCTCCATGGATATCTCTAGTGCCTCAACAATTTTCTTAGCCGAAATTGGTCGAAATGCCAAAAACTAGGTCATTAACATTATCAGCATATTCTAGAGCTGACATTGTTGAAGTCTTGCAGTTCTTGCTGCATCTTCGGTTTCGAAATCTTCACGCTGAAAGTTAGCACACCACTTCTTCATAGTTGAGTATGATAGGCACCTGTCACTCAATGTTTGCAGGAAATTTTAACGAATTTCCTTTGGAGTTTTTTTTTTTTCCTGCAGCAACGGGAGCTTCATGAGGGGCGGGATTTTCACATCTGAAGATGCCACACACCTTTCAGTGACATGTTTCTGTCAATGATCTGAAAATGCCATAGCTTCAGTGACATGTTTCTGTCAATGATCTGAAAATGCCATAGCTTTCAGTGACATGTTTCTGTCAATGATCTGAAAATGCCATAGCTTTCAGTTACATGCTTCTGTCAATGATCTGAAAATGCCAAAGCTTTCAGTGACAAGTTTCTGTCAATGACCTGAAAAAAAAATCTATACGAACCCGCAATTTAGCACTTTCCTGCTTCAGTGATAAAACTACCCACAGATTTTAGGACCTGATAACATTTGGACACTCTCTCATACATACCACACTACCGTGTTATACACAACATATTACTGTGTTATACACAACATATTACTGTGTTATACACAACATATTACTGTGTTATACACAACATACTACTGTGTTATACACAACATATTACTGTGTTATACACAACATACTACTGTGTTATACACAACATACTACTGTGTTATACACAACATACTACTGTGTTATACACAACATACTACTGTGTTATACACAACATATTACTGTGTTATACACAACATACTACTGTGTTATACACAACATATTACTGTGTTATACACAACATATTACTGTGTTATACACAACATATTACTGTGTTATACACAACATACTACTGTGTTATACACAACATACTACTGTGTTATACACAACATACTACTGTGTTATACACAACATATTACTGTGTTATACACAACATATTACTGTGTTATACACAACATATTACCGTGTTATACACAACATACTACTGTGTTATACACAACATATTACCGTGTTATACACAACATATTACCGTGTTATACACAACATATTACCGTGTTATACACAACATACTACTGTGTTATACACAACATACTACTGTGTTATACACAACATATTACTGTGTTATACACAACATATTACTGTGTTATACACAACATATTACCGTGTTATACACAACATACTACTGTGTTATACACAACATACTACTGTGTTATACACAACATATTACTGTGTTATACACAACATATTACTGTGTTATACACAACATACTACTGTGTTATACACAACATACTACTGTGTTATACACAACATATTACTGTGTTATACACAACATATTACTGTGTTATACACAACATATTACTGTGTTATACACAACATATTAATGTGTTATACACAACATATTACTGTGTTATACACAACATATTACTGTGTTATACACAACATATTAATGTGTTATACACAACATATTACTGTGTTATACACAACATATTAGTGTGCTTTCTTTTCCTCTATGTCAGCATTACATTTTTCAGCAAAGCTGGTGCTGCCCTATTGATTTCTTAACCTCTTGACTTTTACAGATAAAAAAGATCTGAAAACTTCCAGAAGGATTTGGAGAAACATTAATTTAAAAGTAGAGAGAAAAGTACATCACACTTTCATGTACCGAAGGTCGCAGAAATGCGGGCCTAACACCGTATCCCCAATTTGTCTTAATGACATGGAAACTGGGATTTTACTGTTGACTTTTAGAGAGAAAACTTTTAGCAAATGTGTCACGAATTTGTAAAGAGTTCTTGCAGTGGACAAATTTGAATGAAAGAC
The DNA here is from genome assembly GCA_009760885.1 of Achatina immaculata. Classification (NCBI taxonomy): domain Eukaryota; kingdom Metazoa; phylum Mollusca; class Gastropoda; order Stylommatophora; family Achatinidae; genus Lissachatina; species Lissachatina immaculata. The sequence continues at coordinate 40,543,008 of CM019702.1, read as the reverse complement.
ATTTGTCACTTTTGCGTTTAATAAACAAGTTGTTTTTTTTTAATTAGAAGAGAAATTGTAATGTATGTAGCCAGTTTTAATTTTCTCTTTCTTTCCCGCAAAGACTAAAGTAATGGTATGTTTGACCCAAGTTGAAAGTTAAGAATCACAGAAGAAGATGGAAGTGAAGAAAAGATTAAACAGCAGCTGATGGTTTGGAAGTAACTTATTAGATCGACGTTAAAAGATAAAGAAGCACTGAACAGAGGTTGAAAGTAAAGAAACGTTAGACGGAGATTTAATGTAAAAGAAACACTAAACAGAGAGTGACAGTAAAAAAAAAACTCAGCAGTGGTTGGCAGTAAAGAAACACTAAACAAAGAGTGACAGTAAAGAAACACTAAACAAAGAGTGAAAGTAAAGAAACACTAAACAAAGAGTGAAAGTAAAGAAACACTAAACAAAGAGTGACAGTAAAGAAACACTAAACAAAGAGTGACAGTAAAGAAACACTAAACAAAGAGTGAAAGTAAAGAAACACTAAACAAAGAGTGACAGTAAAGAAACACTAAACAAAGAGTGAAAGTAAAGAAACACTAAACAAAGAGTGACAGTAAAGAAACACTAAACAGAAGATGAACGTAAAGAAACACTAAACAAAGAGTGAAAGTAAAGAAACACTAAACAGAAGATGAAAGTAAAGAAACACTAAACAAAGAGTGAAAGTAAAGAAACACTAAACAAAAAGTGAAAGTAAAGAAACACTAAACAGAAGATGAAAGTAAAGAAACACTAAACAAAGAGTGAAAGTAAAGAAACACTAAACAGAAGATGAAAGTAAAGAAAGAAAACGATTAATTCTTACATTCCAAAACAACGCTGACCGTGTCGGTAGATCTTGAAAACTCACGTGAATAAATGCACACAGAGATTTTAGACCAAAGTCTAAATAAACGTATAAGTAGAGTATTTCTAATTCACTACATTTTTAGAAAAAAAAATCTTACAGAAACTGGAATATATAAGATTTTGTCTAAACGCAGTGGATAATTTCAAATCAGAATAAATGCTAATGTTAAGTTTTATTAAAGTAGTGATAATTTTACAGTAAATATATCAAATTTAAAATAGCACTAAGGTGGAGACCACAGGGGAACAGAAGTAAGGGTAGACCAAAAGAGACATGGAGAAGAACAACAGAAAGGATGTTGAGCAATAGAGGGCTCACTTGGGCAAGAGCAGAAAAAAAGGCGAAGGACAGGCATTTGTGGAAAACCCTTGCGGAAGCCCCATGTGCCCTGGGCACTTAAGGTTCAGAGAGAGAGAGAGAGAGAGAGAGAGAGAGAGAGAGAGAGATCGAGAGAGATCAAATTTAGCACGACAAGCTTCGAGCGGTCATGATTTCACATGGGTGGTTATTTCAAAGCGTCCAACAAAATCTACTACATTTCATTTGTTCTCTAAAAACATTCGAACCGAGTACAGGGAAGATAACTATGCACGGCAAGTGCTATAACTATGATACACAACGTCAGGTAGGGTCCGTAACCACAATATACAACTTTATTTAGGACAGGAAACTACAGCCTACAATATCATTTAGGGCCGGTAACTAGAACCTACAATATCACTTGAACCGGTAAGTACAATATGCAGCATTATTTAGAGCCGGTAACTACAATCTACAACATTATTTAGGCCAGGTAACTACAACCTACAACATTACTGAGGGCCGGTAACTACAATCTACAACATTATTTAGGCCCGGTAACTACAACCTACAACATTACTGAGGGCCGGTAACTACAACCTACAACATTAATGAGGGCCGGTATGTACAACTTACAACATTATTGAGGGCCGGTAACTACAACCTACATTATTTAGGGCCGGTATCTACAATTTACAACATTATTGAGGGCCGGTAACTACAACCTATATTATTTAGGGCCGGTAACTACAACCTATATTATTTAGGCCCGGTAACTACAACCTACATTATTTAGGGCCGGTAACTACAACCTACATTACTGAGGGCCGGTAACTACAACCTACATTATTTAGGGCCGGTAACTACAACCTACATTATTTAGGGCCGGTAACTACAATCTACAACATTATTGAGGGCCGGTATCTACAACCTACAACACCACTCAATATCAGCAAACTACCCTTGTCATGGCTTATAAACACCCTAGATACGAACCATAATCACTTCAGAAACAAATGTAGACATTTTGACGGAAACTTACAAGCTGCCTCTCCCAAGTACAATAAACCTGTAGGCGTGCGATATGTACCAGCAAATGTCTTCTGTCAATTATCATTTCAGCCTCTGTTTACCTTCATTTCAAATACTGTCTTGATATAATAATCGTACATTGTCTCGGGATTTCATACTTTCTAGAATGTCCAATCACGGTACAGTCTCGAGTGCTTGCAGTCTGTTATGACAGCCGAGGGTGTGGTCGAGTGCATGCTGTCTCAAGGAAACGGGGGTGGTTCTTCGTTATATTGACAGTATTCATCTTCCCTCTATTCATAACTTTTCTACCAGTGAAATCATGACAACGGCAAAGGGAGGAACAGAGATAAGTTGGACCTCCCAACACAGATTCATAGAGAAAGATTTTTTTTTTCCACGTGCGTTCTTGTAAAATTCTATCGTCATTTTTGTTCCTGTCAAATTCTGTTTCATTCATTATTTATTATATCACAATAATTGAGTAACATTACAAATGTATCACTTATTCCTAACGTTCATTTTCATTTTCTTTGTAAATCTAGAGTTAAGAACTTTTTCAAAAGAGAATCAAGGCGAATTATTGATGATGATGGTGATGATGATGTTAACAAAAAGTGCTGTTAATTTTTCCTATCGAATGTAACGGGTTGGTGCTGGTCTTAAAACTTATAGGATGGACCTGGATTCTCTACTGCAGTGATTCCCATTGCCGAGACCCAAATTAGGGTAGCTGTGGATCTGAAGTAGGATCATGAGAAGATACTATGAAGAGGAAAACAGAGAGAGAGAGAGAGAGAGAGAGAGAGAGAGAGAGAGAGAGAGAGAGAGAGAGAGAGAGAGAGAGAGAATGAATGAATGAATGAATGAATGAATAATCTTTATTTTTCAAGGGTAAAGAATTCGGCACGCAGGCCCGTTGTACATTCTGCCCTTCATCACTCCATCTTTCATTCTTTCCACACACTTGATTTAGTACAAGAGAGAGAGAGAGAGAGAGAGAGAGAGAGAGAGAGAGAGGAAAGAAAAATAAATAAATGAGAGTTTTTAAATTGTTCAGAAATTTATGTTTTCAAATCTAAATATTAAAGGTAGCACACTTGCTACTATCCAGTTAAACAAATTTTGTTGAATTTCAAATCCAAAAAAAAAAAAAAAAAATCAGTGATCACAGATTACGTAACCACTGCTTGTTAAGGTTGTGCTAACAAAAGTTTGGGAACCGCTGCTCTACTGGGTCAAAATAACAATGATATTTTTCTCGCTAGACTCCATGGCCTCGACTCTGCCTCGTACATCCTATTCTTTCCATGCCCCACTGTAGTAGCTTTAGAAAGAAAAACTACAAATAAAATAGCTTCTTTTTCATTTTATTTCCAGTTTCTAAAATTTGATTTAATATAAGCTAAGTGTAGGCCTAGTGCAGTTTCCCAATTAAAAAAAAAAACGGCTGATGTGTTTATTAAAAGGGATGGTGACTCCAGTAAAACTGGTTCAAATAATAAAGGTAGATAGAGGAGTATGGTGCAGTTGTACAAAGCTGCAGAGGGAGGGAGTGAGTAAGTGCGGAAAAAAAAACGAATAGAAAGTATAAGAGTAAGGTGAGAAAGTATAAAAATGAAAAACATACAACATCCAATATTTCGGCGTGAGCCTTTTTCGAGGATTACATACACAAACAAGACAAAACATATAACTAAACGAAAAACTTATCTTAGTGGCATCCTCCAAAGGTTTGAAACACAAGAATACGTGTTCCATAGACGAGGCATAGAGACTACGTGGGGGGGGGGGGGAACACAGGATTGCAGAAGAAGCCAATCGGAAAGAAGAAGGGGAGAAAGGGAGAGAAACAGGTAAAAAGGGGAAGGGCAATAGAAACCTCTAAGCCGCTAGAGAACCATCTGTCCCGGGGGGGGGGGAGCGGAGAGATAATAGAAGAACTGCAGGAGCGAACGCAAAGGGCCATAAACACCCGTAGGCCGCTGGAAGCAGGGTGATAATATGAAACTGGTGAATAGGACAAGACCTGAGTTGTCAATAAACACCTATAGGGCGCCAGAGAAGAAGAGAAGATGACGGTGGGGAGGGGGAGGGAAGCACAGAGAAAGAAACAAGAAAGTAGTGTACAAATCGCAGATAAAAAGTGGAAAACTAAAGAAGTTAAAGAAAGCTGAAGACATTGTTAATTCCAGCTTGGTAGAGACAGCCAGCCTGGAAAATAAGGCGCTGTTCTAGGACCCTCCGAGATCGTATATCAGCAGAACATGAGCAGATCACACTAACAGAAATGTCCTGTTTTCCTCTGTGGTTGCTGAGGCAAAAATGTTTAGTCACAGGTATCAAAGCCTTCTTAGAAATGTCGTTAAGATGTTGACGAAAATGATATCCTAAGCGTAAACCGGTCTCCCCTATATACTTCATATCACAACATTTGCACATAATAGCATAAATAACATTGCGTGAAGTGCAGGTGAAACCCTCCTGAACTGATAACGTCGACTTAGGGAAGGAGATCTGGCTAGGTTCGATAACATACGGGCAAGTGTTGCATCTACAGCGTCCGCAACGTCTGGTACCATAAAAAGTATAATCTGTCTTAAGGCGACTTCGAACTAAAAGGTCCCTGAAGTTCTTTTCCCGTCTGTAGGCCACCAATGTTCACATATATCAAGCTAGGTCTGGAGGAGATGGAGATGGCGAAACAGTATGTTCTTAACTGCCAAACTATGAGGGTGGTGTGTGAGTACCAGTTTAATTCTGTTCGAGCTACAGTGCGGTTTAGGAATTAGGGCTTGTTGCTGTGATATATGGCTGATGCGGTTCCAAGACGACGAAAGAACATGTTCTGGATAGCCGTGTTGACGGAAGAAATCTAGCATTTTGTGGGCTTGATCATGGAAATCAACATCCTCAGTACACAAACTTCGTAACCTAAGAATCTGGGAAAAAGGAATAGAGTCCTTACACGACCTGGGATGGGAGGAAGAGTACAGGAGATAGCTGTGAGAGTCTGTAGGTTTATAGTGGACAGAAGTAGTAAGCCCTGTAGGGCCGATAATAACGGCAATGTCGAGAAAGTTAGCGGAAGTAGCAGAGACATGGGAGGTGAAAGAAGTGACAGGACTGAACTGCTTCACAAAACTGATGAAGTTGTCAAGATCTTACTCTGGCATTGATGTGACCCCAATGCTGTCATCTAGGTAGCGTCTATAGAAGGCTGGAAAAGGATCTATAAAGGCTCTCAGAACTTTGTGTTCGAAGTGGCCCATGAACAGACATGCGTAGCTGGGGCCCATTTGGTATCCATGGCCATACCACTAATCTGGTCGAAGAACAGGCCATTGAATTCAAACGATTTGAGTTGGAGGACAAGTCGTGTAAGGCGCAGAATAGTAGACGTAGGAATTAGAGGGATGGCATCTTTTGTTCTGAAAGAATTGACAGCATGAAGTCTCTGATCATGTGGGATGGATGTGTATAAGAACACTACATCGAGAGTGAAGATACGGTAGGTGTGACCAGGCAGGAGTGTAATGGTCTCAAAAGCAATGAGAGCGGGATTCGTGTCCTTAAGATAAGTGGGAAGACTAGTGACAAGAGATTGAAAGATACTGCCCCGAAAGTCCGATATTTATTCTGCAGGGCAGGAAAAAGCAGACACTATGGGCCTTCTCGGGTTGCCTGGTTTGTGTATCTTAGGGAGCAGATAAAAGGATTACTTCCCTAAGCAGCTGTCGCAGATGTGTAATGAGTAGCAGAGGGAGAAAGACCAGTCTCGTGGATGAGTTCGTTGATCGTGATTATTGATCGTGAACATGGTGATTATTGGCCAGAGTCGGATCTTGAAGGCGGGAGACACAGAACTCAGTGTTGCTCAGCTGGCTCATGGTCTCCTGGATGTAGAATTCTTTTTTCCAACAAACAATGCCCCCCCCCCTTTTTCTTGTCTACGCTATTGATTATGATATCTAGTTTGCGCTGAAGTTGTGAAAGTGCGCGCTGCTCCCCGGGGGTCAGGTTAGAGTCTCGTACACGGGGAAGGCGAAGCTTGCGGATTTCATGGTGAGTGTGATCAATGTAGAGGTCCAAGGAATGAGACGCTCCTGCATAAGGTGTCCGGGTGGAAGGTTGTTTAGAGAAGCGAGAGAAATGGTCATCATCATAAGCAGATTGGGATGATTAAGGTTGGGCCGCGTCTTGAGCTTCCTTTAACTTCTTTAGTTTTCCATTTTTTTTCTGCGATTTATACTCTACTTTCTTGTTTCTTTCTCTGTGCTTCCCTCCCCCTCCCCACCGTCATCTTCTCTTCTTCTCTGGCGCCCTATAGGTGTTTATTGACAACTCAGGTCTTGTCCTATTCACCAGTTTCATATTATCACCCTGCTTCCAGCGGCCTACGGGTGTTTATGGCCCTTTGCGTTCGCTCCTGCAGTTCTTCTATTATCTCTCCGCTCCCCCCCCCCCCCGGGACAGATGCTTCTCTAGCGGCTTAGAGGTGTCTATTGCCCTTCCCCTTTTTACCTGTTTCTCTCCCATTCTCCCCTTCTTCTTTCCGATTGGCTTCTTCTACTATCCTTTGTTCCCCCCCCCCCCCACGTCGTCTCTATGCCTCATCTATGGAACACGTATTCTTGTGTTTCAAACCTTTGGAGGATGCAACTAAGATAAGTTTTTCGTTTAGTTATATGTTTTGTCTTGTTTGTACATGTAATCATTGAAAAAGGCTCACGCCGAAATATTTGATGTTGTATGTTTTTCATGTATATGTTCTCATCTTACTCTCATACTGTGTGTTTAATAAAACATCTTTGCGTACTCTTAAGATTTTATTTTTGTCTGACGAAAAAAATGAGATTAAAACTACACCAGAACTGCCTGTTTTTATTAACTGAGCTTTGGTGTAATCATGAGAAAACATCTTCATACAGAAACTGCTCCAGTAAAGAATACGGGTTTTGGTACAAAGTTTTCGTATGAGAAACAACGAATCTTTAGCACAGTAAAGTGATGTGTCACAGTGTTGTACGGTTAGCACGCAATAAAGTGATATATTAGAGACAGTGTTGTATGGTTAGCATACAGTAAAATGATGTCACAGTGTTGTATGATTAGCATACAGTAAAGTGATGTGTCACAGTGTTGTATGGTTAGCATACAGTAAAATGATGTCACAGTGTTGTATGATTAGCACACAGTAAAGTGATGTGTCACAGTGTTGTATGGTTAGCATACAGTAAAATGATGTCACAGTGTTGTATGAATAGCACACAGTAAAGTGATGTGTCACAGTGTTGTATGGTTAGCACACAGTAAGGTGATGTGTCACAGTGTTGTATGGTTAGCATACAGTAAGGTGATGTGTCACAGTGTTGTATGGTTAGCACACAGTAAGGTGATGTGTCACAGTGTTGTATAGTTAGCACACAGTAAGGTGATGTGTGACAGTGTTGTATGGTTAGCACACAGTAAAGTGATGTGTCACAGTGTTGTATGGTTAGCACACAGTAAGGTGATGTGTCACAGTGTTGTATAGTTAGCACACAGTAAGGTGATGTGTCACAGTGTTGTATGGTTAGTACACAGTAAAGTGATGTGTCACAGTGTTGTATGGTTAGCACACAGTAAAGTGATGTGTCACAGTGTTGTATAGTTAGCACACAGTAAAGTGATGTGTCACAGTGTTGTATAGTTAGCACACAGTAAAGTGATGTGTCACAGTGTTGTATGGTTAGCACACAGTAAAGTGATGTGTCACAGTGTTGTATGGTTAGCACAGTAAAGTGATGTGTCACAGTGTTGTATGGTTAGCACACAGTAAAGTGATGTGTCACAGTGTTGTATAGTTAGCACACAGTAAAGTGATGTGTCACAGTGTTGTATAGTTAGCACACAGTAAAGTGATGTGTCACAGTGTTGTATGGTTAGCACACAGTAAAGTGATGTGTCACAGTGTTGTATGGTTAGCACACAGTAAAGTGATGTGTCACAGTGTTGTATAGTTAGCACACAGTAAAGTGATGTGTCACAGTGTTGTATAGTTAGCACACAGTAAAGTGATGTGTCACAGTGTTGTATAGTTAGCACACAGTAAAGTGATGTGTCACAGTGTTGTATAGTTAGCACACAGTAAAGTGATGTGTCACAGTGTTGTATAGTTAGCACACAGTAAAGTGATGTGTCACAGTGTTGTATAGTTAGCACACAGTAAAGTGATGTGTCACAGTGTTGTATAGTTAGCACACAGTAAAGTGATGTGTCACAGTGTTGTATAGTTAGCACACAGTAAAGTGATGTGTCACAGTGTTGTATGGTTAGCACACAGTAAGGTGATGTGTCACAGTGTTGTATGGTTAGCACACAGTAAAGTGATGTGTCACAGTGTTGTATAGTTAGCACACAGTAAAGTGATGTGTCACAGTGTTGTATGGTTAGCACACAGTAAAGTGATGTGTCACAGTGTTGTATAGTTAGCACACAGTAAAGTGATGTGTCACAGTGTTGTATAGTTAGCACACAGTAAAGTGATGTGTCACAGTGTTGTATGGTTAGCATTGGAAAATTAGTGGACACTTTAGACGCGAGAGAAATAAAAACGCTAATAGAATTGATTACCTGAGATTCGAACCATGGGCCAGCAGGTACCTAGCCACGGCAAACAGTGCTCTGTACATCTCCTGGTGTAAGATGGCCGAGTGGACAGCTCACTGTTCGAGATTCGAGTCCCAGGTAATTCTCTTGTCAGTTTCTTTTCCTCTCACATTTACAGCGACATCTGTGTACTATTTTTCGAATGCTGACCATGGAGCATTGAGAAAAATTACTATATCTGAGTTTTTAACGTGAAAACGTGAATAAAAAGTTCCTGATGCGTTTTTCTTTCTATGAATAGATTTCTTACACATGACGTACAAGTGTAAGTAGATGTGACCAGATTACATTTATAGATGTACTACATAGGACTTGAATATTATCTATATACGAGTACTTTCAAAACTGCACGATGTCTGTTAGCTTGGGTCATACTTTTCTAACTCTGTCTAGAGTATTGTCTGTTTCCAAGTGTTGGGCATTGTCTGATCCCGCGTTGGTGTTCAAAAATGCATTTTCTTGTATTTATACGTTGTCAAGGAGTATCTTTTGTCTATAAAATCAGAATTTTTTCCCTTGCTGTTAACACTTCCAGTTTCTTATTCATCGTGAACGTATATTTTGTGTCTTGCCTTGTCTCCATCCTTACATACCTTTCGATTTTGAGGGGACAAATAGACTTTTTGATGGGGCTTGACGATTTGCTTCATATAATGGGATATTTAATGCTTCTGTAAATTCCTCTCTCCATCTCCTGCGTGGGTGGCCTCTTCCTCTGTTACCTATAAATCTTAGTGTGAATGTTGTCTGTGATATACTGTCTGGTGGTAACCGTGTAACATGGCCAGACCATTTGACTTGCTGTTTCTGAATATAATGTAATACTGGTGTAACTCCAACCTTTTGCCTTGATGGTGTCGTTTCTTATTTGATCTCTTCTTGTCACATTTAGTATTCTCCTTAAACATTTTATTTCTGTCGTGATGATTTTTCTTTTGTTGTTGTATGCTAGTGTCCATGTTTGACATTGATAGCGCAGAGTTGGAAGGAAAATTAAGTTGTACAGTGGCCCTTTTTGTTTCATTTGTGATGCACTTGTTTTTCAGTAAAGGAGTCATTTGTCCAATGAGCTGATTAGCTTTATTACACCTGTTCTCAATCTCAGCGTCAATCTTCCCTGAGGATATTACGCTAGATTGTGTATATAATTATATTTCCAGCGAATAATAATGAACTTAAATCGTTTGGAAAGTTGGTTAAACTGTTATCTCATACGTCATACCAACCTTGACTATATGTACTCTCATTATAGTATTTTCTTCTACACAAAAAGAGGCAAGTGTGTGTGCGTGCGTGCGTGCGTGTGTGTGTGTGAGAGACAAACATCTGAACATTTGTGTATCCCGTGTTTATAAAGGGAATGAAAGTCTTTGCGATCTGAGGCTATCCATGTTCTCAATGCGGGACCATGTGTATATAAAGTAGCTCGGATATGAGGTCGTGTATATAACGAGGCAGTTCGATTTGGAGTCATATATAAGATGAGGTATTTGGGATATAGGGCTGTGCACATGGTAATGTAACTAGGATACTGGATCGTGTATTACGTCAAATAGTTAGGATACTGGATCATGTGATACTGGATCGTGTATTACGTCAAATAGTTAGGATACTGGATCATGTGATACTGGATCGTGTATTATGTCAAATAGTTAGGATACTGGATCATGTGATACTGGATCGTGTATTACGTCAAATAGTTAGGATACTGGATCGTGTATAAGATGAGATAGGGTCATATATAACCAGCTGGATGTGAAGTTGTGTATACAGTGAGGAAGCAGAGATATTGGGCCGTGTATACTGTGACATAATGGGAAAAAGCAAAAGAGGAAGACCAAGACGAAGATGGCTGCAAGACATCGTTGACGATCTGGAAATGGATGCAACAGCAGCAGGCCATCTTGCTCACAACCGAGAGGCCTACAGGAGTGCTGTTGGGGAGGCAAAGTTCCGCAAGGGACATGCAAATGAATGAATGAATGAATGATATTCGAAGGACTCTTCTTAGCATTTACATTCAAAGGCATTTATGTGTTTCTCAGCTGTTGTGTTAAGTGTCCAGGTTTTGCAGGCATATGTTGCGATGGGAAAGACGCAAAACCTTTAAAAATCTTATTTTTGTAGTTCTCTACCTTTTAAACTAATGTAAAGGCCAAAAATAGGCGTAATTTCCCCCAGTATAGCCCGACCGCGGTATTTTGGAAGACAGAAGTATTCGTGTCTTTTAGACACTGTAGCCCGGCATTGGATAAGGAAGGCAAAAAAAAAAAAAAAAGAAGCGATTTCAGTTCCGAAGAATGTGATGAATTGATTCTTTAATGAAGACCCATTGCTAGGATGAGACGACGGAGAGAACGAGGCGAAAGATTAGATCGAAATAACGATAAAGTTTTCATGTGGACGACAAGAAGATAATCTGGAATCTAAAGTCGTATCCTCAGTTTCCTGCCTTCCTTATCTTAACGAGTAATGTCTGGAATAAAATATTCCAGTTCCTGACTCCCTGCAGACCCTGCCAAGCTAGGGTCTCCGCATGCCTGAGTCGTCAGGGAAGTCCCCTGACTATGACAAGTGATACGAATGAGCTGAACGTTGCTAGAGCTTGTCGGAGAAGACAATTTTCTTCTGAAGTGAACGACTTAATACGATGTGCCACGAACCGACATGGCGGAATGTTGTGCCGGAAATCCGGTTTCAAGCATGGCGGAGCAGATAGCGCTGATATGGCAGGTACTGTCGGAAACTACCGGAAATCCTGCTTTACAGAGTGGTCCCGTTTTACTCTCATCTTTCTCTTACTGTCTTGTTCTACACTTTCTCTCTTTTCCTCTCTCTCTCTTCCTCTCTCTCCCTCTCTTGCTCTCCTCTCTGAACGATTGTGGCTGAGTGAATATTGTACGATGGAGGGCAGAATGTTATACGGGCCTGCGTGCCCAGTTCTTAACCCTTTGAAAATAAAGTATGTTCGATTGTTCGTTCCTTTTCTCTTTCTCTCTCTCTCTCTCTCTCTCTCTCTCTCTTTCTCTCTCTCTGTAAACCTTACGTGCCCAAGGCACATGGGGCTTCCGCAAGGGTTTTCTACAAGCGCTTGTCCTTTGTTCTTTTTCCGCTTTTGCCCAGGTCAGCCCTCTATTGCTCAACATCCTCTCTGTTGTTCTTCTCCATGTTTCTTTTGGTCTACCCTTACTTCTGGTCCCCTGTGGTGTCCATCTTAGTTGCTACTTTTGGTAGTGAGTCGTCAGTCATCCAGAGAACATGTCCCAACCATCAATGATTATGCTGAAATCTTCTTTCTTTCTTTCTTTCTTTCTTTCTTTCTTCTTATTCTTCTTATCATTATATATCTGTCTGCTTATGCCATTAGCGTCGCAGGGAGTTTCAGACATCGGTTCCAGAGTAAGGTGAGAGGCCTGGTTGACTGTCATGTTATGTTTCCTCAGTGTGTTTCTTCCCCATCCACTTTTTTCTTGGTTGTCCTCTGCCCTATATCCAGATGTTTTGGAGTTGTATGCGTGTGCAGCTGCTTGTTTTGGATTCGTTTTGATTAAAACAAAATCTAACGACTTGCAGGCACTATTGTTTGGCATTTTCTTCTAGTCCTCTACAGTAATTCAATTTTCTTTTCCTTCTATCACTCTCCGTTCAGTCTGCTCTTATCTTTAATTTACTCCTTCATTTTCTTCTGCTTGCTTCTATGTGTCTTTCTTTGAATGACTATTTATAAAACAAAGCAAGATAAGATGTTATTCATTTAGTTTATAAATGATCCAGAGCAAACAAGGAAATCTGTGGCTTAATCCTCTTATTTGCTCGCGTGTCCCGTTTTCCAGCGGCAGTCACTGAGGGCATTTCCACATAAAAGGTAAAGGTAAAGGTAATCCTGTCATGCGTTAGAGGCACATAGGGATAAGGTGTTAGCGCCCATATTTTCCTTGACCTGTCAGCACACCAAAGGGTGATATGGTCAGTATCACGCCTGGCTGCCTTTCCTTCCCCAACTCCAGAAGAAGTCGGGTACCCATTTCTACAGCTGAGTGACTGGGGTGCCTCCGGCCGGATTCGAACCCCCGACCTTCGCCATGAGAGACCAGTGCACTAACCACTTCGCCACTCAGACACCCACATACACAAGAAAAATATTCAAATCATAAAAAACTGTCAGTTAACAAGTAAACAGATAATACTGAACATGCTTCTCTTTCCGGGAGTTATCATCATCATGTTCCCTGTCGGCTAACGCGAATATTCAGTCTCCTATTTTGTCCTGAATTTAAGATGAGCCTCGTTAACAGTATCCCATCGTGATATCTGAGAGAATCCTGTGTTTTCTTTCTCCCTCTTCCTTCGTTGTCCGGTTTTCAAATCCATCGCCACTCCTCCTTCAACAATGTTGGATGTGCGGTTTTTCTTGTAATTTCTAATTAAATTCCCTTCTCTGTGCTTTCCCTCAAACATTCCACATTAAAGATCTCAGCTGCCCAAGAGATTTTTTTTTAAACACTATTGTATGAAACTACATTTCCGCTACCTCAGTTGATCATTGAGCTTGCTAGTTCATCGTCCAGGATATATTTTAGTTCTCTCGTAGTATAAGTTTGTCTTTTTTTTATTATCAGACAGCGACGCATTACAGATATTGTTTCACTTTGTATATGGATTCGTATATTTTTTTTTCTATAACGTCTGTTTTTATTATAGTAATGAGAAATTATTATATCAATGCATTCTTAATACTGTATTAAATCAATATATTCTTTCTTTACAGTATTTTTAGAAGGCATTCTTCTTCTGAGGCCACATATTGCACTTATTTTGTTGCCGCTGACGATAATCCAGATAAGGGTGAAGTTTGCGTCCGATTTCTTTTAATGGGAAATATAACAAATATTGAGATGGGGGGGGGGGGGGAAGGGAGGCGGGGGAGGGGGAATTAAATACATGCTTGTCTCTAGGGTGTTAGACCCTTCTACAGAGAGTAGAGATTAGAAGTAGAGATTACAGGTAGAGTGATGGCCACAATAGAGATTAGAGGTAGAGAGATGGCTAAAGAAGAGATTAGAGGTAGAGAGATTGTCAAGGTAGAGATTAGAGATAGAAAGGTGGGTGAGGGAGAGATTAGAGGTAGAGAGACAGAGAAGAGGAGGAGGTAGAGAGATTGGAGGTAGAAAGACAGAGAAGAAGAGGAAGTAGAGAGATTTGAGGTAGAGAGACAGGAGGAGGTAGAGAGACAGAGAAGTGGGTGAAGTAGAGAGATTAGAGGTAGGGAGACAGAGGGATGGGAGAGGTAGAGAGATTAGAGGTAGAGAGACAGATAAGTGGGTGAGGTAGAGAGATTAGAGGTAGAGAGACAGAGAATTGGGAGAGGTAGAGAGATTAGAGGTAGAGAGACAGAGGGGTGGGAGAGGTAGAGAGATTGGAGGTAGAGAGACAGCGGGGTGGGAGAGGTAGAGAGATTAGAGGTAGAGAGACAGAGGGGTGGGAGAGGTAGAGAGATTGGAGGTGGAGAGACAGAGGGGTGGGAGAGGTAGAGAGATTGGAGGTAGAGAGACAGCGGGATGGGTGAGGTAGAGAGATTAGAGGTAGAGAGACAGAGGGGTGGGAGAAGTGGAGAAACAGAGAGCTGGGTGGAGTGGAAGAACAGAAGGATGGGATAGATAGAGAGGCAGAGGGGTGGGTGAGATAGGACAGAGGGGTAGGTGAGATAGGACAGAGGGGTGGGTGAGATAAGACAGAGGGGTGGGAGAGGTGGAGAGACTGGGCGAAGTAGAACAGAGGGGTGGGTGAGATAGGACAGAGGGGTGGGTGAGATAGGACAGAGGGGTGGGTGAGATAGGACAGAGGGGTGGGTGAGATAAGACAGAGGGGTAGGAGAGGTGAAGAGACTGGGTGAAGTAGAACAGAGGGATGGGAGAGGTAGAGAGACAAAGAGGTGGGTGAAGTGGAAAAACAGAGGGATGGGAGAGGTAGAGAGATGGAGGGGTGGGGGAGGTTTAAATATGAGAAAGAGAGATGAGAAAGAGAGACTGATAAGATAGATAGATGAGTGAGATAGATGGGTGAGGTATGGATGTGGATGAGACAGATAAGTGGGGTAGAGAGATAAGTGAGGTAGAGATGATTGAGTTAGAAAGATGAGTGAGGTAGAGAAATAAGTGACTTAGATAGATAAGTGAGGTAGAGAGATAAGTGAGGTAGAGAGATAAATGAGGTAGAGAGATAAATGAGGTAGAGAGGTGGATGAGATAGGGAGATGAGTGAGGTAGAGAGAAGAGTGAGTTAGAGAGATAAATGATGTAGATAGATAAATGAGGTAGAGGGATGAGTGAAGTAGAGAGATAAGTGAGGTGGAGAGGTGAATGAAGTAGAGAGATGAGTGATGTAGAGAGATAAATAAGGTAGAGAAGTGAATGAAATAGAGAGATATGTGAGGTGGAAAGATGAGTGAAGTAGAAAGTGAAACTAATGTCCTGTGGAAAATGACTAATGCATGGCCTACACTGGCCAAACATGAACTAATAAGTATAGATTATATACTTATATAAGACTTGATGACTAGAAATTCTGCTGTGGAATATATCTGAAATATACATCCAAGAAAAATGTGTCATCAGAAAAATAATATCTACTGCCAACTCTGTATGGAGGATCAAGTAATCAGTTTTAGGTTCCCTACCGGTCATAACAGCCCCATGTGTCAGTTTTAGGTACCATGTCCATCACAACAGCCCCATGTGTCAGTTTTAGGTTCCCTGTCCGTCACAATACCCGAGGTATCATCTTTAGGTTCCCTACTCGTCACAACAGCCAGAGGTATCGTCTTTATGATTCCTACCCGTCACAACAGCTCGAGGTATCATCTTTAGGTTCCCTACCCGTCACAACAGCTCGAGGTATCATCTTTAGGTTCCCTACCCGTCACAACAGCCCGGGGAATCATTTTTAGGTTCCCTACCCGTCACAACAGCCCGGGGAATCATTTTTAGGTTCCCTACCCGTCACAACAGCCCGTGGTGACATCTTTAGGTTCCTTACCCGTCACAACAGCCCGACGTATCATTTCTTAAAGATGTTCAGGGTCAGCCTGACCGAATGTGTGGGCACGTGGTCAACGCAAGACAACGGGACAAGATATTTTACAACAGTGCCCGGGGAACCAGGAACAGAAAAAAAGACATGGGTGTGACCAACGCCAATACCAATCCAAGAGAAACTATGCAGGAATGCACACTTGCGCCTATATCAGTCCCAGAGAAACTATGCAGGAATGCACACCTGCGCCTATATCAGTCCCAGAGAAACTATGCAGTGATGCACACCAACGCCTATATCAGTCCCAGAGAAACTATGCAGGAATGCACACCTGCGCCTATATCAGTCCTAGAGAAACTATGCAGTGATGCACACCAACGCCTATATCAGTCCCAGAGAAACTATGCAGGAATGCACACCTGCGCCTATATCAGTCCCAGAGAAACTATGCAGTGATGCACACCAACGCCTATATCAGTCCCAGAGAAACTATGCAGGAATGCACACTTGCGCCTATATCAGTCCCAGAGAAACTATGCAGTGATGCACACCAACGCCTATATCAGTCCCAGAGAAACTATGCAGGGATGAATCAACGCCTATATCAGTCCCAGAGAAACTATGCAGGGATGCACACCAACGCCTATATCAGTCCCAGAGAAACTATGCAGGGATGAATCAACGCCTATATCAGTCCCAGAGAAACTATGCAGGGATGCACACCAACGCCTATATCAGTCCCAGAGAAACTATGCAGGGATGAACCAACGACTATATCAGTCCCAGAGAAACTATGCAGTGATGCACACCAACGCCTATATCAGTCCCAGAGAAACTATGCAGGGATGCACACCAACGCCTATATCAGTCCCAGAGAAACTATGCAAGGATGCACACCAACGCCTATATCAGTCCCAGAGAAACTATGCAGTGATGCACACCAACGCCTATATCAGTCCCAGAGAAACTATGCAGGAATGCACACCAACACCTATATCAGTCCCAGAGAAACTATGCAGGAATGCACACCAACGCCTATATCAGTCCCAGAGAAACTATGCAAGGATGCACACCAACGCCTATATCAGTCCCAGAGAAACTATGCAGGGATGCACACCAACGCCAGATGGCCATCGATCAGTGACGAATTAGCCAGGATCCAAAGCTAAAATTAGTTTGGGGCCCCTTCAAACCTATACCTTGGGCCCTCTCAAAACTATACATTGGGCCCTCTCAAAACTATACCTCGGGCACTCTCAAACCTGTACCTGATATAAAAATTCATAAACAATAATCTATACTCGCCTTCCCCCCCCCCCCCATGAAGCCAGATCCTCTGCCCTTCTGGGCCCCTAGACTGCCACGGATTAGTTAAAAGTATACGATTCGATGTCTGAGAACTACTGAGGAAGAAGAAGCTATGGATGATTATTACACTTTAATCTGGCACCAAAGGAAGGGATCGATGCATCCCCCGTGATAGTAGAACGTCGTGAAAAGATACCCTCTCTAGGGATGACAACAAAAAAAAGACCATAGATTTAGTCTTATCGGAACTTGTGCTTGGGTCGCAAGATCTTCACTGCAGCATCAGCTGCAAATACCTTAAACTCTCAGCTACAATGAGATACTGCAGCAACAAAGCCCCATGCAGAAATTTCACTGCAGAAAATGCAGAGAACTATACCTACAAGTGATACATTACATCAATACTTGCCAGTGATACATTACATCAATACTTGCCAGTGATACATTACATCAATACTTGCCTGTGATACATTACATCAATACTTGCCTGTGATACATTACATCAATACTTGCCTGTGATACATTACATCAATACTTGCCAGTGATACATTACATCAATACTTGCCTGTGATACATTACATCACCATGTGGCCCACTGAATTAATAACTCGAATCCACCATTAAGAAATACATTAGTTTCTTCAAAACAGAATTTCTAACTGACGGGAATAATGTTTCTCCCAAGACCCCCATCTTCCAGCGGGGCCCAGCCAAACTGCGGAGAACCACAACTAAAAGATGTACATAATTT
The DNA here is from genome assembly GCA_009760885.1 of Achatina immaculata. NCBI lineage: Eukaryota > Metazoa > Mollusca > Gastropoda > Stylommatophora > Achatinidae > Lissachatina > Lissachatina immaculata. The sequence goes on along the minus strand of CM019702.1, from coordinate 40,525,045 downwards.
TCAGAAGCAGCGGAGGTTGAACAGGAGCCAAAGACAAAATTCAAAAGAAAGAAAAAGGGGCAAAGATCCAGGAACGGGAAAAAAAACAAGGAAAATTGAGAACCCCATTTTCTAAGCCACCAACCAAAAAAGAGACCTCAGAGGCAAAGAACCCACAGCTAAAACAAAATGTACTATTATTACCGAAAGTGATGTCCTTATCGGAGAGCAGTAAACATTCCTTGCTTGTTTCTGACTACAGCAGAAAGATTTAGGAAGCTCCATAATGTTTCTGTTTTCCCCAGGAGATGGCTGTGCTTTCATTGAGAGAGGCCTCTTTTTCCCCAAAGCAGAGATTTATAAGTAGTAATAATACGCTTTTCAAAATCCTTTCTACAACTTACCTTCCTTCTTCTTGGTATTTATCATTTACCAATCCTCTTAAGTATTGTCTGACTTCTCCTCCTCTTCCTCCTCTTCTTCTTCTTCTTCTTTTTCTCCTCCCCCCTCCAGGTGTGTGTGCGTTTGTGTATCTCTCTCTTTTTCTCTTTCTCTCTCTCTTTCTGTCTCTTTCTCTCTCTATCTCTCTCTCTTTCTCTTTCTCTCTCTTTTAAGAGCGAAACGTAAATGTTATATTTTATTTTATGTCTCTCAGCTTCAATGTTAGTTATGTTTGTTATATGAACAGCATATTTGTAGAATGTCTGGAATAGAGTGAAAGATGTATGATAAAGGGCAGAATGTCAGACGGGCCTGCGTGCCCAGTTCTTAACCCTTTTGAAATAAAGATCAATCAATCAATCAATCAATCTTTCTCTCTCTCTCCATCTCTTTTCGACTACCCTCGATTACCTCCCATTTTTTCATACAAAATGTTCCTCAGCAATACCATACTTTCCCTCACTCTTTTACACAGAATACAATTTTGTTCTTCTATTTCCCACTCTATCTTTCCCCCTCTCTCTTCTGAATGCCCCTAACCTCTTTCATTGAAAGATTTTGACCTTGAAAAGCCGATAAGGAGAGGATGAAGTATGTGACCATTCATGGCAGAGGCAGGAGAGAGAGAGAGAGAGAGAGAGAGAGAGAGAGAGAGAGCTGCTGCGAAAGATTTTAAAGAACAATAGAAGAACAATATTGACAGAAATCTCGCGAGAGATGGCCCTGCTGAATACATTGGAACAAAACAGACAACTAGCACCGGAGATCTGAAAGGCACATCTGGCGTCCATAGCCCCCGGCTGTGTTGATAGTCCAAGCCAAGCGTGTGGTCACTGCACTACCGACCAATGGTCAGATTAAGGACATGCTTATCTATCACCCGGAAGCTTTGAATCGCTTAACTGGATTGCTGGACTATGCCTGTGGGAGGGGGAGGTGTACTTGACCCTTCCCAGACGAGAATTTGTCAAGTCTTCTAAAATCAACTGTGAAGGAAAGAAGAAAACTTCACCTTCAGAACAGAATATACACATATGTTACAATAGACAGTATGGTTATATATAACAGGGTTCATGGCACTGTTTAAAACTTCGTGTATGTTAAAATTGTGAAAAAAGTAGGAGCGGACTTAGTTTAGAGAAAAAAATAAGCGATTGCGACTTTGCAATTTTTCTGAAAATCATACAAGAAGAAGGAAGTGAAAGCATACTTCGTGTGTTAGAGATAGAAAACTTTTTGCTCTCATTTACGTCGTAAATTTTGAATAAGCTTTTCGGATACGTCAATATACGACAAAAGTCAGAGGATCAGATAATCACTGGAAAGCTCAAGGGAAAAAGAAGGAGAAGTAGACTTCGAGAAATATAACTGAACTGACCCTAAAGCTGGTCATAAAAGAGATGCAACCGAACTGACTGAGAAATATCGAGGACGGCACAAAATACAGTAGGAAAACATGTTCGCCAGAACCTAAAAGACTGAGAAATATCGAGGACGGCACAAAATACAGTAGGAAAACATGTTCCCAGAACCTAAAAGACTGAGAAATTTCGAGGACGGCACAAAACACAGTAGGAAAACATACTCTCCCTATTTCTTCGTCCTGTATGTTTTAGTATGATTAAGGCTCACGCCGAAACGTCACAACTTTGTAATCGTTAAGTAATAAAGCTGCTCCTATTTTTTTCCAATTTTATACATTCTAGTATCACAGCTTTACTGCAGTGTTTAGTGTATAGTTGTATACTTATACACCAATTATTGTGTTAGTAGGAAAACATGATCGCCAGAATCTATGAGCATGGCATCTGGTGAATTAAATGTTTTGAGCGAATAATTGACAAAACTGGAAATGTCGCAATAGTAGATTTCGTCACTTAGCAAAAGCCGGGGTCGTACTTCTATCATACCAAGTTTCAACTACATTAAACTTCTTTCATTTTCATGATCAATTTTACTTGAAACATACAAAATGAAGATTAAAAATAAAAACAAACTTTAAAACATGATTGGATTAAAAAATAAACCACTTTAAAACATGATTGTCTAGTCGGAAACATTTTTCTAATCAAGCTCTCTTGTTCGGTAAAAAAGAAGTTAGAGCTAAAGTTTCTGTTTTAAATATTACCTGTTTATTCTACTTCGAACGTTTACAAAACTCCCTTTAGCCAAGACGTAGGTAAAAAAAAGACCGTTACAAGCGGACAGTTCACTAACTCAGAAAGTCATCCACTGTATAACACAAGGAAGTTTTATTCTTAGACTCAATATGTGCTAATTTATTTATTTATATTTTCATTTTATTTAAGTCAGTAAGACAAAGAAAAGATAATAAAAAGGTTAAGAAAAATATTTTTCAGTTAGTGTGATAGCAGAACCCATGGAGGTATTAAGTTTGACAGCAGAAGACTTGGTGGTAATAGTTTGACAGCAGAAGACTTGGTGGTAATAGTTTGACAACAGAAGACTTGGTGTTAATAGTTTGACAACATAAGACTTAGAGGTAATAGTCTGACAGCAGCAGACCTGGAGGTAAGAATTTGTCAGGTAATAGCAGAAGACTTAGTGGTAATAGTCTGACAGCGGAATACTTGGAGATAATATTCTGACACCAGAAGACTTGGAGGTAATAGTTTGAAAGCAGAAGACTTGGAGGTAATAATTTGACAGCAGAAGACTTGGAGATATTAGTTTGAAAGCAGAAGACTTGGAGGTAATAATTTGACAGCAGAAGACTTGGAGATATTAGTTTGACAGCAGAAGACTTGGAGGTAATAGTTTGAAAGCAGAAGACTTGGAGGTAATAATCTGACAGCAGAAGACTTGGAGGTAATAGTTCGAAAGCAGAAGACTTGGAGGTAATAGTTTGAAAGCAGAAGACTTGGAGGTAGTAGTTTGACAGCAGAGGACTTGGATGTAATAGTTTGACAGCAGAGGACTTGGAGGTAATAGCTTGACAGCAGAAGACTTGGAAGTAATCGAAAGTAGAAGACTTGGAGGTAATAGTGTAATAGTTTGTCAGTAGAAGTCTTTGATGTAATAGTTTGACAACAGAAGAGCTGGGGGTAATAGTTTAACGATAGAAGACTTGGAGGTAATAGTTTGACAGCAGAAGACCTGGAAGTAATAGTTTGACAGCTGAAGACTTGAAGGTAATAGTTTGACAGCTGAAGACTAGGTGGTAATAGTTTGACAGCAGAAGACTTGGAGGTAATAGTTTGACAACAGAAGACTTGGAGATAATAGTTTGACAACAGAAGACTTGGAGGTAATAGTTTGACAGCAGAAGACTTGGAGGTAATAGTTTGACAACAGAAGACTTGGAGGTAATAGTTTGACAACAGAAGACCTGGAAGTAATAGTTTGACAACAGAAGACCTGGAAGTAATAGTTTGACAACAGAAGACCTGGAAGTAATAGTTTGACAGCTGAAGACCTGGAAGTAATAGTTTGACAGCTGAAGACCTGGAAGTAATAGTTTGACAGCTGAAGACCTGGAAGGAATAGTTTGACAGCTGAAGACCCGAAAGTAATAGTTTGACAGCTGAAGACTTGAAGGTAATAGTTTGACAACAGAAGACCTGGATTAAGTTGTTTGACAGCAGAAGACGAGGAGGTAACAGTTTGATAGCAGACGATTTGGGGGTAACAGTATGACAGCAGACTTGGAGGTAATAGTCTGACAGCAGAAGACTTGGAGGCTTTAGTCTGACAGCAGAAGACTTGGAGGCTTTATTTTGACAGCAGAAGACTTGGAGGCTTTAGTTTGACAGCAGAAGACTTGGAGGCTTTCTTTATACAGCAGAAGACTTGGAGGCTTTCTTTATACAGCAGAAGACTTGGAGGCTTTCTTTATACAGCAGAAGACTTGGAGGCTTTCTTTATACAGCAGAAGACTTGGAGGCTTTCTTTATACAGCAGAAGACTTGGAGGCTTTAGTCTGACAGCAGAAAACTTGGAGGTAATAGTCTGACAGCAGAATACCTGTAGGCAATAATCTGACAAGAGAGGACTTGGAAATAATGTCTGTAAGTCAAGAGTCTGAATGTAAACGTCTGATGTTGCTTACTTATAATCATATCTAGAACAAAAAATGTATGATGATGTTTGTCCATATATTATCTAGAACAATAAAATGTGTGATGTTGCTTACTTGCATAGTAGGTTAGAACTTAAAATGTATGATGTTTTTTGCCCATATACTCGTACAAGGCATAAAATATATGATGTTGCCTGAACATGTCTAGAATATAAAATGTATGATGTTGCTTGAACATATACTTGTATAGAAATTAAAATGTATGATGACTTTTACTTATATACTTGTCTAGAACATAACGTGCATGATGCCGGCCATTACGTCCATATATAAGCCTTCATATAGAACCATATAGCGTTAAGTTCTATAGTTTAATCTTAAAATGTAGCACAAGTTTTAAAGGTTAGAACAACTCAGTGTTGTCTGTTGAATGAGTATGTAAGTAAGTTAAAGATCTGTTCAAGTACTGTATTAACAAGATAGCTAAAACTCAAGGATTGTATGTACAGGACAGATAATGTTCATGGACTGTATGTACAGAACAGCTGAAGTTCAAGGACTGTATGTGAAAGTAGACCACCAGTTCATGGACTGTATGTAAAAGTAGACCACTAGTTCATGGACTATATGTAAAAGTAGACCAAAGTTTCATGGACTGTATGTAAAAGTAGACCAAAGTTTCATGGACTGTATGTAAAAGTAGACCACCAGTTCATGGACTGTATGTAAAAGTAGACCACCGGTTCATGGACTGTATGTAAAATTAGACCACCTGTTCATGGACTGTATGTAAAATTAGACCAAAGTTTCATGGACTGTATGTAAAAGTAGACCACTTGTTCATAGACTGTATGTAAACGCATGACATAAGCTACAGGGCTGTATCTGAACGATATGCACCATCTTAAAGAATGTACGCTGAACAGTTCAGAAGATTCTAACTTTTATCAAAGATATGGAATGTTTGTTAAAGAAATTGTATGCACGCTAATGGCATCACGTCCGACGCTAACAGTTTTCAAACTGTCCGTGATAATTAACACTTTCTGACAGTTAAAATCATTCCCCATAAATGAAAACATTATCCACTCTTCTCACGACATAATTCTCCTGTAGAACCAAACTTTTATCTGCCCTGTTCTGATTTGTGTCACATCTTGCTCACTTATTTTTAGAAAACAAAAGAAACTTACCTTGAAACTTCACGACGGAACGAACATCTTTTCTCCCTACATCCTATTTTTCCTATTTTCCAATCTCCACCTTGTCCTTCTTTCTACATCAGGATACATCTGCAGACACAAAGACAGATCATGCAGATCTCTAACTTGCATCTGAACATCTTTCAGGGCTTAAAAAAATGCCAATGAACTAAAAAAAAATGACCTGTTTTTCTTTGAAGGAAATAAAAAGCCACAGGAAAGATAAAGACCCGCGGAAAATGATTCATTTCAAAGGACAAATCTGAGATTCTCAGACAGAGCTGCTTGGAGTGTTTAAACATTTATTGCATAATATTACAAGTGACATGCACCCGTGTGTGTGGCTAGTGTATTATGCCGTGATTATTTAAGTGTATGCTACGCGTAATTGAAATATGTTTAACAGAGGGCATGGTCATTGGAGGCACAATATTCCCACACAAAGAGATACATAAAACAACATGGATATCTCCAGATGATAGAACTAGAAACCAGATAGACCATTTTTGTATTAGAAAGCAATACAGAACATCTCTCATGGATGTAAGGGCTTATAGGGGTGCAGATGTCAACAGTGATCACAACCTGTGCATAGGGAAAATAAAACTAAAATTGAAAAGTCAACACAAGAAATCAGTACACAGAAAGATAAACATCCACAGCCTACAAGAAGAAAATACTAACATTAATTTCAATCAGGAACTTGCCAATCATTCCAAAACACCCAGTGAAGTTGAGGAGATAGGTATAGATGAGTTATGGAATTCTTACAGCACAGCCATAATCACAGCAGCAAAAGTAAGCGCTGGATTGGAAAAACCAAATAGAAAAGCATGGATATCAGATAAAACATGGAAGTATATACATGAAAGACGAGCAGTCAAATTAAACATGTTGAATGCAAAAGCAGATCATGAAAGAGATTCGGCAAAAGCAAAATACAAAGACATAGACAAGAAAGTAAAAAGTTCAGCTAGAAGGGATAAAAGAGAATACATAGACAATATGGCGAAAGAGGCAGAAAAAGCAGCAAAAACAGGAGACAGCAAAACTTTATATAACATACAAAAGAGGCTAACAGGTACTATTACATCTAAAGAAAGACCAATCCTTAGCAAAACTGGAACACTATTAACATCAAATAAAGACCAAAAGCAAAGATGGGCTGAACACTTCCAAGAAATACTCAATCGACCACACCCAAAAGAATTGTTAAACCTTGAAACTGACTTACCAGCCCCACAACTAAATGTCAATCTAGATGAAATTGAATTGCATGAAATTGAAACAGCAGTGAATTTAATGGCTAACAACAAAGCTGCAGGTGAAGATGAAATAACAGCCGAGATGCTAAAAGCTATCAATAGTGACAACATGAGACAACTACAGAGAATGTTTAACAAGATTTGGAAAGAAGAAAAGGTCCCTTCTAATTGGAAGAAGGGAATCATTGTGAAAATACCAAAAAAGGGCAACCTTAGTGACTGTAACAACTGGAGAGGAGTAACCTTAATATCAGTTGTGTCAAAAGTATTTTGCAAGGTCATTTTGAATAGACTCAAAGATATAGTGGATACTGCAATGAGAGAAGAACAAGCAGGATTTCGAAAAGGGAGAAGCTGTCTCGACCAGATCTTTACTCTCAGAATAATACTTGAAGAACATATTGAAAAGCAGAAACCATTAATACTGAATTTCATAGATTTTAAGAAGGCATTTGATAGCATACACAGAGATTCATTATGGAGAATTTTATGTCTATATGGAATACCATCTAAAATTGTCAACATCATTAAGGACTTATACAATGGATATGGTTGTGCAGTCAAGACAGAAGAAGGGATGAGTGAATGGTTCCAGATTGAAACAGGCGTGAAACAAGGATGTATACTGTCTCCTTTACTTTTTGGGATTACAATAGACTTCATAATGAAAAAATGCTGCACAGGTAACACAGGTATTGACTGGGTACATGGGACCCAACTAGAAGATCTTGATTTTGCTGATGACATAACTCTTATCAGTAATAATGTGAATTCCATGCAAGAAAAAACAGATAGCCTATCTTCACTGGCTAGCAAAATAGGACTTGAAATTAACAAGGACAAAACAAAAATAATGAAAATTCCCATTAATCAAAATGGAAAAATACACATAGAAGGGACAGATATTGAAGAAGTCAATCAATTTGCATACCTTGGCAGCTACATAGACCAGGATGGTGACACTAGAAAGGAAGTTAGGATCAGAATTGCAAAAGCAGCATCAATCTTCAAGAATCTTGAGAACATATGGAATTCAAAAGTTATAAGCACAAAAACCAAGTTAAGACTATTCAATTCAAATGTAATATCCACCCTCATTTATGCATGCGAAAGCTGGAAAACAACTAAAGAAATAGAAAAGAAATTAGACTCTTTTGAAAACAAATGCCTAAGGAAAATACTCGGCATCAAGTGGAATGAATTCAAGAACAATGCAGAGATAAGACAGATGACTGAACAACAACCAGTCTCACGGGTGATCAGGAAAAGGAGATGGACATATGTTGGCCACTTGATGAGAAGAAATGAGCAGAGAATCCCAAAACAAGCTATCAAGTGGAACACAACAGGCCGAAGAAAAAGGGGCAGACCGCGTGAAACTCTGAAGAGAACATTATTAAGAGAGGCCAAGTTAACAGGCATAAAATCCTTTGATGAGGTTGAAAGACTCGCCGAAGACAGGAAAAATTGGCGAACTACTTTGCGAGCCCTATGTGACGTCTAACGGCACGGGAAGGATATAAGATATATATAAGATACGCGTCTCTCTTAAAACAAAGGAAACCTCCGAAATAAAGATTCCGGAGAGATGCAGGTGTGGGACACCCCCTCCCCCTTCCCCCCTCCCCCCCTACTCCCCAACCCTTAGTTGGGTCAGCTTATGATTTAGCTAAAAACAGGAGCTTTGAGGGATCTTTCTCTCTCCAGTTTGGTTTTTCACCACATAGCTCTGCCTTGCAATGTGTTCTAAATATTCCAGTTGCACAAGATCAATGTTTTGAATTATTTCTTGCTTGTAACACTTCATTTGGTTATTTTCCTGCGTTTTTATTTTTAAGGAGGAGCAAGTGATGAGATTGTAAATAGGACACTAGAGACTGAAACATTTTACAAACAAACTTGATAACCAGTTCATTCTACCACAGCTTGACTGATATAACCAGATAAAGTAACGGCAAATGTGTCTGTGGTTCAAGGTCCAGTCTCTCCGTGCCGTAGATTTGTGTCTTCAGTTTTAGGTCTCCCCTCTTCCTGAAGAGATAAAGTATCTCTGCCATATGTTTCTCCAGTTCCTTGAAGTCTTCTGGGCTATGGAAGAACATCTCTGCCATTTATGACGTTTTTAGTATCTTTGGAACTGTTTTAGATATTACTTTCAGTAGTATGTTCTTGATATTCTTGTTCTGTCTCTCTGGGACTGTGAACATATATTCTTTGTAGCCGATGTGGTGAGGCTGTGGAAGTACAGCATCGTGTCAGATGGGGACAGCTCTACAGTGGCTATTTTCTCAGGCCCTGAGTTGAGTTACTTTTTTAACAGACCCCCAATGACATGGGAGCTAGGGTTGTTACTAGGGGTACTAAGGAGAGATGGGACATGGTCTTGACCGGCTATGATTCTCCAACCCTGATACGTGCATATTAGTAAGTCGTTGACCAGACAGCGCATTCAGTCCATTTCCCCACCCCCTACATTTCTCGCCAACAGTTTATACTACATCGAGTCAAAAAGTCTTTTCATATATTTTAATTGGTTGCGTCCCTTGATTTGCCTTTTTTTCAACTCACTCTCGTATAATCACATTATGAATACATTGCATTGTATTAGTACCATTATAAAGGGCACATTTAGACACGACGATGCCGTACAAAGGACCAGTTTGACATTCTCAGACAGAGCTGATTGCAATGTTAAAAAATTTATTGCATAATATTGATACACGATACAGTAATACTATCAGCACAGACTAATCTATACCAGATGCCGTAACACTTATCAGTACGAACTAATCGAAATACAAGAAAGCTCATGTGTATTAATACTTTACATTTCGGTGCAGTTTACCTCCACGTACATAGATCGATAGCTACCATTCTTTATATCAAACAACCCACACTATCAGAAATATAATATATGCAATCGATTGCCAGATTGTTAAACCCAACCCAAAGGGCATATTTCTGTTCAATGACATGCTTAGAAATATTTATACCGAAGCAATTTACATGAAACTGCAAGCTCTTCAGAAACAGTATTACAGTACAATTTACAAATGATGGACCCGTGAGACACGGCTGGCAACTTGGGAAATGTGAACATAGACAATGTAATATAAGCAATGGAAATTTTACAGTTTCCTTCGTTTGCATTATAAAACTGATTACAGTACACTTTCTGTTGCTCTGTCTATCATCTTGTATGGGCGAAACAAAATGAAATAAAACAAACACAGAGATAGTGTCGACCCAAGAGACTGTGAAAATATAACAGAATCTAAAATAGCTTTTACATGTTTATAGACATGTTGATTTCGTATCTAATTTGATCGTCCCAATGATCTAGTCTGGGGAATGGTACAAGAGGATGCCAAGGGCCCAAATATTTGCAGTAAATGCTATCAACCAAGTCTGGGCCCATATGATTTACAACCGTAACTAGCCCGTAATTAAATCCAGGACTGACCAGGCAGACTTAGCGAGACATTGACCGGGCCAAGGGATCGATCAGAGACCATCAAATCCATTTAGAGAGCAGGCCGCTAAGACACAGTCCATCCCAGTCGGTAATGGAAGACCTCGCCGCTGTTTGTGGAAACTTGCTTCATTTATTGCCATTTAAACTTCTTCTCTAATTTTTGACACTTGTCTGACTGTCTGTCCAGCCAGTAGCTAAATAAATCAACTCATCCATTCCCTCACTCATTCATCCATTTGTTCGTCCAATCGCCTGACTGTCTATCTATCTCTATTTTCATCCATCCATCCATCCATCCATCCATCCATCCATCCATCCATCCATCCATCCATCCATCTCATACCATACCATCTCATCCCAAACCATACCATCCCATCCCATCCCATCCCATGCCATACCATACAATCCCAGCTAATCTCATCTGTCTGTGTTTTCCTCATAAGAGAAGCGCCCATCTCTGCCCAGTAACTGAATTCAGCTGTCAGCAGTCTCACTGACTCTCTTCAACTCCATTGTTAGTTCGCACAAGCAGACAGCAGAGTCTATACATCTTTCAGCAGCGTGGAGTTCTGAGAATCTCTGGCAGTGACACTGTAACCGGGCTAAGTGTTTTCTGTAGAAATCTCTCACCAATGGCTATAACCACATTCTACATTCTCAAGTTATCGTCTAAATGTGCCAAGCATCTGTTGTAGTTCTGTCAGCAGCTAGCATCGGGTCTAACCTTCAGTCGTTAAGTTGACCTCCTTATGTTGTTCTAGTTCGGTTAGATAGAAGAACAGGCCGAGAAGCTGCCGTTGTAGGAATTCTTGTGTCTGCGAAATCGGGTCGAGTGACAGAAGGAAAACAAGTCGTTGTACCGGTCTCTCTCTCTCTCTCTCTCTCTCTCTCTCTCTCACGCTCAACATATTTTAGATACTTTTAAAATACGAATAAATTATTTTCTTTCAGAAATAACAGCTGTGTTCATTCATTCATTCATTCATTTGCATGTCTCTTGTGGAACTTTGCCTCCCTAACAGCACTCTTGTAGGCCTCTCGGTTGTGGGCAAGATGGCCTGCTGCTGATGCATCCATTCGCAGATCATCAACGATGTCTTGCAGCCATCTTCGCCTTGGTCTTCCTCTCTTTCTTTTTCCCATTATTTACCCTTCCAAGACTGTCTTCTCTGGATTTTCATGACGTTTAATGTGTCCAAAATGTTTAAGTTTTCTCTCTTTAATCCTCTTTACTAGCCAGTCTTCTTTAATATTAAGTTCTTGTAGTATGGATATATTTGTTCTTTTTTGTGTCCATATTTGAAGAACTCTTCTGTAGCATGTACATTCAAAAGCATTTATGTGTTTCTCAGCTGTTTTGTTAAGTGTCCAGGTCTCACATGCATATGTTGCGATGGGAAAGACTTCTGTCTGTTCCTCTCCACAGATTCTTTAGTTGTTTTACTTTCTGAATAGTGATAAATGTCCTCTATTTAATTTCCCTCATTGTTTCTCCATTATTAGTTAGCAGTGATCCAAGATATTCAAAACTCTCCAATTCTTCCAGTTTTCCTCATTGATATATATATATAGATAGGGTGTCTGAGTGGCGAAGTGGTTAGTGCACTGGTCTCTCATGGCGAAGGTCGGGGGTTCGAATCCGGCCGACGGCACCCCAGTCACCCAGCTGTAGAAATGGGTACCCGACTTCTTCTGGAGTTGAGGAAGGAAAGGCGGCCAGGCGTGATACTGACCATATCACCCTCTAGTGTGCTGGCAGGTCAAGGAAAATATGGGCACTAACACCATATCCCTATGTGCCTCTAAGGCATGACAGGATTACCTTTACCTTTACCTTTACCTATATATATATATATATATATATATATATATATATATATATCAGCTGCCTTGTTTGTTTTGTCAGTTGTCATCAATTTAGTTTTCTTCACATTAAGATATTCTTACACTGTTCTTACGGACTGACATAATTAGTTTTTTCATTCCTTTTTGTGGTGTGGACAGTAATACTGTGTCATCAGCATATCTAATCTCTGGTATTTCATAACCTCCAATTGTTATGGCATCGTAATATTCTTTGTCTACATTTTCTCTAACATTCCTCATTATATTTTCAGTATACAAGTTAAATAAGTAAGGCGACAATATACACAGCTGTGTATGTTTAGTAATTACGCCGTCTTCGTTTTCGTTGTATTGATATTGTAGGAAGAAAGCAGCGATAATCAAAAGCTAGATTAGAACTGAAGATGTGAACGTTTGAGTTAGAAACCCTTGTTTTCAGGTAGTATCCATTTTGTGGATTCTATCCAGATACTCACGATGGAAACTATGGTTGTGACAACAGCTCTGAGCTGACCAAAGCCACAAAACCTCCAAGGCAAGCATGCGCATCACCACGAACATGCTGAAGAAACTCCAGGCTGCTTTTTCTAAATCAAACGTAGCTCGAATCCCTGCAGATGTCACAGATCCATCGAATGACCGTAACCTTTTGGTATCAGGCCTTGCAGGTGTCAGGGAAATGAAAGGGCAGATCCGCTGCCCGACCCAGCCGTCACGGAGGAGGGCAGGCAATGGGTAGAGCAGACATCATCAGTGCAATAAGAGAAGCTGGTTGAACAAAGAACTTCACTGACAGCCGTGAATCAGCGTCGTTGTCAAGAATGGAGGAGTTGTGGGTGAAATTTTGGGGTGGCGAAAAATGAAGGATTCATCAAGAGCTCCAGGCGGATGGTCAGCCAACAAAGAATGGGTGTAATCAGTTATTGCTCTCTGAAGGAGATACTGAAGAGGAGATTGGAACACCTAAGGGTGTGTCAGGAGTGCATGGATGACGATCCAACGAACCAACCAACCAACCAACCAACCAACTAATCAATCAACCAACCAACCAACCAGCCAGCCAGCCAGTCAGTCAGTAAGCCAGCCAGCCAGCCTGCTTGTCTGCCTGTTTAACTGCCTGCTTACCTACCTACCTAACCTACATACCTACCTAGCTATTTACCTACCTACTTACCTACCTACCTACCTACCTACCTAAACTGCCTGTCTTTCTGCTTGCCTGTCTATCTGCCTACTTACATACCTACCTACCTACCTACCTACCTACCTACCTACCTACCTACATAAACTACCTACTTACCTAAACTGCCCCCCTTTCTGCTTGCCTGCCTGTCTAACTGCCTACCTACCTACCTACCTACCTACCTACCTACCTACCTACCTAAATTGCCTGCCTTCCTGCTTGCCTGCCTATCTACCTGCCTGCCTATCTATTTACCTACATAAACTGCCAGCATGCCTGTCTTCCTGCTTGCCTGCCAGTCTACCTGCCTGCCTATCTACCTACCTAACTAACTACCTACCTACCTACCTAACCTAAACTCCCTGTCTTCCTGCCTGCCTGCCTGTCTACATGCCTGGCCATCTACCTACCTACCTACCTACCTACCTACCTACCTACCTAACTACCTACCTACCTATCTACCTACCTACCTGCCTAAACTATCTGCTTGCCTTCCTGTTTGCCTGTCTACCTACCTACCTACCTATCCAACTACCTACCTACCTACGTACATGCCTAACTAACTAACTAACTAACTAACTAACTAGCTGACTGACAGACTGATTCACTGACTGACTTACTGGCTGACTAACTAACTAGCTAACTAACTTGGTAGCCATTTTTATTCAAGACCATTTATTGATTTAAAAAAAAGTGGCTTCCAACTAGAAATATTTACAGCTTTTCTTCAATGTTTGTTTTTGTGGACGTGCATTGCGTCCTTCGTGGAACCAAATCTGTGAGTACTGCAAACCAGATGACAAACATTGAATACCGTTGTAGCAGAGATGTCGCACAACGCATATTTGTACAGTTGATAAAAGTAACTTCTTTACTTTAATTAGTCTCAGTTTTTTTTTATGGTTGTAAAACGAAACTTGAAAAAATATAAATAGATGGGACGTCAGATTGCATTACAGGCCAGCAGGTCATAAATATTTCAACACACATTTGTGACATGATATCTTAGTGTAAGATGAAAGAGTCTGGAGTAATATGATAGAGTCTGGAGTAATATGATTGAGACTGAAGCAAGATGACAAAGTCTGGAGTAAGATGAAAGAATTTGGAGTAAGATAGACGAATTTTGGAGAATGATGGAAGAATTTGGAGTAAAATGAAAGAATCAAGTAAGATGGAAGAGTTAGAAGATAAATGGGAGAGTCAGAAGTAAGATGGAAAAGCTAGAAGTACTATGGGAAAGTTGGGAGTATTATGGGAAAGTTGGAAGTACTAATGGAACGGTGAGAGTACTATGGGAAAGTTGGAAGTACTAATGGAACGATGAGAGTACTATGGGAAAGTTGGAAGTACTAATGGAACGATGAGAGTACTATGGGAAAGTTGGAAGTACTAATGGAACGGTGAGAGTACTATGGGAAAGTTGGAAGTACTAATGGAACGGTGAGAGTACTATGGGAAAGTTGAGAGTACTATGGGAAAGTTATGAGTACTATGGGAAAGTTCGGAGTACTATGGGAAAGTTATGAGTACTATGGGAAAGTTCGGAGTACTATGGGAAATTTGAGAGTACTATGGGAAAGTTGGGAGTACAATGGGAAAGTTGGGAGTACAATGGGAAAGTTGGGAGTACTATGGGAAAGTTGGGAGTACAATGGGAAAGTTGGGAGTACTATGGGAAAGTTTGGGATTAAGATCGTGCTTAGGAGAGAAAAACAAATGTACATCTACGGCACCGGCATCACTGGTTTCTGTATACTGAGGGATATGTTACAGAGAAGTTCACAGGACCTATTCTCTGATACAGAGTGCAAGGATGATGATTCTAACCTTTCTCAGCATAACCAAATAAACACATATAGCCAGTGTGATTTGCACGGGCCGATAGCACGTTAATTCGATGTCCAATTCTTTCTTTTGCTTTATCAGTAGATCAATAAACATAGCATAACGGGCATGCAGGAACTGATGTACTAATTCATAAATATACGACATAATGGACGTGCAAGAACTGCTGAACAGACAGTAGACAAATCAAGGATGGAAAATACAAGTTGAGAAATTCTGTACTAGAAAATGTTTGGAAGCACACTAAAAACTAGATATTTATCGCGCAGGAATATTTTCATGAAAAGTAATACATTCAAACTTACAATCTCTTTCTCTCATTTCCTTCAATCAGACTCGGTAATACAATCTTTCCCAGCCATGAAGTTCATGACTAAAGTTAAATGAACAATGTTGACCTTGGTAGTTCAAGATAGGTCATGTGGATGGTCTCCAGTGACGAAAATCTATGAATGTCGGGTAGGAGAGAAGTAATGGGAAGAAAGTAGTGGTTAGTCTATGAGAGGGGAAAGGAGGGGATTGAAAATGAGAGAAGATGAGGGAGGGACAGACGGACGGACGGACGGACGGACAGACAGACAGACAGACAGACAGAGACAAACAGATACAGACAGACAGACAGACAGACAGACAGACAGACAGATAGATAGATAGATAGATAGATAGATAGATAGATAGATAGATAGATAGATAGATAGATAGATATGCCTGGATAAGATAGATGCAGTTGCGGTAGAGAGGTTGTGATCTGATACCGTGAGGAGGTTTTGAAATATGTGTAGCAAATGAGAAAGGAGTGGAACTTAGTGCTTGTGGGAGAGGAGAATATTAGATGTAACTGAACTGCGAGTTCAAACCATGTGGTTCCAGCGTCCCATATTCCTGAATGTAGCGGTTCTCAAGCACTATGCAGATTCTGTCATCGGTGTGGTAATGTTCGATGGCTGTTAACAGAAAGTCAGATTTGTCTCTGTGGTTGGAGCCATTGTTTTTATATGATTAAGGTTCAAACCGAAATGTCACAATTGTGTGCTCGTTAATTAATAAAGCTGTTCCTAGTTTTTTCTAGTTTATACATTTTGCTACATCATCAGCACATCACCATGATATCACCACATCACCACTATACAACCACTACATCTACATTACATCACCACTACATCAACATTTTATCACCACTACATCAACACTACGTTACTACTATATTGTGATTACACCACTACTACTTCACTATTATATCATCACAACATCACCACTACATCAGTACTACCTCACCACTAAACCACGACTGTATCACTACTACACCATTAAACCACTACTACATCACAGCTAAAACCATCACTACATCAGTACTACCTCACCAATAAACCACCATTATATCACCTCTAAATCACCACTGTATCACACACACACATTCTCTCTCTCTCTCTCTCTCTCTCTCTCTCTCTCTCTCTCTGAACCTTAAGTGCCCAGGGCACATGGGGCTTCCCCAAGGGTTTTCCACAAATGCCTGTCCTTTGTTTTTTGTACTGTATCACTACTACATCTCTAAACCACCACTGTGTCACTACCACTTCTCTAAATCACCACTGTATCACTACTACATGACCCCTAAACCACAACTGTATCACTACTACATCACTTCTAACCACCACTGTGTCACTATTACGTCACTTCTAAACCACCACTGTATCACTGCTACATCACTACTACATCATCTCTAAACAACCACTGTACCACTACTACATCACCTCTAAACCACCACTGTATCACTACTACATCACTAAACCACCACTGTATCACTACTACATCACTAAACCACCACTGTATCACTACTACATCACTAAACCACCACTGTATCACTACTACATCACTAAACCACCACTGTATCACTACTACATCACTAAACCACCACTGTGTCACTACTACATCACTAAACCACCACTGTATCACTACTACATCACTAAACCACCACTGTATCACTACTACATCACTAAACCACCACTGTATCACTACTACATCACTAAACCACCACTGTATCACTACTACATCACTAAACCACCACTGTATCACTACTACACCGCTATGAAATCACCACTACATCATCACTACATCACCAATAAACCCCTCTACATCTCATCCATATCACTAGAACATCGCCAGGTAGTAGACTTTAAAAAAAATAACGTCGGATCCTAATCCACAACAAGACCCGCCATTACAACAACAACGTCCACAAGTTGGTAGTAATTGGTTATTTATTTATTTTTTTAATCATTATCACAGAATCTGTGATTCTCCCCTCGAGTCTCACTCTTTGACTGGAGTTTCACGCATAATCCGCTTCATAATATTTCACGCCATATTGTTTGGGTTTTTTTTTTTCGTGTAATTTTCTCTGGTGTGAATTCAATTGAAACGACTGAATTATCGGACGGGAATACTGGAAAGAAAGCCCAGTCCATGAACTAAAACTGAAAGGGCTCACACATCAATCTATGAATCTTAATTATTTTCATGATTGCTAATTTTTCTCACAGGAATTTGTTTCGATCCTTTTGTCTACACCTTCGTGTCATATTTTTATTTTCCTCGCTCTTCCATTAAATCTACTTCCACCCTCATTACACCGGCAGGGGATGCGGGAAAACACAGATTTGAGTCATTTTCAATTCCAGTAGCGTAGCTGGTTATAGCCAGAGATTTCAGGACAATGTCTGGGATTACAGAATCATTATCCACCGTCCTCTCTCAGTGCACCACTGCAGCAGACAGTGCCCCTGACAGTGCGGTGAATTTCATTGAAATTCCAAAATGGAGTCGCTTCATGGCTGTGGAGTAGAATGTCGTATCTGTGGTCTGGGTGGATGAATCATTGTAGATCACGATCCTTTCCTTCTTCCTCGGAATGATCCATGGAAAGAAGAGAGAAACTGGTGCATATGTATTAAATGCAGTAAGTTGATCTTGGACTCTGTAATGTCATACATCTATCTCTCTCTCTCTCTCTCTCTCTCTGAACCTTAAGTGCTCAGGGCACATACACACAGATCTCGCTCTCTCTCTCTCTCTCTCTCTGAACCTTAAGTGCCCAGGGCACATACACACACATCTCCCCCCCCCCCCTCTCTCTCTGAACCTTAAGTGCCCAGGGCACATACACACACTTTATTTGAAGATGGTTATATATGGACATTGTGGTGGAGGAGGAAGAAGAAATCCAGTTGTCCCTTGTGCTTTGATTGAATATACTGGCAAAGGCGCCATTGCAGTTAGTTACGATGGTGTCAACTGAACTTCTTTTACGCTCTTTAAGATAAGAAGAAAGCTATGACAGTTTCCTATCATCTTCCGTTCAAGATCACAAACATCACAAGCATCACAAGCATCATCACAGAGTCGAAGAGCACTGTGAATGTCCCGCAATATTGTGAAGGTTGCTGGCTTCGGCGTTTTCGGCGCGGCCGACCTGTAGGGTTAACGTAGCACTCATGACTGTGGGGCACGTGACTGACCTGTGTGCTATCCGGTTAGAATGCGTAGTTGACTAGTCTTTCGTCCGTTGTTTGTCGGGAGGTACGGCCAGGAATAAAATGGTGAGGGAGCATGTTGTTCTTATTGTCTTGTGGATTAGTGTAGATTTGGTTGTATCGCTTCCTGCGATGATCTTCGTCTGTGTCATCCTCAAGTTGTGTACGTTGTCGTAGATCTGATGTTTGTTTTATGTATTGCTCGTTGCTTTATGTATTGCTCGTTGCTTTATGTATTGCTCGTTGCTTTATGTATTGTTCGTTGCTTTATGTATTGCTCGTTGCTTTATGTAATGCTCGTTGGTTTATGTATTGCTCGTTGCTTTATGTATTGCTCGTTGCTTTATGTATTGCTCGTTGCTTTATGTATTGCTCGTTGCATTATGTAATGCTCGTTGCTTTATGTATTGCTCGTTGCATTATGTATTGCTCGTTGCTTTATGTATTGCTCGTTGCATTATGTAATGCTCGTTGCTTTATGTATTGCTCGTTGCTTTATGTAACGATGTCATAGTTAGCGGTGAACTGTTAAATGTGTTCAATTTTATACAGAGGTAGTTAAGATATGTGTAACATGAAAACCATCACTATTGATTCATTGCCATATCTGATATATTTGATTGATTGCATTTGCTGTGATATTGCCATTTATTGTGTTATGTGTTATGTATTACGTGTTATGTATTACGTGTTATGTATTACGTGTTATGTGTTACGTGCGCATGAACTTTGTCATTTTATCATTATTTGTGCTGAGCTTGCTCTGCTTGTCGTTTTCAGTGAGCTCGTCCATGCTTGAGACCTTGATCATGTGGAATGAGGTATCAGAAGTATTCACGTGAATGTTCATTGAAATTATGCGCACTTATACTTTTGTCAGTGTTCATCTTTCACACGTACATAATGTCACAATTTCTCATTCATATTTGTCATATTTAATGTATTTTGATATTTCATTTGACAGTCATCATTTTCTGATGGTAAAGTGTAGTCATGAGCACTGCGAAAATTTGAATATGATGTTTTCATGAGCTAGTGCGAGTATACTTAGTGTTGTTAAGTATTCTGATGCTAACTCTGGAGTTGTTGATGTAGCTTTGTGCTGAGAAGAAAAAAAGATTGGCGAACATTAGTATGATTGTATGAGACATCATAGTGAGGCTTTCTATATGAAGAAGGGCCAGTTTTTTAAGTAGATGCATGATTAATATGAGAGTCACATATAGTAACTGTTATTTTGCCATATAGTTTTACTTCATGAAGTGTCGGAGTTTTCTGGTTGTTTGTCCTTGTTCGTGATACATACGGTTATAGTGGTCCTCAGTTGTCGCTTGTCTTGTGTGACATGCTTTCTGTCCTGTGATTAAAATTGATTATTATTTGTCTTGATCATTATGTTGTTTACGAGTTGTTGCTTATGTATGTGACAATGTGCTGTGTTTAATGCGTCTGATTTTTTCACATTGGGTAAAATTAATGGGGTAGCAAGCTGGGAACAGATGAAAGGGGTAGAAGCTGGGTTGAGATATTTCCAGGGTGCAGTTTGGGATCGCATGTACGATTGTACTTAGAAATGGGAAGGAAAAGTGTGATAGTCACATGTATAAGTTCAAAGCACCAACCCCAACTCCGCGTACACATTACTGCCATATATTCTTACAATATTCAGAGAAGAGACGGCAACTGTGACATTTTTTAAAAAATAAAAATAAAACAACTAAGCACCAGCGTGCAGGGCTCTCATGCAGAAGTCCACGGTTCAATTCCGACCGGACTTGCTCCAACCCCTCCTCTGTGGATACAGGCACCTGGCTCTTTCTGGAGCTAATGAAGAAAAGGCGACCAAGCGTGAAGCTGACATCATCACATTCTACTGCAGTGGTTTCCAACTTTTTATACACAAGGGCCACCTTTTTCTATCTACATATAGACTGCTAACGATCAGCTTATATACAGTGTCACACTGCCATGAATCCTTCGGTGTTCCCATTCAGTGGATGCCCCTTATATCAAACTGATAACGAAGTCACAGACCAGAAAATGCGGCAGGGACCGCTGCTAGTCCTCAGAACACATGTTGGGAACCGCTACTGTCAGATCAAGCTAAGCATGAGCGATAAGACCAGATTCGTAAGTACTTGTATGGCACGACAGCACCACTTAAAGCAGCAGAGCCATGCTCTTTTACATCATAGGAGGTGTTAATATTTGATGCTCGCAGTAGGTAAACTCCTTTCTTCCCACTCCTATCCTCCCTGTTTGCTGAGTCGATACACTATTCTATTCCCACTCCTATCCTCCCTGTGTATTATTTTAATTCTTTGAAATGGTTTCTATTTGTTAAGAAGCAAAGATCCACTGCAGAATAATCCAGTTTATTTACGATTTGCCAGTTTTTAATTCATTTAGAATTGTGGACTTTAACCGTTTTCTTGCCGTGGACCTCTATCCTGGCATGAGAAGAGCTGTGGAAACCGCCCCTGGCTGAGACCAACTGTGGACCCCGTCCCACCATGAGAAAAACTGTGGACCCCCGTCCCGCCCTAAGAACAGCTGTGGACCCCGTCCCACCATGAGAACAACTCTGGACCTACATACAGACCTAAGAACAGCTGTGGACCCCGTCCCACCATGAGAACAACTTTGGACCTCCATCCAGACCTGAGAACAGATGTGGACCGCTCAATAAAAATAAACCAATAAGAAAGAACTCAGATGATGCTAGTTTTTTTTAAATCTAGCCAGTCCAATTTGCTGGTCCATAGACCCCCGACAAATGCTTCTGAGGATCCCCACAGATCCCATGCTAAGATCCACTGATTTAGATGCTTCTCCTTTCGCAATATTTGTATTTTGGTTACGACGGGAAAATGGGAAGAGATATTCCCTTCCATGAAACGACAACAAACCATTCAGCAATTATTATTCTTATTATCTTTTATTATTTGTAAGTAAATAATAACTTGTTCATAAAATGAGCCCCTTCATCTTAAAAAAAAGTTTCAGGAAGAAATGAAAGGATAAAACTGATCTGTGTGAGAAATGTTCCAAACGAAAAGGGTTAATGAAATAGGTCATTCATTGACATATATTGACCATATTTGACATGATACGTGACTGGACTACATTTTTCTGGATCAGAATCCCAGTGTCAGAATCGTGCGTGAGTCTTCAAAATTAACTTTCAGAGATTTCTGAACAAGGACACACACAGAACTTTGGTGTGAATGTCCTCTAGCTGGTTTGGTTATCCGGTGTTTGTTCGTTTCGGGTCTTCGATATCAGCTCTGAAACAATTATTTGGATGTGACCCACGGGTATTTAAGTATACAGATAACGAGAAACAAACAACAGGAAAGTCATCAAAAGACAACGAAAGAGAAAGTTGGAATGCGTAACAGAGCAGCTACTGAGCGAAGACAGAGACCAAACAGCTTCAGCCGCCGAGATAGCAGCTGAAATGACAGACTTCGAACAGGCAGACTTACTGAAGCAGTCATAGGCAGGCACATTTGCAGAGACAGACTTAATTACAGGGATAGCCGAAGACAGCAGACACACCGGACACACTTACCAACAGCGAGATGGATTGGAAGAAAGGAAGAAAGCGGATGAATGTACATAGCTATAATAATATGGTACATTCACTCTGAGGAACAGATGATCATACACATGTTTATACGAAGAACATATAGATAAACGAACGACAGATAAATAGACAGACAGGCAGATACAGGCAG
The DNA here is from genome assembly GCA_009760885.1 of Achatina immaculata. NCBI lineage: Eukaryota > Metazoa > Mollusca > Gastropoda > Stylommatophora > Achatinidae > Lissachatina > Lissachatina immaculata. The sequence goes on along the minus strand of CM019702.1, from coordinate 40,502,498 downwards.
GCAAGAACACAAGCAGACAAGTAGGCAGGTATGCAGACAGACAGATAAGACAGGCGAGCAAGGAGACAGACAGACATGGAAGCAAACAGACGGGTAAATAGACAGACCGATAAGCAAGCAGACAAACAGATAAATGAAAGATAAATAGGCAGACAAAGATGATAGATAGACAGACAGACAGACAGACAGATAGATAGATAGATAGATAGATAGATAGATAGATAGATAGATAGATAGATAGATAGATAGATAGATAGATAGATAGATAGATAGATAGACAGAACTTGGACACATTTCGAAGCTTCCACAGAAACTCTGAAGACAGATGGCTGACAAGGCCCAGCTCACGAGGCGGTCTGTCAGTATAATAGAGCTGAGTACAGTGTCTGGTCTCATCCCGTTAGTGGAAATTGCTTTCTGATGGATCTTAACAGCAGCCACTGTACTCAGTGTGGAACCAAAGTACGTGATCTGCTAGCAGTGTGGCATGGACGTGATGTTTGCCTCCAGTACGTGGGGTCTGACCCAGTGCCGGGACTGGGACCTGGGTGTGGAGGTGTGATGTGCCTCAGTGGGACGACGATGATTAAGGCGATGATAGTCCACGTTTGTAATAGTTATGAAAAATGATAAGAGTGAATGTGGTGAGCTACGTTGTCTGGACCGAGTCTCGGGAACATTAATAGAAGAAAAGGAAAGGGGAGACAACTGCGACGACGACGACGACGATGATGATGATGATGATGAAAGGATAGGAGCAGCAGAAATGATCTGGTAAAAGCTGAACATATGCCTGCATGTGGCTGTTTATACAGACAGATTAGGAGCACACGTTAGAACGGGACGAACCAGCATTCACAGCCTGCCTGTCCCGTACCAGCAGGACTAGCTGCAGACTGCGCCAAACCACGTACAAGCTTTATTAAAATTTAAGACAAGCAAACCACTCACAAACGCAAACACAAACAGAGAATTTCTAAAGCATTGGAGGGGGCCGGGAAGCTTAGAACAGACATTAGAAAAAGCGAATGAAAAGATCGAAAGATGGCGAGTTACTGAGACAAAAAAATAAAATAAAATCGCCTTTTCTATAGTCTAAATTAGCAGTTGCCTGATTGGATATTGTAACCACTTGGATTCCACGAAATTGGAAGCGAAGCTGAGAAACATTCTGGCCAGTGCCGAACGTCTAGCAATGCACACTCAAAACCCAAAAAAAAAAAAATGAAACCCGTCCCCATCTCTCCTGTCTTCTACCCCCACGTGGTAATTACAAGGGTTCAACCCGAGAAGTTTTTTCTTTGAATGAGATCCGAACAAAGAAACATGAGTATGCAAGGTTCTTGTTGTCGATGTTTGCTCTAGTCTTGTAATTTTCTTGATCATTGAGCATTGCATGCACGGATTGGATTTTGACAGCTTAGTTTAAAAAAAAACACGAAAAAAGAAACCCAAGGAGAAAAGAAAACAAAGAGCAGATGTGGATAGAAATGGCAGTTTCCCATGCCTTGCTTGTGAATAGTTTCGATTATCACTACTTTGCGCTACACTTTTCTGAGCCTCCCAGCGTGAAGACAGCGCATCTGGGACCTCCTTTTTTTCAAATTCTGAAGGCGCCATTATTTTATTTCCACCACCACCACCACCACCACCACCACCACCACCACCACCACCACCACCTTCTTCTTCTTCTTCTTCTTCTTCTAAGGGCAGAATGTCAGACGGGCCTGCGTGCCCAATTCTTAACCCTTTTGAAATAAAGATCAATCAATCAATCAATCTTCTTCTTCTTCGACAAAAGTCGGCTGTGTTGTGTTGGCTTCATCCGCCTTGCCGAACGGCACCTCTGACTTCGGCTCAGTGTATTTTTAAAAATGAGTTTGTTTAACTGCCCTTTTCCCCGTTGACATTTTTCATTCACGTGGCCAGACCACTGTCTCTTTCTAGCGACGCCATAGTTAGGTCACACAGGCTTCTGGTTGGTTAATGTTCGACAAAAATGACGCAAGCAGTTCAACTATGTCTCATTCAGCTTGAGTAGTGCGTCTTCGCCAAAACAAACTCCTTCTAACGATCACCAACTCACCCAAGGTCTTGGACGAAATCATCAAACTCTGACGGAATTCTCTGGGTGTTGGAGCTGAAAACTACAAGGTCGACAATTAAGTAATGAGACTAATTCCATCACCATCATCATCATCATCATCAGGTGCCGTGCCGACTGGCGTTGGCTATTATGCTTCTCCAGAGTACCCGATCCTTCATGCAGGCCATCAGTTCAGTTGGTGATCTCCTCTCACACCATCCCGTCAGACTGTCCAGTATCATTTCTCTTGGTCTTCCTCTTGATCTTCTTCCTTCTATTTTTCCTGTTGTTATAATATTTTCAATGCTCCCTCTTCTCATTGCATGTCCTATGAAAGTACATTGTCTCTCTCTTATCTTTCTGACAAGGTTTTTTGTCTCTCCAGCTCTTCTCATACATTCTTCATTAGTTATTTTTGCTGTCCAGGGGATTCGCAACATTCTTCTAATAAACCACATTTCTGCTGCTTCCAATGATTTTTGTGCAGACTTGCCTATTGTCCATGATTCACTTCCATATAACAAGATAGGTTCAATACAGCATTTTAGGACTCGTTTTCTAATATTCATTGATAAAGATGTGTTAGCTAATATGTTTCACATTCCTAATTTCTGTTTTGCATTTCCCATCTGAAGTTATTACTGCTCCAAGGTATTTGAATTTCTGCACCTGCTTTAGAATGGTTCCGTTTAATTTAATACTGCATGCTGGTGGATTCTGTTTCTTAGATATAACCATAGTCTCTGTCTTTTTGATGTTCAAAGTAAGGCCTTTCTGTTCACTTTCTTTGGCGACTTTATCCAAGAGATTTTGCAGGTCTTGTTGGTTCTCAGCTATCAGTACTGTGTCGTCAGCATACCGAAGGTTGTTAATATTGTATCCTCCAATTTTTATGCCTGGTTCTGTGATGATTGTTCTTAGAATATTCTCGCTGTACAGAGAAAAAAGGTCTGGAGATAGTACACATCCTTGTCGCACCCCTTGTTTTATAGGTTGGTATTTTCCAATTCTATTTTCAACTCGAACTGCTGCTTCTTGCTGCCAGTATAGATGTTTTACAATCCTCAAGTCTTTGCCGTCTATATTGATGTCTTCAAGCATTTTAATAATTTCACTATGTTTCACCTTGTCAAATGCCTTGGTATAATCAATGAAGCATAAGTAGAGATCTTTCTGTACTTCTAAAGCTCTTTCTGTTAGTGTCCGTAAAGCATAAATGGCATTGTGTGTTCCCTTTCCTTCAACAAATCCAAACTGTTCATCTGCTATTTCCATTAAAAAATAAAATAAACAACAGTTAAAGATATAACCTGTATTTTATTCAAAGTAAACCACTTGTGTATTTTTAGAGTGAGTGGCACGATCTAACAAACACTGGAACGATCTCTGTAGTTCTTCTGTTGGTATGGCCCTTAAACTCGATGTTACGGCCCTCTGGATGTCATCAGTATCGTCAAAGAAGCATCCTTTCGATTGTAATTTTAATTTGAGGAATAGAAAAAAATAGCAGGGAGATACATGTTGGAAACAGGGTGGATGGCTGAGAACACACACTTGCTTAGGATGGATGGCTGAGAACACACACTTGTCTTTGGGCCAAATATTTCTGTACAGCTACCGCCCGGTGAGCCGGTGCATTATCATGAAGGAAAAAACTGCCAGGTGTTGAAAACTCGGAGAATCCTTTTCAATAGGCGTCTCAAAATACTTAAATAAACTTTGGCAGTGACAGTCTGTCCCTCTGTTGTCCATCTGGAATAAATTCTTTGTGAATAACTCCTTTGCTGTCGTAGAAGCACACCAACATTGTCTTCACTTTCGACTTTTGAAGACGAAATCTTTTACCTTTTGTTGATGATGATGACTTCCACTGAGCACTTTGACGTTTAGTTGTGAAATCATAGCGGAAAATCCATGTTTTATCCTCTGGAACAATCAAATTTAAGAAATGTTTATTTTTGCGATACGTTTTGATGGTGTCTTTTGCGTACTCAACACGCTGATATTTTTAGTCATCAGACAACGCATGTGGTACAAACTGGCAAGCAACTTTTTTCTTGCATAAATATTCCATTAAAATTTTACGAATGGTCTCTCGGTTAACATCAAATTCATCTGCCATCATCCTCACAGTCAAACAACGATCTTCTTGTAACCGTTGACTGACTTTTGATGCAATGAGTTCCTCTTTACGAACAGAAATTGGGCGTCCATGTCTAGTTGCATTTGTAATCGTTTCTACACCACATTTGAATCTCGAATATCACCTGAATATCTGTACACGAGATAAAAAATTATCCGCATAAACTTGTCGCATCAATTCAGCTGTCTCAATGGCTATTTTCCCGAGTTTTAAACAGAATTTAATGTTAGCTTTTTGTTCCATGCTGATTACGTGACAATGCACCTCTGACTAGGTCAACAAAATGGCGGCTTGTTTGTCATTTGCTTCTCGGGCGGCGATGAAAAGTTGCCAGATCATAGATGAAAGTTGCCTCTTTGGATTTCATACTTTGCTTTATAGATGCCATTTTTGTCTTTGCCATAATAAAATCAGTCTCATTACTTAATTGTCGGACTTTGTATGATCCTTCTTCAGAAGTTGCCGTAACATTTTTTTTTAAACAGGAGGGAATAAATTGGAACTTTGCCAATTTTCCATGAAAGATGGGAGTGTTGATTGACAAACATTTATACTGTTGGCACATACTAGACGGATGGGAGTGTTGATTGACAAACATTTATTCTTTTGGCACATACTAGACAGCTAGGAGTGTTGAATGACAAACATTTTGACTGTTTGCACATACTAGATGGATGGGGGTGTTGATTGACAAACATTTAGACGGTTGGCTTATACCAGACGGATGGGATATGTACAAGAAATGAACGCGTAGTCAAGATAAAGCACACACACACAAATCATAGGACTTGGCATGACAATGCACAATACAGTATTAAAATAAACAAATTGTTCATATATACACTCACAGGCGCACAAATATCATCAGCAAATAGGGATGTACATAACCAAGAGATAAATTTGTACTCATAAATAATGAAGAAATCTTGCCTTCAGAATATTACTATATCTTAGTTTTAGTCTATCTCATGGCTATAATTAGCTTGTGTGTGTGTGTGTGTGTGTCCTTGTACGTATCACACATATAATTAGCTTGTGTGTGTCCTTGTACGTATCACACATATAATTAGCTTGTGTGTGTGTATCCTTGTACGTATCACACATATAATTAGCTTATGTGTGTGTGTCCTTGTACGTATCACACATATAATTAGCTTGTGTGTGTGTGTCCTTGTACATATCACACATATAATTCCGTCTGTGTCTGATGATTTCACATAAAATTTGCTGTCGCCCAACCTTGCTGATGTTCATCATCATCTTGTGCCCTTTCCTCTTGGAAGACTAGAGAAATGGTCCTCTAGTTTTCTTTTTTTCCCTGACCTTCGTCCTCACAGTGGACCCAGCTAAGCTGGGTCCAGTCTACATTTTACTTTATCCACCAGCCAGTTTTATTGTTGGCCTCTTGCATTTTTCCCTTTACTTTTCTCTCTAGTATGGTTTTCATAATTGTGTTATGCGTCTTAATGTGACGGAAATATTTAAAATATCTGGTTCTTATGTTTCTCATTATTTCTCTTTTCAGTTTTAGCTGATTTAGTGTCTGTTTGTTTGTTTTCTCTTCTGTCAATAAAATTCGTCCTATTTTTCTGTATTTCCACATTTTAAGTGCCTCCATTTTCTTTTCATTTTATTACTCTATGTCCACACATTTACACCACAGACAGAACCGTGTGGATTATACACAAAAATTGATGACTTTCATCTCTACCCGTTGTGTTATATGTTATCTTTAGCTGTTGTGTTGTATGTTATCTTTAGCTGTTGTGTTGTATGTTATCTTTAGCTGTTGTGTTGTATGGTATCTTTAGCTGTTATGTTATATTTTATATGTTATATTTAGCTGTTATATTGTATATTATCTTTAGCTGTTGTGTTGTATGTTATATTTAGCTGTTGTGTTGTATGTTATCGTTAGCTGTTGTGTTACATGTTTTGATGTAAGTACTTTGCTGACTTTGTTGAAAATGCATTTGGCTACGTACTTCACAATCTTTTGCTGTTGGGGTGGCTACATCTAGTGTTGACTGAAGCTGCAGGGACTTCGAGGCCTCAGACTTAGATATTTTGTTCTCTCACTTCTAGTTCAGGAAGGTATTAGATATTTTGTTCTCTCACTTCTAGTTCAGGAAGGTATTAGATATTTTGTTCTCTCACTTCTAGTTCAGGAAGGTATTAGATATTTTGTTCTCTCACTTCTAGTTCAGGAAGGTATTAGATATTTTGTTCTCTCACTTCTAGTTCAGGAAGGTATTAGATATTTTGTTCTCTCACTTCTAGTTCAGGAAGGTATTAGATTTTGTTCTCTCACTTCTAGTTCAGGAAGGTATTAGATATTTTGTTCTCTCACTTCTAGTTCAGGAAGGTATTAGATATTTTGTTCTCTCATTTCTAGTTCAGGAAGGTATTAGATATTTTGTTCTCTCACTTCTAGTTCAGGAAGGCATCTCCCCTCCCCCTAAAAAAAAGCCTGAAATTTTAGTGTGGTTTCCCCCCCCCACCCCCACCTTCCACCACGTGTTTAAGATACTATATAGTGTATGTTGTGGATCTTTATAAAAAAATGGTCATGGGCCAGTGAGTTGCAGCGATGAGTACGGGGAGAGGGAAAGAGACACATATGCATGTATACATGTATATATTTATATGCGTATGTATGTATGTACTTGTATGCATGTATGCTGCACGCCAAGCATGTATGTGTGTGTATGTATGTAGGATCTCCAGGTAGTGCAAAACTATTCTGCCATCTTATCTTATAGAACAGATACTCTGCTCTCGTTCACACGCCTGGTAATCGACTACTTTGTGTGATAAGACACACAAGAATGCTAGTCGACTACTTTGTGTGATAAGATACACAAGAATGCTAGTCGACTACTTTGTGTGATACGATACACAAGAATGCTAGTCGACCTCTTTACGTGCTACAGTATAAAAAGAATGCTAGTCGACTACTTTGTGTGATAAGATACACAGAGAATGCTAGTCGACCTCTTTACGTGGTACAATACAAAAAGAATGCTAGTCGACTACTTTGTGTGATAAGATACACAGAGAATGTTAGTCGACCTCTTTACGTGCTACAGTACACAAAGAATGGTAGTCGACTACTTTGTGTGATAAGATACACAAGATGCTAGTTGACCTCTTTACGTGCTACAATACACAAAAAATGCTAGTCGACTACTTTGTGTGATAAGATAAACAGAGAATGTTAGTCGACCTCTTTACACGCTACAATACACAAGGAATGCTAGTCGACCTCTTTACGTGCTACAATACACAAGGAATGCTAGTCGACCATTTTGAACCTTAAGAAACACAGAGAATGCTAATCGACCGTTTCACCTGCTACGATACAAAACAAAATGTTAGTCCACCTTAAAATAAACTCTACTGATAAGTCATTGGCCAGAAATACCCCAGACAGTCAGTGAGGGCAGACTAATACTTTCATGTCTGAAGAAAAGTCATTGAGGAGTCATACAAAAATCAGGGGTCAATGGAATTCTCCAAAACCAAGGAAAAAAGAAGAGAGTTCAAAAAAAAAATAACACAGGTAGCAATAGTATCTTGGGAGAATGTATGCAGGTAGCAATAGCATCTTGGGAGAATGTATGCAAGTAGCAATAGCATCGTGGGAGAATGTATGCAGGTAGCAATAGCATCTTGGGAGAATGTATGCAGGTAGCAATAGCATCTTGGAAGATTGTATGCAGGTAGCAATAATATCTTGGGAGAATGTATGCAAGTAGCAATAGCATCGTGGGAGAATGTATGCAGGTAGCAATAGCATCTTGGGAGAATGTATGCAAGTAGCAATAGCATCGTGGGAGAATGTATGCAGGTAGCAATAGCATCTTGGGAGAATGTATGCAGGTAGCAATAGCATCTTGGGAGAATGTATGCAGGTAGCAATAATATCTTGGGAGAATGGATGCTTAGAAACATGATACACGAATAAGGACATACCAAACACATAAGACAATTTTCCATAACCTGGAGACAAAATAAAAATAGAAACTATTTTAAGAAGTACTGGTAAACCTACGCCAAGAAACGAACATTGAAAAGATGTAATGGATGAACACAGCTCAGATTCGTTATGGATCGTACAATACATTGTGCTGTGTACACAGAGTACTTAATGAATGCATAGAAACTAAAAATGTACACTAAAATGTATTAGATAACAAATTTTTAAGTGCCAGATAACGGAGTTATGGAACTTTAAAGAGAATGAACCAAATAAACCCTAAAAGAGATAAGAGATGATGTTAAATATGTCAAAAATAGCGAGTAACAAACTAAAATTTATTTATATGTCCAGTATATGTTTAAAAGAATTCAGAAAACTTTGGATCAGGATTACTGAGGGGGGGGGGGGGGGGGAGAAGGGAGAACGGACAGTCGCTCACACAGAGACAGAGATAGACAGACACAGACTTTCAGGTAGATAATTATATAGATTTTAATGTTTATTTCTTTGCTATGGAAGGTTCCAAAGTTACTCGAATGTCCAGCACAAAAAGGTAACGTTGGTCTCTCAGATCCAGCATCGATTTAATTCTTTATCTGTGTATGTGTATGTTTGTCTGTGTGCATATGTATGTGACTACAGGGATAGATAATCGAGTGAAAGTCAAAGAAAACATATGTCAGTATGTTCTTAGATTAAAAATTGATAATCAACAATACTTGTCTTAAGCCAGAAGCGATCTCTTAAAAAGAAATGAAGAAATAAAGAAATAAAGAAACAAAAGAATGAAATTAAAAGGAAAGGAAAGAAAGAAGAAAAAGGAAAAAAAAAAGATCAACAGAAAAAAGAAAGAAACAAAGAAATATAGAAAGAAGAGAAATAAAAGGTAATTTAAAAAAAAAAGAAACAAACAAAGAAAAATGTAAAAAAAATAAACGAATTTTATAACAACTACTTAGTAAAAAAAAACCAAGAGATATAAGTTTATGACAACATGGCACAGAAGGTAACTTTTCAGACACGCATTCCCTACAAACCTGAATATCTGTATGGGTAATAGTTTCCAAACATACCCTAGCATCGGCCACGAATCAAATACCCGGATTTTGATGGACACATCGTCGAGAACACTCGAGTTCAACTAGTTTTCTATAACTGCCAGAGGCACTGTTATAAACCGCTGAACGCTAACGAACAGGCAACAGTCGAACATTGAAAAGCATAACATATTTTGCTGTTTCTTTATGCTTTTAAGAAAGGAGAAGAAAAAACTGTCCTAGTTTTGATATAAGAAAACACATTTACGGCGATGACTGACACCTCTTTGGCAGTTCTAACTCCTGGCTGAAACCTTGTCGAGCTGGAAATTGGTTGTTAAGTGTCAGCGTATTTATGTTTCCGGTAGTTTGAGAAAGGAGGGGTGGGGAGATAGAGGCAGGGGGGAGGGAAGAGATATATTAGAGAACTGTGAGAGGGTGTGATGTAACGTTATTTTACAGTAATTTTTCAAAACATCTGCTTTCTTCTTTACAGTCCGTGTTATAAATTTTCAAGCTTTTCAGGATTTTTTTCCTCTCAAAGTAAAAGTAAAATATCAAAATCTCAAGAGAATTCGTTTTTTAAAGATTTAATTTTTTGCGCAGAAATGAGATTTAATTTTTTTTTTATGTCGCGCCTCAAAACCAACTTGTTATTTAGAATAACTTTCTTCTTCTTCTTCTTCTTCTTCTTCTTCTTCTAAACACCTAACGAATTAACAATCCATCAATCCATCCATCCATCCATCCATCTCACTGGAAGTTGATCGGCTGTTCACTGCATCCTGTGGCATCTTACAACGTATCCTCTCCACTTCTCACGATCTGCAGCCAGTATATGCATGATGCCCTAGGTTTATTAAGTGCTGCTAGTCTTCACTTCTACGTTTCTTCACCATATTATCTTCGGCTTTCTTTTACATTCTTGATAGCGAGACGTGGCGGGAAAGAGAATATAAAAATGTGAGAGAAAGAAGGAGAGAGACAGGGAGAGAGGGGGCGAGAGAGAAAGAGAGAGGGGAGGGAGACAGAGGAAGAGAGAGGGAGGGAAAAGAGAAAGAAAGAGAGAGAGAGAGAGGGAGAAAGAGGAAGAGAGAAGGGGAAAGAGAGGATGAAAGAGAGGGGAAAGAAAGAAAGAAAGAGAGAGAGGGGAAAGAGAGAAAGAGAGAGACAGAGGGAGGGAGAGAGAGAATGAATGAATAATCTTTATTTTTAAATGGTAAAGAATTGGGCACGCAGGCCCGTCTTACATTCTGCCCTTCATCACTCCATCTTTCATTCTTCCCACACACTCGATTTAATACAAATATACAAATTAAATTAGGAAAAAGCATATAAAAAGAGTGTAAGATTTAACTATTACATTCAAAGTAAAAGCGAAGAAGTAATTAACCTAATAAAATAGCTCTCATGCACACATACACACAGACATATACATAAACAAAAACATTGTAAATACAGATCTTCTAACATATGTTTTTTAATAAACATTAAAATAATTTCTAACAAAGCTTATCTAACAACTTAATTTTCTAACTATGTCATCCTCAGAGGGAGAAAGAGGAAGAGAGAGGGGGAGAGAGAGAAGGAGAGAGAGGGAGAGAGAGAGAGTTTAGAGATGAGCATTTTTTCTGTACATTATGTAAAAATAAGAAAAAGATAATATCAGAAAGACGAAAGCAATATTAGTCCTCCGTTTCCTAACAGTTCATACCTGAATTCTTAGGTTTATAGTAACATTTCATGCTTGAATTCGTTGGTTTAAAGTAACAGTTCATACCTGAATTCTTAGGTTTATAGTAACAGTTCATACCTGAATTCTTAAGTTTATAGTAACAGTTCATACCTGAATTCTTAGGTTTATAGTAACAGTTCATATCTGAATTCTTAGGTTTATAGTAACATTTCATGCTTGAATTCGTTGGTTTAAAGTAACAGTTCATACCTGAATTCTTAGGTTTATAGTAACAGTTCATACCTGAATTCTTAGGTTTATAGTAACATTTCATGCTTGAATTCGTTGGTTTATAGTAACAGTTCTGAACTTTTCTTTTCACTGAAATCACCCTCTTCACTGTATGTCTTCACTGTATGTTTTCATTGTATGTTTTCACTATATGTCTTCACTGTATGTCTTCACTGTATGTTTTCATTGTATGTTTTCACTGTATGTTTTCACTGTATGTCTTCACTGTATGTTTTCATTGTATGTTTTCACTATATGTCTTCACTGTATGTCTTCACTGTATGTTTTCATTGTATGTCTTCACTGTATGTTTTCACTGTATGTCTTCACTGTATGTTTTCACTGTATGTCTTCACTGTATGTTTTCACTGTATGTCTTCACTGTATGTCTTCACTGTATGTTTTCACTGTATGTCTTCACTGTATGTCTTCACTGTATGTCTTCACTGTATGTTTTCACTGTATGTTTGAATGTCACTCCACCGTTTCCAAGGCTGCCTGACTGAGAGGGTGCATTCTAAATGATTGTTGTGTCAGAAATCATATATGAAGAACTAGAGGAAGCTCTTCAGAGAATGATAAACATCAGAATCTCAAGGAAAGACCTACCAAATGATCGTTGTGTCAGAAATCATATAGGAAGAACTAGGGAAACCTCTTCAGAGAATGATAAACATCAGAATCTCAAGGAAAGACCTACCAAATGATCGTTGTGTCAGAAATCGTATAGGAAGAACTAGGGAAACCTCTTCAGAGAATGATAAACATCAGAATCTCAAGGAAAGACCTACCAAATGATCGTTGTGTCAGAAATCATATAGGAAGAACTAGAGGAACCTCTTCAGAGAATGATAAACATCAGAATCTCAAGGAAAGACCTACCAAATGATCGTTGTGTCAGAAATCTAGCAAAAGTGTTAGATGCAGAATGGTTGCGGTAGGATCAACGAACTGGGGCATCAATTTCTCTTTTCTGCTGTCCTTGATAAAGATAATTTTGCCAAAATATTGGATTGTTATTGCTGTCTTTCGTAACCATTTCATTTTCCCTATACTCCTTATATCTAAATAGTCCTCTTACCTTCCTTTCTTACTCAACCTGTTTTAGGAAAATTCCACCATACACTTTCGTCAGACTCTACACTTAATGGAATTTAAAAATGAAGGAAAATAAGGGGGAAAAACCCAGAAAATTTGATTACAAAAATTATGTTATGGACAACGGAACAGATAAAACAAATGAAAAGAAAAAAATGAAGAAAAATTAAATATCACGAAGGTCTGAATATTCGTTTTGGCAATCATTACTGAATTATTTTTTCTGTATCTTGCTCTTGAAGGTTTTCTTTGAAATATTACACATTTTTCCCCCATATTTCTTCTTAGTCTTTTCCCATTTTCCCTGCTCTTCTTATGTTCTTGTTTTCTTTCTGTACCGGGGTTCATGTTTCGTACCTTTTTTATTTGACGGAGCTGTGATTGATGTCGTATAGTTTCCCTCATCCATTGACACATATGTGTGTATATACGAGCTCGTGTACACATATGTGCATATACAGTACACGCATCGTGCATCGTCACGTTGGTAGACAATCTCCAGACTTGTGGGTAATTTTCTCCCCAACACACACCTTGATCAGACTGGAAGAGAAGACCTGTCGTCATCACACAGCTTGATCAGGCTTGAAGAGAAGACCTGTCGTCATCACACAGATTGATCAGGCTGGAAGAGAAGACCTGTCGTCATCACACAGCTTGATCAGGCTGGAAGAGAAGACCTGTCGTCATCACACAGCTTGATCAGACTGGAAGAGAAGACCTGTCGTCATCACACAGCTTGATCAGGCTGGAAGAGAAGACCTGTCGTCATCACACAGCTTGATCAGACTGGAAGAGAAGACCTGTCCCCAACACACAGCTTGATCAGGCTGGAAGAGAAGACCTGTCGTCATCACACAGCTTGATCAGGCTGAAAGAGAGGACTTGTGTGCACACACAGCTTGGTCAGATTAAAAGAGAGGACCTGTCCTCACACACAACTTGGTCAGCTTGAAAGAGAGGACCTGTCCGCACACACAACTTGGTCAGATTGAAAGAGAGGACCTGTCCTCACACACAACTTGATCAGATTAAAAGAGAGGACCTGTCCGCACACACACCTTAGTCAGATTAAAAGAGGGGACCTGTCCTCACACACAGCTGGGTCAGATTAAAAGAGAGGACCTGTCCTCACACACAACTTGATCAGATTAAAAGAGAGGACCTGTCCTCACACACAACTTGGTCAGATTAAAAGAGAGGACCTATCCGCATACACAACTTGGTCAGATTAAAAGAGAGGACCTGTCCTCACACATAGCTTGGTCAGATTAAAAGAGAGGACCTGTCCGCACATACAATTTGGTCAGATTGAAAGAGAGGACCTTTTCGCACATACAACTTGGTTAGATTGAAAGAGAGGACCTGTTCGCACATACAACTTGGTCAGATTGAAAGAGAGGACCTGTCCGCACACACAACTTGGTCAGCCTGAAAGAGAGGACCTGTCCGCACATACAACTTGGTCAGATTGAAAGAGAGGACCTGTACGCACATACAACTTGGTCAGATTGAAAGAGGGGACCTGTCCTCACACACAACTTGATCAGATTAAAAGAGAGGACCTGTCCGCACACACACCTTAGTCAGATTAAAAGAGGGGACCTGTCCTCACACACAGCTGGGTCAGATTAAAAGAGAGGACCTGTCCTCACACACAACTTGATCAGATTAAAAGAGAGGACCTGTCCTCACACACAACTTGGTCAGATTAAAAGAGAGGACCTATCCGCATACACAACTTGGTCAGATTAAAAGAGAGGACCTGTCCTCACACATAGCTTGGTCAGATTAAAAGAGAGGACCTGTCCGCACATACAATTTGGTCAGATTGAAAGAGAGGACCTTTTCGCACATACAACTTGGTTAGATTGAAAGAGAGGACCTGTTCGCACATACAACTTGGTCAGATTGAAAGAGAGGACCTGTCCGCACACACAACTTGGTCAGCCTGAAAGAGAGGACCTGTCCGCACATACAACTTGGTCAGATTGAAAGAGAGGACCTGTACGCACATACAACTTGGTCAGATTGAAAGAGGGGACCTGTCCTCACACACAACTTGATCAGATTAAAAGAGAGGACCTGTCCGCACACACACCTTAGTCAGATTGAAAGAGGGGACCTGTCCTCACACACAGCTGGGTCAGATTAAAAGAGAGGACCTGTCCTCACACACAACTTGATCAGATTAAAAGAGAGGACCTGTCCTCACACACAACTTGGTCAGATTAAAAGAGAGGACCTATCCGCATACACAACTTGGTCAGATTAAAAGAGAGGACCTGTCCTCACACATAGCGTGGTCAGATTAAAACAGAGGACCTGTCCGCACACACAATTTGGACAGATTAAAAGAGAGGACCTGTCCGCACATACAACTTGGTCAGATTGAAAGAGAGGACCTTTTCGCACATACAACTTGGTCAGATTGAAAGAGAGAACCTGTTCGCACATACAACTTGGTCAGATTGAAAGAGAGGACATGTCCGCACATACAACATGGTCAGATTGAAAGAGAGGACCTGTCCGCACACAACTTGGTCAGATTGAAAGAGAGGACCTGTTTGCACATACAACTTGGTCAGATTGAAAGAGAGGACCTGTCCGCACACACAAATTGGTCAGATTAAAAAAGAGGACCTGTTCTCACACACAGCTTGGTCAGATTAAAAGAGGGGACCTGTCCTCACACACAACTTGGTCAGATTAAAGGAGAGGACCTATCCGCATACACAACTTGGTCAGATTAAAAGAGAGGACCTGTCCTCACACACAACTTGGTCAGCCTGAAAGAGAGGACCTGTTCTCACACACAGCTTGGTCAGATTAAAAGAGAGGACCTGTCCGCACACACAACTTGGTCAGATTAAAAGAGAGGACCTGTCCGCACACAACTTGGTCAGATTGAAAGAGAGGACCTGTCCGCACACACAACTTGGTCAGATTAAAAGAGAGGACCTGTCCGCACACACAACTTGGTCAGATTAAAAGAGAGGACCTGTCCGCACACACAACTTGGTCAGATTAAAAGAGAGGACCTGTCCGCATACACAACTTGGTCAGATTGAAAGGTAGCACCGTAGAAATTAATTTTATGAAATGATGCAAAACTACTTCTTACGTGTCAGGAGGATGTTGCCGTGAAGAGAGACAACGAAAAGCTGCTATGTTTGTAATGTTTGCTTGGATGTACTGACTGAACGTCTATCAGACTTTGTTGAGGGGAAGAACTGTGAAATGTCATAGACAAATATACCATGTAAGTGCCTAAATCTCCCATTATTTTCTTCAAACCAGAATGAATGAATGAATGAATAATCTTTATTTTTAAAGGGTAAAGAATTGGGCACGCAGGCCCGTCTTACATTCTGCCCTTAATCACTCCATCTTTCATTCTTCCCACACATTTGATTTGGTGCAAAAATACAAATTAAATTAGGAAAAACATATCAAAAAAGTGTAAGATTTAACTACTACATTCAAAGTAAAAGAGAAGAAGTAATTAACCTAATAAAATAGCAATCATGCACACTCAGTGAGGGACTTAGTTCAACCCATTTCAAATCCGTGTCCAGGATTTTGTAAGAACTGGCCCTGTTTGGAAACAGATTTTAATGTTAATTTTTCTTCATGTGGCTTGTTCTTGTAGGACTTTGCTCCCTTGATAGCCGAACATGAAAACGTCTCGTTGTTTAATTAGGATGCCTGTTTCGGTTAGTGTGGTATTTAGAGTATCAGTGATAATATGCAGCCATCATCTTCTCGATGACCTCCTTTCCCGTTTTCTAGGAAGCATATCTTTCATTATTGTTTCTCTCTCTCTCTCTCTTTCTCTTTCTCTCTGTTGTATCATTTAGGATGAACAAAGAAGAATAACTTTCTTATTTTGCTGGAGCTGGCCAGTTTTATCCACACTTGGTTCTTCTAATATATATTATATTATATTATATTATATTATATTATATTATATTATATTATATTATATTATATTGCGTCTAAGTGGTGAAGTTGTTAGTGCACTGGTCTCTCATGGCGAAGGTCAAAGGTTCGTATCCGGCCGGAGATGCTCTAGTCACCCAGCTGTAGAAATGGGTACCCGACTTATTCTGGAGTTGGGGAAGGAAAGGCGGCCAGGCGTGATACTGACCATATCACCCTCTAGTGTGCTGACAGGCCAAGGAAAATATGGGCACTAACACCATATCCCTATGTGCCTTTAATCATGACAGGATTACCTTTACCTATATTATATATAAGGTAAAACTGTCGTTTCCAAGCCATTAACGCATGCTGGGGATACGGTATTAGGTCCATGTTTCTAACACCTTCGGCACATGAAAGTCTGATGTGGTCAGTATCACGCCTGGCCGCATGTACCCTCCCAGATTTCTCCAGTACCCATGTTTAGAAGATAGGTCGATCCCGGGTGGAATGCGAAAGGAGGAAACGCTAGAAAATAAATAAAATAAATTCAGTCTCATTTCACAGTAGCACTGTCATGATACTTGTGACGTCCAAAAATCTGTTGAAGCAGTCACTAGCTGGAAACATTAAGAACACGAAGAAAGTTTACTGTTGTTATAATGAGCGATGTACATGTAG
This sequence comes from Achatina immaculata, assembly GCA_009760885.1. Taxonomy (NCBI): domain Eukaryota; kingdom Metazoa; phylum Mollusca; class Gastropoda; order Stylommatophora; family Achatinidae; genus Lissachatina; species Lissachatina immaculata. Next base: position 40,485,581 of record CM019702.1, on the reverse strand, counting down.
AAATGAAGTGAAATATACAGTGAAAAACAGAATTAAGGATGAAAAGAAATAACCTTGTGACTCTCCAGTATCAAAATGTTCAGTTTACAAAGAACTTAAATATAAATAACTACGTAACAGTTCATATAACTATTGTTCTAGAGACATTCTAAATTTGAAAATGAACATTCAGAAACAGATAGTCTCTCTGAAATCTGCAATAAGTTTTCTGATTTGTCGCTTTAAAATATCTCTTTTTATCCTCTGGGAGCAACTGTATTAAGAGCACATTTATCTTAACATAGTGTTCGTGAGACAGGTAACATAGATCTGTTTGCTTAAAAACTCTGACCTATTCTGTAGCTCAGAAACCTGTAGCAACCAACACTAATTGTAATTGTTATTTTTGTAAAATGTAATGTCAGGTTGGTGGACGGATGGGGATATGGAGATCACCGGCGGGGATGAGGGAAGCCTGGTGTGAAACCAATGAATCCAGGACGTGACAAGCCTATGGGTCTTTACAACAATGGCTATCAGAATGATGTAAACAAAACAGACCCAGCAGACTATAGGTGGCGGGGAATGGATATCGCTGAGGCACTCATCGGATTCCTCATCTCAAAGTTGGAGTGTCTCTGTGGAACTGTCTCAAAGCCGTCTGGCCAGCCAGCGTTGCATGCTGGATCTGACGTGGAGAAGGGGCTTAAGTACAACCACTAGAGGCTGGAAAACAAAGTTTTGGCCAGGCCAGCCTACACCACTGTCTTCATGGCAGTCCGAGCAAGACCACAGTCTGCCCTAGCAAGGAAAGGTGTTGAAGTCGGAGGTATCCAGCCAAAAGACGCAACTAAAAAATCAGGGCACCACGCATCATAGCCATTGTGCATACGAAGAAGAAGATCCTTAAAAAAAAAACAGAAAAGAAATACTAGAGAGAGCTTTTCACTCTGGCAGAGAAAACGAATTAATCTTCTTTTCTGGTCTAATGTAGCGCAAAGAAAAAACAAACAAAACAGCGCTCAGAACTGCTCTCGCGGCTAGAAGGCAGCTTCGACTCCTGGAGTCTGAGGTTTGATTCTTTTCTTTACCCAGGTTTGTTTCTGAACTTTTTATGTCTTTTAAAGTTAGTTTACTTTTAACACTTAACTCCCGCAGACCTTGAAACTAACAATAACCTGGCAGTATTCATACACATACACGACAGTCAGCGACGGACGATCATACACGCATGCGCAGAAACTGACTGCGCAACATAACCACGCCTTAATCTAATTCTCACCAACCCTTCCGTTAAACAAGATAATCAACCACACTAGAAGCTGCTCCAAATACGATGTTTGCCAGCCACCATTAGCAACTGACATCCACATGCCTCAGTGCTGTCTGCACGGACATGTAATACCAAATATATCAGAATCATGCCCCCATTTGTTTTAGATAAAAAGGATTATCCTCTTATGGAAATGGAGAGAGAGCGAGAGAGCGGAGAGAGATAGGAGAGAGAACAATGGAAGCTAGGGAAATCTTGACGTGGAAATGGACAGAGAGAGAGAGAGAGATGGGCACTAGGAAAATCTTGACGTGGAAATGGACAGAGAGAGAGAGAAAGCGAAGGACACTAGGAAAATCTTGACGTAGAAATGGACAGAGAGAGAGAGAGAGCGATGGACACTAAGAAAATCTTAATGTGGAAATGGACAGAGAGAGAGAGAGAGAGAGAGAGAGCGATGGACACTAGGAAAATCGTGACGTGGAAATGGACAGAGAGAGAGAGAGAGAGAACGCGCGATGGACATTAGGAAAATCTTGACATGGAAAATGGACAGAAAGAGAGAGAGAGAGAGAGAGAGGGAGAGAGAGAGAGCGATGGACACTAGGAAAATCTTGACGTGGAAATGGACAGAGAGAGAGAGAGCGATGGACATTAGGAAAATCTTGACGTGGAAATGGACACAGAGAGAGAGAGAGTGCGATGGACACTAGGAAAATCTTGACGTGGAAATGGACAGAGAGAATGAATGAATGAATGAATAACCTTTATTTTTAAAGGGTAAAGAATTGGGCACGCAGGCCCGTCTTACATTCTGCCCTTCATCACTCCATCTTTCATTCTTCCCACACACTTGATTTGGTACAAAAATACAAATTAAATTAGGAAAAACATATCAAAAGAGTGTAAGATTTAACTACCACATTCAAAGTAAAAGAGAAGAAGTATTTAACCTAATTAACTTGAGTTAATAGGAAAACACCAAGGATCGTGCAAGATGGAGAAGCACGGTCGCGTACGCTATCCGGCACGACAGACAGTAATAGACAGACAGTGTTATTTAGAATGAGAAAAAATACACCATTGTTTTACAGAAGAAATATTTCTGTCCAAGGGCGGATCTATCAAGCTGAGGAGAAGCCAACAGAATCTCCTGAAAAAAAAAATGTTACGACTTTCATAACTTGTCTGACCAGGGCGCAGAAAGTGGCAAGACGTAACGGTCCTGGTTTCGTTAATAACACACTTCTCTGTAGTGTAGACCACGACAGGGACTGCATCAGCCTCATTCTTATAACAACAACATGTCTACGTTGAACACTGTGGATTGCAAAGGGAATGAATGAAGGTGTCGAGTGACTGCGTGCGACTGGCGGGAAGTGTGACGCCAGAGGGAAAAAAGACGCACGGCGGCCACTAACAGTTGTGTCAGCTGTACAGGCTGATGCTAATCTTAAATACTGATTTTAAAAACTCACAGGCCTGCATCATATACATTAAATAAAGTGACAGTTGAAGTAAGCAAGTGACAGTGTGTTCGGTAACTGATGAAAGAATAAACTCATCTGACACTGATATGTGGAATCCAAGTTTTCTGTGGCGACTACAGGATCAGTTAGAAACAGTCTTGGCTAACTCTTGAAACAGAACCGACACTCTATCACACCTGTCTTTCACACTCTATCACAGCTGTTCTTCACACTCTATCACAGCTGTCCTTCATACTCTATCATAGCTGTCCTTCACACTCTATCACAGCTGTCCTTCACACTCTATCACAGCTGTCCTTCATATTCTATCACAGCTGTTCTTCACACTCTATCACAGCTGTCCTTCACACTGTATCACAGCTGTTCTTCACACTGTATCACAGCTGTTCTTCACACTGTATCACAGCTGTCCTTCACACTGTATCACAGCTGTCCTTCACACTGTATCACAGCTGTCCTTCACACTGTATCCTCCTCCAGTGTCTCCGCTCCCTGGCGTAACAACTATTTATTCACTTCTTTCAGCACGGTAGATTCTCAAGGTGTACACAAATCTTCCTGTTATTACTGCGTCCTGGTACAGCAAGCACTCATCTATAAACTTTTAAAAAAAAACAGATGTAACAGAGAATGTACTTCAGACATTAACAGATCTACGATCTACTTTAGACACGAAAAGATCTACTTTAGACACGAAAAGATCTACTTTAGACACGAAAAGATCTACTTTAGACATGAACAGATCTACTTTAGACACGAAAAGATCTACTTTAGACACGAAAAGATCTACTTTAGACATGAACAGATCTACTTTAGACACGAAAAGATCTACTTTAGACATGAACAGATCTACGAGTGCTTACTATGTGTGACTGCCTTTTGGCCCAAGTATTAGGCTCTCGTACTACTGTAAGTAAACACATCTTCTTCTCCGGTAACTCCCGCAGAACACCTGAGCTAACAGGTGTCCCAGACACGAGATTAGCAGGTGTCAGTGATGAGGAAGGCGGATCTTTGATGAGAATTTGCGCAGGAGGAAAGGGAACATTTCTTATACAAATACTTCAACCATGAATGCTCCAGTGAAATAGTTCAGAGATCTATTCTACAGTTTTTCTCATCGAATCATGTCCTCTTCGCTCTAACAATTTGCTGTGCAGTTATCCCCTTGTTTTTATAGCGTTAGAGATCCATTAATGAAACTCTCTCTCTCTCTCTCTCTCTCTCTGTGTCTGTCTGTCTGTCTGCCTGTCTGCCTGCCTGCCTGTCTGCCTGTCTGTCTGTAGTTACTTCTGTACTGAGTGGATGTTTAAGAGCGAAACGTAAATGTTATATTTTATTTTATGTCTCTCAGCTTCAATGTTAGTTATGTTTGTTATATGAACAGCATATTTGTAGAATGTCTGGAATAGAATGAAAGATGTATGATAAAGGGCAGAATGTCAGACGGGCCTGTGTGCCCAATTCTTAACCCTTTTGAAATAAAGATCAATCAATCAATCAATCAATATGTCTGTATGTCTGTCTCAGAACCGGTTTCTTTGTTATAAAACAAAATATCATAAGATAAAAATGTTTGATTTAGAGGACCATGACCTGGTAAAGATCATAAATCATAACCTCACTTAAGGTAGTTGTAGGTCATACCTGGTAAAGATCATAAATCATAACCTCACTTAAGGTAGTTGTAGGTCATTTATTCCAAAGCTTGGCATGACTTGTGTGAAGTAGAGCATTTAACAGTACTACTTGCTCCTGGCGATACCAAGGAAAATCCCTGCATCAAACTAAAAAGAAAAATAAGAGTAGGGACATGGAATTTGAGAAGTATTATGAGGGAAAGTATCAAATAAAAGAACGGGGATACACATTTTGGGAATCTGTGAACATCGATGGAAAGGGCTAGGACACTTCAGGAACGAACATGATGGTATCTTTATACATATTCTCGTGGAGAATTAGGAGGAAAGAATGGAGTGACTTTTTAACTGGATGAATTAACATCAAGAGCATTACTAGGCTATAATCCAATAAGTGACATAATCCTTACTATCAGAATTAAAGGCACTCCTAGAAATATAACAATCATCCAGGTGTATGCACCTACATCAGCAGTAGAAGAAGAGGAAGTAGAAGACATTTACAAGACACTGCAGACGACGACAGACCAGGGACTGCTCTCCTGCAATGACCTTGACCAGATTAATGTTTTGCTTGTCAATCTTTCCACCATTCTTTCACTCAGAAAGTATAAAGGAAGTGTGACTCGTGACGTGACTCTGTTTTTATTGTTCTTCTCTTTCACGCTGGCGTGAACATGTTTCAATTAAGTTTAACAAATCTGAAGACTTACGACGACGTGTATTAGGTCATCATGATCAAGTGAACATGATAAAGACTGCGAGGATTTTCATGTTTCTGTCTCTAACGTTTCTGTCCTCCTCTTAGCTGCTCCCAGCTCTTAATAAGTCTTCATTTTCCATCTGTAGAAACAGATCTTATTGAATCTTCCCCGGTCGCTTGAACAGGTCTTCTAAATCATTTTAAGCCCAAGCTCTACTCTTGAATAGGAATATGAATTCTCTTTTATGGTCCCTTTGTTGATAACTATCACGTGTTTTAGTGCAAATACACTTTCTGTGGTGATCCTTGGATTAATTCTCAAATCCCATTCTATGATTCTGTGGACACTCATACCCCACTCTATGATTCTGTGACACACTGACTGTCCTGACTGAGCATCAAATAACCATCAAGGAGCAATAGAACTTCAAATATTAGTAGCATGTTGATGGGAAAATACAGATTCATTCAGTCACTTGCATATCCACTGTGGAACTTTGCCTCCTTAACAGCTCTCTTGTATGCCTCTCGGTTGTGAGCAAGATGACCTGCTGCTGATGCATCTACTTGCAGATCATCAACGACATCTTGCAGTCATCTTCGCTTTGGTCTTCCTCTCTTTCTTTTTCCCATTATGTACCCTTCCAAGGCGGTCTTCTCTGGATTTTCATGACGTTTAATGTATCCAAAATATTTAAGTTTTCTTTCTTTAATCCTCTTTACTAGCCAGCCTTCTTCAATATGAAGTTCTTGTAATATGGATATATTTGTTCTTTTTTGTGTCCATGATATTTGAAGAACTCTTCTGTAGCATTTACATTCAAAGGCATTGATGTGTTTCTCAGCTGTTTTGTTAAGTGTCCAGGTCTCACAGGGGTAACCCTGCATGCCCGTGAGACCTGGACAAATGGGGAAAGATGCATGCCTTTAAAAATCTTATTTTTGTAGTTCTGTCTGTTCCTCTCCACAGTTTCTTTAGTTGTTTTACTTTTTGAAGAGCGATAGATGTCCTCAATTTACTTTCCCCTAATTATATCTCCATTATTAGTAATGATCCAAGATATCTAAAAGTCTACACCTCTTCCATATACAGATTATCAATGGCAGTATAGTTCACAATTTTATATTATCCCGATCTAATTATATGAATACTTGTATACCACGATCCATGTATCTGAACTCCGTGTATTGCCAGCTGTACTGTGATAATCTGAACATGTGACAAGTAGGACAAAGTTTCATAATCTGAACTCATAGAAAGGGAATTAAGCAAAGTGTTTCTCATTTCTCTTCTCATCACAAAACAGACGGCACGGAACCTCATCCAACCGTGTCTCAATCAGCCAGCCATAATTGTTCACTTCACGCTTCATCATTTCTGTCCTTACTTTTCTTCCACGCTTTCGTATTTTCTCTCACCTGAGAAATTTCCTCTACAGGAACACAAATATTCTTTTGTTGACACTGAATTACGAAGATATCCCTTTTAGTTTTACGTTTCAAAGTTTCTAAGAGTACCCGTCATTTGTGTGCCTGGCCACAGACATATCTGCGATCTAGGAAGAATGGAAAAAAGGAATGTTAGACTTACGAGTGCCTGGAACCAGAGGCGTAGCGGTCGAATAATAGTATTTAGAAGAGCACATAATAGAACATCTAATTAAGATTACCAACAACGTATAAAATGAATGCATTAGAACGTATCATTTATCAGAAGAAGAAAAAAACAAAGCCTTGTCATGCTACTGAAATATCCTGAAACATGGTGCTAGTGCTCAACTTGTTCTTGACTTGATGAAAACATATATAGCCTTATGACCAACATTTCAGATAGGCGTCCTTCCCCCAGTTTTGAAAAGTGAGGGTTACCCGTTTCTAGATTCTTTTAACTATGGGGTCCCTGACCTCGCCTTCACGGGTACCCACTAACTACTAGGCCACCCGAGTGCCCACATTAAACCAAGGAAAATGTAAGAAAACTATCACGAGCACAGTTGTTTAAAAGACCTTCATATCAGAATTAGTAAATAAAAACTGCTCTGTGACACTATGTCGTGACTGTTTCACTAGCGTAATATATCCTATATACTGTACTGGTCACACCGGTATGCTCTCTCAGTCTATCTGCTTTGTCTGTCTGTCTGTAATACCTGTCTGTTTTGTCTATTTGTCTATCTATCTACCCACCCGCCTTCCTGCCAGTCAGTCTGTTTTGTTGATTCAAGTTGCAAAGTATGAAATTATTAAAATGCTGTTGGCTGGTGTATTTGGCAATGAGGATGGGTGTCTAGATTGCCAGTCTACGACATCTGCTGGTTACTTTCAGTGTTTAACCGTCAACAAGCACTCGGTTATCTCCGAGTTAAACCATCAACAAGCACTTGGTAAACTCTCAATGAACCATTCAACTCATGCTCATGTGTTTAGATAAGCGCATTCTACTCAAACACGTGCGGCCACGTGACTTCTTACGTTCTGCCAGGACAGACAGAAAAGTACAAGTACATTAGCCAGACTAGTTTCCATCATGGCTGTTAATTTATTTGTGTACTGACTCTTTGAAACAGCTTCCATCCATATTACTTTGCTGTTATTTTGTGGTTTATTTTAAACAGCTTCCATCCATATTCCTATGTTATTATTGTATAGTTTATGTGAATCAGCTTCCATCCATATTCCTATGTTGTTAGTGTGTAGTTTATTTGAATCAGCTTCCATCCATATTCCTATGTTATTATTGTATAGTTTATTTGAATCACCTTCCATCCATATTCCTATGTATGTCACAGGAAGGGAAAAACATGGCATTCCGCCATAGTCATCATCATCATAAGCTACAGCCAGAAACATCACTAGAATCCTTAATGGGCACAATTTTAAAAAAAAGACTCGGGTATCAGAAAATTCAGGCATGAACAAGATATTAATTTTCTAATTCTTGATTCTTGTATCACTCCCTTGGTGAACCACACAGTGTATTCATCACTTTGGCAAATGGTAAAGAAAGAAGCCCGGGTCTTAGCTGTATTCTCCATGCCATGATAAGAAAAGTTTACATTCTGCTGTAGCGGTGAAGAAGGATTTAATTTTTTCTAATCAAACTGTGTCGGAGTTGTCTCCACCTGCGAACTGTTCACACTTACGTCAGGATCAGCCAATAAAACTGCGACAAATTTTCGCCAGGAATAAGTTCAGAAATCCAAACAAAAGTTTTCCAGGTGCTTTTCCGTACGCGCAGGGTGAGCAATATCTGAATACAATGCTGCTGTTGCTCGACTTACGACTTATTTATGTTTCGATGAGCTCATCGTTATGTGAAAATATCGTAAGTCAAGCATGAATATGATATGATAAATAAATAAGTAAATAAAGAACAACTGTCACTGATGAAGTATATAAACACCTAATTGCTGTAAATAACTCATATCATTAATTAAAAAAGTAAACAAATGTATACAAGTTTGTCCTATCAGTAAATGTACAGAACTGAATGTGCAACGCTATCGCAACATCGTAAAGTGGAAATGTAAGTCGAGCAGCACCTGTATTTGTAAAGTGGAAATGTCGTAAGTCGAGCAGCACCTGTATTTGTAAAGTGGAAATGTCGTAAGTCGAGCAGCACCTGTATTTGTAAAGTGGAAATGTCGTAAGTCGAGCAGCACCTGTATTTGTAAAGTGGAAATGTCGTAAGTCGAGCAGCACCTGTATTTGTAAAGTGGAAATGTCGTAAGTCGAGCAGCACCTGTATTTGTAAAGTGGAAATGTCGTAAGTCGAGCAGCACCTGTATTCGTAAAGTGGAAATGTCGTAAGTCGAGCAGCACCTGTATTTGTAACATAACGTTCAGATAGTTTGTTCACGAGAAATGTTTCAGCCAGGAAAACGACGACTGGGAAGAACCGACGAAAGACTGAATCACGTAGAGGGCGGTTCTTCTTAATGGTGCCTCATTATTTGAGGAGAAAACAAGAGGCACACTTGAAGACAAACAACACACGGCCCCGGAGACAGTTGCTTGCAACACAAACACCTCTTGTCACTGTGACCTAGTACGCACATCAAACATTGGTAGACTAGGACAAGACAGAAAATGTTCAGCAAAATTATGTTCTGGAAAACCAGCATCTGCCTGTTTGAAAACCGTCTTCTAAGATAGAAAGTGCCATTAAATGTAAAGTACACAAATGCATTCAGTGTCTCATTAAAAACTGGGTATTTCAAATGTTGCAAGAACAGCTTGTGGGTACACATTTAAAAGTACTTCATTCTTTTTAACGAGCAACTTTTACAATGTCTGGACCCAGAAACGTATGTATTTGGTGGCCTGTTATGTGATGCTCTAACAACCACAAAAACTGGGTAGAAAAAATGAGAAATAGCTCGCAACAGAAAAGCGTGGACAAATCTTGACTCCAAAATGTGCACGTTTTAATCTTCCCTGTGCTATCACCAACAAGTCTTTTCATGGGTGAGTACGACACACTGCGAAACTAGCGCTCAAGTGAGAGATGTGCCAATAATTAATTCAAAACGGCTACAACAATGAAACACTGCAATAGAAAAAGACTGGTCTTTGGTTTTCGGCAATCATGAATAACTTGTTAAATTCATGAAAAATAGTCACATAAATAGAAACATTCTTCAAGGAATGTATGCGGAGACTTTACCGATTCTTAAATAATTCTCTCTGTCAACTTTTAAGGAAATGTCATAGTTTGAAAACAATAAAAGAATAACATAAATCCGTTAATAATCTTGGATCCCTTCTACAGTCACAGATAGCTGTATGGAAATCTAACCAGTCTACTTCTCCGCCATGAAGTTGCCTTTGGGCAAACTGTCTTCTGCCAGTCTTTTGATGTTGTGTTATCAAGCTTATTGATATTCAGAGCTTTCCTTGATGTTGTCTTGTCATCTTTTTGTGATTGTATTCCTCAAACTATTCTAGACCTTGTTTAGAAACAGGCAATGAAGTCGCCATATTGCATTTTTTCAGGACATTTTTGTGTCTCTTGTTATTGTAATCAGCGTATGCTTCATTACTTCTTGTCTTAATGTAAAATATTCTTGTAATATTTTCTTCCACCTACTACTACTACTACTACTACTACTACTACTAATAGTAGTAGTAGTAGTAGTAAGAGTAGAGTAGTAGTAGTAGTAATAGTAGTAGTAGTAGTAGTAGTAATAGTAGTAGTAGTGGTGGTAGTAGTAGTAGTAGTAGTAGTAGTAATAGTAGTAGTAGTAGTAATAGTAGTAGTGGTGGTGGTGGTGGTAGTAGTAGTAGTAGTAATAGTAGAGTAGTAGTAGTAGTAGAAGTAGTAGTAGTAGTAGTAGCAGTAGTAGTAATAGTAGAGTAGTAGTAGTAGTAATAGTAGTAGTAGTAGTAATAGTAGTAGTTGTGGTGGTGGTGGTGGTGGTAGTAGTAGTAGTAATAATAGTAGAGTAGTAGTAGTAGTAGAAGTAGTAGTAATAGTAGTAGTGGTGGTGGTGGTGGTGGTGGTAGTAGTAGTAGTAGTAATAGTAGAGTAGTAGTAGTAGTAGTAATAGTGGAGTAGTAGTAGTAGTAGTAGTAGAAGTAGTAGTAGTAGTAGTAGTAGAAATAGTAGTAGTAGTAGTAGTAGTAGAAGTAGTAGTAGTAGTAGTAGTAGTAGTAGTAGAAGTAGTAGTAGTAGTAGTAGTAGTAGTAGTAGTAGAAGTAGTAGTAGTAGTAGTAGAAGTAGTAGTAGTAGTAGTAGTAGAAGTAGTAGTAGTAGTAGTAATAGTAGTAGTAGTAGAAGTAATAGTAGTATTAGCCAATGTTGTTTTCTAAACTTCATGGTTGTTACTATACAACAGAGTCTAGAAGTGCGTGCTACTGTTTCACAATGAAAAAAAGACTGACAGAGGAAGGAAAGCGAGAAAAGCAACAGTAAGGAATAACAACAATGAAATGGCAATGAAAAACAACTCAATATTTCGACAAAATGCCTTCATCAAGGACAGCAGAAGAATAGCATATAAAAATATACACAGACATCTGCTATTTCAGTTTTCGGATTATATCATATTAATACTTACCCACAGCATGCAAAGATATAATATAACAGGACGAATATAGCATACATGAAGTCTCCTCCAGAATTCAGAGTGAACCTAGACAAGAAGAGGCCAAGATTTTCTCCGGTAAAATCCGCTTTAACGTTAACCAACAAGTACCAGGTGAGCGTCAAATAACATGTTTATCAGATTATACTTTCCTTGTGATATTCAAGCATGGAGTTTTCCTGACGAAAACAGCTGGTTAAGATCGAGTTGTACCTGTGATTGGTTCCGAGTTTAGATATTCTCATCACGTGATATATCGTTGGATGGGAGATAAACGCAAGTGACAGCGAATATAAGGGAGATAAACACAAGTGATAGAGAATATAAGGGAGATAAACCCAAGTGATAGCGAATATAACAGCAGCAAAATCAGATTAAGATCATTTCTCACAAAAGCTGAGAAATTATTCGTCTAGGCTACGCATTACCTCTTTCACTCCAGAATTAAATTCTGTACTCTACCAGAATAAATTCTGATGAGAAATGTTTGTAGAAAGAAACTATAAGGAAACTGACACTATATAAACAAAAAATATGGATTGGTTTAGAGCTGTGCTACTTTTAATTTTATTTAGACTTTGTCTGCGTTCCGTTCTGGGCAATAATTCGCATGAGCCTTCAAAATCTAATAGCAAGTGCCAGTGTTGGTGTGGAGTGAAAAAGTTCAGAGAATTCATACAAAACGGTTTTGATACAGCGACGTCGTCAGAAGCAGCAAACAGTAGAACGTGATAGAGATAAACATAAGTGGATATGACAGACTTTCATTTTAAGATCAAAGCCCTGTTATTCTCGATTATCAGAAGCAGACGCATGGTTTAACATTCAAAGTTCCTCTGTTTTCAATCATCATGCGTAACAATAACATACATCTCGAGACCTATCTACGCTTTGAACTGGTACCAGTAAGTAGTCCATCATATCTTGTATAGACGCCTTTGCTTGTTCCTTGATACGTGAAACGTTAATGTATACATTAATAGTTACATCCTATTTTTGTATATACACAGGCACAGTTAGTTAAAACATAGGCTTCAGGTTCTAGCATAAGCTCTATATTTTAACAGGGATTCCTTGTTTTAACAGAGACTGCAGGTTTTAACACAGACTTCAAGTTTAAATTCACACTTTAGGTTTTAATACAGATTCAATATTTTAACACCTGCTCCAGATTTTATTATGGATTTTAAATTTTAAAATAGACTGCAGGTTTTAACACAAGCTCTTGGCTTTAACATAGATTTCAGGTTTTAACATGGACTACCGGTTTTAACAGACTTTAGGTTTTAACAATTTCAGGTTTCAGCATTGAATACAGGTTTTATCACATATTTCATGAATTAACATAAACTTCAGGTTGTAATACATACTCCAATTTTTCAGCACAGGCTACAGGTTTTAACACAGATTTCATATTTTAATACAGACTTCAGGTTTTAAATTACGCCTCCATGTCTAACACTCTTGATCTAGAAGGAGATGCAGAGAAAAGCTGTGTCTAGCTGCTGACGAACATCTTAGATAGGTACAATCTGTGTCTATCTGCTGACGCACATCTTAGATAGGGACAAACTGTGTCTATCTGCTGACGAACATCTTAGATAGGGACAAACTGTGTCTATCTGCTGACGCACATCTTAGATAGGTACAATCTGTGTCTATCTGCTGACGCACATCTTAGATAGGGACAAACTGTGTCTATCTGCTGACGAACATCTTAGATAGGGACAAACTGTCTAGCTGCTGACGAACATCTTAGATAGGGACAAACTGTGTCTAGCTGGTGACGAACATCTTAGATAGGGACAAGCTGTGTCTAGCAGCTGACGAACATCTTAGATAGGGATAATCTGTGTCTAGCAGCTGAAAAACATCTTAGATAGGGACAAACTGTGTCTATTTCCTGACGAACATCTTAGATAGGGATAATCTGTGTCTAGCAGCTGACGACCATCTTAGATAGGGACAAGCTGTGTCTAGCTACTGACGAATATGTTACTTAGATAAGACATAACTCATGCCCGTGACTTTCTATACCAAGGGCTCTCTAACATAAAGACTGTCTACAATAACATCTACTCACTGTTGCTATTTATTTATGTAGAGGTGTCAGTAATAATAAAATCGATATCTTCAATAAGAACTACCTGCTATATGGACTATCTGTAAGAAGAATTACTTTCTACATGGACTGTCTGTAATAAGAGATATCTACAGTATGAACAGATAAACATATGCTGTCACATACGTACACATACAAATATATATATGTATACATTTATAAATATGTATGCATTTACATATATATGTATATACATATATACATCCACACACAAACATTTGTATACACACGTATTTGTAATACACATACGTACATAATACACATACATACATACACACTTACATATGCATGCACATAAACACTTACACATATATAGGCATACACACATATACATTTACACATATTCATACATGTATACACACATATACATTTACACATATTCATACATGTATACACACATAAACACAAATACATGTTAAGAAGGCATATAGTCCATTTCAAACAGATATTGACTCCCCCTGGGAACAACTGTGTTAAGAGCACACTTATCTTAACATAGTGTTTGTGAGACAGGGAACATAGATCTGTTTGCTTAAAAACTCTGACCTACCTCTGTAGCCCAGAAACTTGTAGCAATCAACACTAATTGTAATTGTAATTGTTATTTTTGCAAAATGTAATGTCAGGTTGGTGGACGGATGGGGACATGGAGATCTCTGGCGGGGATGGGGGAAGTCTGGAGTGAAACCAATGAATCCAGGACGTGACAAGCCTATGGGTCTTTACAACAATGGCTATCAGAATGATGTAAACAAAACAGAGCCAGTAGACTATAGGTGGCGGGGAATGGATATCGTTGAGGCACTCATCGGGTTCCTCATCTCAGAGTCAGAGTGTCTTTGTGGAACTGCCTCAAACCATCTGACATGGAGAAGGGGCTTAAGTACAGCCACCAGAGGCTGGAAAACAAAGTTTTGGCCAGGCCAGCCACACTGTCTTCATGGCAGTCCGAGCAAGACCACAGTCTGCCCTAGCAAGGAAAGGTGCTGAAGTCGGAGTTACCCAGCCAAAAGGCGCATCGCAAAAATCAGGGTAACACGCATTATCGCTAATGAAATGTCTATATCTACAGTTTTCAAACATGGTGCTCGCCCTGTGAAGACTAACCAGGCAGGTGCAGTGCCGGGCCCCCTGCCTCGAAAGGGTCCACCCAATGCTACTGGAGGTCCTCTCAGTTCGTCTTGTGGAGTCAGGAGACATGAGAGTAGAGCTACTGGCCAAAAAATACAACAGAAGAAAACAGCCAAAAAGCAACTTAAAATAATGCAGTGGAATGCTGAGGGTGTCAGCAGTGTTAGAGATGGCTATAGCAAAAAGGTTGAACTAGAGAACATACTTTTTGCAGAGCAGGTAAGTATATGCTGCATACAGGAGACACACCTAACCAAAGATGCCGCCTTTAAAATCAGAGGCTACCAGTGTTTTAGATCAGACCGACAGGACAGAAGAAAAGGAGGAGTACTCACACTTGTTAAGAATAACATCAGCGCATGTCAGGTGGGAGTGTACATGGAAGGAGCCGAATATCAGATGATCCATCTAAAAAGTAGTAATACAGATTTCCACCTCCTTAACTATTACTGTCCTAATGACCGCCCTCTTGCTTTAGGAACAATCCCACACAAAGAGAGACTGATGGTCTGTGGTGATTTTAACAGTCATTCCCAGAGCTGGGGCTATAACCACATAGACAAGAGAGGAGAGGAAGTTGAGAGCTGGCAGGATGATAATGGACTTCTCCTGATCAACCAGCCAATGGATGCCCCAACATTTTACTCAAGGGCTTGGCATACAAAATCAACACCAGATCTGGCATTCCACTCTCCAGATCTGAAGTGGAACATTACACGTGAAGTTGGAAAACAACTTGGAGGTAGCGACCATCGACCAGTCTTCCTGACAATAGAAAATGAACTCCTTAACACCAGTAACCCTCTTCCCAGATGGAACTATAAAAAAGCAAACTGGACAATGTACAGACATCGTACAGGTATCCTGGTGGGACAGCTGTCCATAGAAGGTAAGGATATTAACAGCATAGTGAAGGAATTCAATGCTTGTATCCTTCAGGCCGCTCGTGAAACCATACCCAGAGGAGCTCGCAGGGACTATAAACCATACTGGTCTAGTGAGCTGGGAAAACTCCATGATGACGTGGAAGCAGCTCGAAAGCAAGCAGAAAATAGACCATGCCAAGAACACCACAATAATTACCAACATTCTAAGGCCAAATTTCAGAGAGCAAAGCTGCAAGCCAGACGGGAAAGTTGGAGAGAGAAAACAGAGAACCTAAACTTTGAAAAGGATGGAAGGAAACTGTGGAAACTAATGAAACAGTTAAATGATGAGAGTACTGGAAGAAGTACAAAGATTACACTAATAGAGGATGGGAAAACTCTTACAGGTAAGCAGGTAGCAGATCACTTTGCTCGCATGTTTGCACAGGACTGTAACATTGATATCCATCCAGAGAAGGAGCGTACAGTGCGCATCGAGCCACAGAAAGAGGAGGAACAAGTCAGAAAAGTGGAGGTCATGGATGCACCAATCACACGCAATGAGTTAGACCTAACAGTTAGTAAACTGAAACCAAGGAAATCACCAGGACCAGATGGAGTGTCCAATGAAATGATCAAGAACCTGGGAATGGCAGCAATGGGAAAGCTGTTGGATATTTTCAATATGTGCTGGAGCACAGGTAAGTTACCTCAAATCTGGAAGGAAGCAAGCATGGTACCACTGCTAAAACCAGGGAAAAACAGTGATACTGCCTCCAGCTACAGGCCAATCAGTCTCACTAGCTGCCTATGCAAAACGATGGAGCGCATCATTGACCTGAGGCTAAAATGGTACCTAGAAAGTGAAAACCTTCTCGTTCCACAACAAGCAGGATTTAGGCAGTACTACAGTACGGAAGATCAAGTGACCTATCTCTCTCAAGAGATTGAGGATGCATTCCAAGAGAAAAACCTTGTACTAGCAGCGTGGATAGACCTGAAGAAAGCCTTTGATAAAGTATGGAAAAAAGGTCTGTTGTGGAAACTAAGAAACTGCAATGTGAATGGAAGACTGTACAACTGGATAAAGTCCTATTTACACAATAGAAGAGCTAGAGTAGTAATGGATGGACACAAAAGCCAGAAAGTACTTCTGCGACACGGTGTACCACAAGGAGGAGTCCTTTCGCCTACACTATTCCTTGTATTCATTAATGACCTGGTCAAGGAACTTCCCTATGGAATCAAAGCAGCACTGTATGCAGATGATCTGGTCATGTGGTGTACAGATGAATATGCGACAGTTGCTACACAGAGACTCCAAAGAGCAGCAGACATCTTGACATCATGGACAAACAAATGGTGTGTAAGTATCAACACAGAGAAATCAAGTACCACTCTGTTCACCCTCTCATCTAAACAGAAAGCAGGTAAGATCTTTGTAAATGAAATACCCTTAAGGATGGACAACCAACCCACTTACTTAGGAGTGACTCTTGACTCAAAACTGACTTGGAAGCAACACATCAACAGTGCAGAAGCAAAAGCCAGAAGAAAACTAGCCATATTAAGAAAATTGAGTGGGACTACATGGGGAGCTAGTGAAAGAATCCTCAGGAACGTATATCAGCAAAGTATTCTACCACATTTAGAATATGGCTCAACATCTTGGTGCACAGCATCAAACACTACGCTGCATAATCTAGACAAGGTTCAAAATCAGTCACTACGGATTATCACAGGTGCCATGAGGTCCACACCAATAGTAGAAATGCAGAAAATAGTTGGTGTTCAGGCACTAAAGGAACGTAGAGACACAAAGGTCATGACCATGGGAGAAAAATTCCTTAGCTCTGTAAGCCATCCCCTGAAGGAGAGATTCAATAACTTGGCATTAGGACGGCTTAAAAGAAGCAGCTTCATTCATCAGGCAAAGCGTATGCGTAAGCTGATACCTGACCTTCCAACTGTAGTCGCTCCATTATCATCTGTACCAGAGCATACACCATGGAAAGAAGCAGATTATACACAAATAACTATTCAGACTGAAGTGAAAGGTGTGCAGAATGGTGAGATGCAGAGCAGTCTTGTAAGATCAATAGCCACACTTAGTGTTCTAGATGACAAATATCCATGTGACACCTGGATACGTGTGTATACAGATGGATCTGCACATAATGCCATAAAGAATGGAGGGGCAGGAGCATATATTGAATATCCAAACAACACCATTGACAAGATTTCCATACCCACTGGTAAATACTGCAACAACTTTGATGCAGAAGTTAGGGCAATTATTGCTGCAGTTGAAAAACTATCAGACTCCAGAATTGATGCATGTCCTGTAGTAATTCTCACAGATGCAAGATCAGTACTGGAAGCTCTTCAGTGCAACAAACTACCAGACCTTAAGGATGCCTTGTCAAAAAAAACTGGCTTACAACATGGAGTCACTTTGCAATGGATTCCCTCCCACTGTGGGATACCAGGCAATGAGAAAGCTGACCATCTGGCCAAAGAGGGCACTGAAATGGAGCAACCAGACATACCAATCACCTATAATCAGAAGAAACGCATGATAAAAACCTTCAGGAAGCCACAAACACCACCACATGATGACTATCACATGCTAAACAGAAAGGAACAAGTCACTATCTTCCTTCTCCGAACAGGACACAGCCGACTCCGAAGTCATATGTATACAAAGTTTAAGGTTGGTACTACTAATCTATGTACATGTGCCCAGGTGCCCCAAACCGTGGAACATATCCTCCAGAACTGCATCAACTACGAGACACTGAGAAATAATTACTGGCCCAGTGAAACCACTAAAGAAGATAAGCTCTACGGTTCCATACATGAGTTACAAAAAGCAGTGAAATTTATCCAAGAGACAGGACTGCAGATATAGACAGACAGTGCGAACGAAGAAGAAGAAGAAGAAGAAGAAACAGATATTGACAAAGTCTGAAGCTATAAGAACGAATATTACAAGCTTTACATGAGTTGGTAGGGCATTCCAAAGGTGAGAAGCTAGGTAAGATAACGTTTTTGTTTCTCTAAAATATGTCACGTCTTGGTTTTAGAAAAATACAGTTACTTAAGCGTTGACTGTGTTTTGGGTTGGATTTGAACAACGACCACAGATAGGGTGGAGCATTGTGCGATAGAATTAACTTGGCCTTGTTGAAAAGAAATCTCTTCTTGTGTGGTAGAATATCAAGGTGTCTATACTTATTTGTAATATGCGCTACAAGATTATCACGTATAATCTTTACTGCTCGTTTTTGAAGTGAGTAATGTCTTTTCATGTTTGACATGGAGCAACCATCCAAGATTGTGGAACAGTAATCAAAGTGTGTTTGTATTTGTGATATGTAATATATTTTCCTATCTGTAATAACAGCTACGTTGAGCAATAGAGGGCTCACCTGGGCAAGAGCAGAAAAAAAGGCGAAGGACAGGCATTTGTGGAAAACCCTTGCGGAAGCCCCATGTGCCCTGGGTACTTAAGGTTCAGAGAGAGAGAGAGAGAGAATAACAGCTACATACAGTATGAACTATCTGTAAAAGAGACAGAATGCCATATCTGTAAAATGTAAATACCTACAGGATGGATAGTACGTAAAAAAAAGAGCTAAGTACAATATGGATTGTCTGTAGAAAAGACCTACCTGTTGTATGGGTAATCTGAAATTAGGTTTACCTAATACAAAAGTTTCTGGTTATATGGGTTACAAGAACTGCTACTTGTATTAGTTTGTCGTTGTGTACACGTTTATGTTCTTGTTCGTACATTTATCTTTTTGTGGGCATATTTATGGCACGGTCCCCATATTCATGCCACTGCCTGCAGGTGCATGTCATTGTTGTTTCATGACATTTGTGTTAATGCTATGCTTTCTTCGTTCTATGAAGAATTTTCCAAACATAATTGCTTCAACCTGTGCACCTATCTCACAGTTCAAATTACTTCATTTGTTCAATATACGTTTCTCTGCTTCTTTCTCATAGTTCAAATTACTTCATTTGTTCTATATATGTTTCGTTGCTTCTCATTCCACCCAAACAGTTTCAATACTTCATTGTGGTTCTGTTTTGTGTCAGCGCAAAGAGTGGTCGATAAAGAGTAAACAGAAGAGTAAATAGAGAAGAATGAAGGCGACTGAGGAGGAAATTGAACTTTGGACATGCGCAACATATATACAGGAGGTCAGCCAGGTTTCTGTACGCTGTCTTCTCGTTTATTTCTCTAGCTGTTTACTCGTTCTGAAGTTGTGGATAGATTTACACGAATGTATCTCTCAATCAGGTTGCCTCTTGCTTGAACGTTACAGTGCAGGCTAGCATGCCACTGAGGCAACAGCGGGGTATGGTGTTAGTGCTCTTATTTTCCTTTTACCAGTGGGCTTATTTAAGAGTGATGTGGCCAGTATCATGTCTGGGCCCCTTTTACTTCTCGAGTTCCAAAAAAGGAGCCAGGTACCATTTTCTACTGCTTGGCTGACTAGGGCACCGCAGATTTGACTTCGGCCACCCATCTCGTCATGAGAGGTCAGTACTCTAACAACTTCCCTACTCAAGCACCTTGTGAACGTTATATTTACTCCTTAATGCACTGCCACCGATGTGTTTTTAAGTGAACATAACCTGAACCACTCAGTGGACTATCAGCCATATTTTAAGTGTATTAAGGTGTACCTCATCTTGTAGGAAGAGGGAAATTTTCCTCGACATAAGTGTGTCAGGTACCACTGTTTCATACGTGTTTTGACTACAGTATAACCAAAAGTTGTGACCTCGCCCCCCCACCCCGGTCTTCACATGAACAAAACTGACGAATATTTTACTCCAAGTCTCAGCCTGTCTATCTTTGAAAGACGACGCGGAAGAGAATTCCAGCTGCGTGTGTGCTGAGTATACGAGACAAAATACAAACGGGACTGTATTCTTCCTTCTTGTCCGGGAGGTTAGTTTTGAAACAAGGTCTGAGTTGTTCCCGGTTTAAATACAAAAAATAAAAAAATGCATGGGTTTTTGTTGCTGTGACTAAAGTCAAAGAACACCGCCTCTGTGACAACTTGTCCAATCACGATAGATTAAGTTCTAATGTTTCTTATCGACTCCTCCCACTTTGTCAACAAAGGAAGACTAGTCAGTGTTTCAAGAAGGAAAAAAAATAATGATGAAATAAAATAAAGAGTTCATTCATATACTGGAAAACAGAAGAAGTTTCAAGAGGACAAAGCAAACAAGGTCCCCCTGCTGTGGCTACAGCAGCAGTTTATGAGTTCTCTCTAGAGAGGTGGATTTTAAATACGACAACGGGACAACGCGTCCCAGTCTTTCACAGCCAAGAACAAAATTCTGAAATGAATAATAGAAGTATTTATATTATGATGTCTGAAATGTGGAAACCCGGAGATGTCGCAAAGTGAATGAGTCTAACTTGATGTCATCATAGAGAAAGAGTCATACTTGATGTCATCGTAGAGAAAGAGTCATACTTGATGTCATCATAGAGAAAGAGTCATACTTGATGTCATCGTAGAGAAAGAGTCATACTTGATGTCATCATAGAGAAAGAGTCATACCTGATGTCATCATAGAGAAAGAGTTATACTTGATGTCATCATAGAGAAAGAGTCATACTTGATGTCATCATAGAGAAAGAGTCATACTTGATGTCATCGTAGAGAAAGAGTCATACTTGATGCCATCATAGAGAAAGAGTTATACTTGATGTCATCGTAGAGAAAGAGTCATACCTGATGTCATCATAGAGAAAGAGTTATACTTGATGTCATCATAGAGAAAGAGTCATACTTGATGCCATCATAGAGAAAGAGTCATACCTGATGTCATCATAGAGAAAGAGTTATACTTGATGTCATCGTAGAGAAAGAGTCATACTTGATGTCATCATAGAGAAAGAGTCATACCTGATGTCATCGTAGAGAAAGAGTTATACTTGATGTCATCGTAGAGAAAGAGTCATACTTGATGTCATCATAGAGAAAGAGTCATACTTGATGCCATCGCAGAGAAAGAGTCATGCTTCTTACCACAGAATGAAAGAGCCTTATTTCATGTCACAGAGTGAGAGATACAGGGATATACAGAAGTTCTGATCTTTGTTGCAAGTCTGGGAACGAGTTGCCTTGAACGTTAAAGACGCTCAGAGTAATTTTCTTGTTTGCGTATCCAGCGACTGGACAGAGACAGCAAGACAATCAAACAGGCAGTATATCAAATTATGTATGTATGTATGATGTATATGGATTCATGGATGAGTAATTGTATCGATGGATGGGTGAACATATTTTTGTATGCACAGATGACTAAATATTTGTATGTATGGGTGGAATGATTTTTTAGTGGATGGATGGATGGATGGATGGATGGATGGATGGATGGATGGATGGATCCACAGTTCAACAAGTCTTAAAGCGTAAACTCAGAGCTGGAGCAACTGTTAGAAGAGTAATGAATAAACAATGAGTCCGGATATCTTCTTCGCTTGGCAGAGCTTGTATTCACCCAAAAGTGACAAAGGTAGGTCTCCACGGAGACAACCGCACACATTTACACTCGCACTCCCACACGTTTGTAAAGGGAGGGAGGGAGGGAGACAAGGGAAATAATAACACACGGAAAACTAGGAGAGGGAGTACAAAGTTAACACTTTTGGGGCCTCTCTTGATGTTCTGAACTGAAGTAAGCAACAAAAAGAAACTTCGGTTACATAAAATCTTAACAGAGCAGGGCAAGAGAAAAGTTAAAATATATTGTGACGCCAGAAATGACTGATCTGTCTCCATCTGTTTTGTTTAAAATTTAAAGTTATGGATCGTGGATCTTTGAATTTAGCTCCTTCGATTATCCAAGATGAGCGTTTTTCTTCTTCTTCTTTTCTTCTTCTTCTTATTCCTCCTCTTCTTCTTTTATTCTGTTCTTTTTCATCTTTTCTTCTTCTTCTTCTTCTTCTTCTTTTCTTCTGTTCTTTTTCATCTTTTCTTCTTCTTCTTTTCTTCTTTTCTTCTTCTTCATCTACTTCTTTTCTTCTTTCCTTCTTCCTCTTCTACTTCTTTTCTTCTTTTCTTCTTCTTTTTCTTCTTCTTCTTTTCTTCTTCTTCTTCTTCTTCTTCTTCTTCTTCTTCTTCTTCTTCTTCTTCTTCTTCTTCTTTTCTCCTTCATCTGCTTCTTCTTCTTCTTCTTTTCTCCTTCATCTTTTCTTCTTCTTCTTCTTTTCTCCTTCATCTTTTCTTCTTCTTCTTCTTCTTCTTTTCTCCTTCATCTTTTCTTCTTCTTCTTTTTCTTCTTCTTCTTCTTCTTCTTTTCTCCTTCATCTTTTCTTCTTCTTTTCTCCTTCATCTTTTCTTCTTCTTCTTCTTCTTTTCTCCTTCATGTTTTCTTCTTCTTCTTCTTCTTCTTTTCTCCTTCATCTTTTCTTCTTCTTCTTCTTCTTCTTCTTCTTCTTCTTTTCTCCTTCATGTTTTCTTCTTCTTCTTCTTCTTTTCTCCTTCATGTTTTCTTCTTCTTCTACTTCTTCTTCTTCTTCTTCCTCTTCTTCTTCTTCTTCCTCTTCTTCTTCTTCTTCTTCCTCTTCTTCTTCTTCTTCTTCCTCTTCTTCTTCCTCTTCCTCTTCTTCTTCTTCTTCTTCCTCTTCTTCTTCTTCTTCCTCTTCTTCTTCTTCTTCCTTCTTCTTCTTCTTCTTCCTCTTCTTCTTCTTCTTCTTCCTCTTCTTCTTCTTCTTCCTCTTCCTCTTCTTCCTCTTCTTCCTCTTCCTCTTCTTCCTCTTCCTCTTCTTCCTCTTCTTCCTCTTCCTCTTCTTCCTCTTCTTCCTCTTCCTCTTCTTCCTCTTCCTCTTCTTCCTCTTCCTCTTCTTCTTCTTCCTCTTCCTCTTCCTCTTTTTCCTCTTCTTCCTCTTCCTCTTCTTCCTCTTCCTCTTCCTCTTCTTCCTCTTCTTCCTCTCCTCCTAGAAGCTGATATTCTTTGAATCCACACAGTGAAGATGCTGAGCCACAGTCCCTGAGTCCACGACAAAAGGCAGGAGGCGAGCAGTACTTCTTTAGCAACTCCACCACCACGGGGGATTACCATGATCCCTGTCTCCATAGTCAGGCTAGGTGTGTTGATTACAAACGGAGAGGTGGAACAGGGTGTTCCCCAGCCATGGTTCACAACCCTGATGCTAGAATGTCAGCTATGATTCACAACCCTGATGCTAGAATGTCAGCTATGATTCACAACCCTGATGCTAGAATGTCAGCTATGATTCACAACCCTGATGCTAGAATGTCAACTATGGTTCACAACCCTGATGCTACAATGTCAGCTATGATTCACAACCCTGATGCTAGAATGTCAGCTATGGTTCACAACCCTGATGCTACAATGTCAGCTATGGTTCACAACCCTGATGCTATAATGTCAGCTATGATTCACAACCCTGATACTAGAATGTCAGCTATGGTTCACAACCCTGATGCTAGAATGTCAGCTATGGTTCACAATCCTGATGCTAGAATGTCAGCTATGGTTCACAACCCTGATGCTAGAATGTCAGCTATGGTTCACAATCCTGATGCTAGAATGTCAGCTATGGTTCACAACCCTGATGCTAGAATGTCAGCTAATGATTCACAACCCTGATGCTATAATGTCAGCTATGATTCACAACCCTGATGCTAGAATGTCAGCTATGGTTCACAACCCTGATGCTAGAATGTCAGCTATGATTCACAACCCTGATGCCAGAATGTCAGCTATGATTCACAACCCTGCTGCTATAATGTCAGCTATGATTCACAACCCTGATGCTAGAATGTCAGCTATGATTCACAACCCTGATACTATAATGTCAGCTATGGTTCACAACCCTGATGCTAGAATGTCAGCTATTGTTCACAACCCTGATGCTAGAATGTCAGCTAATGATTCACAACCCTGATGCTAGAATGTCATCCATGATTCGCTGACTGACAGATCAGACAGTTTTCGTCACCAAGGAAGGCATTAAACCGAGGGAACGCGAAGATGGAATCACTGCTGTAATTTCACTCAACAGCAAAGTCGCGTTTTATCTGATTATGAAATTTGAAGAAGACAAAATTCTTGCCACGAGAACTCAGAAGTTAAAGAAACTGACAATCACTTGAAAGTTCATCGGGGAAAAAAAAACAAACAGGAGACAGAGAGAAAAATAAGATATGCGACAGCACTAAATAAGTAACAGAAAATTAAATGCAACTGATACTGATCAGAAACACCAAGGCAGTGCAGAAAGAAAGAAAGAAACATGATCATCAGCTTCTACTCGCATTATGCCTAATGAATGAAGGAATTATTTAAGCTGATCACAGCAGCGTACTTGTGGTAAATGAAAATTTTAAAACGTATTAACCCGTTGAGGCAGCGTGATTTTATTTACGAAACAAAGCAAAATGAAACACAAAAGAACTGGAGGGACATACATTTTTAATAAGCTTGAAGGAAGGGGTAAGGTAAAGTAGGTAAAGGTAATCCTGCCATGCCTTAGAGGCACATAGGGATATGGTGTTAGTGCCCATATTTTCCTTGACCTGCCAGCACACTAGAGGGTGATATGGTCAGTATCACGTCTGGCTGCCTCTCCTTCCCCAACTCCAGAAGAAGTCGGGTACCAATGTCTACAGCTGGGTGACGGGGGTGCCTCCGGCCGGATTCGAACCCCCGACCTTCGCCATGAGAGACCAGTGCACTAACCACTTCGCCACTCAGACACCCAAAGGAAGGAGGGCTTGCGCTGAATAAAGTGTTAAATTAAGAATTATTGGCAACGCAGCAGAAGATACACGTCCATGGGGATGGCCAGAGACTATCAGAGGAACTTGTGTGAGCCCGGCATCGACATCTGAGCCAGCGATGAAGAAGGCTGGCTTGGAAAGCTGTTGTGCCTACTCTTTTTTTTTAGTCTAGTCCTGAAAATGATGCTCTAACACTTTGTTGCAGAGTAAAGGAGTTAAAAAAAATAAACTACAGATAAAAGTAGTTGGGAAAACAAAGAAAATGAGTAATTTAACTGTTGGCTTGTTGACAGTTTCATGGAAAATATGAATTCCAGAAAGTGGCTGACATTTCTTGTCTCTCTTAACTAGCGGAGTTCCATTAACACACCGTACTGTGGGGCATGAGACAAATCAGAAAAGCAGGGACAGCGATGGCCACCAGTTTGGTCACATATCTGGATTACTTTGACTTGACTGTCACGTAAACAGTCAGGAAAGCTGGGATTGTGTCACAACCCTGATGCTAGAATGTCAGCTATGATTCACAACCCTGATGCCAGAATGTCAGCTATGATTCACAACCCTGCTGCTATAATGTCAGCTATGATTCACAACCCTGATGCTAGAATGTCAGCTATGATTCACAACCCTGATACTATAATGTCAGCTATGGTTCACAACCCTGATGCTAGAATGTCAGCTATTGTTCACAACCCTGATGCTAGAATGTCAGCTAATGATTCACAACCCTGATGCTAGAATGTCATCCATGATTCGCTGACTGACAGATCAGACAGTTTTCGTCACCAAGGAAGGCATTAAACCGAGGGAACGCGAAGATGGAATCACTGCTGTAATTTCACTCAACAGCAAAGTCGCGTTTTATCTGATTATGAAATTTGAAGAAGACAAAATTCTTGCCACGAGAACTCAGAAGTTAAAGAAACTGACAATCACTTGAAAGTTCATCGGGGAAAAAAAAACAAACAGGAGACAGAGAGAAAAATAAGATATGCGACAGCACTAAATAAGTAACAGAAAATTAAATGCAACTGATACTGATCAGAAACACCAAGGCAGTGCAGAAAGAAAGAAAGAAACATGATCATCAGCTTCTACTCGCATTATGCCTAATGAATGAAGGAATTATTTAAGCTGATCACAGCAGCGTACTTGTGGTAAATGAAAATTTTAAAACGTATTAACCCGTTGAGGCAGCGTGATTTTATTTACGAAACAAAGCAAAATGAAACACAAAAGAACTGGAGGGACATACATTTTTAATAAGCTTGAAGGAAGGGGTAAGGTAAAGTAGGTAAAGGTAATCCTGCCATGCCTTAGAGGCACATAGGGATATGGTGTTAGTGCCCATATTTTCCTTGACCTGCCAGCACACTAGAGGGTGATATGGTCAGTATCACGTCTGGCTGCCTCTCCTTCCCCAACTCCAGAAGAAGTCGGGTACCAATGTCTACAGCTGGGTGACGGGGGTGCCTCCGGCCGGATTCGAACCCCCGACCTTCGCCATGAGAGACCAGTGCACTAACCACTTCGCCACTCAGACACCCAAAGGAAGGAGGGCTTGCGCTGAATAAAGTGTTAAATTAAGAATTATTGGCAACGCAGCAGAAGATACACGTCCATGGGGATGGCCAGAGACTATCAGAGGAACTTGTGTGAGCCCGGCATCGACATCTGAGCCAGCGATGAAGAAGGCTGGCTTGGAAAGCTGTTGTGCCTACTCTTTTTTTTTAGTCTAGTCCTGAAAATGATGCTCTAACACTTTGTTGCAGAGTAAAGGAGTTAAAAAAAATAAACTACAGATAAAAGTAGTTGGGAAAACAAAGAAAATGAGTAATTTAACTGTTGGCTTGTTGACAGTTTCATGGAAAATATGAATTCCAGAAAGTGGCTGACATTTCTTGTCTCTCTTAACTAGCGGAGTTCCATTAACACACCGTACTGTGGGGCATGAGACAAATCAGAAAAGCAGGGACAGCGATGGCCACCAGTTTGGTCACATATCTGGATTACTTTGACTTGACTGTCACGTAAACAGTCAGGAAAGCTGGGATTGTGTCGCAAACAGCTTCTAAGAAGTGTCTGATGCATGATCAGTCTGGAGAGTGTTTATAATTGAAATGAAAGTGACCTTTATCTGAGGACAAGACGTGTCTTTCTGCCTTATTTTATTACTTATCTCAGCAGATAATACCAGTTTATCACCCGAAGTAAACATTTATCTTTATCAATACCCATACAAGCTATGATTTCTAAAATGCTACAGAAAGTATATCTTGCTTTATGGAAGTGAACTGTGAAAAATGAAGGTGCCAATGTAAAAATTACTAGAACCAGCATAAATGTGGGTTTTTTTTAAAAATAGAATGTTAAGTCATGTCATGGGTAGCTAAGATAACGAAATAGGAATGTCTAACAAAGCCAGTGAATAAAATACTTGAAAACATGTTTTTAAAAGTAAACAATCCCTGGGCATATGTTAAAGCGAGTAACTGAAAACATAACAATATGAAAGATAAATATGATGAGACAGACACGTATCAGGAAAGAAGATCATGGGCAGTTTAAGGACGTGCCAAGATAGACGGTTGCCATCTGAGCTGATGGGAAAATATCAAGGATGAAGATCTCCCAAAAAAAATGAATGAAAACCCTTGTTTGTGGGGCACTTGATGATAATGTACTATTTCATAACTTTCGAAATAATGACAACATTAGAGGAAGTTAATAAACTGTTATAAATGACATTTTCAATGAAAAAAAAAAGTAATACACTTGTAGACTCAAGCAGAGAGAAGTTCTTGACACTTTTGTTATAATTAAAAGACACCTACTCCATCCCCTACTTTGTTATGGTTCAGGAGTATTCTAGGTTTAAGACGTACAGCTTTGATACATTCTTTCATTCACAGCTTCATCCCACCTCCACGAGTTCATAGGCCAGTGCTGTTGATTTAATGGTCTGCGAAAAGCTATTAAAGCTGTAGCAGTCACAATTAGAATCCACCATCAAGTGCTGTTGAGGTTTTACATGCACCAATCCTATTTCTATAAAAAATGGTTCTTCGGTTCCCTTTTGTCTAAATATCGTGGACTTCGTAGGAGCCCTGCTTTGGATTTAGAACTGAATAAGGTAAATACAGGTGGGAGAGAGGCAAGCTGTGACTTTGTGAAGAGTTCGAAAAGGTGACAGAGTAGATGGTAAAAAGTGGGTGACAGATGAGTCCCAGCTTTCTGCCACTAGGGAAATTAAAAGGTCAAGGTTTTCCTAACTTGAGCTCTGATTGTTCACATTTCTATGGAACTGAATACATTCTTTAAAATCCTGGAAGGCCCGTTTATTTTTTTTTTCAGTTTGTCTGAATGACTTGGACGATCATGTTTCCTCCGTAATCTCCTTTCCAATGTCTTCCAAGCAGCTCACGTACTGAATACCTGCAGTGCTCAAGTTAAGTCCAAGTTTTTTTTTTTTGGCTTTGTTTTTGATTTTGTTTTTCTTGTTGGACAAGTGAAAGTCAAGGCAAAACTTATTTCTGATGTTTTAGACTTTTTCTATGCAGTGGTCATTTCCAACACTTATCATTATTTTGTTCAGCGCTACGGAGTCATGGTTACTGACTGTTTATATGTCTGTAGGCATTCAACAAAGATGGCAGGGGCATGTACTCCGGAAGACTGGTAACTCACTACCAAAAGTAGCACTAACATGGACGCCACAGGGAAACAAGAGTAAGGGTAGACCAAAGGAGACATTGAGAAGAACAACAGAGAGGATGTTGAGCAACAGAGGGCTGACCCGGGCAAGAAGAAGGCGAAGGACAGGCGTTTGTGGAAAACCCTTGCGGAAGCACGATGTGCCTTGGGCACCTAAAGATTCAAAGAGAAAAAGAGAGAGAGAGGAAATGAACAAAGCAATCTGAAACAAAACATGATCACAATTTTGGATACAACTAATCTTAAACTAGTCTAAACTTATAACTTACTTACCTGGGGGTTTTTTAAACGTCTGTTTTCACTGACATTCATACACTCATAGATTTTCTATCTCAAACAAAGAAATGATGTTTTCCTTCAATGTCTTCATAGAAATTATTTATTTTGGAATCTCTTAACATTAAGAATTATCTTTTCTTATCTTCACGTACGAGTTTGTCGTTCCATATCATGCACATATTTGTTATCTGCATTATATATTTATATTAAACTAAGGCTAAATATCTCTAATAATGTTCAAGTATGACAAATTTCTCATCCTTTGAAAACAAAATATTCATCAGTTCGTTCGCGAACTAGAAAACTATAACTCCTTTCCCCTAGCCCCTTTACATTTAGCTAATCCTCAAGGCTAACGGAAACCAAGGATTCAACTTTTCTTGCTTGAAAACACTTGGAAAACATCCCGTCTGTTTTACGAACGAAAAACAACCAAGACGTTCTGGCACTGCTGCTATTCTTGCACGAAACATACATAGTTTTGCGTTATTTTTTCTAAGCTTAATCTTCTCAAATTTGGAACATGACTGGCGCTAATCTGGGAGACAGCCACACAGATTATTTCTAATGCTGACAGATTGCCGAACGACTGGCATGAACATCAATCAGCATGTTTCCCTTACGTTCTGATCTGAGGTTAGAATGCAAATGGAAACAAAAGGAAAACCCCAGTCTATGTTGCCCGATGATTTCAGCCAAACGCATCACCTGAGACTTGTAATGGAAGCAGCAATGGCAGAAGATGAATGTCTGCATTAAGAAATATTTAAGCTGCGTCCTTCTTTGGGTCTCCTTGGCATAAAATTCTCTTCATATATTCTGTGTGAATGATTATGTGGCAGGGAGAGCACGTTTTTGAACTACTCAGCAGATCAAGAAGTTCCATTTGTCTTAGATTATCCAGTTCTGTATTTACGAGCCAATCGGAGCCATAGCTCACGCTTGTGGGAGCAAATTTCAAGAAAAACGATTCTCTATATTACCTCTGGCGTAAATTTATCATCTTTCTCCGCGGTGATAAGTACACATGTATTATCTTTCTCTGTATTATGATGAGAACTGATAAGCAGAATATCACGCGGCTGTCTCTAAGTATTAAGGCCCTTCCATATTCTTAAACATTGCAATCAGTCAACTGCCTCCATGTGGTTGAGATGAGATCATCAAGGAAATTCCACAAATTTTGACCTGTATAAGTCTGTTAAACAACAGAAATGTACTCAGAGTAGATAACGAGTTAGTGGAGGAGGTCAACGAATTTGTATACCTTGGCAGCAGAGTAGTAGAAAATGGAGACAGCACAGAGGACATCAACAGCAGACTTACTAGAGCAAACCAGGCTTTTGCAATGCTACAGAATATATGGAAATCAAATAAACTAAGCATAAATATGAAAATCAGGATATTTAAGAGTAATGTTCTAAGTGTACTACTCTATGGAAGTGAATGCTGGAAAATCACCAAAACCATAGAAAACAAGTTGAATTCTTTCCAGACTAAATGTTTACGTAGAATTAAAAAAAATATTTTGGCCACCATAAGAAATAACATCTTATTGGCAGAAATGCAGATGAAACCACTGACAACAATTATTGAGGAAAGACGCTGGCGATGGTTGGGACATGTGCTCCGAATGACTGACAACTCACTACCAAAAATAGCACTAAGATGGACACCACAGGGGAGCAGAAGTAAGGGTAGACCAAAAGAGACATGGAGAAGAACAACAGAAAGGATGTTGAGCAATAGAGGGCTCACCTGGGCAAGAGCAGATAAAAAGGCGAAAGACAGGCATTTGTGGAAAACCCTTGCGGAAGCCCCATGTGCCCTGGGCACTTAAGGTTCAGAGAGAGATAAGTCTGTTAAGATCTCACCTATGTCTCTCACTGTATGACACTACCAACGTTTGTCAAATCTAGTGTCTTGTGGGAAGTTCTTGAGAGCAAACTTTTAAGGGATTAAATCAAACAGGAGGCCTCTTTTGTAGCCAGTCTTATAAAATCCCATGAAAATGTTCTGGATTCTTAAAAGAATGGAACGGACATTGTCCTACTATGAACTAATTAACAGAGTCTAGAGAGAGAGCACACAAGAGGTCGACCACGTAAAACTCTAAAGAGGACATTGTTAAGAGAGGCCAGTTTCGTGGGCATAACATCCCCTGATGAGTTTGAAAAGCTCGCTGAAAACAGGAAAACTTGGCAAACAACCATGCGAGCCCTATGTGACGTTTAACGGCACGGGAATGATGTAAGATGTAAGAAGAAGGAACAAACGAAGTGTTCCATATATCAGAGTGTAATAAATCAAGAAATGATACTGAAAATATCAGTAATGACTTTGAACAGAGCCATGCAAAGATTTACATATCAAATAGAGCATACAACCTAATGAAGATAATGAAAACAGTAGTGTTTGTGTTAGTTTTTGTGTCAATGTTTGTGTCAGTGTTTGGATCAATGTTTGTGTCAATGTGAGGAAGAAGGAACTAAGAGAGAAACTTGTCCCCAGAATGTAACTCGTGATGTAAGCCATAAATACGAGTACAGAGCAATCTTCGGTGTCACAAAATGTCTTACTTTGCCTTAGTTCTGTTTGAACATCTCTTAGTTGTGTCAGTAACGTTCACTGTACATCACAATACTCCTAACATGAAAGAGGAACTATTTTATTAAAGAGGCAGTGGTGTAGACAATAAACGGCTTTTCACAGAAAAATGGCAAGAAAAAAAGTCAACAAACCTCTAAAAGTGGCTTTACTCTTTCTGAAAATTCATAATATTCTGACGGCTTTTGCATAAAAATATACACAATCTTCTCTCCTGGCATGTTGACTTTTCCTTGGAAAAAAACCACGTTTCATTCACTGGCTTATTTAGCCATTCCTTTCCTAAGTGATCTTACCTGCCAGTGGCACTCTTAACATTTGACTAGGAATCGACGTTTCAGCTTCTTCTAGTAATCTTTACGCTGATATGTTTTACTGTTCATAGTTCACGTCCATATAGCAAGACATGTCTTTAACATATCATTATTTGTGTGTGTATAACTTTTATATGTGTACATATATGCTGATATTTAACAACGGAGACAACGCATAAAAGGGCATATTTTAGTGATCAGGTGCAGACAATGCAGACATTCTGACGTGAAAAACACACATAGAAGACGTAGAGTAGAAAACACAGCCGAACTTACATAGATACTCCCACACACATAAACGTATACATTTGCCCGGGAGACATATATTTATACACAAATGAAACCCAGCTAGATTAAATTAGCGGGCATGGTCAGCTAATAATAATGTTTATCAATCATATCTTCGGATCATTTGATATCCTCTCCCATACGGAAGCGCTACCAGATCAAACTTATCTGCTCCACATGATAAATCTAATAACCGCCAAAAAAAAAAAGGGGGGGGGGAGACACAGTAAATAAACGGGGATCTATGCTCCCTTAAAACTCTTTTCTAGGGTAAACATTTGGGATCATGGGGGCGTTGTGCGCCTGCAAACACAAACCTAGCAAATCGTTGCTATAAACTGTTAACAAAAACTTGTATCATTATTTCGGGTAATGATAACAAAAATTTGTGTTATTACATAGATTAGGAGATGACTGTTAACAAAAGATCCAATTTGCATAGATGCATGGATTACTGTCAACAATAGTTTATTCATTACATGGATATAAGTGCTAATGTTACCAGAACGTCCCTGCATAGATTTCACGGGTTAATATAAGTGTTTGTTCAGTCAGTCATTAGCATGTCCCTTGCGAAACTTTGCCTCCCTAACAGCTCGCCTGTAGGCCTTTCTGCTGTAACAAAGATGCCCTACTGCTGATGCATTCATTTGAAGATTATCAAAGATGTCTTGCATCCATCTTTGCCTTTGATCTTCCATATTGCTGTTAGGGTTTCTTGGTATGTTTATAGAAGGAAGTGTGTGTTACAACCAACATATACGTTCCTCAAAGTCTATACGTTTACTTCTCTACGATCTCTATAAGAGACACTGATAATAGATTGTTGTATGCTATTCATTTATATGTACTCATCTTACTTTCTGCCACTCTCGTTAGCTGCCTACTTACATGTAACTGAACCATACACCTATGGCTATCTTTTTTTTTTTTTTTTTACTAAAACCAATTTTACTGCTGTCATTAATTTCCTTATCTCTCGTAATGAGAGTCTATAAATGGTAGCGTTTGCGTATCAAGTCCCGTCTGTGATATGTTCACAAAAGTTTGGAAATCTCTCTACCGTTAGATTTTCTAGTGCGACAAAAGGGTTCAGGTACCTTGTTACTTGAATGTTGTATTTTCAGTAACTCTTTTATTCTGCCTTGTCAGATCTTGTATCTTTCTGTTGCTGCAAACATTCAGTAGATACATTAAACTATCATCTGTCATCCAAGCTTGAAGTGTGGCAGTGTAGCGTCGCAAGCTAACCAGTTTGACTTCTGCTAGTGAAAAGGGAAAACACGTTATCAGTTAGTTATGGTGCCTGATGAAGATATTGAACTGTTGAAATATTGCACGTTTGACCTATTTCAATTCATTTTCAACACTGATAGACACACGTTCCACAACAATTTATATTTTACATTGTGATGCAAATTGTTAATCTGGACGGTCTAGTAACTGGATGTTCTATTCTGTTCAGATTTTCATGCATTTTAATGTTAAATTTTCACAAGTCTGGCATATCACATTTGCAGACTTTTGATCTGTGAACTGTCAGAATTGTGTATATAATATTGCTGTTCTTGCTGTCATTGTTGATGTTCTTATTGCTGTATTTTTATGTTGTTATTGCTGTATTCTTGCTGTTGTTCTTGCTGCTGTTCTTGCTATTATTCGTGATGTTGTTCTTGCTATCGATCCTGCTGTCTTGTACCCCTGAAGCTTCGATCATGATGTTCTCTGCAGACGATGCTGTTAAGCTGTTGAGGTACATCACTCTGTCACATGTTTTTTTCTTCCTTTTTTTAAAACAGATCCAGAACGGGGGAAGATGCAATATTTCTTTAGCAGGCTCTACCACTGTATAGATATAGCGATCCCTATCGAAGTTAGCCAGACGGAGCCTGTTATATAGCGATCCCTATCCAGTTAGCCAGACGGTGCCTGTTAGATAGCGATCCCTATCCAGTTAGCCAGACGGAGCCTGTTATATAGCGATCCCTATCCAGTTAGCCAGACGGAGCCTGTTATATAGCGATCCCTATCCAGTTAGCCAGACGGAGCCTGTTATATAGCGATCCCTATCCAGTTAGCCAGACGGAGCCTGTTATATAGCGATCCCTATCCAGTTAGCCAGACGGAGCCTGTTATATAGCGATCCCTATCCAGTTAGCCAGACCGAGCCTGTTATGTGAGGCAGGGTTTTAGAAGGCCACGGTTCGTCGGCTCTGACTCCCAGCATTCAGCTATAAGCTACTGACTGCTACATCTGACTGCATCTTCACCCTCGTCTCTTTGCACGTAAAAGAAACTGAGAAGTCTTGTAGAGGAAAGTAATGTACACGATGAATGTTGGTGAGAAAATAACAAATAAATAAAAATGTATGAAGTACTGAAAATATAACGACTTACTCGTAATACTGGGCTTACGGCGGAAGGGAAACAGCAAAGCTCATAAAATCGAGCAGAAACATCGGAGGTTGCGACACGCCACATGATAATGATGGCTCAAACGAGTCAATATATTATTATCGCAAAAATGATGATGATGATGATGATGATGATGATGATGATGATGTGGGTACGCATGAAGATAAGCTTATGAAATAACCTGAAATTTTCGATTTAACAACCTGAAAATAAAGCAGAATCGATGACGAGCCACGAAAGTGCACAGATTTGAACAACCGAAGGTATCAAGCGAAATATGTTAAATAAACATTCATTATTTAATCGAAAAGTGAGAGAGGAAAGGAAATCATTCATTCTTTATTAATGAGATAAGCAAAATCAATACTGACTTGGATGAAAGGCAGCAGTATTCTTCTTTGGCAGTTATCTTCGCCTGAAGCAGTAAATGTGCCACTGGGGGTCCTGTAGTAACGCCAGAACAGCCGGGACATACCTAGTAACCCATATACTGCGGTACATATATCAGGGACAAACGTGCACACATCCTCAAAAGGAAACCCTTGGTTTCGAGGTACTATGGTTTACAGTTAGCTGCAATATCTGCTCCTTTCGGCCAGATACGTCCGTCTTCGACATGGCATATTTTCAAAACAGTATCAGCCTTCCCACAGAAACATGACAAAAAATGTTGTCACCCAGACAGATACTGTGATTCTAAGATGCAGTTAAAACAATGAAAACCATGGCAGCAACGTGGCTTGCTCCTTCCTTATCTCCCTGGAAGTCTGTTACAGTCGATGATTCGATGAAGCCGAATCACAAGAATCGCATCAAATGGGAAGTGGGCTACAAAGATGTTCAAGACAAGGAGTGGAACTCAGACGCAAGGAACGATGCAGTGCTCTTCGGGACACTCCTCCGTTACCTTGACCGTAGTAACCCCAGCCCCATTTGACTGGGAGTGTCAACGAAGAGGTGAG
Source organism: Achatina immaculata (assembly GCA_009760885.1). Lineage (NCBI taxonomy): Eukaryota > Metazoa > Mollusca > Gastropoda > Stylommatophora > Achatinidae > Lissachatina > Lissachatina immaculata. Next base: position 40,449,921 of record CM019702.1, on the reverse strand, counting down.
ACAGGGTCTTGGTTAGCTATAGTTCGTTGGCGCTGAAACTGTCCTTTCCTTCTAGTAAGGTCTCATCTCTTCCGAACGACATGATACATACTGATGAATGGCACATGATCCTGATGACTTCATTCATCCAAGACAGAATTTGGAAACAGTAGTTACAAACACTGGAAAACAAAGGCACACGAGTTAAAACACACAAGAGTCACCACACATGAGTCACCACATGATTAACCCACATGGTGTCAGTACTGAATTATTCGACATAGCGCTCACAGAGTTGTTAAATATTTGTTCGGGATGGGATGAGATGGAAGAGAGAGAGAGAGAGAGAGAGAGAGAGAGAGAGAGAGAGAGAGAGAGAGACAGAGACAGAGAGAGAGTGAACGAATGAACTAACCTTTATTTTCAAAAGACGAATTCGACACGCTGGTTCGTGTGATATTCCGGCCTTTATCCTACAAATTTCTATCAACTTTCAAATATTCAGTTTAGAACATAAATGCTTGAGGAAAATTAAAATGAAAACCTTTGGTGAGAGAGAGAGAGAGAGAGAGAGAGAGAGAGAGAGAGAGAGAGAGAGAGAGAGAGAGAGAGAGAGAGGGTATCAGTTAAGGAAAATCTGGCGAAGAACTGTGGAAGCAGAAAGGACAACAAAACTGATAGCAGCAAGGAGGCTACAGGCTTGGAAGAACAAAGACAATTTGTACCTGGTCTATGATACCCAGTGTGACGTAACGGAGAGTGGGTGCCTTGTCAGTCTTGTTCATCAAAGGCCAAAAACATGGATAGATGGATGGATGGATGGATGGATGGATGGTTGGATGGTTGGATGGACGGATGGATGGATGGATTGGTTGAATGGATGGATGGATGGTTGGATTGATGGTTGGATGGATGGTTGGATGGATGGATCGATGGTTGGTTGGATGGATGGTTGGATGGATGGTTGGATGGATGATTGGATGGATGGATGGATGGTTGGATGGATGATTGGATGGATGGATGGATTTTGGTTTACTAGTTTATCCTTATACATGCGAACTTGATTTGTTTGTTCCAAAGATCTTGAAACATACGCAGAGAGTCGGACAGTGAGAGGGCTATGGTGACTGTTATTAACTCTCGGACTGAACCCAAACGGAGCGTCTACTTGTCATACTCCCCTATAATAATTAGCAGGTTTACGCCACACTGCCCTTCGACATCTGGCGCGGGGCCTTCTACTCTTCCCGGGGCCCAGCGCGGACGAGAACAGACCTTGCACCAGCTTTGATGGCTGTGTTATGCTTCTAACCAGTCATTTCACCCCTGCCTTAATTGATAGACGGCTCAAAAGCCCGCTGAAAAAAAGGTTCGATGCACTGCGGTAAATAAAGGAACTGATTGCTTAGTAACATAAAAATAGTTTCCTGGCATGGCGAGTTGCGTCTTCGCCTGTCACGCAATTAATATCTGTTTCATAGCTTCAGTGCGGACAAATCGTATTTACATATGGGGCAAATGATGGAAAAGTAGATTATTTCTCTTTTTCTTTCACAGATGACCTAGCGGATCTCTGATAGGCTGAAAAAAAAGAGTTCTACAATGTGATAGACACATACAGAGCAAGGGCGTTTAATTATTTTATTTTATTATTCATGTTTGTAAAAACTGAAGGTGAATAGATATTACTAGTGACCAGAAAGTTCTATTTTTTAAAAAATTTGTTTAAAGATTTAGGGCGAGCAATAGACACGAGTGACCAGAAAGTTCTATTTTTTTTATTTGTGTAAAAACTGAGGGTGATTAGACATTGCGAGTGACCAAAAAGTTCTATTTTTTTTATTTGTGTAAAAACTGAGGGTGATTAGACATTGCGAGTGACCAGAAAGTTCTATTTTTTAAAATGTATTTAAAGATTTGAGTTCAGTAAATGATGGGAGTGAACAGAAACTTCTAATTTTTATTTATTTATGTCAAGAACGAAGACAGGCAAATGATGCGGGTGAGCACAGATTCAGGAATTTAGACATGGCCAAAATAAAACACATAAATATGAGAAATGACTGATAAGATCAAAAACTTTTTCTGGGAGACTGCACAGACACAGAGGCAAAGTAGCGAAAGCCAATATTCTGTTGCTCACGTCCAGTGTTTCTCAACCTATATTCGCAAACATCTCTCTAATGATTTACGAGATCTCTTACAAAATATTAAGCACAGTTTCATAAAGAATACACGTTTCTGTTTCCATAAAATCTACAAATATACTTCACGTGTCGATTACAGAGAAGACTGGATATGTTTGTTCCCAGAATTTTAGGGGCTTTAGTGCTTGATGATGATGATGATGATGATGATGATGATGATGATGATGATGATGACGACGACGACGACGACAATAAACCGCTAAAGTTTGTTTGATTTATTGCCATATATAAGAAGACTGGTCAATGCTATCCCACAGGGTTGTAAAGACATGCCTTCCGATACTCTCAAATATGGCTGTATAATAATGGTTGCGTGCGTGCAATGTTTCCGCTATTTCGGCCCTAGTTTAATAGTCTTGAAAGCATTAATCAAATATGTAATTGTCGGGCACTCACATCTACCAAGCTGTTACAACAACAAAAACAGCTTGTAACAGCGATGGCGTAACAACACCATTTATAATTAACATTTTACAACAGACAAACTAAGTGAAGTAGTAACAATCGGATGCAGTTTCTACAAATGAAAAGGTGGAAAGTAACAATACATCTATAAAATGCAATATAGTAATAATACATCTATAAAATGCAATATAGTAAAAAACAAAGTAAAGGTAAAGGTAATCCTGTCATGCCTTAGAGGCACATAGGGATATGGTGTTAGTGCCCATATTTTCCTTGACCTGTCAGCACACTAGAGGGTGATATGGTCAGTATCACGCCTGGCTGCCTTTCCTTCCCCAACTCCAGAAGAAGTCGGGTAGCCATTTCTACACGGCAATAAAATGCAATATAGTAACAGTACATCTATAAAATGTAGTATAGTAACAACACAGCTATAAATGCAATAAAATAACAGTACAGTTATAAAATGCGATATAGTAACAATACAGCTATAAAATGCAGTGTAGTAACTATACAGCTATAAAATATAATATAGTAACAATACAGGTATGAAATGTAATATGGTAACAAATCACCTGCAAAATGTAATATAGTAACAATGCAGCTATAAAATGTAATATAATAATAATACAGCTATAAAATGCAACATAAGCGGGACAAGAATAGATGTAAATTAGTTACCAATGCAGACGGACAGCACGGCGGCAATAAAAGAAGGAAAGCAAGTCGGTAATAAAAGAAGGAAAGCAAGTCGGTAATAAAAGAAGGAAAGCAAGTCGGTAATAAAAGAAGGAAAGCAAGTCGGTAATAAAAGAAGGAAAGCAAGTCGGCAATAAAAGAAGGAAAGCAAGTCGGTAATAAAAGAAGGAAAGCAAGTCGGTAATAAAAGAAGGAAAGCAAGTCGGTAATAAAAGAAGGAAAGCAAGTCGGTAATAAAAGAAGGAAAGCAAGTCGGTAATAAAAGAAGGAAAGCAAGTCGGTAATAAAAGAAGGAAAGCAAGGCAGCAATAAAAGAAGGAAAGCAAGGCAGCAATAAAAGAAGGAAAGCAAGTCGGTAATAAAAGAAGGAAAGCAAGGCAGCAATAAAAGAAGGAAAACAAATCAGTAATAAAAGAAGGAAAGCAGGAAAGTAATAAAAGATGGAAAGCAGGAAAGTAATAAAAGAAGGAAAGCAGGAAAGTAATAAAAGAAGGAAAGCAAGGCAGCAGTAACACACTAAAGAAAGCAAATGAGTAACAAAACAGAAAATAGCGCAACAAAGTAGAAGTACAGAAGTGAATACAGTACACTAAAAATACAGAAAACAAAGCAACAGTATGCAAAAGAAAGAAATAATATATAAATGAACGCAACAATACACAAAGTAAAGCAATAACATGGGCATGAAACATAAAAATGGCTCAACATCGGACGCAGCAGAGCATGTGGAGACTGACAACAGACGTCAACAACCAACTCTGCGGCGGCAACAGGTGCATCAGTATTGATCTGGCAGGAGTAACTGTCAGCACAGATTGATAGCCACTGGGAGCTGTACCCCAGGCACCGAGCACCCACGCCAGGACACGTAAGAAACCCAGGTAGAGCTCACAATCGCCGGGCTATTGTGCTAAAGGCTTCAATCAAACTTTCTACCTGTAGAATATCGGTTTCCAGTGTACACAGCACAGTAAGAATGCAAGTACCTCCAGGAAATGATTGAATGAAAAAAGAAGATTCGTGTATATAGGGGATTTAAAACCAGTTCCAAAGCTACGTAATTTAAACGTGCTGCCAGATATTACTGGTACAAAACTTGGAGGTTCAGGCACGGAAGGACGAAGTATGAAAATAAACAAGATGGAAGAGAGAAATGGAAAATACACAGACAACTGACACAGATAGGCGAGAAAAAGTGCAGCATAAGAATAGGTGAGAGTCGAACCCAGTCACAAAAAAAAGACATACAACTATTTCGGCGCAACCGATCATATCAGTGTCCACTTGTCAGACAACAATATCAGTGTCCACTTGTCAGACAACAATATCAATGTCCACTTGTCAGACAACAATATCAATGGCCACTTGTCAGACAACAATATCAATGGCCACTTGTCAGACAACAATATCAGTGGCCACTTGTCAGAAAACAATATCAATGTTCATTTGTCAGACAACCATATCAATGGCCACTTGTCAGACAACCATATCAATGGCCACTTGTCAGACAACAATATCAATGGCCACTTGTCAGGTAACCATATCAACGGCCACTTGTCAGGTAACCATATCAATGGCCACTTGTCAGCCAACCAGATTGATAGCCACTGGGAGCTGTACCCCAGGCACCGAGCACCCACGCCAGGACACGTAAGAAACCCAGGTAGAGCTCACAATCGCCGGGCTATTGTGCTAAAGGCTTCAATCAAACTTTCTACCTGTAGAATATCGGTTTCCAGTGTACACAGCACAGTAAGAATGCAAGTACCTCCAGGAAATGATTGAATGAAAAAAGAAGATTCGTGTATATAGGGGATTTAAAACCAGTTCCAAAGCTACGTAATTTAAACGTGCTGCCAGATATTACTGGTACAAAACTTGGAGGTTCAGGCACGGAAGGACGAAGTATGAAAATAAACAAGATGGAAGAGAGAAATGGAAAATACACAGACAACTGACACAGATAGGCGAGAAAAAGTGCAGCATAAGAATAGGTGAGAGTCGAACCCAGTCACAAAAAAAAGACATACAACTATTTCGGCGCAACCGATCATATCAGTGTCCACTTGTCAGACAACAATATCAGTGTCCACTTGTCAGACAACAATATCAATGTCCACTTGTCAGACAACAATATCAATGGCCACTTGTCAGACAACAATATCAATGGCCACTTGTCAGACAACAATATCAGTGGCCACTTGTCAGAAAACAATATCAATGTTCATTTGTCAGACAACCATATCAATGGCCACTTGTCAGACAACCATATCAATGGCCACTTGTCAGACAACAATATCAATGGCCACTTGTCAGGTAACCATATCAACGGCCACTTGTCAGGTAACCATATCAATGGCCACTTGTCAGCCAACCATATCAATAGCCACTTGTCAGGTAACCATATCAATGGCCACTTGTCAGACAACCATATCAATAGCCACTTGTCAGGTAACCATATCAATGGCCACTTGTCAACAACCATATCAATGGCCACTTGTCAGGTAACCATATCAATGGCCACTTGTCAGACAACCATATCAATAGCCACTTGTCAGGTAACCATATCAATGGCCACTTGTCAACAACCATATCAATGGCCACTTGTCAGACAACCATATCAATGGCCACTTGTCAGGTACCCATATCAATGGCCACTTGTCAGGTAACCATATCAATGGCCACTTGTCAGGTAACCATATCAATGGCCACTTGTCAGGTAACCATATCAACGGCCACTTGTCAGGTAACCATATCAATAGCCACTTGTCAGGTAACCATATCAATGGCCACTTGTCAGGTAACCATATCAATGGCCACTTGTCAGGAAACCATATCAGTGGCCACGTGTCAGACAACAATATCAATAGCCACGTGTCAGACAACAATATCAATAGCCACTTGTCAGGTAAACATATCAATGGCCACTTGTCAGGTAACCATATCAGTGGCCACGTGTCGGACAACCATATCAATGGCCACTTGTCAGGTAACCATATCAGTGGCCACTTGTCAGGTAACCATATCAGTGGCCACTTGTCAGGTAACCATATCAATGGCCACTTGTCGACAACCATATCAATGGCCACTTGTCAGACAACAATATCAATGGCCACTTGTTAGACAACAATATCAATAGCCACTTGTCAGACAACAATATCAATGGCCACTTGTCAGACAACAATATCAATGGCCACTTGTCAGACAACAATATCAATGGTCACTTGTCAGACAACCATATCAATGGCCACTTGTCAGACAACAATATCAACGGCCACTTGTCAGACAACCATATCAATGGTCACTTGTCAGACAACCATATCAATGGCCACTTGTCAGGTAACCATATCAATGGCCACTTGTCAGGTAACCATATCAATAGCCACTTGTCAGGAAACCATATCAATAGCCACTTGTCAGACAACCATATCAACGGCCACTTGTCAGGTAACCATATCAATGGCCACTTGTCAGGAAACCATATCAATAGCCACTTGTCGACAAACATATCAATGGCCACTTGTCGACAAACATATCAATGGCCACTTGTTAAAGAGCAAGATGGCCACTTGTTAAAGAGCAAGACATAAAACTACCCGACCATGTCAAGTCGACTCTAATATTCGTGTTCCCTTCTTTCTTCCCCGTTCTTTTCTGCAGCCTCTTTTTCTGAATTTGCTGATACATTTCAGTTAGCCAATGCTTGTGATGGAACATGACAAAACGCTACATCTGTCGACATTTTCAACTTTAGTATAATTGATCCAAAAAGACATTCCATCCACAACCAGACATAAGACCCAAAAAAATTTATAGTTATAATACTGTAGAGAGTTCAACTATGAACAAACTACTCACAAAGTCTGCAGCGGCAGACCCGCTAGTTGGCTTAAGATGGTCATGCTGCCACCCGTTGCAATCACTACCTGTTAATAACGATACTCGATCTTTGACAAGCAGTAGCTGTGTTTCACAATGCTTAAGGGACGTGAGCTGTATCTAGGGAATACTTCCAGGAAATGAGGTATCACTTTGTCAGCTATAGTTCATCAGAGCTGGCGCCAGGGCGGATCCCTCCATTGTCTGCACCAGTAGATAATTCGCGACAAATCTTGGAGTCAAATTGTAAGACGAGATTTATGCATTTCTTATGTTCATTTCTATACCCGGTTCTTTTTGCTGCAGTCGAGGTAGGCAACTGCGTGATGAATGCACGATGTCACACAGGCGCATGCAGATAGATATATCTCAGAGCTCTGGGCCACGATGTCTGGAGTCTCATGTTAACATTTGGCAGAATTTAACAGAGTTTATCGGCGCGTGTCGTGTTTGGGTGTGGCAATTCAGTGCTCACTCACAGACCGTAATACAAGGACCAACCAAAACAGGTTTCGAGTGTAAACGAATATTTATCTCATTTGTTCCTCTTGCCACCATCTCTCTGCCTGCTCTCTGTTTTCATGAAGGGAAGACATTCTACTAGCCAGTGGCAGGGGTACCAACTCTACCAAAAGAGGTTCATTTGAAAGACTGAACAAACACGTGTGGAGTGCAGTTAAAAGCCAGTACTTTGAAAACCACTACTTTTCTACAAGAGAAAAGAACTTTAAACTTGTGTTTCTGTTTTATTAGTCCATGTTAGAAATGCATTTGATGTCCCATCAGCTATTTTATTTAAATATGATGTCAGTTAAACTTACTTTATTTGTAGACTTTGCTTCAGACTTATTTTGTAGACTTTGCTTCAGACTTATTTGTAAACTTTGTTTCAGACTTATTTGCGATTCAGAATGAGTGTACACATGTACATGTTCAAATATATACTTTATTAAGCATAAAATATTACTCAGTTTACTGCAATGAATAAATTATATTGTGTAAAAATAATACACATTCACAAGACAGTGAAAAGTGAACACCGAAAAGTCAGTCCACATGATCCCATTTAACATGAGTGTTTCCATACAATCCCATTTAACATGAGTGTTGCCGCATGATCCCATTTAACATGAGTATTTCCACATAATCCCATTTAACATGAGTGTTTCCACATAATCCCATTTAACATGAGTGTTTCCACATAATCCCATTTAACATGAATGTTTCCACATAATCCCATTTAATATAAGAGTTTCCGCATGATCCCATTTAATATGAGTGTTTCCACCTAATTCCATTAATATGAATATTTCCACATAATCCCATTTAGTATGAGTGTTTCCACATAACCCCCATCTTTAATATGAGTGTTTCCACAAGATCCCATTTTTAATATGAGTGTTTCCACATAACCCCATCTTTAATATGAGTGTTTCCACATAACCCCATCTTTAATATGAGTGTTTCCACATAGCCCCATCTTTAATATGAATGTTTCCACATAATCCTATCTTTAATATGAGTGTTTCTGGCCATGATATAGCGGAACATCTGTAGTAGAAGTAAATAAAAGAAAAATGATAAAGAAGGCACCTGCCCATAAGCGGAGTAATATCCTGATTCCAGTTCACTGGGCGAATGTCCAGGGTCACTTCCTCTAACAAAATAATCCAGATGAAGATTCATCAACCTGTTTACTTCAGCGTGCCAACTTCTGTCCTTAAGCAAATGCAGCAATCGACTTTTACAGGGAATGTTATAAGAAAGAACCAATTAATAAACGACTTTATGAATCGGAAAGTCTAAAGAAATTTACTTTTTATCTCCGCATGGCGAAGTAAATGTCTAATTCTCCGTTTTCTTCTTCTCTGTCTAAATTTCTTGTTCAGTTTTAACTTTTGGAAAATGAAATGAGGGCTGTGGGAGATAAGAACACTTTCTCTTTAATCAGATGGACTTTATGGTAATATTTTTATCTTTTCTCAGGTTAAAAAAATTGTGCGGTTGTCTCATTATTACGCAGATATTATATTTTCCCTACGTTCTGGGCAAGCAAATTTTATGATCTCTCTCTCTCTCTCTCTCTCTCTCTCTCTCTCTCTCTCTCTCTCTCTCATCATCATCATCATCATCATCATCATCATCCATTATTTCTCTATCTCTCTTCCTCTTATCTCTCTGATTCTCCACTCTCAATTCTTAACCCTTTTGAAATAAAGATCAATCAAAAGATCAATCAATCTCTCCCTCATCCTCTCTTTCTCATTCTCATCTCTCACTCCCTCTTTCACAGTAATCTCAATCCATGATTGCAACAGCAAGCAGGAGAAGATTAAGATGACAACAGCAAGCAGGAGAAGATTAAGATGACAACAGAAAGCAGGAGAAGAATAAGATGGCAACAGCAAGCAGGAGAAGGTTAAGATGGCAACAACAAGCAGAGAAGAATAAGATGGCAACAACAAGCAGAGAAGAATAAGATGGCAACAACAAGCAGAGAAGAATAAGATGGCAACAACAAGCAGAGAAGAATAAGATGGCAACAGCAAACAGGAGAAGAATAAGATGGCAACAGCAAACAGGAGAAGAATAGGTGGAAACTTTGTTTCTTGTCTCGATTCTAGTTTTTTCTCAGTTTTCTTTGCTTTTCTTCTCGGTTTTCTTTTTTTCCCTCAGTTTTCGTTGCTTTTTCCTGGATTGTTTTTTTTTCCTCTGTTTTCTTTGTCTTTTTATCTCTCGATTGTTTTTGTTTTTATGTTTTGCTTTCTTTGTTTTTTTTTTCTTCTCGGTTTTCCTTTTTTCTCGGTTTTCTTTCTCTTTTTTTTCTTCTTTGTTTTTTCTGGATTGGCCTTCTTTTTTCTCCAGTTTCTTTTTTTTTTTTTTTGGTTCTCTTTTTTTCAGTTTTTTTTCTTATTTTTTCTTGGTTTTCTTTCTTTTGTTTTTGGTTTTCTTTGTTTTTCTTCCTAGGTTTTCTTTGTTTTTTTTTCTCGGTTTGCTTTGTTTTTTTTTTCTCATTTTTTCTCCGTTTTCTTTTTTTTTTTTTTTTGTTCTCGGTGTTCTTTTTTTTCTCGGTTTTCTTTGTTTTCTTCTCGATTTTCTTTGTTTTTTTTCCTCGGCTTTCTTTGTTTTTTTTCCTCTGTGTTTTTTCTTTTCTTCTCGATTGTCCTTGCTCTTTTCCTCTTTTTCTTTTTTTTTCTCGGTTTTCTGTGTTTCCTTCTTGGTTTTTTTTTCTCTTTTTTTTCACGATTTTCTTTGCTTTTTATCGGTTTGCTTTGTTTTTGTTTCTCCATATTCTTTGTATATTTGTTCTAATTCCGGCTGTGTCAGTTCAGTACAGTCTTTACTAACAAATTGTATATATGTAAATTTCACATTAAAACCATAAATTATATTTTTGAAAAAAAAAACCCAGATTTTATGCTTCGTCTTCTGGTGAGATAAAGGCCTGCAGAGTTAACAGGGAAAGATGTTAAATACAGGAGTTAGCATCACTGTCATTTGGAACAAACCCAGGTTTGCTCATCTCCTCATTCTAGCGCCCGCTGAAGAGTAACTTTGCTAACTAGCCTCGTCAGAAGTTGACTTTAAGACAGGGAATGAAACAGAAAACACAGCGTCAGACCAGAGAACCCGGCGCGCGTCCTCCAAACTTCAAGCTTCGCCATGAATTGCCAACACGGATGATAAGAATATACGACGCTAAACTCCGCCATGATACACGATCTGTTGTTTTTCACCTCTATGAAAGAAAATATATCATGCTCTCAAAAGTCTATAAATATCATTAGTATAATCTCATTCCTCCCCCACCTCCTCCCCTTCCAAAGCGTCACTGGATCATAAGGCTGGATTCCAAAGTGAATAGAGTGTTTTCCCGCTGGGGTTGGCAACCTTGTTTACATACTAGAAACCAGTTAAAATCCTGCGTCATGTGGTCTGACAGGTAAGAGAAGAAGAAGGTAATTAGACGAGGGGTGGAGTGGAAGAGGTCATCGGGTGAGAATGGAAGAGGATATGAAGGCGACGAAAGAGAGAGAGAGAGAGAGAGAAGTATTCAGATAACAGTCACTGGAGAAGAGTTGCTAATGATTTACTTGACGTTCAGGAAGTTTTTTTCAAAAGATGACACTGACAAATGAAATAGTCATCAATCGTCTATCCAAGTAATTTGTCCTTTTTCTTCCTAGCCTCCTTTCTTTCTCTCTCGCCTATTCTGGATACTTTTCGTTCCGTCTCATCTGCTGTTAGTTCTGTCACTGATTGTTTTTCCCGGAGTATCAAACATCTGATTCCGCCGCTTGTCTCCCAGAGCAGGTCTTGTTTTTCTTGGCTTCCTTTGGAAACCATACACTTCTTGCTGTCTAGTTTGTTACGCATTTCAATCAACGCCTTCTTTATTTATCATTGTCTTTCTACTTTATCTTCTTGTGTTTCTAACAAGACAAATTCACTCACAGTAACATTCTTAGCAAACGAAGACTGACGGCATCTCTTTGATTTGATTCTCAAGCCTTCGTGCTCTTTAGAAAGTCTCAACTCCTCAAATTCTTGACATATATTTACGTATATACGTAGCTTTTATAGTTTTCTTCAGCGTAAATGAATGGTTGCCTTTGCTTGCGAAGTTATGTCAACTTCCGTCTTAACAGGGACAAACTGATGTTTTCTCTATAGTAAGTGCCTGGATTGTATTGGTGCCATAGGCAGGAGCATTTTTGGTGAATAAGAAATCTATGTTAAACGTATAAAGTAGGAACAAAATAGGAACAGCTTTATTACTTAACTTTTACAACGATGTGACGTTTCGGCGCTAGCCTTCTTCATACAAACACACACAGGACATAGAATCAGACAGAGGAGACAGAGTATAGATTCACATGAAATTTATGTAAAAGATAATACAAAAAAATGTCAAAAATTAATGAGAAATGGAACTTAGCTTAAGTCTTGGAAGAACGTAAGATAGTACTCGTAAAATCACTTTTCAGAATGCGAGTTCCAAGACTTAAGCGAAGTTCCATTTCTCATTATTTTTTTCATTTTTTTAACAATTATTTCTTTTACATAAATTTCATATGAATCTATACTTTGTCTCTTCTGTCTGATCCTTTGTCCTGATGTATTTGTATGAAGAAGGCTAGCGCGTCGGAACGTCACATCTTTGTTAACGTTAAGTAATAAAGCTGTTGACACTTTTGTCCTAGTTTACACATTTTGGTATCACAGCTTTACTGCAGTGGCTTGTGTATAGTTATATACTTATACACTAGTTACTGTGTGTTTCTGTGTTACACGAAGTGGTCAGATTACGAGAAGTAGAAAAGTAGAGCAGCTTTGTTCCTTGATCTCTTATCACTTTATTTACAGCTTAGTTCATGAAGTGGTTTTATTGTTTCTCTCTTTGTGTGTGTATGTGTGTCACATTTCTCTCCTATACTTTTCTTTCTCTCTCTCTCTCTCTCACTCTCTCTCTCTCTCACTCTTTCTCACTCTCTCTCTGAAAAAAAATAGATGAATGGCGGAATTTCAGAGGCTCGCACGTCTAATTCTTCAACTTTGAAAATAAAATTTGTTTATTCGCTTGTTGTTTCCCCTCTCTCTTTCTCTCTTTCTATCATATTTCTCTCTCTCTCCCTCTTACTATCATGTTTCTCTTCTCTCTCTTTCTCTCATGTTTGTCTTCTCTCTTTCTCTCTGTCATGTTTCTCTCTATCTCTCTCTCTCTCTTTATAATGTTTCTCTTCTTTCTCTCTCTTTTCTATCGTGTTCTTCTCTCTCTCTCTCTCTCTCTCTCTCTCTCTCTCTCTCTTTCTTTCTCTTTTTCTCATGCTCCTTAGCTTTCTCTCATACTCCAATTCTCTCTTTCTTTTTCTTTCATTCTTCTTTTTCTCTCTCTCTCTCTCTCATGCTCCTCCTTCCTTTTCCCTCTTTATCTCCTATGCTCCTCTCTCTCTCTCTCTGAAATGCTCCTCTCTCTGTCTCTCTCTCGTGCTCCTCTTCTCCCTGTCTCTCTAATGCTTCTATTCTCTCTCTCTCATGTTCCTCTTCTCCCTGTCTCTCTAATGCTTCTACACTCTCTCTCACTCATGTTTCTCTATCTTTCTCATGCTTCTTTTCTTTCTCTCTCTTTCTTGCTCCTCTTCTATCTCCCTCTCTCTCAGACTTCTCTCCTCTCTTTTTCTCTCTCTCTTTCCCATGCTCCTTCTCTCTCTCTCTCTCTCTCTTTCGCTCTCTGTTTCTTTTGCCTGATTACTCACTTTCGATCACAGTTGAAACTAAAGTATGCATGACAGCACTGTAGACCATAATTACCTAATGCTCCTTTTAAATTCTTATCAATAATTGATAAAGTGACGGAACGTTCAGACAAGTAATCTTGGATAAATACAAATTATTACATACAGGCCAATGTCACAAAAACTGCGAACATTAACATATCTCTCTGTTTCTACGTCATCAGATTTCGCTGTTTTATTGTGCTTTGATTGCTACCCAAGAACTGGCTCAGAAGGAAAGATAATCCGATGTAAGTGAATGTGTTGAATGTCAGAGCACCTCAAATCCTATATGTTAAAATCAAAGAAAAGTTTAACAAAAAAAAAAGCCTGACAAAGATAACACAGAACAAAGACAATGTAGAACTGTACAGTGCCTTTAACCAATGAAAATAACGGTCTGACTTCAGACCAACGAGAAAACCAATGAAAATGATAGATACGTTTTAGGCCGACGAGGCAGCCAATGAAAAGCGACAGTCTGTGTAGAAACCACTGAAGCAACCAATTAAAAGGATAATCTAAACTCGGACCTATGCGGTAACCAGTAAAAAATGTTAGTACTTCAAACCGTGAAGATAACCAATGAAAAGAATAACTTGAAACTTAGATCTAAAATTTTCAGAGAAGAAAAACCAAATCTGAAGTAAAGAAAGATTGTTGGAGTAATCTGAATCTGATGTTTTCAGCAGGGACACGCAGAGAGAAAATGTGAATGTAGTTCCTGCCATTGTAGTAGTAACAGTACCACCAGGGGAATTCCACGCTGCAGTAGTAAAGTAACAGTAGCAACTACATAGCTTTTGTAGCATTTGTTGTAGTATTAATGTTATTATCACTGCCATATCTGCAAAACAGAGGAAGGAGCACTTAAAGCAGAGGCGGTGGTTGTATCAGCAGCTACTTTGTCAGCAATGGCTTTGGTAGTGGTAGAGGTGTGATGATAGTGGTAGTAATAATTAAGTGGTTTTTCTGCAGTAGTAGTAGTAGAAGTTGTAGTAAAAGTAGCATTAAATATAGCAGTAGTAATAGTAGTAGTAGTAGTAGCAGCAGCAGCAGCAGTAACAGTAGTAGCAGTAGTAGTAGCAGTAGTAGTAGCAATAGTACCAATAATAATAATAGTAATAGTAGTAGTAAAAGTAGTAGTAGTAGTAGCAGTAGTAGTAGAAGTAGTCGTAGTAGCAGTAGTACTAGTAATAGTAGTAGCAGTAGTAGTAGAAATAGTAGTAGTAGTAGTAGTAGTAGTAGTAGTAGTAGCAGTAGTAAAATTAATAATAGTAGACGTGCAGTAACAGCAGTAAAACCACCTGAAGTTTTAGTATAAAATGAATATTAGTATCAATAATAATAGTAATAGTAGTAGTAGTAGTAGTAGTAGTAGTAGTAGTAGTAGTAGTAGTAGTAGTAGTAGTAGCAACAATAATAACAATAGCAGGAGAAGGAGCAGTAGTAAACAATTTAGTACAAAATTATAAGTTTACAATATCTGAGATACGCTGGGAAAAAAGAAACGAAGAAAAACATAACAATGAAACAGTCTAAAATAATGAACAAATACAAAGATAAGACCATCAAGTATGAGTAAAATGGCCGTAGCAGATGATCTAAGCGTACATCTATGTGGGTTAACAATGATACAAAAGACAGACATACGTGGCATTCTGTACCCTATCTACGTTCCGCCATTTATGTCAGGTAAAATGAGGCAGGCGTCTTAGACATGTAAAACATGCCAGAACCCGAGAACTGATGGAAACCTTCCACGCTAACACGTTCTACACAGCGGTGCCCGTGAGAAGTTTTTTTAGCTCTTGCCTACTCCACTTTTTTACGCCCGTTCCACCAATGTCAACATCTGTATGAGCTAAACAAATGTTAATATTTGGGAGCTGTAAACTAATGTTTAACATTTGTGCTGAAATAAACAAATGTTAACATTTGTGTTCTGTGAGCAGTAAATGTGCAAAAAAGATGCCCATAAACTGGGAGAAGGTACGAGAGCTGTTCTGATGATATGAATTTACCACAGACAAATAACCAAGGCCGGCAAGACTTAATCCTGGTAATAACAATAACATATTTCGTCGTAGAAGGCGGTTTTGGGACAGGCAGATATCAATTGTTATGCCTTCTGCCGAGACTCATCTCGCTGAATAGTTTTTCTCATGCCTGACTCTGCCTTTATTGGACTTGCATGATTCTTCACAGAAGCAGCCAGCAATATTTCTATTTCAAGATCTAGTCTCCTTAAGCTGGTGCATTTTCTCTTCATATGTGGCCCTCGTTTCTCACACGCATGGTACCGAGCATTTACACTGCGCCACCTATACAGAGTATAAGTTTAGCACGTGGCTCCTGTTATTTATCAGTTAGTCATATCAGGAGTTCGTGTCGAGAGCGACGCTGATTAGTTTCGCATTTGGACTGTTGCAGTTCCTAACATGGAGTTGTCAACATCATTACGGACCCCTACAACGGATATGTTTGTGCAGTCAACAGAATTATGAGAAGAACAAGGAAAAAGATAAAAATGGAAATAGCAGATGAACAGTTTGGATTTGTTGAAGGAAAGGGAACACACAATGCCATTTATGCTTTACGAACACTAACAGAAAGAGCTTTAGAAGTACAGAAAGATCTCTACTTATGCTTCATTGATTACACCAAGGCATTTGACAAGGTGAAACATAATGAAATTATTAAAATGCTTGAAGACATCAATATAGACGGCAAAGACCTTAGGATTGTAAAACATCTATACTGGCAGCAAGAAGCAGCAGTTCGAGTTGAAAATAGAATTGGAAAATATCAACCTATAAAACAAGGGGTGCGACAAGGATGTGTACTATCTCCAGACCTTTTTTCTCTGTATAGCGAGAATATTCTAAGAACAATCATCACAGAACCAGGCATAAAAATTGGAGGATACAATATTAACAACCTTCGGTATGCTGACGACACAGTACTGATAGCTGAGAACCAACAAGACCTGCAAAATCTCTTGAATAAAGTCGCCAAAGAAAGTGAACAGAAAGGCCTTACTTTGAACATAAAAAAGACAGAGACTATGGTTATATCTAAGAAACAGAATCCACCAGCATGCAGTATTAAATTAAACGGAACTGTTCTAAAGCAGGTGCAGAAATTCAAATACCTTGGAGCAGTAATAACTTCAGATGGGAAATGCAGAACAGAAATTAGGAACAGAATAGGCCAAGCAAAGACTGCATTTCAGAGAATGAGAAACATATTGACCAACACATCCTTATCAATGAATGTTAGAAAACGAGTCCTAAAATGCTATATTGAACCTATCTTGTTATATGGAAGTGAATCATGGACAATAGGCAAGTCTGCACAAAAATCATTGGAAGCAGCAGAAATGTGGTTTATTAGAAGAATGTTGCGAATCCCCTGGACAGCAAAAATAACTAATGAAGAATGTAGGAGAAGAGCTGGAGAGACAAAAAAATCTTGTCAAAAAGATAAGAGAGAGACAATGTACTTTCATAGGACATGCAATGAGAAGAGGGGGCATTGAAAATATTATAACAACAGGAAAAATAGAAGGAAGAAGATCAAGAGGAAGACCAAGAGAAATGATACTGGACAGTCTGACGGGATGGTGTGAGAGGAGATCATCAACTGAGCTGATGGCCTGCATGAAGGATCGTGTACTCTGGAGAAGCATAATAGCCAACGCCAGTCGGCACGGCACATGATGATGATAGTCAACAGAGAAGAAGGGATGAGCGAATGGCTCCAGACTGAAACAGGCGTGAAACAAGGATGCATATTATCTCTCTTGCTTTCTGAAATTGCAGTAGACTTTATAATGAAAAAAAGATGTTACACATGAAAAACTGGCATTGATTGGGTACATGGACCCGAACTAGAAGATCTTGATTTTGCATATGACATAACTCTTATCAGTGACAATGTGAAATAGATGCAAGAAAAAACAGTTATCCTGTCTTCACTGGCTAGTGAAATAGGACTTTAAATTAACAAAGACAAAACAAAAATAATGAAACTTCCCATTAATCAAGAAGGAAAAATATACATAGAAGGAACAGCTGTTGAAGAAGTAAACCAATATGCAGACCTCGGCAGCTACATAGACCAAGATGGTGACGCCAGGAAGGAAGTTAGAATTGCAAAAGCAGCTTTGACCTTCAAGAATCTTGAGACCATATGGCATTCAAAAGTTATAAGCACAAAAACCAAGTTACGATTATTCAATTCAGATGTATTAACCATCGTCATTTATGCATGCGAACGCTCAAAAACAACTAAAGAAATAGACGAATTTTTAAAACAAATGTCTAAGGAAAATACTCGGTATAAAGTGGAACGAATTCAAGAACAATGCAAAAGATAAGACAGATGACCAAACAACAAACTATCTCATGAGTGATCAGAAAAAGAAGGACATATGTCAGCCACGTGATGAGTAGAAACAATCAGAGAATCCCAAAACAAGCTATCAAGTGAAGCACAACAGGCCGAAGAAAAAGAGGTCGACCACATGAAACTCTAAAAAGGGCATTGTTAAGAAAGGCCAATTTAGTGGGAATAACATCCCTTGATAAGGTTGAAAAGCTCGCTAAAAACAGGAAAACTTGGCGAACTACGTACCATGCGAGCCCTAGGAGACGTTCAAGGGCATGGGGTGGATGTAATATGTAAGTTCTTAACGTGGCGCCCACACTGGGTGACTCATCATCGCTGATGCGAGAGACCGTCGATGAGCATTCTTTGGGACATTCACTGGCACATGCGGCCGAGAGATTATGAGAGTATCTCGCTCGCAGTGATACCGAGAAGCTAATACTGAATAGCCATATAAAATTTGCTTGGGGATCCGGCTGTTGTTGTTCTTCTACGACCCTCAGCCATCTCAGTCTTCTATTGCTGAACGTTGCCATCATTGATGTAAGATTAGCACGATTCAGAACCTCAGAGATGACTACCCCATCAAGCCACTTTAGCGTTGTCGTCATAGATAAAAGTTTAGCATGCTACGGAACCTCAGAGTTAACTACCCTATCAAGCCACTTTAGCGTTGTCATCATAGATAAAAGTTTAGCATGCTACGGAACCTCAGAGTTAACTACCCTATCAAGCCACTTTAGCGTTGTCATCATAGATAAAAGTTTAGCATGCTACGGAACCTCAGAGTTAACTACCCTATCAAGCCACTTTAGCGTTGTCATCATAGATAAAAGTTTAGCATGCTACGGAACCTCAGAGTTAACTACCCTATCAAGCCACTTTAGCGTTGTCATCATAGATAAAAGTTTAGCACGCTATGGAACCTCAGAGTTAACTACTCTATCAAGCCACTTTAGCGTTGTCATCATAGATAAAAGTTTAGCACGCTATGGAACCTCAGAGTTAACTACTCTATCAAGCCACTTTAGCGTTGTCATCATAGATAAAAGTTTAGCACGCTACGGAACCTCAGAGTTAATTAACTTATCAAGCCACTTTAGCGTTGTCATCATAGATAAAAGTTTAGCACGCTACGGAACCTCAGAGTTAATTAACTTATCAAGCCACTTTAGCGTTGTCATCATAGATAAAAGTTTAGCACGCTAAGGAATCTCAGAGTTAACTAACTTATCAAGCCGCTGTGATGTTTATTAATCTGTGAATGTTTTGAATATGTCGTCAACGTTGAAAATCCATATAAGAGAGAGAGAGAGAGAGAGAGAGAGAGAGAGAGAATGGGGAGGGGGGAAGGAGGAGAGAGGGAAGGAAGGAACAGAGGCACACAAGGTCTGATAGATCAGAACTTTTGTCTTCAATGTTAACTTTCAGTTGTTCCTTGATTTTCTAATTAAATGTAATTATAAAGAAAGAGACACCAACAGGCTGTATGGAGATGCTGTCACCCCCCAGATCATTGACAAAGAAAACCTGACAGGCTGGAGAAGAAGTAAAGAGAAAAAAATAATAAATATGAAGACAGACTTGACGTAATGTGATATAAGTTCGCCTTAAATATTCCCTAGCTCCCCGCACAATACAGAAATAAAACAGAAAGAAAAATATCTTAGCTCTATGCCTAATATAGAAATGAAACAGAAAGAAATATATCCTAGCTCTATGCATAATACAGAAATAAAACAGAAAGAAACATATCTTAGCTCAATGCACAATATAGATTTTTTATCTCACATATATGTAAGAAAGTATAAAGAAAGAAATATGGATCTAAGGATACCGGAAAGAGAATCACAGATGAAAGGTGGACAAGAAGAAAGCTGGAGTCGTTGGCTGGAGAGTTTGGGGAGCACTGGTTGATTTTTGTCTGGAGAGTTTGGGGAGCACTGGTTGATTTTTGGCTGGAGAGTTTGGGGAGCACTGGTTGATTTTTGTCTGGAGAGTTTGGGGAGCACTGGTTGATTTTTGGCTGGAGAGTTTGGGGAGCACTGGTTGAACGTCTGTGCTCATCAAGAAGCTGAAAGAAGGGTAGTATTGCTTCACAAGATTAGTGTGATGATGATGATGATGATGATTGTGGAAAGTGCTAATGAGACTGTGGTAAATGAGGATGCATGATCACCTTTACGGTCAGATAGAGACACACAATCAGAGAGACCGAGACAGACAGAAAGACAGACAGGCAGACAGACAGACAGACAGACAGACAGAAAGATAGATAGATAGATAGATAGATAGATAGATAGATAGATAGATAGATAGATAGATAGATAGATAGATAGATAGATAGATAGATAATCTTTATTTTCAAAGGCTCGTCTTACATTCTGCCCTTCATCACTCCATCTTTAATTCGTCCCAGAAACTTGAGTTAATGGAAGTATACATATTACATGAAATAATATAAAAGAATCCAAAATGGAACTATTACATTCACAGATATAAGACATTGAACTATTAAATTCACAAATATAAATAATGAACTACGTGAGAGCACTCATGCACATACATACACACATACATATACACACATATAAATACATTTTCAATGAAGTTCTTCTAACTTCACACTCATGCACATTCATTAAGATAATTTCTAACAATATCTAACAAGTTACATTTAGAACTATGTTCTCTTAGAGTCATGGGATGGCTGGCGAGTCATTGGATAAAAGGCTATTAGATATTCTATGGAGGCATATGGTTACAAGCCAGTAAATATTGGAGAAGGCTTGAGTTAAAGAATGAAGTATTACTAATATATTTTGGATGGTAGGGGAGTTAATTCCAGAGCTGTACCGTAGAGTATGCAAGGCTTTTCTTGTACAGATCTAGCCTGCGTTTAGGAAGACTGTTTTTTTTTTAAAATGTTGGCTATTCTTTTGTGTTAGATGTAAACAGTGGCCATAGGCAAGGAGGAGACTTGCGTGATAAACTTCTATGAACAAAGCTGAGCTGTTAAAAATTGATTCAACATTTGAGAGGTAGAATTTTGAGTTCTTTATGCTGATCTACAGTCTTTACTGGGTGTTCACCACAAATCAGGTTTAATGCTCGTTTGTGAAGTGAGTGGAGCCTTCATGTGTTTGAAACTGAGCAGCCATCCCAGACTATGGAGCAGTAATCTAAGTGTGTCTGTATATGGTTATCTGCGTGAAAATTCATTTGATCAATGATGTGGCCTAGAGATTTGTGTTTATGAACCTTTCCTGTTTCTGTAGTCCCAGCAAAAAACTGTAAAGTAGTTTTTGCTGCATTCTGCAGTTTCTGTCTTGTAGTGACGAACATGGATTTTGTTTTGTCGGAGTACCATTATTACTGCTCCATTTATTCAAACTGTTTATATCATTTTGTAGCGTTTCCTGTAGGTTATTGATGCCACAGTCACTGTTGTAAACAGTACAGTCATCAGCAAAAAGATGACATGAAGAGTGCTTTAAATGTAGTGGTAAGTCGTTAATATAGATACCAAAGAGAAGAAGACCACGAATGGAACCTTGAGGAATACCAGTATCAAAGAGAAAGAGAGAGAGGCAGAGACAGAGATAAAGAGAAAGAGACAGAGACTGACTTTTTAGTCGATCTTTATTTTCAAAGGTTTAAGAATTGGGCACGCAGGCCCGTCCAACATTCTGTTTCTTTATCACACAGCTTTCTCTCTGTCCCCAGTCATTCTAAAAACAAGTTGGATATATAACAAACATAATTAACATTTAAAAATCTGACAAAAATAAACAAACTAAAACATTTACCTTTCACTCGTTTCCATGCACTCAATGCAGAAAGTGACTATATATATATATATATATATAATATATATATATATAATATATATATATATATATATATATATATATATATTATATATATATATAGGGTGTCTGAGTGGCGAAGTGGTTAGTGCACTGGTCTCTCATGGCGAAGGTCGGGGGTTCGAATCCGGCTGGCGGCACCCCAGTCACCCAGCTGTAGAAATGGGTACCCGACTTCTTCTGGAGTTGGGGAAGGAAAGGCGGCCAGGCGTGATACTGACCATATCACCCTCTAGTGTGCTGACAGGTCAAGCAAAATATGGGCACTAACACCATATCCCTATGTGCCTCTAAGGCACGACAGGATTACCTTTACCTTTTTTTACCCATATATATATAGGTAAAAAAAAAGTTACTCTCGCAATCACACACTAACGAAGATCTATCAAACCTCTAGTTCACTAGTATTCAGGAAAAAATAATCAGTCAAATTCAGGTCTATAAAGAGTGTAAAATAACATATAAATTATTTTAAATCAAGAAAGCATGTAGTCATGGATGCTACTGTAGCAGATACTAGAGAAGTTTGTAGGAAGGAATACGGTTTATATTTTTTTTAATACAGGGTAGGACGGTATTCAAAAAACGTGCAGCAGAATAAGCAAAGCCTAATTCAAAAAGAGAGAGACAGAGAGAGAGAGAGAGAGATACAGAGTATCTAGAACATCACGTTATAACGAATAGACGTTTACCAAAATAACAGTCTCTTGAAAGTCACGGTGTAACGAATGAACGTTTACCCAAAGAACAATTTTTAGAATGTCACATTATAGCCAACAAACGTCTTCCCAAAGAATAAATTCTAGAACGTCTTGTTATACCGAATGAACGTTTACCCTAATAACAAGTTCTAGAATATCACGTTAAAACGAATGACATTTACTCAAAGAACAATTTCTAGAATGTCACGTTATGACGAATGAACATTTACCCAAAGAACAATTTCTAGAGTATCACGTTATAACGAGCGACTTTTACTCAAAGAACAAGTTCTAAAACGTAACACTATAATGAATAAACTTTTACTCCAACCATTGCAAATCTCATAAAAACTTATCAAAGCATGTATACGCACTGAATGACATCTATACGTAAGCGATAGCGCGTGTGATGTCATATGACAGTGGTGTGACATTCCTGTTGTCTGTGTGTCACACAGCCACGTGAGCGTGTAATTTCCGAAGCCGGAATATAATAATGATATTTAATCTAGCAAAAAAATCGGAGAAGTTCGATCGAATATCGCGATTTCGTTCAACAGACACGCAAGTTATCTTAACATTTCTAGGCAGCTTCCTGGTGTAATGAGGGATTTACATTTGAGCAGGGAGTAATATGATACTCTAAATCTCTTTCTAGAATCGTTATTTCGGTTACTTTGACATATACGTTCCCTGGTTCAGTAAATGTATTATAATATTATAATAAAGTAACAGAACAGTTTTTTTTTTTTTAGGATTAGACCTCGAAAAAATCATAGACAAAGCACTCTAGTAAGACGTGAGAGAAAGAAAGATCACAAGAGAATTACCTTGGGATTCAAACCACGGACTCCGGTGAGACAAGTAACTGTCTAGCCACGAGAGAACAGCGTACCAACGAACTACACTATCTCGCACCCCGCAAAAAAAGGTGTTTGAAAGCGAAGTCATTAGTGCCCGTCCAGTCGGAGAGAAGATCGTGACATCCGGAAAGAAACGAGGTCATAACACAGAAATTCCGTAGCTTAGATTAAGTCTCTCAGCGGGTACCAACTCAGACACAAACATACACATACGGTCTCCTGCCATGTCTAAGGCATACTGGATAACAACAACAAACGAACGAATACTTTTAACATAAAGTTAGTTTCAAGTTATGGTTACAGGAGCACATTTTCAATAAATAGGAAACAACGAAGTGTTCGTACACGTATAGTAAAGTAAGAGAACACAGTTTTGTAGGATTAGACTTCGAAAATATCATAGACAAAATACGCTGTTAGTCTCTTGGCTAGACGGCTGCTCGGCCTACCAGAGTCTGTGGTTCGAATCCTAGGTAATACATAAACTCTTGTGATGTTTATTTCTCTCACGTCCCACTAAAGTGCTTTGTCTACGATTTCTTCGAGGTCTAATCCTACAAAACTGTGTTCTCTTACTTTACTGTACGAAGGCCTCGTTGTTTCCTATGTATTCAAAATGTCTTCCTGTAATATTATAAGTCTGTAGAATACAGAGCTGGGTTTATTTGTCTGTTTCGCAAAGTAACATGCAAGTATTAGTGTAAGCTGCTTTCATATACATCTGGTATCTCATGAGACTTGTATTTGTTTGTAAGGAATGCATGAAACAACATTTGAGTGAGACAATAATCTATGGTAAACACCCTGATTACAAAGGGAATTCACATATAGACAAAGTTAAGTAAAAAAAAAAAACGACCATTACTGCGTGGTGTTCAAAGCCACATTTATAGATCTTATCATTAAAGGGCTGACTTTTATGGCAAAGACAAATATCGTTTCATATCTCAGTTCATATATGACATGTGGGGGCGAGGACTTGTGGGGGGAGGACTTGTGGGGGGCGAGGACTTGTGGGGGGAGGACTTGTGGGGCGAGGACATGTGAGGGAGGACTTGTAGGGGGGGCGAGGACATGTGGGGGGAGGACTTGTGGGGCAGGGATCTCCATAATCCCTAAGGTGGTGGAGTCAGTTCAAAAAGTACTGCACATCCCCTGATTTTGAACTGCACTCAGCGACTGAAAGATGCTATGCCTCAACATCATTACAGCATCGGCTGCAAAGAACGTCAGCAGAGAGGCAGAAGGCAAGACAAGCTATTACATGCGACACTGAGCATGACATATGTCATTTGCAGCATAGAGTCTTCTAGGACGTCACCTGATGATGGTGGGGTAATAACGAATAAAGAAAACATAAAGGGTTTATCTGAGATAATATGTGAACCAAGAAAGTATAAAGGGTTTATCTGAGATAATATGTGAACAAGGAAAGTATAAAGGGTTTATCTGAGATAATATGTGAACAAGGAAAGTATAAAGGGTTTATCTGAGATAATATGTGAACAAGGAAAGTATAAAGTATATCTATTGTTTATGAACTTCCACCACTGTTGTAAAAATAAATTGAACAGAACGTAATGTTTACAATGAGTAAAGAGAGAAAGAACACAATAAGAACAAGAACTTACCGAATCTAAAAGCGTCAACAGGCCCAGCAAAGGTCACAGATGATAGATAACAATCTAGATATCCAAGGAAGCACAGATTAGCTGACGATCATACGAAAGCGTTCAGAACAACCCGCATCTCCTATTCTCACGTTTCGGTAGTGCAACAACACACAGGCGCCCCCGACTCGATGTATCTATCCCAAAACCAGGCTGTCTCGTGCAGTGCGTGGCTGTGAGCACGGCGTCCGACAAACAAACCCAGCATGGGTCTCGATGCTATTGAACCGGCGAGAGAGTTCTACACGCCCGAGTTAGCTTGACGTTTACGGAACAGAAATGAAGAAATGAACAAAAGCCGGGCCAACATTATGATATAATACTTTAATATATATATTATATCCTTCCCGTGCCCTTAAACGTCACATAGGGCTCGCAAGGTAGTCCGCCAATTGTTCTTGTTTCCGGCGAGCTTTTCAGTCTCATCAAGGGATTTTATGCCTACTAGTTTGGCCTCTCTTATCAATGTCCTCTTTAGAGTTTCACATGGTCTGCCTCTTTTCCTTCGGCCTGTTGTGCTTCACTTGATAGCTTGTTTTGGGATTCTTTGACCGTTTCTTCTCATCACATGACTAACATATGTCCATCTCCTTTTCCTGATCGCCAGTGAGACTGGTTGTTGTTCGCTCATCTGTCTTATCTTTGCATTGTTCTTGAATTTGTTCCACTTGATGCCGAGTATTTTCCTTAGGCATTTGTTTTCAAAAGAGTCTAATTTCTTGTCTATTTCTTTAGTTGTTTTCCAGCTTTCACATACATAAATGAGAGTGAATATTACATTTGAATTGAATAGTCTTAACTTGGTTTTTGTGCTTATAACTTGTGAATGCCATATGTTCTCAAGATTCTCTCTCGCTCCCCCCCCCTCTCTCTCTCTCTCTCTCTCTATATATATATATATATATATATATATATATATATATATATCCAGCCATTAGGGCTTTCAACCAAATAACTACAGGACACAGATCAAAAGGAACACCCCAAAAAGTTGAGTAGATGAGGTAATAAAAACACTCACGAATTACGGCATGAGCATCACCGAGGTCACTCATATGGGCCGAAGACGCCAACTACATCTCCTCTTGACATGTCACGATACAAGAGGAAGGACAACATAAAGTAAGTGAAGTAAGTAAATAAAGTGTGTCTTAGAAGAATAACAAATGGGTGTATCTAAAAAAAAATCAGCCAAGCCTGTCTTAGAATAGTAACCAGTCAGGTGTATCCTGGAAGATTAATCAGTCAACCGTATTCTAAGATTATAATCAAGCGAGTGTGCTTTCAAAGATTACCACTGATTGTGTCTTAAAAGTGTATCCAGTGAGTCTTTCAGAGAGGATTATCAAGTGCATGTATCTTAAAAGATTAACATTTGATTATTCTAGAAGATTAAGTGCGATTTTCCAAGGGTATTGTCGACTGTTTCTAAGACCGTCAACTGAATGCAGTCCTGCTCAGTGGAGCATCTACATCTTATAAATCAGTAAGCCATGTTTGTGTTTTAGGCTCGCTCGCCTGATCACATTGAGGTTTCAACGCCTCGAAGGTTGGCAATCATTTTCTATGCAAGTGTCGACCTGGCGAACAGCAGATTATCAGTTATTACGTGTGCAGTCATTATGGCGCACGTCAGGTTATTATTTGGGTGTGTGTGTGTGTACATTCAAAGTAACGTCTAAGTCATTACCTGTGACGGTGTCACGATTTACGGCAGGCCGTTAGTCATTATTGTACAGTCAGGCCGACATGTGACAGATTTGTCTGCCATTACATGTGCAATCACAGCGGAGACGACAGATTTGTCAGTCATTACATGTGCTGCCACAGTGGCGTATGGTAGCTGCTAGTTTTTGTCTCTGCATCGTGTCACCGTGACACGCATGAACTGTGCACAGTTCTGATAAAAGGTACAACGAGTTATTTGTTAGACCTTTCCCGAGCTGGTATACGGATTAATTTTTTTTTGTTTTCACTCGCAAGTTAATTTCCATACCTTGTCAGAATACATTTTGATTAGAAATTTTGGCGGAAAGAAATTGGAAAGTAGGAAGATACTCTATAACTGAAAAAATATGGGTTGTTTTAGAAAAAAAAAAGAAAAGGTAATCCTGTCATGCCTTAGAGGCACATAGGGATATGGTGTTAGTGCCCATATTTTGCTTGACCTGTCAGCACACTAGAGGGTGATATGGTCAGTATCACGTCTGGCTGCCTTTCCTTCCCCAATTCCAGAAGAAGTCGGGTACCCATTTCTACAGCTGGGTGACTGGGGTGCCGCCGGCCGGATTCGAACCCCCGACCTTCGCCATGAGACTAGTGTTTTAGAAAAGGGCTGCTTTTATTTCGCATAGACTTTGCCTAAATATCGCTCTGAGCTATGACTCTCATACTCTGTGCTGTTTTAGAGTGTAAGAGTTGATCATGTGAGAACGGCTCAGAAAGATTAGTGCTTTATTTGTTGGTTAATAGCCTGGAACAACAGCAACAACAACAACAACAACAGCAACAATAACAGAACATTTGATGTAGTTGTGCTAATTTAAAAAATACTGAAATTATAATTTTTTTTAAAAACTGCCTGTTCAGAAGGTCCTTAATAAAAAAAAGTAACATGCATTGTTATGTTTAATAAAGATAGTTTTTTTAAGTGTAAAGATATAGTAAATCTCTTATTACTTGAAGGGGGGAAAAATCAGTTTTTAATCCAGTAATGAAATCTGTTGGATAAAAAAAATGTAATGCTGAACTTGTTAAAGAGAAAAGTTTGGGTGGGCTATGAGCTGTTTCTCAAAGCAAAGCTATGAATGTTTGAAACACGAGGAGCACTGGATGTACGGGTCTGCTTCCTAGATTTTGGTACAAGGAATAAGGAATATTTCTATATCCATCAGTAAGTTAAAAAAAAAAAGAGATGACAGCGAAAGAAGACATACAGAATTATATCAATAGCGTCAATAAGTGGAAAAAAAAAACACACACACACACACACACACACACACAGAGAGAGACAGACAGACAGACAGACAGACAGACAGAGAGACAGACAGAGAGAGAGAGAGGTATACAAAAAAAATCTGATAACCATCACAACATGTACAGATCTATGGCAGTATATAGGTTACTATGAGTATCGCAGCTGTTCAGTCTTACTACAACACACGTTTAAGCAAATGACCATGTGGAAGTTGGTCATTTGGTCATGTGACTGAGTTGGTACTGAACATGGTTACGAGAGGGGGTTTTTGGCGGGACTTTTGAGAGAGAACAGCAGCGTGAAAGCTAGAGGATAGACGTATGGAAGTATGCGGGCTGTTATCTGTCTAGGTCAGTGCTTAGAAAGCTATTATAGATGGAGTATATATACCGGGTGTTATATGTCTATAAGATTTTTAAGGGCGTGCATCTTTTCCAAAATATGCCTGTGAGACCTGGAAATTTAACAAAACAGCTGAGAAACACATAAATGCCTTTGAATGTAAATACTACAGAAGAGTTCTTCAAATACCATGGACACAAAAAAAATAAATATATCCATACTACAAGAACTTAATATTGAAGAAGGTTGGCTAGTAAAGAGGATTGTTAACTTAAATATTTTGGACACATTAAACGTCATAATAATCTAGAGAAAACCGTCTTGGAAGGATACACAATGGGAAAAAGAAAGAGAGGAAGACCAAGGCGAAGATGCCTGCAAGACATCGTTGATGATCTGCATATGGATGCATCAGCAGCAGGCCATCGTGCTCACAACAGAGAGGCCTACAGGAGTGCTGTTAGGGAGACAAAGTTCCGCAAGGGACATGCAAATGAATGAATGAATATCTGTCTAGGCCAATGCTTAGAAAGCTATTAAACATGAACTATATATGTGGGGTGTTATCTGTCTCGGCCAGTGCTTAGAAAGCTATTAAACATGAACTATATATGTGGGGTGATATCTGTCTAGACCAGTGCTTAGAAAGCTATTAAACATGAACTATATATGTGGGGTGTTATCTGTCTCGGCAAGTGCTTAGAAAGCTGTTATACATGAACTATATATGTGGGGTGTTATCTGTCTCGGCCAGTGCTTAGAAAGCTGTTGTACATGGACTATATATGTGGGGTGTTATCTGTCTCGGCCAGTGCTTAGAAAGCTGTTATACATGGACTATATATGTGGGGTGTTATCTGTCTCGGCAAGTGCTTAGAAAGCTGTTATACATGGACTATATATGTGGGGTGTTATCTGTCTCGGCCAGTGCTTAGAAAGCTGTTATACATGGACTATATATGTGGGGTGTTATCTGTCTCGGCCAGTGCTTAGAAAGCTATTAAACATGAACTATATATGTGGGGTGTTATCTGTCTCGGCCAGTGATTAGAAAGCTATTAAACATGAACTATATATGTGGGGTGTTATCTGTCTCGGCCAGTGCTTAGAAAGCTATTAAACATGAACTATATATGTGGGGTGTTATCTGTCTCGGCCAGTGCTTAGAAAGCTGTTATACATGGACTATATATGTGGGGTGTTATCTGTCTCGGCCAGTGCTTAGAAAGCTATTAAACATGAACTATATATGTGGGGTGTTATCTGTCTCGGCCAGTGCTTAGAAAGCTGTTATACATGGACTATATATGTGGGGTGTTATCTGTCTCGGCAAGTGCTTAGAAAGCTGTTATACATGGACTATATATGTGGGGTGTTATCTGTCTCGGCCAGTGCTTAGAAAGCTGTTATACATGGACTATATATGTGGGGTGTTATCTGTCTCGGCCAGTGCTTAGAAAGCTATTAAACATGAACTATATATGTGGGGTGTTATCTGTCTAGGCCAGTGCTTAGAAAGCTATTAAACATGAACTATATATGTGGGGTGTTATCTGTCTCGGCCAGTGCTTAGAAAGCTGTTATACATGGACTATATATGTGGGGTGTTATCTGTCTCGGCCAGTGCTTAGAAAGCTGTTATACATGGACTATATATGTGGGGTGTTATCTGTCTAGACCAGTGCTTAGAAAGCTGTTATACATGGACTATATATGTGGGGTGTTATCTGTCGACCAGTGCTTAGAAAGCTATTAAACATGGATTATGTATGTGAGATCTGGGAGCTGGACTTGTGCTTGGATCTGTTCTTCAATGTAGAGGTCGTTCCTGAGTCCTGGACAAAGTCAAGGTGAAGTGCTCGATTGTATGTAAGTTGTTGTATGTTGAGCTTTTACAACATACAACATGAGTCATCATACATACGCTCACCCACCACAAGATCATGCTGTACACATATGAGGAGCAACAGTGCACTGTATCAACAGAGCAACGAAATGTGAGTTAAACATTTGTTATCACAAACAACAACGTCGGTTACAAATGGTAGAGTGTGTAATAACGGTCAATATTTAGTCACAATACGGCATCACGCAGCTGACATTACACATACATTTTATCTTTACTGCTTCTTATCTTTATTTATCGATTTTAGATAAAGCTGAGCATAAAGCTGAATCCGTTTTCTTCCTGCAGTTATTGTCCTTTATTGCGACGCCAAATATGCCCTGTGTGTTTTTATCTTTTATACATCTCTCAGTTTGTTTTTGTTCCATACAGTTCCCTGCCCTCACTACAAGCCACAGCCCCCCACGTTTGTCCATTCAGCCCACAAACCCATTCTCTCGTGTGTTTGATACGCCAGTTGATGAGAAAGAGCTCAAAGATTCTTTCCCTTACGCCGTAAATTCATTACCTGTCATTGCAGGGAGCAATGCGCGCTCCAACAAAGACTTTGCTCTCTATGGCGCCGGCCACGCAAAAGGGACGTAATTTCTAATTTTCTGGCACCATGGGCGACAACTTTGAAACTCTTCGAACTCCACATTGATTCCTTCTTTTGAAGAACAGAAGTTGCTCAGCGGGTGTAAATTCTACTTCAGCGAGTCCCTCTTTCACATTGGAAGGGATATGGTTGTTCGTCGTCTTCTCTTTATATTTATGAGGCTTGTTTTCTTTTTTTTTTAGTGCATAAGCTTCTGTGAGCGTGTATTTCTGTCTGCGTCTCTTTCAGTGGTTGATGCTTTGCTCTGAGATGAGATTTGAAGGCGCATAGTTGAAATAGCGGCTGTGGTGCTAGCAGCTGTGGTGCTAGCAGCTGTGGTGCTGGCAGCTGTGGTGCTGGCAGCTGCAATGATGAAGGTCGTGGACAATGAACTTTAGCTGTGGAAATATTAACGGCTGCGGCTGTTGAGTGTATGAAGAGTAGCTGTTGGTCGCCAGGGTGGTCGATATGTTGATGGACTATTGATCGTGAAAGTGGTGCTCTGGTTGCAGCAGCAGTTGTGATGGTAGGGTTAAGAGTTGTAATTTTAGTTGCAGCACTGGTCGATTTAACGATGATGGTAAAAATTGTCGCAGATATAGCTGTAATAGTAATAGTAGTAGTAGTAGTAATAGTAATAGTAGTAGTAGTAGTGGTAGTGGTGGTAGTAGTAGTAGTAGTGGTGGTGGTGGTGGTAGTAGTAGTGTTAGTAGTAGTAGTAGTAGTAGTAGTAGTTGTTGTTGTTGTTGTGGCAGTAGTAGTAGCAGTAATAGTAGTAGAAGAAGAAGAATATTAGTAATAGTAGGAAAAACGGTGACGGAATATTAGTAACAGTATGAGTCGTAGCAGCAGTAGTAGCAGCGATAGTATAGTATTAGTATCATTAGGAGTAGAAGCAGTAATAATAACAATAATTGCGGTAGTAGTAGTAGTAGTAGTAGTAGTAGTTGTAGTGGTGGTGGTAGTGGTGGTGATCGCAGTAGTAGTAGCAGTAGTAGTAGTCCACAATAATAATGGTAATAGTATTAGTGGTAATAATATTAGTAGTAATCCATTGTAATGGTGCTGGCAATAACTGTAGCAGTAGCTAGAGCAGTAACTGCAACATGAATTAAGTATAAAGAGTCACTGACAGCCAATACAGCAGACTTTGCTACAGACAAAGAAAAAAAAAACAAGATTCTGCTGCTGCTGTTTCTTCTCCGCTTAAGCAAATGTATTCTCCCAAAACCAAGGCTTGACATGTTTTAAAAAGAAAAGCTTCTCTTACTCAGCTGCCCACCTTTGGAATGCCCTACCAATTCACGTAAAACTTATATCTGTTTGATATTGACTATATACCTCCCTAAGTATAGTTTAAAGTAGTTTTAAATGCTTGAGTGTTGTAATTTTGTGTGTGTTAAATACCGTTTTTCTATAAATGTGTTAGTTTTGAATGAATATAAGAATGCAAGCTTATTTCATGCTGTTGCATAAATCAGAGTGTAGAGTGTATGGACATGAGATAATTTCATTATTTATTTATGTAATCATTTAATGATTCTTCATGATTATTATGCTCATCAACAGATGCTGAATGACTGTGACTGAGTGAAAGCTGTATGATGAAGGGCAGAATGTCAGACGGGCTTGCGTGCCCAATTCTTAACCGTTTGAAAATAAAGTTCGTTCGTTCTCCTAGTGTTTTTTTTCGAAAATCTGTTTTCCTACACATATTTGCTACACAATCAAGTGATTGTTACTTGCGCTTTTCATAATAAATACAACTATTTGTATTATACGTAGTTCTGATAAATTATATCTTGATGCTAAAGGATTTGTTACATTTCCCCATGGACATTGATATGTTTCTCTCCCTATTTACATCTTTTCTTTGTCTTCTTTTTTTTTTTTTTTTGTCTTTAATCTTCCCCCTGTTTTGAAAATATGCCATTTTTTTTCATTCTGCAAACAGACGCAGCTTTCATCTCACAGGGACACTACATTGTGCCGGAACACAATTGCAGTTTCTACAGCAGACAGCGACTGGTTACATTCATCATGGCAGTCTTCTTTGGGCGTCCATTGACATGGAAATCTTGGCTAATTCTCATGCCATCCCTAGAGCCAAAGGGGCTGAGGCGGGGAATCGTTTAAACTGTGCGCTGGTTTAAAATAAGATATTAATCTCCATGATAGAAAGCCAGATAAATACAACGATGGGGGGGCGCATTTCTGATGATGTCATCCAAACAAATATGCATGCGCAGTATGACCGGAACTTGTTGAGGCACTTCCGGCTGTGCCCTGAAAAGTTGTCAATGGCATGGAAAAGAGGAGAATACGCTGCTGCATGTTGTGGAAGAAAAAAAAAAAGAGAGAACAGAAAACTGTAAAAAAAAAAGGAAGGGGGGGGGGAATGTGAAGGATTGAGAAAGCGAAAATTAGTTGAATCGGGGGGGGGGGGGGGGGGAACAAAAATTAGCCTTGACATGATGTATGATTATTTGATATTGCTAGCTATATAGAATATAACCATCATTTGCCACAGCAGAGCAAAGAAAACAGAAGAGACCAAAGATAGAGTGGTAACTATTGTTGACTGCGGTCACAGCAATTAAAAGAATAACATTGCCATCAAAGTGTTACACATACACCGGATGCACAAATTTTAACACATTAACCGTGGAAGTGACATTCGAAAATTTTACGCCCACAAGAGGAGCATCACCCTAGCTACATCATTAAGGATCGTAGGCTTAAATCCAGGGACAACAGAATGGAAGTCTGGTGACAGTATTCCAAAGTATCTAGTTCTAAATCTCCTTGCACGTCGTGTAGTGAAATGTTATTGCAAGACTTCTCCAAATATTTAATTGTAGGAGATGTCTGTAATCCTGAACTTGATGTCCTCAGAATGTAATGACAAGGTGAAGGATATATTAAGCTGTTCTTAAGATGAAGTTTGTGAACAGACTTCAGTGTCATAGGGGAACTCAGTGAAGGCCTGTACTGCTGAAAAAGTTACCAAGCACAGATATAAAACATGGCTGTCGAAAGTCTGACATCACCTTGATTAAAGAAAACACGTATAATCTTTAAAGCATTAAACAGGTTATTGACGAGTGCCATCACATGTCATCGGCAATAAAGTTCTCATTGAGCGATAACTGACAAGAAAAGATAAAAATTGACTGAAGAACTAAACATTTTCATATTTGCACTGAGATAAGAACTGACTGGTAATTCTTGTTACGTTAGCATTAATGTGGTATGAGTTTTGAATGACTGCTTTGCAATGATTTTATACAGGGGAGCAACAAACGTTTGATGTCTGATTTTACACTTGGATCAAGATAAAGACCCGGTGGTGTTTGATTGTATTAGCAATTTTCGTCTAAGAAGACAATACAAAAGCAAGTAGACATCAGTTTTTGTATACCATCATTGTAACAGCAAGTAATGTTTGCTCTGCAAAGTTCTGTTTCTTTGTACTTATGTCTTCTAGTTTCCAGTTTTCCTACTCACTTCATTCTCAGATGATGATGATGTCTTATGAACAGTTGTTCTCCGAGTGACTCGGTCTTTCGCCTGCTATTTCCATTAATCAATCAATCAATCAATCAAGTGCCACGTGGCGTGGGCCATCATATTTCTCTCCACAATTCCGTCTTTGGACTTGATTATTAGATCCGCCTGTGATTTTCTTCTTACCCCCACTGTAAGCCCATCCAGTAACTTATCTTTCTGTTTTCCTCTGTCTCTTTTTCCCTCAATTTTTCCAGTTGCCACACTGTGTTACAATTTTCCTCTTCTCAGAAAATGTCCTACAAATCTCGCATGTCTACCTCTGATCTTTGCTGTAATTGCCTTTTAACTTCAGCCTCTCTTAAGACGTTTTCGTTATTTCCATGCTGATAGAAAAATCTACCCTTGATTACTTAAAAATATCTGTGTTATCTAGTCTAGGTCTACCATGTTCATAGCACAAAACCCTCTAGAGAATAAGGTTGCTTGACACATCTCCCAACCACCTCAGTCTTCTTTCCTTAGTGTTCTCACCACTGACGGCAGCTTAACATACTGCAGAACCTCAACGTTGGCGTTTCATTATCATCATAACAGATAACAAAATAAATCATCATTTAACAATAATGTATGCCATACACATTACGAGAAAACCAGGAGATTTCTGCACAGTGTCTCCAACATTTAGACCCCACGAGATTTCTGCACAGTGTCTCCAACATTTAGACCCCACGAGATTTCTGCACAGTGTCTCCAACATTTAGACCCCACGAGATTCCTGCATAGTGTCTCCAACATTTAGACCCCACGAGATTCCTGCACAGTGTCTCAAAATTTAGACACTGAGATTTCTTAACAGCATCTCCAACATTTAGATCCAATGAGATTTATGCACATAGACACCACGAAATTTCTGCACAGTATCTCCAACATTTAGATAGACCCTATGAGATTTCTGCACAGTGTCTCCAACATTTAGATGGACCCTATGAGATTTATGCACAGTATCTCCAACATTTAGATAGACCCTATGAGATTTATGCACAGTGTCTCCAACATGTATATCCGTATAAATTTCTTTCATATAAAATTAACTGATGAGAGATTTACGTTATTTACTCACAATCTTAGTTCCCATAAATTACAGTAAAGAAATAAAAAGAGCAGTAAGAATTTTACTTAGTTTCTTTGTATTTTGAAGTAAGTTATATTTTTTTCTGATTTAAAATAGGAACTTTTGGATTGTGCAATAAATCAGTTGTTGTCAGCCTTTATTTATTTATATATTTTTGCCTCTTGAATCCGTTTCAGCATCAGCATGTGCCAGAATGTCTCCCCACAGTCTTTTCAAGATCTCCTCAAAAGATGCATTCCAGAACTTCTTCATATGACATGTCTTTTTCCAGAGTATTGTCCCTCCCACACAGCCTCCCTGAATGAAATGCAGTTTTGGATCCGTTGACCCTCCCTCCCACACAGCCTCCCTGAATGAAATGCAGTTTTGGATCCGTTGACCCTCCCTCCCACACAGCCTCCCTGAATGAAATGCAGTTTTGGACCCGTTGACCCTCCCTCCCACACAGCCTCCTTGAATGAAATGCAGTTTTGGACCCGTTGACCCTCCCTCCCACACAGCCTCCTTGAATGAAATGCAGTTTATGACCCGTTGACCCTCCCTCCCACACAGCCTCCCTGAATGAAATGCAGTCTTGCATACGTTGACCAGTGTCCCTCAGTGACATATTTAGATTTTCCATTCCAGATAATATGTATGTAATATTCCAACAGCTTCAGTCTATTAACATGTGATCTAATGAAGCCACAAAAGAGGGGTTTGTCTGGAGGCCGGGTTGAGGGGGAGTTCCCCCACTGGTTGAGAACTGGTGCAATAAATGATGTCGCTTTTTATTGTCAAGGCCATTTTTTTTTTTTTCTAACACTGCCCATAGTATGCACAATTTTGTTTTGTTGAGTCGAGTCTAACATTGGCAGAATGATTTACTTTGTTGGATGATGATGATGATGATGCTAATGATGATGATGATACTAATGATGATAATGATGATGATGATGATGATAAAAACGCGATAAGTTTACCTGCATCTGTACTCGGACAAGTCTATAAATGCTTTGATCTCCTCACGTGAAAAAAAAAGATCTAAGAGTAATGAGCGTACTACGTAGCACAATCTAGAACTTCGACGAATAGAAGAATCGGCTGTCCGGGGGCACAAGCCAGGACCTTCAGTCCGAGAAGTTAGTGATTCTAGACGCAGATTGGTGATTCTTGATACAGATTAGTGATTCTAGATGCAGATTAGTGATTCTAGAAGCAGATTGGTGATTCTAGATGCAGATTAGTGATTCTAGATGCAGATTGGTGATTCTAGACGCAGATTGGTGATTCTAGATGCAGATTAGTGATTCTAGACGCAGATTAGTGATTCTAGACGCAAATTGGTGATTCTAGACGCAGATTAGTGATTCTAGACGCAAATTGGTGATTCTAGACGCAGATTAGTGATTCTAGACGCAGATTAGTGATTCTAGACGCAGATTCGGATAACTCCAGCTCTTAATCTCCTGATAAAGACTCTTCCCGAACGTTCTGGCCGCAGATAAGAAGACAGGTCCACAGGTTTACAGCTGCTAAACATAATGAAAGTTTTCTTCCAAAGCTGCCTCGTGAGAAAACAAAAAAAGTAAAAGCTTTTTTTTTCTTAAATGACCTTTCAAAGAATCGAATTCTTGCATAAAATTTTCCAGTGGAAACCAATTTCCCTTGTGCCAAATGGATTATAAATTTCCTTAGCACCTGTCAACATGGATATATAAGTATCCATTTAGAATCCTTCAACGAGGCGCCATTTAGTAGATAAAAATTCTGAAGTCAAATAGTTGGAGACGTTCAGGTTATGTCCAGGGATTTGACATCGAGGCAGGAATATCGGAAACCAAACGCGAACCTCGAGGAAGATGGCCAAGGATGCAGATAAATTAAACGTAGCAGAGAGTTCGTAAATGACGTGTTGATAATATGAGATCAGAAATGAGCAATCAAAAAGAGAGAGATGGTGAATAAATGTTCTCAGAGTCATAAAGTCGTGATAAAAAAAATGGAGAATATCAGATATTTTGCAGCGTCTGTGGCCAATAATAAAAGCAAGTTCTTTTGTAGTCGATAAAGTTTTATTGATATTGAGAAGAATTTGATTTCAAATTGAAATGGGGAAAAAATAAGCTTCCCTCAAAACGTGGAATCTAAAAGATCTGATCTGCCCTTTTTGGAAAGTCCTGAACAAGAAATTAAAAGTATAAATCAGTGTTTCGAAAACCAAATGTGCTAAGTCTATTAGGAAGGCATATTCTAAAAGCCATACAGTCAAAACCTCTTCCAAGTCTTTGAGCGATTTAGGACCTAGAAAAATAAAGCTTACAAAGAGCCTGTTGTATGAAAAACGCCGTACACCTCTAGGAATATATCAGTAGAATATAATCAGTATTGGGAAATCCGTCTTTCACATTTGGTGCAATAGTACTTTTCAGGAATAAGAATCCAGCACGTGATATTTTTATACTGGTATTGTTCCTTACTGAAACACCACTGATTGCTGATTTATACTCCATAAATTACACGCTTTAACGACGCATGAAGGAGGTTTATTGAGCCACGGGTCCGAAACCACCCTTGGAGAGGTAGGACAAGGTTTTGAACAGCTCTGGTTTGCTGGCCTGGTAACTGATTCTGTATAACCTCAGTTGTCCTTATTTTGTTTTTAAAAAAAAAGAAGAAGAATTTGACATGCAACGTAGTCGACGTATATTTCGGTTATAATGTAGACATGATACACGGTCGACATATATTTCAGTTATAATGTAGACATGATACAATCAATATATCTTTCAGTTGTACAGTAGACATGAAACACAGTCGACATACCTTCTCGTTGTACTGGAGAGAAACAAAAGGGTCGATATATGTTCTGGTTGGTTTGCTCGAGACGATTAAGGCCAAAGACATCGCCGACAATCTAAATACCACATGACGTTTGCATGTAAACAGAAAGACATCGTCCGATTGGCTATCGCTTTGCCAAAAACAAAAACAAAAAAAAAATCATCTTAGTCGTCAAGGACAGTGCTGGACGTCGCACTTTCAGAGATATACGGAATATAATTTCACTTTCCGATGCTAACATGAACTCAGAAGTACACATTATTTTGTTTATTGATCATTATTTCCGGTAGAAAGCGGAAGTCCCTGCCAAGTCCTGGACTAGCGCCAGTAATAATTGAACCCGCCCAAGATGTTTTTTTTCTTTCAACTCTAATCATAGCTTGATGATACATTCTTTGACACGCTAATCACAACCAAAGGCTTTTCGTGAGGCGGGTTCGTTCAACGAAAATG
Source organism: Achatina immaculata (assembly GCA_009760885.1). Lineage (NCBI taxonomy): Eukaryota > Metazoa > Mollusca > Gastropoda > Stylommatophora > Achatinidae > Lissachatina > Lissachatina immaculata. The sequence goes on along the minus strand of CM019702.1, from coordinate 40,411,262 downwards.
TGTAACAACATATAACAGACATTTATGACATATAACGTGTTCTCAAAAGCTCCAGGATTTGCAAATGGCGAAAGGACGCGGATATAACCGGCACAGAGGGCTCTAGGCAAGAGTGTCTCCAGACTCATCGCTACCCCTCGTGCAGGAAGCACTTCTCTACTTAAATATTTTAAAACCCGTGGACAGAAGTTAGAACAAATATGATTTTTATATCAAAGATGGTGCAGTTATTTTACTGAAACCTCTTTCTGGTGGATGTAACAGGGCATGAATTATTATTAAAACTCTCAAAACAATCCATAGATCTGATAGTGTATTCTGAAGATTATTCATTTTAAGACGTGCAGAACTTCTATGGGAGAACTCACGTGATCGGGAGTACAATTACTAAAGATTTTGATTTCATTGAATTGTTATTATTTCTGGTTATGACATTAAATAGCGGGGCATGGGATCAGGCGAAACAGAAGCAGAAATGAGGTTCGGTTTAGAATTAAGTCCAGCCCAGAACCATGCAGTGATTGCCTGGTCTCACTCTCTTTCTCTACCTGTCTGATAGATCAAATGATTTTTTTTTCCTCACACCTCCGCCTCATCCTTGCTAATAAATATCAATCATCATCTTCTTCTTCTTCGGACTTTCTTACATGGAAGAGGCCAAAAGGTTACGTCTGTATATTTTTGTTGGAAACAGTCAACTCACTCTTTTACATGTCGGCCGTGGCGTTTCAGCTCCTGCCCTACACTCGCCAGACAAGACCCTACACTCGCCTGACAAGACCCTACACTCGCCAGACAAGACCCTACACTCGCCAGACAAGACCCTACACTCGCCAGGCAAAACCCTACGCTGGCCAGACAAGACCCTACACTCGCCAGACAAGACCCTACACTCGCCAGACAAGACCCTACACTCGCCAGGCAAAACCCTACGCTGGCCAGACAAGACCCTACACTCGCCAGACAAGACCCTACACTCGCCAGGCAAAACCCTACGCTGGCCAGGCAAAACCCTACGCTGGCCAGACAAGACCCTACACTCGCCAGACAAGACCCTACACTCGCCAGGCAAAACCCTACGCTGGCCAGGCAAAACCCTACGCTGGCCAGACAAGACCCTACACTCGCCAGACAAGACCCTACACTCGGCAGACAAGACCCTACACTCGCCAGGCAAAACCCTACGCTGGCCAGACAAGACCCTACACTCGCCAGACAAGACCCTACACTCGCCAGGCAAAACCCTACGCTGGCCAGACAAGACCCTACACTCGCCAGACAAGATACTACGCTGGCCAGGCAAGACCCTACACTCGCCAGACAAGATACTACGCTGGCCAAGCAAGACCCTACACTCGCCAGACAAGATACTACGCTGGCCAGGCAAGACCCTACACTCGCCAGACAAGATACTACGCTCGCCAGACAAGACCCTACACTCGCCAGACAAGATACTACGCTGGAAAGACAAGACCCTACACTCGCCAGACAAGATACTACGCTGGCCAGGCAAGACCCTACACTCGCCAGACAAGATACTACGCTGGCCAGACAAGACCCTACACTCGCCAGACAAGATACTACGCTGGCCAGGCAAGACCCTACACTCGCCAGACAAGATACTACGCTCGCCAGACAAGACCCTACACTCGCCAAACAAGATACTACGCTGGCCAGACAAGACCCTACACTCGCCAGACAAGATACTACGCTCACCAAGCAAAACCCTACGCTGGCCAGGCAAGACCCTACACTCGCCAGACAAGATACTACGCTGGCCAGACAAGACCCTACACTCGCCAGACAAGATACTACGCTGGCCAGGCAAGACCCTACACTCGCCAGACAAGATACTACGCTCGCCAGACAAGACCCTACACTCGCCAAACAAGATACTACGCTGGCCAGACAAGACCCTACACTCGCCAGACAAGATACTACGCTCACCAAGCAAAACCCTACGCTGGCCAGGCAAGACCCTACACTCGCCAGACAAGATACTACGCTGGCCAGGCAAGACCCTACACTCGCCAGACAAGATACTACGCTGGCCAGGCAAGACCCTACACTCGCCAGACAAGATACTACGCTGGCCAGGCAAGACCCTACACTCGCCAGACAAGATACTGCGCTGGCCAGACAAGATACTACGCTGGCCAGACAAGATACTACGCTGGCCAGACAAGATACTACGCTGGCCAGACAAGATACTACGCTGGCCAGGCAAGATACTACGCTGGCCAGGCAAGACCCTACACTCGCCAGACAAGATACTACGCTGACCAGGCAAGACCCTACACTCGCCAGACAAGATACTACGCTGGCCAGACAAGATACTACGCTGGCCAGACAAGATACTACGCTGGCCAGGCAAGACCCTACGCTCGCCAGACAAGATACTACGCTGGCCAGACAAGATACTACGCTGGCCAGACAAGATACTACGCTGGCCAGACAAGATACTACACTCGCCAGACAAGATACTACGCTGGCCAGACAAGATACTACGCTGGCCAGACAAGACCCTACACTCGCCAGACAAGATACTACGCTGGCCAGACAAGACCCTACACTCGCCAGACAAAATACTACGCTGGCCAGGCAAGACCCTACACTCGCCAGACAAGATACTACGCTGGCCAGACAAGACCCTACACTCGCCAGACAAGATACTACGCTGGCCAGACAAGACCCTACACTCGCCAGACAAAATACTACGCTGGCCAGGCAAGACCCTACACTCGCCAGACAAGATACTACGCTGGCCAGACAAGACCCTACACTCGCCAGACAAGATACTACGCTGGCCAGGCAAGACCCTACACTCGCCAGACAAGATACTACGCTGGCCAGGCAAGACCCTACACTCGCCAGACAAAATACTACGCTGGCCAGACAAGACCCTACACTCGCCAGACAAAATACTACGCTGGCCAGACAAGACCCTACACTCGCCAGACAAGATACTACGCTCACCAGGCAAAACCCTACGCTGGCCAGGCAAGACACTACGCTCGCCTGACAAGATACTACGCTCGCCAGGCAAGACCCTACGCTCGCCAGGCAAGATACTACGCTCGCCAGACAAGATACTACGCTGGTCAGACAAGACCCTACACTCGCCAGGCAAGACCTTACGTTCGCCAGGCAAGATACTACGCTCGCCAGACAAGACCCTACGCTCGCCAGGCAAGACCCTACGCTCGCCAGACAAGACATCTGTGAAACTGGACTCTTGCACCTGCTGAAACTGGAGAAGAAAATATGCCCAGGTATAAAATACTGATCATATCACTGACAGATCCAGAAAAGTACTTGGCGCTAACATCACATACTAAATACTCCTACGTTACATTCTTTCTCTGTCTCTCTTCTAAGTGCCATGCCGCGTGGCGTAGGCGATCATTTCTCTCCACAATTCCCTGTCTTTTGCGTTGATTATGAGATTCGCCTGTGACTTTTTTCCTAGCTACACTGACAGCCCATCCAGTAACTTCTTTATCTGTCTTCCTCTGTCTCTTCTTCCCTCAATTTTTCCACTGGCCACAGGGTGTTCCAGTTTTCCTATTCTCAGGAAATGTCCTAAAATTCTCGTTTGTCTGCCTCTGATCTTTGCTCTTTTTTTTTCTTTTTAATTCCAGCCTCTCTTAAGACTTCTTCGTTGGTTTTGTTGGCTGTCCATGGTACCTTCAACATCCTTCTTATAAACAACATTTCCATGGCCTCCATTTCTCGCTGTACTCTCTTATTCATGGACCATGCTTCACAACCATAGACATAATTAGCATTATATCTATTATGTACTATGGTTCTATATTGTTCTTGTATTGCCTTATCTTTCCGTAACAGCTCTCTATCTAGTTCTTTGTGTGTAGCTGCTACTTTTAACCTCTTTAGCCTGATTCTCACATTTCCTACAGCTGGAATGTGGTCATTGTTGCAATCTGTGCTTGGTCTTTGTTTTCACGGATATTAGTGAGTTCCTGAACCTTCTGTTGATCATAATGCAGTCTGTCTGGTTACGTATGTTATTATTTGGGCTCTTCCATGCCCATAGTCGCCTAGGGTGTTGTTGAAACCAAGTATTTCCTATTATCATTTTATTCTTTTCTGCCCACTCAAACAACATCTCTCCCTCTTTTGTTTCTGATTCCTATTCCTCTCTTACAAAGAAAGAAAGAAGAAAGAAAGAAAGAAAGAAAGAAAAGAAAGAAAGAAAAGAACTAAAGAAAGAAAGAAATAGCCATAATTCACCAGGATGAGTTAGTAAATACACTGGCTGAAAATAAGAAATCAGACAAGATGTCATTATCACAAAGACAGCGAGTTGCGGAGCTGGAGAAACCGACTAACATTTACAGATAAGGTACTGACATATGTCGACTTTTCCTCCTCCTTATCGCTGTCTTCATTCCTCTCGTGGTCCGCAGCCTGAATGATCTCAGATTTAAGGCACAAGCCTAATCCCACTAACCTGGGAATTGTTTAAACTGTTTTTCAAAAGGAAGATTTGGCCAAAGCTCGGGGATTGTGGGGTCACTGACAATCAGAGGAAATATCAGTCCCCAAGGGGCCAGCTCTCTGATAAGAATAAAACTACTTACAGAGTAAATGAAGATCATCTGTGTGTTCAGTTTTACATGCTCAGCCATCCGTACAGAGAGACAAGCCGCCTCCATCACTCCCATCGTCAGCACGAGTTCTCCATGAGTGCTCCACAGTTTTCCATTCGTCATACTTTCCTAGGGGCCAGATTTGAGTTTTTTTACCTCTGTAGAGCAGGGTTTCTCAAAGTGTGGTCCGCTGATCCCCGGGAGTGGGGGGGGGGGGGGATGCGGGCTATCCCTTGGGGGTCCGCGAGATTTCTGTAGGATTTTTTTTATGCGTTTAATAAACTGGATGGCATGTGAACATTATCTCATCATCAGGCTTCCATGATTTGTATTGTAAGGCTTTTAAAGCTTGATGACAAAGACAGCCATACAGTGAAGGCATTTAAGACACGTGTGACTACTAAGACAGCCATACAGTGAAGGCATTTAAGACACGTGTGACTACTAAGACAGCCATACAATGAAGGCATTTAAGACACGTGTGACTACTAAGACAGCCATACAATGAAGGCATTTAAGACACGTGTGACTACTAAGACAGCCATACAGTGAAGGTATTTAAGACACGTGTGACGACTAAAACAGCCATACAGTGACGGCATTTAAGACACGTGTGACTACTAAGACAGCCATACAGTGAAGGTATTTAAGACACGTGTGACTACTAAGACAGCCATACAGTGAAGGTATTTAAGAGACGTGTGACTACTGAAACAGCCATACAGTGAAGGTATTTAAGACACGCGTGACTACTAAGACAGCCATACAGTGAAGGTATTTAAGACACGTGTGACGACTAAGACAGCCATACAGTGAAGGTATTTAAGACACGTGTGAGGACTAAGACAGCCATACAGTGAAGGTATTTAAGACACGTGTGACGACTAAGACAGCCATACAGTGAAGGTACTTAAGACACATGTGACTACTAAGACAGCCATACAGTGAAAGAATTTAAGACACATGTGACGACTAAAACAGCCATACAGTGAAAACTGTATGTTAAGACCCGTGTGACGACCCATATAAAGAGAATCACTTGTTCTGGAGCCTCCGTGCAAGGTCCCGCTTCCCATCCGTATCATCTGCATGGGGCGGTGGGGGGGGGGGGTGAGGCTTCACGTTTGATTGTACAACAGTGTACGATTGGTGGGGGTGAGGCTTCACGTTTGATTGTACAACAGTGTACGACTGGTAGGGTGAGGCTTCACGTTTGATTGTACAACAGTGTACGACTTGTGAGTGTGAGGCTTCACGTTTGATTGTACAGCAGTGTACGACTGGCTTGTGAGTGCCCAAAGTCAGAGCAGCGAATCACAGTCTTGTCTGTTTATTTGAATTTGCGAAATGATAGACAGGCTACTTTTGTGACGTTACATATAGCCACAACGTTCCCTGTAATTATGCATTTACTAATTTATTATATATTACAAATTACATAGAGACTGACCGTCACAGTGTAATGAACGTTCTTATGCCACTTCCGTCGCCTTCTCGTTTTATGAATATCTTGTCCCGTGATGAAAAATGTCTCCTGGGGTCCGTTTTGCCAGCTTTCACTCTAAAGGGTTCCACGACAGAAAAAGTTTGAGAACCGCTGCTGTTTAATAGTACATGTTTGAGGAAGTGAAGGGAAAAAAAAATTCAAATACAGTTATAATACAAGTTTTCACAATTTACTTTCTACACCAGAGCGCCTTACAAATAATGACAACATAAGCCGTGTCTGAAACCAAGGAATCCTAATTTTAACACTGATTTTCTGTATGAATACACACACCCAGGAAGTTTCTAGTCCAGTTTATAATTGCCTCTAAGCTTTCTGAACCGGGAAACATCCTATGGTTAAGTGGCTTCACCAGCTTGGGCAGTGCCAACATTTAACTTGCAGTTTTAGAGATCTGAGCTCAGTTCTGTGTTTTCGTTTCCTTTCTTTGAAAGCATCATCTGTGATGGCTATATTGTTTTCGTTTCCTTTCTTTGAAAACATCATCTGTGATGACTATATTGTTTTCGTTTCCTTTCTTTGAAAGCATCATCTGTGATGGCTATATTGTTTTCGTTTCCTTTCTTTGAAAGCGTCATCTGTGAAGGCTATATTGTTTCCATTTCCTTTCTTTGAATGCATCATCTATGATCGGTATATTCTTTTGGTTTCTTTTCTTTGAAAGCATCATCTATGATGGCTATAGTGTTTCCATTTCCTTTGTTTGAAAGCTTCATCTATGATGGCTATAATGTTTTCGTGTCCTTTCTTTGAAAGCGTCATTTGTGATGGCTATATTGTTTTCGTTTCCTTTCTTTGAAAGCATCATCTATGATCGGTATACTGTTTTCGTTTCCTTTCTTTGAAAGCATCGTCTGTGATTGCTATATTGTTTCCATTTCCTTTCTTTGAAAGCATCATCTGTGATCGGTATATTGTTTCCATTTCCTTTCCTTGTAGGCATCATCTATGATCGGTATATTATTTTCGTTTCCTTTCTTTGAAAGCACTATCTGTGATGGCTATATTGTTTCCATTTCCTTTCTTTGCAAGCATCATCTATGATCGGTATATTGTTTTCGTTTCATTTCTTTGAAAGCATCATATGTGATTGGTACATTGTTTCGATTTTCATTGGAAGAAGTCACAGCTTACTAACACTTAGTATTATCTCTTCTGGACTGACGTTTATTTTCGCATTATTTCCCATCTTGAGTAAAAGATTAGTCGTAAGAGATGGCTGGCACAGATATCAGTGTCAGATAGCCAGATTTATCATTGCCTGATAGCCAGATTATCATCGCCTAATAACCGGATTGTCAGTGTCTGATAGCCAGAATTAATCAAGTCCTTATCCCATGATATATACTTCATGATGCTTTTAAAAAGAGAAGACTGCACGTTTACAACTTGGTTGGCGGGGCAGAGTTCGACATGTTTCTTACGCTAATGGATCTGTAGAGACAACTGTCTCAAAATTCACTTCTCACTTCTCGAAGTTCACTTCTCTAGGTTCACTGCTCACTTCTCAAAGTTCACTTCTCACTTCTGGAATCCAGCAAGCCATAATACCTTCTCCACATCAACCCACCACCTAAACACACACGCACATGCACATTTCTTGTTCTATTCGACCATGATAAATGAAGATCGACAAAGAAAGAACACCAGAAATATTTGAAACACGAGAAATATTAGAAACATACGAAATATTTTTAGGTTTTTAAAGCCTATTTCATAGTGTAAGTTTACGGAGCTGGTCAAGACATCGATCGGTCATTGATAAAGCCATTGTTTTAATTCCTGCTGGAGGTTCCAAATCAACCAAATGTTTGGAAATGAGCAGCTGCCTTCTTTGGAATCTGAGGAATGAAAGGTGGCCTCTGATGGCACTGACCACAGTTCCATAGGTCAAGGACAATAATACCACTAACCTTGAACTACTAGAACTACTTACAATTACAAGAGAAAAAAAAAGAGTCGAAATTTCTGTGTAATGAGAAAACAAGTTAGATAACTTAGACAATGTCAAGACAAGGAAGAAGTTAAAGAACTTGGAGAAAGTCATGACAAGACAGAAGTTAGAGAACTTGGACAATGTCATGACAAGACTGAAGTTATCAAGAGACAGAGAACTCGTTCGTGGCATGCGAAGACAGAAATTAGATAACTTGAACATGTCAAGTTAGAAAACATGGACATGTCATGAGAAACAGAGGTTCAGCCAGTCATTTCCAAGTCCCTTGTGGAACTTTGCCTCCCTGACAGCTCTCCTGTAGGCCTCTCGGTTGTGAGCAAGATGACCTGCTGGGGATGCGTTCTTCTCGCAGATCATCAGCGATGTTTGGAGCCATCTTTGTCTTGGTCTTCCTCTCTTTCTTTTTCCCATTACGTATACCCTTCCAAGACTGTCTTCTCTAAATTATCATGACGTTTAATATGCCAAAATATTTAAGTTTTCTCTGTTTAATCTTCCTTACTAACCAACCTTCTTCAATATTAAGCTCTTCTACTATGGATATATTTGTTCATTTTTCTGTAGCATTTACATACAAAGGTATCTATGTGTTTCTCGGCTGTTTTGTTAAGTGTCCAGGGCTCACAGGCTTATGTTCCGATAGGAAAGATGCATGCCCTTAAAAATCTTAGTTTTTCAGTTTTGTCTGTTCCTCTTCACCAACCCATCTTTTTTAGTTGTTTTACTTTCTAATTTCTCTCTTTGTATCTCCATTATTAATTAGTAATGATCCAAGATATTAAAAACTCTCCACTTCTTCCAGTTTTTCCTCATTGATACATATTTCAGCTGCCTTGTTTGTTTTGTCAGCTGTCATCAGTTTAGTTTTCTTCGCATTAAGATAGAGGTTTTGCTCTTCACTGTTCTTATGGACTGACATAACTAGTTTTCCATTCCTTTTTGTGTTGTGAACAGTAATACTGTGTCATCAGCATATGTACTCTCTGGTATTTCGTAACCTCCAATTGTTATGGCATCGTAATATTCTTTGTCTACATCTTCTCTAACATTCCTCATTATATTTTGAGTATACAAGTTAAATAAGTAAGGCGACAGTATTCAACCCTGACGTACCCCTTGTTTTATGTCAAACCAAGTTGTTTTTTCACCATTTATTCTCATTGCTGCCTGTTGGCCTAGACACAGCAGTGATATTAAATGTGTTACATGTGTTGTAAATCCCATATTTCCAATTATTTCTCAACGTTTCTGGTGTTGCACACAATTAAATGCTTTTTGAGTAGTCTATAAAAGATAAATATACATTCCTACTAAATTTTCTGCATTTCTCTATTATTAACCTTATGTTGAAAATATGATCTCTTGTTCAGAAATTAGAGAACTTAATAATGACTTGAACATTCAAGAAAGGAGACGAAGACCACATATATATATATACGGAATGATTAAATGGCATAGGAAGAAAAATCACTTCAACTGATGGAAACGCCACAAGATGAAAAAAACATGATCGTCGAAGTTGTCCGGCATGGCACGTGATGTATGTAAGAAAATTTAAGAAACACTTGGAAGTGGTAGTCGAAGAGTACCAACAAAAAGTACATTAAGCTTTACGAACTTGTACAAAAATAGAAATCAGACAAAACACAATCCCCGAAGATACAGCGAGTGTAACATTTGTCGTCAAAACGATAACAGAGCTCAAAGGTCTGAGATTTTGGCATCACAGAATGACACTTCTGTCAATATTCTACAGAACTAATACGCGTCACATAGTGACATTTCTGTCAATATTTCAAAGAAATAATATGTTTCATATTATGGTTTTTACAAAAGTTAAAGAAATTATTTAGAGTCAGATGGGTTGCTGAAGAGTTAAGTTTACTGCATTATTTGAAAAAATCACTTTTTAGCCAAAAAAAAAAAAAGAAAAAAAAGGAAAGAAAAAATTTATTTGTTGATTTATTTAAGGTTAATGTCGTGACATTCTATCGTAGATATTTTTGAAAGGAAATTTATATCATCTTTGGATGGCAACTGTCACAAAGAAAAAAAAAGAAAACAGGAAAGAAAACAAATCTCAGCGTGGACGCTATCAGAGAAAGCGGAATTGTTTGGTTTTTTTTTTATCTACAAAATAAAATTTTCAACAACAAAAAAAAAAAAAGAAAGTAAAACTTAGCTTACTCGGGTTAAGATACCTTTTTGTTGTTGTTGTTGCGTTTATTGTTGTTATTATTGTTGTTGTTGTTAGAAAACGTGCCATAAGCTGCCATTATTTTATACCGAGAGAAAGTGTTCTTTATTTGACAATTAGTTCAATGAATGATTCTCTATTGTTTTCTAACCCGGTTATTTAACTTACTGATACTTCAGGTTAACCGTAATCTCTCATTTTTATTTTTAGAAAAGCGTTTTTCTAAAATATTTATTTGCTATTCTGCCAAAATATCTTCCCTCGTATTCTTTTTTCAAATATTTGATTTATCCAGCATCTTGTAGACGCTAAGACATCCCTCCTAAAAACTTCTCTAACAATGGCAGTAGCGATAAGGCCAGGAATATAATGAACCGTCACATGTCTGAGGGTCTCATCTACACACGGGCAAATTCTGTTCCCAGCTGACACAAGAAACTGAACACTGATTACTCGGGGGGTAATCAAATCTGACTTTACGTCCCTCCATCTCTCTCAGCCCTGGAAGAAGCCCTGGGATCTCGTAGTTTACGGGGCTTGCTTGGTCCTGGACGTAATCATCAAACTCTCCTAATCTCTTTAAATTCAGAAAACCCTCTTCTAACGCCATCCTGCAATCAAGCAAGGGCCAGAACCAATCTGCGCTGATCTGAAGCTAGCCAGCGGAATCCAGTGAAAACTCAAGAATAGCTGAATACGTGCATGTGTAAGGCAAACTTGATTGTTTTCTGACATGCATATCTCTCTATATGTTGCTGCTTCCCGCAACTGCATAAGTCAGAACAAGACATTTCGTTTTTCTTTTTGTTTCTCCAATTCCTCGGTGTTCAAAACAAAAAAAAGATATTATAGTTCTTAAATGGTGAAGGTGACTTTCACACAAACATAAAGGTGGCTTTCACACATATATGAAGGCGATTTTCACACAAATATGAAGGTGACTTTCACAGAGATAATTAGGTGAGTTTCACACAGTTATGAAGGTGACTTTCACACAAATATGGAAGTGACTTTCACACAAATATGAAAATGACTTTCACACAAATATGGAAGTGACTTTCCCACAAATATGAAAATGACTTTCACACAAATATGGAAATGACTTACACACAAATTAAGTACCACAATAATTATTACTGGGATCAATGTTTATTTCATATTCCTCCCACAAATAGAAGATTATGTAGAAAGATGAATATTCTTGGAATGCTTGGAATAATGGAAGTTATTTTATTCTAACTAGCACCGTAAGATGGGAAAAAGAAAGAGAGGAAGACCAAAACGAAGATGGCTGCAAGATATCGTTGACGATCTGCAAATGGATGCAGCAGCGGCCGGCCATCTTGCTCATAACCGAGAGGCCTACAAGAGTGCTGTTTGGGAGGCAAAGTTCCGCAAGGGACATGCAAATGAACGAATGAGCACTAACAGCAGAAAGATGTATCAACAAAAACTTACAGCTCAGTGATATCGATATGGAGGCCAGTTACTTCTTCCATCTGCTGCATAAATATCACTACAGAGAACGCCAAGAGAATACATTTCTATACGGACATGTCACAAGAATTAACAGGGGAGATAATCAAATTTATCACATGACATTTCAATATTGAAAGAATACGGTAAAAGTATTTTTTATACTGAAGGACAAGTATTAACTGATATCAAATTACAGACGATTTGCTTAAAAACCTATTTTATAAGATCATAAACTTCAGCTGTATAAACCATCGCAGTTAACATTCCTGTAGGACACGGTGCATGTTGATGATGGACGTAAACTTTAAAAAGAATTTGTTTTAACAAAATTCTTTCAAGGGAGGTAAATAAAAAAAAATAAAACGCATGAACAAATGGAAAAGTAAAATGAACAGAAGCTGTTGGCAGGTGAAAGAAATAGTTTAGTGGAGAGCAGCAGAAAAAGAGGCTGAATGTGAAAGTAACACAATACTAAAATATTGAAGGTTTAAAAACGGAAAGTTTGAAGTAAACATTGCTATAATCATTGCTCTCTGGAGCCAAACACCATGATTAAATATGAGAAAAAAAAATCACTGAGTGTTAGGTAAACACAGCCTTTAGCAAACAATTCCTAGAAAAAAAAGAACATTAAATATTTTGACCATAAAATAAGCAAGGTCTTAGTGCAAACATATGAAAATGCTAAAGAGCTGTATCAAGAAACCTTGTCGTTAAGTATGTAACATCAGCAAAGTAACAGGCATGGAACTTGATGTGAATCACCCTTTGTCAAAAATCAGCTCGGAATGATGTGATGACAATGACAGACTAGTCATCGGCTACTCAGCATCGCCATTGTAAATCCAGGCAATTTTATGACTTAATTACCATCAGACTTTGTCCATAAAGTCCTGTCTTTACTCAGACCATGGTTTTAAGTGAGTGGATTTCTGATTTCTTCATGAAGACATGATGGAAGAAAACACCAAACTTCAGCTGTTTTAACTGTTCCGCGTGCGTTTGTCCTTTCATGGCAGGAAGACAAGAAACAGTGAGAACTCGTCTGGGGTTTACTTTTCAGATTTAAGCTTTTCTTGCCAGAACGCCTGCGTGGAAATAGGTGCTTTTTTCCTCCCGTCAAACCCATGACCACCGCTGTGTTTGTTAAGAACATGACAATGGACCTGTCAGGCAAAGCACACGGAGACCTGTCAAAGACGCGGATTATATCGGAGTTTTAACTAGCATGATTAAATTTTCTCCCAGCCTAGAGGAACAGACAATGGGAAAGAAACAATGAGTTTTCACGCAGGGCTAACTACAGGGACAGATTTGAAATTCTTGGGCACAAAGTACTCATTTCTTTAACCTTTTTTTTTCTCCACCTTTCTGTCGTTGCTTTCTGACATTTGTATTTATTTTTTTTATTAAAGAAGGACATTATTCTCTGTCCATTTCTTGACTCATGACAAATACGTTTAAAACATTTGCTAGAATTGCAATAAGAACTTCTGTTCGGACAAAAGTGTTAGTGGAAACTAGTACAGCGATATATATATATATATATATATATATATATATATATATATATATATTAAGATGGACATCATAGGGGAACAAAAGTAAGGGTAGACCAAAGGAGACATGGAGAAGGACAACAGAAAGGATGTTGAACAACACAGGGCTCACTTGGGCAAGAGAGGGGAAGAAAACGCAAAGGACAGGCATTTGTGGAAAACCCTTGCGGAAACCCCATGTGCCCTGTGCACTTAAAATGTATATATGCCGAACCCGAGGTTGCAGACCTTCGTTAACACCTGCTCCAGGAAGATTCTTCAGATTAGGTGGCCAGACAACATCAGCGATGAAGAGCTATGGCGGGAAGCGAACCGACACCCAGTGAAAGAAACGGTAATGAAAAGACGTTGGAGAAGGGTAACACATACATTAAGTAAGCCTGCCGCATACATAACCAGACAGGCTGTCACCTGGAATCCCCAGGAAGAGAGCAAAGAAGGAAGACCTAGAAACATCTGATGAAAGAGTATGGAAGCACAAAGATCAGAAGGATAGACTACACATGGAGACAAACAGAAGAAACAGTCCGGGAGATAATGAATGAATGTTTTTAAAGGATAAAGAATTTGGCACGCATGCCTGTCTTAAATTTTGTCCTCCATCACTCCATCTTTCATTCTTCCCACACGCTCGATTTAATATACGTATACAAATTACATGAGGGGAAAAAATACCAAAAGAGTGACAAATTAAAACTATTACATTCACAGTATGAAAAGAGGTAATTAACCCAACAAAATAACGCGCGCACACACGAAGCCATATAAACAAACAAAAATAATTTTCAGTAGAGTTCTTCTAACATATATTCTTTAACATTCATTAAAATAATTTCTAACAAGTTACTTTTCGAACTATGTCTTGTTAGAACTTGATGGTTGGCAAGCCACGGGTTGAGAGACTATTGGTTATTCTATGGAGGCATATAGTTACAAGCAAGGAAATACTGAAAAAGGCTTGAGTTAAAGGATAAAGGATTACTAATGGATTTTAAATGGTAAGGGACTGTGTTCCAGAACTGTACTGCAAAGTATGCAAGGCTTTTCCTGTACAGATCAAGCCTGGGTTTAGGAAGAAGACAGTTTTTTAAACGCTGGCTATGTTTAGTGTTATACATAAACAGTGACCACATGTCTGTGAACAAATTTAACTTTGTTAAAAGTGATTCTAAATATGAGGGATAGAATTTTGAGTTGTTCGTGCTGATCTGCAGTGTGTACTGGATCATCATCATCATCATCATCAAATTATCATCATCATCATGTGCCGTGCCGACTAGCGTTGGCTATTATGCTTCTCCAGAGTATCCGATTCTTCGTGCAGGCAGTCAGCTCAGCTGATGATCTCCTCTCACACCATCCCGTCAGACTGTCCAGTTATCATATCTCTTGGTCTTCCCCTTTCTCTTCTTCCCTCTATTTTTCCTGTTCTTATATAATATTTTCAATGCCCCCTCTTATCATTGCATGTCCTATGAAAGTACATTGTCTCTTTCCAATTTTTTGGACGAGATTTGTTTGTCTCTTCAGCTCTTTTCATACATTCTTCATTAGCTATTTTTGCTGTCCAGGGAATTCGCAGCATTCTTCTAATAAACCACATTTCTGCTGCTTCCAATGATTTTTTTGCAGACTTGCCTATTGTTCATGATTCACTTCCATATAACAAGATAGGTTCAATATAGCATTTTAGGACTCGTTTTCTAGCATTCATTGATAAGGATGTGTTGCATAATATGTTTCTCATTCTCTGAAATGCAGTCTTTGCTTGGCCTATTCTGTCCTTAATTTCTGTTCCTGTACTGGATGTTGCAACAAATCAGATCTACTGCTCGTTTGTGAAGTGAGTGGAGCCTTTTTGAGGCTTAGCAACCGTCCCCGATTGTAGAACAGTAATCTAAGAGAGAGATAAATGGAGACCCCTTGTTGATGGTCTATTCTCCCTCCCTCTTTATGATAGGAGTAAAAAAAGGCGAAGGAAGTATGTATGTATGTATGTATGTATGTATGTATGTATGTATGTGTGTATGTATGTATGTATGTACTATGTATGTACTATGTATGTAGGTACGTATTTATGTATGTATGTATGTATGTATGTATGTATGTATGTATGTATGTATGTATGTACGTATTTACGTATGTATGTATGTGTATATATATATGTATGTATGTATGTATACATATATATCCTTACGAGTGAGAGTAAAAAGTGGAAAGAAAATTAATATCTAGAAAATTGACATTTAGGAAATTAACATCTAGAAAGGAATCGATGCTAGTCTGAAAAAACAGAACACAATGCTTCTCTTAAACTGATACACGTTAATAAATGTCACTCATATTTTATTGATTTTATATCACGTCTTCCTTTTCGCACTGTGATCTGTTAATTCCAGCTAATTATAATCAATTAAAGATGCATTTGTAAAACAGAAATGATATTTTCTTCTTTTTGTTGTATTTATTTTTGCTGTCAGGATATACTCAGTGTTGTTTTCACATTTTTGCCAACTTGCAATATTAATAACGCATTTTGTTTCCTGCTTTTTCCTCTATGAGCGTCCATTTCATGTTGAATTAGATGTTTCTAGTTAGCTGTTTTTGGATTAGGACTTCTGGTTCAGCAATGGCGGTATGTCGCATTTGACTGGTCTGCGCTCTCACTATCGACACTTAGATTGTTATGATATTTGATATGGAGCTGTGTTCTGTTCTGCCGGTTAAAGTGTTTACGTCCTGCTTGTAACTGTTCGATCCACTGTGGTACGAACAGAAACGCACAAACATGTTAAATGATTAACAGTGTCGTCTTTGCTTCCAAGATGGAGGTTGGTTCTGTGTGCCGAGCTACTGAGCTTAGTGCTATGGCACCGCTGTGAGCTGTCAACTTCGCATAGACAGCATTGATGGTTTTTAATTATGCCTATCCAACCAGTGGTGAACTGTGATTGCCTGTGTGTGTTCTAGTTCGGCTTGGCGCCTTAGCTACGGAGTTCGTGCCGAGAGCGACGCTGACTAGTTTCACTTGTTGACTTTTGTTGTAGTTCCTAAAATGGTGTCCTTACTGGGTGATTCATCATCTAAGACTGATGCGAAAGACCACTGATGAACAGTCTACGATATTCACTGGCATAGCTCTGAAGCGATTATGAAAGCATTCTCGTTCGCGATGATAACGAGAACATAATACAGAACTAAACTGAAGTTTTACTCCTTAGCAACAGAACACATCCTTCGTAATATGTTGTATTAAATGTTTGGCGAGCTGAATTTTGTCTAGTTACAATATCTGGTGATATGTTATATCAGATGTTTTCAGTGCCTGATCTTTTGCCAGGAAAGTTAAAGGTACTTCTGACATGCCTTAGAGGCACATAGGGATACGGTGTCCATATTTTCTCAGACCTGTCAGCACACTAGAGGTTGATGTGGTCAGCATCACACCTGGACGCCTTTCTTTGGCCTGGTCTTGTCTGGAAGCAAGACATTTATTCAACGATATATTATATAACATGTTTCTAATGAGTTATCTTCCTGTCTAGAATCTACGCAGTTATTCTGTACGCTTACTACCTTCTAGTTATTCTCACTTCACTCTCTTTCAGTTATTCTCACTTTATTTCTCCTTCAGTTATTCTCACTTTATTTCTCCTTCAGTTATTCTCACTTTATCTCTCCTTCAGTTATTCTCACCTTATCTCTCCTTCAGTTATTCTCACTTTATTTCTCCTTCAGTTATTCGCACTTTATCTCTCCTTCAGTTACTCTCACTTTATCTCTCCTTCAGTTATTTTCACTTTATCTCTCCTTCAGTTATTCTTACGTTATTCCACCAGTTTATCTACTTTCTTAATGACCGTCGTCTCGCCTACGAGTAACTTTTGAGACCTACTCTTTTCTCTGAGGCCACTAAATATTTCTCCCATATTTTTGATGTACTTCAACTTCGGAACTTTTGTAAAATAATTTTCAAGGTTATAGAACATCTAAAACCACGAGAAAGGGAAATCTGCAGCTAAAAAAGAGAAAAAGTATTATAGAACAATTCTTATCAATATTGCAATTTAGGGAAACTAATTGAAAAGGACAAAAAAGTCAGTAACTTGTCGAAAATAATGAATATTTTGTTCTGGCTTCAGCTTCTTTCCTTCTTATTGTTTTTAAACAGTCATCAATCAATCAAATACCGAGCTACGTGGTGTAGGCGATCATTTCTGTCCACAATTCCTTGTCTTTAGAGTTGATTATGAGATCCGCCGGTGACTTTCATCCTAGCCACACTGACAGCCTATCCAGTAATTTCTCTCTCTGTCTTCCTCTGTCTCTTCTTCCCTTATTTTTTTTTCCAGTTGCCACAATGTGTTCCACTTTTCCTCTTCTCAGAAAATGTCCTACAAATCTCGCTTGACTGTCTCTGATCTTTGCTGTAATTTGTTTTTTAACTCCAGCCTCTCTTAAGACGTCTTCGTTGGTTTTCTAAGCTGTCCATGGTACCTTCATAATCCTTCTTATGAACCACATTTCCATGGCTTCTATTTCTCTGTATACTCTCTTATTCATGGACCATGCTTCACATCCATAAAACAAAATTGGCTCAATGTAGCATTTAAGTACTCGGAATCTTGTTTCTATTGATACGGATCTGTTGGACAAGATGTTTCTCATTGTCTGGAATGCTGACTTGGCCTGAGCACGTCTGCTTTTTATTTTGTTGTGACATTTCCCATCAGTTGTTATAATCGTTCCTAAGTACTTGAATCTATTAGCTTGTTTCAGTTCTGTGCCATCGATGGTAATGCTACATTTTGCTGGGATTCTCTTCTTTGAGATGACCATCACTTCAGTCTTCTTTTTATCCATGCTGAGACCTTTACTTTTACTTTCACGAACCACGATGTCCAGAAGAGCCTGTAGCTCCCCTTCACTTTTAGCATTCAGAACTGTGTCGCCTGCATATCTCAAGTTGTTAAGGTTGTAGCCGCCTATTGACATTCCTGGCATGTTCTCTATATTTATCATTATGTTTTCGCTGTACAAGGAAAAGAGGTCAGGAGATAGAACGCATACTTGTCTCATTCCCAATTTTATGTCTTGGAATGCTCCTATTTGGTTCTCGACTTTCATTGCTGCTTATTGCTGATAGTATGTGTTTCTGGTGAGTTTCAGATCTTTCCCGTCTATGTTGATGTCTTCCAGCATTCTTATAATTTCTGTGTGTCTGACTTTATCAAATGCTTTACAGTAGTCTATGAAGCATAAATATAGGTCCATCTTTACTTCTGTTGATCTTTCCATCAATATTCTCAATATAAAAATGGGATTACTTGTATCTTTTCCTTCGACGAAGCCGCACTGTTCTTCAGCGATTTCTGGTTTTATTTTCCCCTTGACTTTTCTCATGACAATACGAAGTAGGATTTTGGTAACATGGCTCATAAGACTAATGGTTCGATAGTCTTCACATTTCTGAGAATTAAACATTAAACAGTCATAATTTCCTTAAATCATGACATTTTTGTGTCTGAAGGTTGCAACCTTGCTGAAGTTTTCTTAGTGATATTTGATGTTTGCAAACATCATTAGAAAAAGATTTTGTTGGCAGAACTGCAGATGAAGCCGCTGACATCAGTTATTGAGGAAAGACGCTGGCGATAGTTGGGACTTGTACTACGCATGACTGAAAACTCATTACCAAAAGTAGCACTAAGATGGACACCACAGGGAAACAGGAGTAAGGGTAGAGCAAAAGAGACATGGAGAAGAACAGCAGAGAGGATGTTGAGCTACAGATAGCCTCCGTGCCCAATTCTTGGCCCTTTGAAAATAATGATTATTCATTCATTCACCTGGGAAAGAGCAGGGGAAAGAAAGGCAAAGGACAGGCATTAATGGAAAACTTGCAGAAACCTCATATGCCTTTGGTATTTAAGGTTCAGAGACAGAGACAGAGAATGTAATGCTTAAGTAGATATTACTTTTAGTTATTCTAGGCCTGTTTTTATTGGCATTTCAGAGCAGAGATCGCTCTCTGGTGCATCACCTTCTTATTATTGTCCTTGAGCAACTGCTGAATTCAGCAGCTTTCCGACCTGTTGAGGCTCCTTGCTGCAGACAAAGACACATTTCCATTCCTCTCTGTTCTTCTTTTATCAGTTGTCGATTCCAGCGGATATCTTCTACTAGGTTGTCTCGCCATCGTTATCTAGATCTACCTCTTGATCTATTCCTTTTCATCACTTCTAGATCATCTATAATTGTTATTTCTGGGTCTCCTGTATCATATCCTAGTTCTGTTACGAATATTATGTATCTATTTAAGTGATACAGATTAAAGAATATAGAAAGAAATTGTGTGTGTAACCGAACATCCGCTCCGAGCAAGGAAAAATACAGAAGAAATGTGCAGGTACACAAATTATCTGTAATAACATATGGCGAAGAGCAAAACCTCTATCTTAATGCGAAGAAAACTAAATTGATAACAACTGACAAAACAAACTAGGCAGCTGATATATGTAACAGTGAGGAAAAACTGGAAGAAGTGGAGAGTTTTGAATGTCTTGGACCACTGCTAACTAATAATGGAGATACAATGAGGGAAATTAAAAGGAGGACATCCATCGTTCTTTAGAAAGTAAAACAACTAAAGAGTCTGTGGAGAGGAACAGACAGAACTACAAAATAAGATTTTTAAGGGCGTGCATCTTTCCCGTCTCAACATATGCCTATGAGACCTGGACACTTAATAAAACAGCTGAGAAACACATAAATGCCTTTGAATGTAAATGCTACAGAAGAGTCCTTCACATCTCATGGACGCAAAAAAAAAGAACAAATATATCCATATTACATTTAACTTAATATTGAAGAAGGCTGGTTAGTAAATAGGATTAAAGAGAGAGAACTTTAAATATTTTGGACACATTGAGCGTCATGATAATCTAGAGAAGACCGTCTAGAAAGGGTACATAATGGGAAAAAGAAAGAGAGGAAGACCAAGGCGAAGATGGCTGCAAGACATCGTTGATGATCTGCAAATGGATGCATCGGCAGCAGGTCATCTTGCTCACAACCGAGAGGCCTACATGAGTTCTGTTAGGGAGGCAAGATCCCGCAAGATACATGCAAATAAATGAATGAATGAATGAAAATATGAAGAAGGTATGCGCCGTCGCACATTTATGCGCAAGAAAGTAAAGAAAAGTTAATGCACACCTGAAAATCTTGCCACTGATAACATAAGAAATAATGCACTGTGCACATTTCACCTGTAATAAGATAAAGAACATACCTGGTCATCTTACCAGTGACAAGACAGGAAGAATGCACACCTGGACATCTTACCCGTGACAGAAAGAATACACACCTGGACATCTTACCCGTGACAGAAAGAATGCACACCTGGACATCTTACCCGTGACAGAAAGAATACACACCTGGACATCTTACCCGTGACAGAAAGAATACACACCTGGACATCTTACCCGTGACAGGAAGAATACACACCTGGACATCTTACCCGTGACAGGAAGAATGCACACCTGGACATCTTACCCGTGACAGAAAGAATACACACCTGGACATCTTACCCGTGACAGAAAGAATGCACACCTGGACATCTTACCCGTGACAGGAAGAATACACACCTGGACATCTTACCCGTGACAGAAAGAATACACACCTGGACATCTTACCCGTGACAGAAAGAATACACACCTGGACATCTTACCCGTGACAGGAAGAATACACACCTGGACATCTTACCCGTGACAGAAAGAATACACACCTGGACATCTTACCCGTGACAGAAAGAATACACACCTGGACATCTTACCCGTGACAGAAAGAATACACACCTGGACATCTTACCCATGACAGAAAGAATACACACCTGGACATCTTACCCGTGACAGAAAGAATGCACACCTGGACATCTTACCCGTGACAGAAAGAATACACACCTGGACATCTTACCCGTGACAGAAAGAATGCACACCTGGACATCTTACCCGTGACAGAAAGAATACACACCTGGACATCTTACCCATGACAGAAAGAATGCACACCTGGACATCTTACCCGTGACAGAAAGAATACACACCTGGACATCTTACCCATGACAGAAAGAATGCACACCTGGACATCTTACCCATGACAGAAAGAATGCACACCTGGACATCTTACCCGTGACAGAAAGAATACACACCTGGACATCTTACCCGTGACAGAAAGAATGCACACCTGGACATCTTACCCGTGACAGAAAGAATGCACACCTGGACATCTTACCCGTGACAGAAAGAATACACACCTGGACATCTTACCCGTGACAAGATAGAAAGAAAGAATACACACTTGGGCATTGTACCCGTGGCAAGATGGAAAGAAGGAATATACACTTGGACGTCTTACCTGTGACAAAATAGAAAGAAGAAATGCACACCCAGACATTTTATCCATGACAAGATAGAAAGAAGGAATACACATCTGGACATCTTACTCGGGATAAATTAGAGAGAAGAAATACACATCTGGACATCTTGCCCGTGATAAGATAGAGCGAAAGAATACATACATGGATATCTGGCTTTTCATTGTCTATTTACAAAAATATTTAAGAAACAAAATGCAGAATTACACGTAGATTTAAAAAAAGAAACCCAATAATCCATCAATGTTAGCTTCTGATGAATATAATTACATTTAAATAATTTTTTTTTTAAATTTCATGATGCAAATTTGGTGAAAGAAAAATATTTAAACCAAGCACAATAGACAAATGAATAATTGAACAAAATGAATTTTACTGCAGGTTTCTAGGGTTAAAAAAATATGTAACAAGGTCTTACAAAATATAATTAAATTCGAAAGCTTTAATAGGAACTCGGTTTTACAAAAAAAAATATTTATGTTTCCCTTGGACATGTCAAGCTGTTGGTCACAAGTCCAGGGAAGTTTATGAGAAACTAACATGGCCAGCAGGTAAAGTAATGTGAAAAAAGGGGGAATCGATGTCAGGTCAAGGGAAAAAACAGAAGCACAAAGGCTTCTTTCAGATTCTTGAAATAGAGATGTCTTCCAGACCTGAATATTCCTCGCAGCGTTAGCTCATGTTGTCTCTACAAACCCAGGCTGTGGAGCGATGACTCACGTACCTTGCTTTGTAGAAATGGGGTGGGGGGGAGGGGGTAGGGAACGGACGGACAGACAGAAGAGGACATCAAATGTTTGAAAACTTCGGTCGTTTAATGGCAAACCAAAAAAAAAATTCTCTGGTATAACAACAGAACAGAGCAAACACAGAGTTAGAGATCTTGTCTTCAGTGGTTCTCACATTTTCTCTGACTGCCGCCTCCTTGTCTTACAAACAACATCTCTATCGTCCCACAACCTTTTATTTTTTCATTCATTTGGTTCTTTGTCCACGTCGCTTCTTATTTCGCAACGCCTCCCATTCCCCACCCCAGATCCTCACCACCCCCTGAGGGTAAAGGACGATACAGACCACTTTTGGAAACACTGATCCAGATAGTTGGGATAAAAACTTATTAACACGATCAGATGTTTCTCATGGAATGAGTCAGACAAATAAAAGAACTTAATGTATATTCAGATTTCCAGCTTTTTCTATGATCTCCATTAAATCAGAACATTTTCCATTTAACATTTTTTGACTGACTCGAAGAGAAGGAACGTTTCTTAATGTTGTGCATGGTTTTATGACATCTCTTCTTTTTCCTCGATATCTGAAGCTTTTCATGTTTACATTACAAATAATATTTCTAACTCAATAAGATCTTGGCTTTTAATACATCAGAAGATAGGTTGAGCTTGCGACAGATCAGATGTCTCTGACCTGACACGAAGAGTCCTCAATTATGATGACTCTAGAAAAAAATGGGAAAATGAACTTATATATATATAAATACGATGTTGCGATTTAAACTGAAGTTTGCTGATCAGAAAAGAGCAAATTGCCCGAAACGTTCACTTGGACATCAACTTCATGTGCTGACCTGAATTATACTCAGCAGAAAAACGACACTAGTCAAAACAGCATTTTTAACAATAACCCATGACAGGTTCACGAGAATCCCGTGAAAATTACTAGGTAGACCAAAAGAGACATGGAGAAGAACAACAGAGAGGATGTTGAGCAATAGAGGGCTCATCTGGGCAAGTGCAGAAAAAAAAAGGCAAAGGACAGGCATTTGTGGAAAACCCTTGCGGAAGCCCCATGTGCCCTGGGCACTTAAGGTTCAGAGAGAGAGATAGAGAGAAACATTATTAGTCGCCTTTGGAGAAGATTTCAAGAAACTGCCTCAGTTGCAGACCGGCCGCGCAGTGGAAGACACATAGTCACAACTCCTGCCGAAGACCACTTCATACGGCTGCGTTACCTCAGGAATCGATTTGCATCTGCATCCTCAACTGTCCAGTCAATGACAGCAACTCGTCGAATTTCAGATCAAAAGGTCAGGAATTGACTGCACAACGCTGGAAGACTCTACAGAGGTCCAGTTCTTACGGACCGGAATCGCCAGAACCGACTGCATTGGGCGAACCAGCATCGTCAATGTACCGTTGCAAATGAATGGAGAAGCGTTTGGTTTAGTGATGAATCATTCCTTCTGCTCCAGTGACACGATAGACGGAGAAGAGTTTACCACAGAGTCCATGAGCGCTACGCCCAGAACTGCGTGAATGAGGCTCCTCCACATGGTGGTGGAGGTATACTGGTGTGGGGGGGGGGGGCGATCAACTTCATGGGAAGAAGTGACCTGGTGCAAATTGAAGGACACCTGAATACCCAACGATACGCCGCTGGAATTCTTCGTCCTCACGTTCTTCCACTTCTGACTGGACCAGAGTCGATTTTTCACCAGGATAACGCTCGACCTCACGTGGCACAACTCACCATCCAGTTCCTTGCTGACAACAACATCAGGACCATTCCTGCATGCTTGATACTGACCACATAATCCTCTAGTGTACTGACTGGTCAAGTAAAATGTGGGTGGTAACACAATATGCCCTAAGTGCCTTTATGCCACAGTAAGATTACATTTACCTTTACCCTTTTACGAGCAACATATCCTGACTGAAATCATACATATCACACACACGAATCTTTCGCCAAGGCATAGTGTGAAGTAATATCTCATTGGCTGCAACAATCTTGATTCAACTTAGTTTCTGAAACAAATTAAATAAAAAACTAGAAGGCTTGTAATAGTTTATGAACAATTGGAATAATTCACATGCGGAATCTGTTACATGCAGCCCGCAGGGCGTGATGTTTATGGCTGGAGTCGCTGACATGGTGTTTGATATTCTAGCTGAAATCAATAACAATATCAAGCCTGTATCGTTTCAAATCATGAGCCAGGGAATCTAAAGGCCCGTTGTTGTTCCTGTTTATTTTGACGTTTTCTGTAATTGTTTTTTGCAAGGTTCCGCCTTGTTTGTTATTACAACGTCGCTTTTCGTCTCAAAAGACTTATTTTGAAGTAGATAGATATTGATGAGCATAGCTTTTGAGAAACGTCTCTCGTAGGGGATTCTGTCAATATTTGATCGGTCGCACAATAACCCGGTTTTAGTTTGCAAGGTTCTAGAAGGAACAAAGAAATCTAGACATTGTTTAACTCTCCGCTTATAACAGCCATTATGATAAACAGGCTGGGGTGGATCAGGCATTTAAGAATGAATGGAGAAGGATAGAGAAAAAAAAAAGATGGTCTGTACACAAGCGATGAAAGGGGGTATACCAAGAAGTAAACCTAGACAGCGATGGTGAGACAACCTAGACAGCGACGGTGAGACAATCTAGACAGAGACGATGAGACAACCTAGACAGCGACGATGAGACAACCTAGACAGCGACGGTGAGACAACCTAGACAGCGACGGTGAGACAACCTAGACAGCGACGGTGAGACAACCTAGACAGCGACGGTGAGACAACCTAGATAGGGACGGTGAGACAACCTAGACAGCGACGGTGAGACAACCTAGACAGCGACGGTGAGACAATCTAGACAGCGATAGACAACGACGGTGAGACAACCTAGAAAGCGACGGTGAGACAACCTAGACAGCGATAGACAACGACGGTGAGACAACCTAGACAGCGACGGTGAGACAACCTAGAAGAATATATACACACTTTTGGAATCGACAACTGACAGAGGAATAGAGATGTATCTTGTCAGAAAAAGAAGTATGTCTATGGTGTAGAACTGACCAAATTGATAGAACTATGGCCTCTCAGTCAGTCTCGGCCTTCGGATGTGGGATCAAATCCCACCTGTCACTTCTTATTCGTCATGGCTGTCGCAGGGGCTACGGAGTGCAAACACCATTCTGAGATACTCCTTCATGAGAGGATACTGGAGCACTTATAAACTTGTCCGATGAAACAGCAATGAGAGCACCTATTATAATACCGTTACATTTTTTTAAAGCAATCTCTCTACTCTTGCCTCTTCTGTGCTCACTTCCCGTGTCTCCTAATGAATCATCTTCCCTACACAGAATCACTTTCCATGTGATACGGTCTTCCGCCAGCTATATCACATCCTTGTGGCAGATGGAACGAATATTTCGCTGATCCAAGATATCCTCGTATCTTAGTTTTATCCCGTCTCGCAGTCTTGCACTCTCCCAGATGTCCGGGGCGTAAGGTTTTGCTTAGGAACTGTTATCATCTGTTCTTGTAACATGCCTCAACTATTTTAGTCTTTCGTCAGTTTTGCCCCAGTTACCCTTAATCATCCATCTGTCCCATTCTCCGTGTCCATCAGTTCTGTCGTAGGCGTGCTTTTTTGCTCAGTTCTTTTGTCCCAGTTCTCAGTTATCATCAGTTCTACTTACGTTCCCCGCATTCGTCAATTCCGTCCCACTTTTCATATTCGTCTTTTCCGCTTCAGCTTCACAATTTCGCCAATTATGTCCCTATTTCGTACCTTGGTCAATTCTGTTCCAGTTCCCTACCTTAGCCAGTTCTGTCCAAATTCCCTACCTCAGTCAGTTCTGTCCCAGTTCCCTACCTTAGTCAGTTCTGTCCCAGTTCCCTATCTTAGTCAGTTCTGTCCAAATTCCCTACCTCAGTCAATTCTGTCCCAGTTCCCTACCTTAGTCAGTTCTGTCCCAGTTCCCTATCTTAGTCAGTTCTGTCCAAATTTCCTACCTTAGTCAATTCTGTTCCAGTTCCCTACCTTAGCCAGTTCTGTCCAAATTCTCTACCTTAGTCAATTCTGTCCCAGTTCCCTACCTTAGTCAGTTCTGTCCAAATTCCCTACCTCAGTCAGTTCTGTCCCAGTTCCCTACCTTAGTTAGTTCTGTCGCAGTTCCCTACCTTAGTTAGCTCTGTCGCAGTTCCCTACCTTAGTTAGTTCTGTCCCAGTTCACTACCTTAGTCAGTTCTGTCGCAGTTCCCTACCTTAGTTAGCTCTGTCGCAGTTCCCTACCTTAGTTAGTTCTGTCCCAGTTCACTACCTTAGTCAGTTCATTCGCAGTTCTCTACCTTAGTTAGTTCTGTCCCAGTTCCCTACCTTAGTTAGCTCTGTCCCAGCTCCCTACCGTAGTTAGTTCTGTGCCAGTTCCCTACCTTAGTTAGCTCTGTCACAGTTCCCTACCTTAGTTAGTTCTGTCCCAGCTCCCTACCGTAGTTAGTTCTGTCCCAGTTCCCTACCTTAGTTAGCTCTGTCGCAGTTCCCTACCTTAGTCATTTCTGTCCCAGGTATTTGGCAGCACAAACGTTTCCTCTAGCTGCAGGATCGCCCGAACAACAACAACAACAACAAAAAACCTGTCAAGAATTTACCTCTTCTCTCCTCCCAATGCTCCACTGACACAGGCTGTGGCACAACAGCCTAACTGGCAAAGAGAGAAATCACTTAATCCACGGTAAGGGTACTGGAGCTTCTTTAAAAAAGCTTTCTTCAAGAGATCGCCGAGAAATGCAGGAGAGCTACCGCAGTCCCGCTCTCTATCTGGCCCCCAGACGTTTCTTCAACCTTCACCTTCATGACATCGACAGCTGCGAACTCTCACTTAAATTACAGCGATATCATCAGTCAATCATCACATTTGATAGAAAAATATGATGGCAACAAGTCCACAAGATATAATATTTCAGCCGTATCTTACAAACTAATGGTCCATCAAAATTTACTGCTGAATCTTTTTTTTTTTAATGTTAATGGGGGAAAAAAATCGGCTTTCCTTTCATTAGTATGAGAATTTTCAAAACTCTATCCCTTTTCTGAAATTATGTAAAACGAACCCAGGGCATTACAGATACAGTAATCTGGAATCTATTTCTGAGAAACGAAACGTATGTGGCAGTGCTACCTGCCAGTTCTACGCCCGAGTGCATTATGCCGTATCTGATAGCGAGTGAAGTCCCCTTGAGTGGAAGCCATTTTTTTGCGCCTTCTTGCGTTTCTGGGCTTCCTGCTTACAATCAACGTCCTGACGGAAACACACCCCCAGCTTGAAAGGAAGACGGGAAATCACATCTAAAAATAGACAAAAGTTTAAGAAAAAGGAAGAAAGTAAGAAAAAAAAAAAGGTGAAGGCCGGAACTGAGGCAGAAACTAACGGAAAGAGTGAGCAGTTTACAAATAATGTTAGTTTAAAGTTCGGAATTCAAGGGCAAAATAAGAGAAACGAATTTAAAAAAAAAAAGATTTAAAATAACGTTCTTCAAATCCCATTTCTGTCTTGCAACAATGTCTATAGTTTGTTTGTTTGTTTGTTTGTTTCGTCAAATCTTTTCTTCGCCCTCACTTAGTGTTCATTCTGTAACATCCCATATGGTTTTTTGTTGTTGTAACAGAACAAGGATTATAAGTGCAATGAGTTCACAAAATACCCTTTTCCCAATTAAAAAAAACTGAAATCAATAACATTTTACTTTTTTATTTAAAAAAGGAACAGCCAGCCATGATTAATTTGTTTTATGGTGTATTTTTTGATCATGTGTTTTTTTATTATTATTTTTTTTTCGTCACCACAACTTCCGGTAAGGCACCCCCCCCCCCCGAGAGGAATTTTTGAAGCCCGTGCAAAATTACGCTTATCCCCCTATTCCCCCCTACCCCCAACATACTGACTGACTATTCTGTTTTCATCTACTAAAACCCCCCACCCTCACTCACCAAATCCTCTGGACCTTCCCTTTATAGAGGGGAAGCTTTCCTGACCCAGCAACAAGGCACCCCCCCCCACCTCCTCCAACCCCTTTTAATGGCCCCGTACCTGGTCTGCCCACCTTCACACTTTTTACCTGAGGCAGGTAAATCTTGGATGATCTTCTTTTTCTTCTTGCTCCCCAGGCACTCTATATACAGTCATCATGTGACGTTAAAAAAGAGACAAAAAAATCTGTAATGCCGTCTTCTGCTATCTTTTTATCTCACTATTTCTTCGTCTCTCTATCCTCTTATCAGTTCACATCTGGAAGACTCAAGTAAAATCACTTTTTATCCTCCTTCAGATAATTAATGTATACTCTCTTTTACGTAATTAATCAAATCCCATCAGAGAACATGTCACTCATCCTCTCTTGTTGTATCTCCTTTGTCTCTCCATCTTTCTCTTCATTCTGTGCTATATTAAAATGATTCCATTTTAATGTACTATATTTACTTTCCCTTATTTCCAAACTTTGATAATTATTACATTCTTTCCATTTCTAAATTCGGCTGTAACATGTAACATTTCAGACTCCTTTATGTCGCTTACTTGCTCCTGAGTAAGTCTTTTTTTCTTTTTTCATTTTCAACCAATGATACTGCGCCTTCTGTTCAAATAAGTTCCCGGATGTGCTGACAAAGACAAAAGGTCATCGTCCATTTTTTTGTTCTTGTTGATACTCCAGTCGCTATTTGTGGCGACAGTTTACTATCCTTTATACCTAGAGACAGTCTTGAAGTTTATTATCCTTTATATCCCCAGAGGCAGGCTCGAACTTAACGAGCCGCCAGTGATAAGCCGAGAACTGTAAACACAAGACTACGCGAGGATTTGTTCAAATTACAGCGATACTTCTCTAGTAACCAAAATCTGAAGAGCAAACAATCAGACGGGACAGTGGAGAAAAATAAATACCATTAAAGAGACTTGGAAAGCTGAAACGAGCTGATCAACTTTAGGGGTCTGGGTGGGGTCTTGGTGGGGGTGCAATTAGGATCATGCTGGGGTTCGTATGACGGGTCTAAATTATAGGTTCCCAAAGTGGGGAGGGGCCTGAGTAGGGTCTTGAATGGGGGTCCGTGTGGGGTTATGTTGGGTTTGGTGTGATAAGTCTAGATAGGCTCCAAAGGTGGGGTATGAATAGAGTCTTGGTGAGGGGCAGAGTGGGTTCATGC
Organism: Achatina immaculata; assembly: GCA_009760885.1. Taxonomy (NCBI): domain Eukaryota; kingdom Metazoa; phylum Mollusca; class Gastropoda; order Stylommatophora; family Achatinidae; genus Lissachatina; species Lissachatina immaculata. Next base: position 40,381,569 of record CM019702.1, on the reverse strand, counting down.
TGGGGTTCGTGTGGCAACTCTAAATCATAGGTTCTAAACCTGGGGTGTGGTAGGGTCTTGGGAGGGTCCGAGTAGGTTCAAGTTAGGATTCGTGTGACTTGTCTAGATCATAGGTTTCCAGCCTGTGGTCTGTGTAAGGACTTGGGAGGGTCCGAGTAGGTTTATGTTAGGATTCGTGTGACAAGTCTAGATCATAGATTTCCAGCCTGGGGGTGAATAGGGTCTTAGTGGGATCCGAGTAGGTTCATGTGCGGGTTCATATGACAAGTCTAGATCATAGGTTCCAAAACTGGGATCTTGAGTGGGGGTCCGAGTATTGGGATTCGTGTGACTGATCTAGAACTTAAATTATTCTTATTTTTGTATGCCACAAAAGGTCAGAAACTATACACTTTCGGCAAGCTCTTAATATAGTACAGTTTGGCGGTGAAATATGACAAAAAAAGGAGTTGGAAGCGGACAGGGGCGAAAGTATCATTGGCATCAGAAATCAGATATCTGAGAGCCACCGACCTACATCATTTTGTCGATGTTAACGACAACAGACAGTTGTTAGATCTGGACCGGATTAGACAAACACTGGTAATAAAAGAACCTAAGTCGGACGGGATGTAGATTGGGCAACATTTCTGTTACTACAGTAAACATGCAGGCAAATTCTTTCCTATCGTGATTTTAAAATGACACGGAGCACGATGTAGCCCAATCGATAATGAGTCTTCTCCCATGCGAAAGCAAGCGACTCGCGACGCGCTGTCACTACGCTTCAGTCAACATGGCGGAAACCTGTCTCCTAAATCGGCTAACATACCCTTGCACAGATGAGATAAGCTACAAGACACTGAATTAGTGAATAAGTGCATAAGAATGAAAAGTATTCGCACACTCTATAACTTGGCATGGGAAAAACAAGAAACACTACAGGACTGCGGAAACGCTGTAATTATTCCAACATGGAAGAAAAGAAAAGGGGAAGTAAATGCAACTGCAGTCAAAATGTAGACATCTCACTGCTAAGCCATACTGGAAAAGTGTTCTGCACGATCCTAGAGAACAAACTGCGACCAGTGATTGAACCACAGTTACATGAAGCTGAAATGGGACTTAGAAAAAAATAGAAGTTGTACAAATGCCATCTTTCCCCTAAGACAACTAACAGAAAAATCAGTCGAACACAATCAGATGCTGCACATGGCTTGGTAGATCAATTTTTTTTAAAAGCATTTGATAGAGTAGAAAGATATAAATTGTGGGGAATCTTACAGCATTATGGAGTTATTACATATCTAGTTAGCTTATGCAAATACCTATAAGAAAACAGTCAGTGTACAGTTAGAAAAAAAACACAGTACATTCCAAACCATTCATTATAAAATCAGGAATGAGGCAGGGATGTGTACTGTCTCCTTTACTATTCATAACATACATTGACAACACCAGCTAAGAAGATAATAGACATACCCAGTAAAAATTCCACCACAAAACTGCCCAACAACCCAACTCCAGAAACTCCAGTAACTCCAAAAACTCCAGAACTCCAGAAAAAAACTCACAACACTTTCCAGAAAACAAACTCAATATGCAGACCATAAATGAACTCCTTTTAGCTAACGACAAAGTGCTTATGGCCACATCAGAAAAGACCTACAGCAGAATATGAATAACTTAGCAAGGGCATGTAAAAACCACAACATGAAGGTCAATACTGAAAAAAAATGGAAATCATGACCATAGTGAGAGAAGAAATCCTAACAAGATTCTCTTCCTGACAACCAGCTCTTGAAAAAAGTGAAACACTTCAAATACCTAGGTAACACAATGTCATCCTCAATAATTAGTGTATAAGTATATAAAACTAAGTATATAACCATACACAAAGCCACTGCAGTAAAGCTGTGATAACAAAATGTATAAAATAGGAAAAAGGTAGAAACAGCTTTATTATTAATTACCACACAGTTGTGACGTTTCGGCGTGAGCCTTAATCATGCAAAAACACACATGACGAAGAAATAGAGAGAGAGGATAAAATATAAACTGACATGAATGCTATGTAAAAAATAGCAATGAAAACAACAGAGTAAAATAAAATGAATGGAGCACTTAGCTGTGACTTGTAAGAAGCTATGTTCAGAAGTGCGCATGGTGGAATGTAGAGAATGTTTCGATGGAGACGTGTGATGTGTAATAGATGGGTCGTAAATGGGGAGGATAGAGGGCGTGGCATGGAAAGGAGAGAGAGTAATACAATGGTAATTTGAGAATACTAAGCGTGACATGAAGAGACCAAATGACACCATCAGGCCAAAGACAAGAATAAAATTAGTTCACAGAAAAGATTCCACATTCTGAAAACCTTTTCCACAAACAGCTGTGAACTCAGTCGGTCATTTGCATGACCCTTTCGGAACTTTGCCTCACTACTAGCTCTCCTCTATGCCTCCTAGTTGTAGTCAAGATGCCCTGCTGCCGTTACATCCTTTTGCAGATTATCAACTATGTCTTGCAGCCATCTTTGCCTTGGTCTTCCTCTCTTTCTTTTTCTTATTATGTATCCTTCCAAGACGGTCTTCTCTAAATTCTCATGACGTTTAATGTGTCCGAAATATTTAAGTTTTCTCTGGTGAATCCTATTTACTAACAAGCCTTCTTCATTGTTACGTTCTTGTAGTATGGATATATTTGTTCTTTTTGTGCCCATGATATTTGAAGAACTCTTCTGTAACACTTACATTCAAAGGCATTTATCCGTTTCTCAGCTGTTTTGTTAAGTCGCCAGGTCTCACAGGCATATGTTGCGATGGGAAAGATGCATGCCTTTAAATCTTATTTTTGTAGTTCTGTCTTTTCCTCTCCACAGCTTCCTTAGTTGTTTTACTTTTGGAAGAGCGATAGATGTCCTTTTAACTTTCCTCATTGCATCTCCATTATTAGTTAGTAATGATCCAAGATATTCAAAACTCTCCACCTCTTCTAGTTTTTCCTCATCGGTATATATTTCAACTGCCTTGTTTGTTTTGTCACTTGTCATCAATTTAGTTTTCTTAGCATTAAGAACTAAACGTGAACTAAATTTGTGAACTAAATTTGAACTGTGAACTAAATTTGCCTAATTTTATTTGTTGCCTGAACCATACTCCGCTATATAACACCGATTCTGTCCTGTCATGCGCATGCGCCCAGCCGGTTATATATTTGATCCATGACAAACTTATTAAAAACGAGAACCAAGGGGTTAATGTTTGTAGAACTATTCTCTCATTTCTGGTACACGTGAAAGCGCGTGTTACGACCTATTTTCAGATTCTCCAAGACCCCATATTACGTTCTTACACTTCTGTCCTGGCGGGTTGATTTTCGTTATCTCTTTTTATATAACTCAATCACCTCGACGGGCAGAGTTTGGGGGAGAGAGTGAGATACCGGCTGCCGGTTTGTTGACTCTAGCATGCCCTTATCTGATGCTGGGACTCAGAGTAGAAGGGGTCTCTTAACTCTCTCCGTGGGGACAGTGGCTGAAGATGGCCTTAATCTAATGTTCTTGAATATCGTGTTATGCTGACTTCTTTCCACACGCCATTTTGCCTTCTTTATTCGATGAGTGAATTTTTTTTTCTTCCTCTGCGCTTGATGTCGAATTGGATTTTTTTTTTATTTGTTTTACCTCACAAGTTTCTTTTTCATCTTCTTTTTCCTCTTTTTCAATCATTCATGTTCTCATCACAGGTTCATCCCGCGTCACGTGATCTTACTTCACAGTGTCGTATCTTTTATCTGTCTCTTTCTCCCTCTGAGGGACAGAATGTAAGACGGACGGCCTGCGTGCTTAATTCTTTACCCTTTAAAAATAAAGATCATTCATTCATTCATTCTCTCTGACTGTCTCTCTCTCTTTCTCATGCCTCTCTCTCTCACCTCCTGATTATCGCTCTTATTTGTAGAATGTCTGGAATAGAGTGAAAGATGTATGATAAAGGGCAGAATGTCAGACGGGCCTGCGTGCCCAATTCTTAACCCTTTTGAAATAAAGATCAATCAATCAATCAATCTTCCTGTACTATCTCCGTATCTGCTTCCTGAGTACGTCTGAGTGTTTTCTGTCGAAGATTTTGATCCACTTGCTTCTGTAATCTAAGTGTTCCGTTGCTACGCTGCATCTTCTGTAGGCGGTTCCGTTCTTGTATGCTTGAAACAAGATAACGTATCTCATTATTTCTACTGTATCTATCGGAGTCCCTGTATGAAAGCTGCATGTTTATCTCTGATAAGTTATACCACCCGCAGTTTCCCTTGACGCAGTAGTTGTTGAACTACCTCCTAGATGTCTGTACAGGATCTGGATATTGATTCACTGTGTTGTGCTTACCTTATCATATACGTCTCTCTTTGTTTTATTCTTATTTCGAACGTTGCTCAGCGCGTGTGCGCTGCTCTTTTTTTTTTTTTTTTGCCGAATGATGACGATGATGATGGTGGCGATGGTGACTGTGTGGTGGTGATGGTGATTGTGACGTTTTCCTCTATAAAAAGAAAGGGCCTTGTATCAAAGGATTGACGTAAAGAAGGAAGGAATAACATAACGAAGGAGTTATATAACTAAGGACTCCCATAACTAAAGAGTGACATAACTAAGAAATGGCATAACGAAGGAACGATATAATGAAGGAATTACAAAGGAGCGACAAAACTAATGATCGACACAACAAAGCCATGGCAAAACTAATGATCAACGTAACAAAGGAGTGACACAACTAATGATGCATCATAACGAAGAACTACCTTAACACAGAGCGTGACAGTTAGATATGTGTGTTAAAGAAATATTTCAAAGAAAAAAAATCACATAGGTAATATTCAAAATCATTCATTTTAAATCTATCGACGGTTGATAGTTTTAAATGTGACCAACAGATTAAACGAATTATGCCAGTCTTCTTCTTCTTCTTCTTCGTTCACTTCTACCACCAAAAACCGCACTGTGAACCTACTGAATTCATGCCTGTGGTCCTCATTAGGTCCCGTGGTCCCCTATGTGGTCCAAAATAGACCACACGAGATCCACGAAAGGACCACAAGAGATTCAGAGTGTCACAGTGCTTTAGCCTGTATTCTTGGTGGGTCTCGGAAGCGGGATTGCGTGACACCGTGGTTTTCATTGCACCAGTTTAGTCTAGGGTTGGACTTTCTCACCGGAAGACCTCGACGTGTTTAGGATATCAGTGCATCCCCGCTGGGTGAGAGGCGGTAGCCCACCCAGGCCAGAGTTGGACTTTCTCACCGGAAAACCTCGATGTATTTTGAGATACCCGTGTATCACCGCCGGGTGAGAGGTGGTTGCCCATCCAGTCCAGGGTTGGACTTTCTCACCGGAAAACCTCAGCGTGATTAGGATACGCAAACATCCCCGCCGGGTGAGAGGTGGTTGCCTATCTAGACTTCCCTGGTCCAGTGTCTCCGACTTCAGCATTTTGCGGTCGTGGCCTCTACCCTTCCTAGTTGTGACCAGGATGGAGCTTTTGTCCAGGAGGACGAATCCTCGCCACTAGTGACTTCTACCCCTGGGTTGAGCCGGTTTAGGCATTATCCCAGTATGGGCGTGTTTGGGACGGGACCGACCTCTAGAGCAGAGGTACTGTGACATGCATAGCCTTCAAGATTCACCCCTGGTATGAGCCGGTTTAGGCAAAATTCACCAGTATGGGTGTTTATCAGGCGTTACCGACCTCTAGAGCGGAGGTGGCATGACATGTCTAGCCATCAAGTTCCACCCCTGGTGTGTGCCGGTTTAGGCATATTTCACCAGTGTAGGTGTATTTCGGACGTGGGCGGCCTCTAGAGCAGAGGTGCCGTGGTATAGCTCTCGTAGCGATACTACTGGACATACCGGTTAAACTTCACTTTTCCCATCGGCTCCGCGCAGCAACCTTTATTTCTTTTCCGCATTTACTTCCTTAACCGGGAGGAGCTTCACTCCACGCACGGCATATGAAGAGTCTCGCCAGCAGTGAGGTTTTGAACTAATAAAAGCGCTCTTTCCACGAGGGTCGGAGCTTGGTAAGCATGTATTAGCTCTAGAATTGCCACAGTTATCCAAGTAGGATCGTGTCATCTAAGGAACCTCGACTGATTTAATGAGCCATTCGCTGTTTCATCGTGAGACAGTGTGAACTTAGACATGCATGGCTTAATCTTTGAGACAAGCATATGACTACTGGCAGGATCAACCAAATAGCTTTCTTCACCGAACCTTTGTCGGATATCTGCCGACAGACCGACGCGGGGCAAGGGAGACAGCGCTCTGCTCAGAGCGGATCCCTTTCGACCCCAGCGGCGTTTCATTTCCTTTAACCGGCGGGGGCGGCTCTCTCTGCTCTAACGAGCGGAGAAGAAAGCCTGGCCACCCACAAACAACACACGTTACATACTGCAGACCCGATACTCTTTGCGAGAGATGGGCCAATTTCGAGACCATCGGTCGACAAAACCGTACTACATCGTTATCACGAACCTGGCTGGCTAGCCGTTTACATGCTTCGCTCGACGGACAAACCACTTGCTTCTGCATCGAAACACCTTAACTCTCGCCGTCCGGGAAGGGAGCGAAAGCCTGTCTCCCCACGCACGGAACTCGAGAGCGCTTTTTCGCCAAAAGAACGGTCGGCCTGCGCAACAGCAACCGCCCGCGCTGTGCAGGTCGGCGCAGCTCTGCGCGGCTGACGAATTATGCCAGTGATCATCCATATTAACGAAGGATATGTCAATCTTTCATTACGACAATATTCGCCCTACTCCATTGAATTTCATCTTCGATTTTTTTTCACCCCTTTGTTATTTCACTCTTTCGATGCGTTACTCTTTTGATATATTACTCCTTTGATGTGTTACTCTTTCGATATGTTACTCTTTCAATGTCACTCTTTCGTTATGTTACTCTTTGGATATGTCACTCTTTCGGTATGTCACTAATTAAATCACTCTTTCGATATGTTATTCCTTTGATATATCACAAATTTGCTATGCCATTCTTTCGATATGTCACTCCTGTAAACAGCCACCACAGAATGTGGGTTTATGAATTATTAAAAGTAAAACTTGATAAATGTAAGGAAGTAATGTTTATTCACAATATGACATAAGCGATAACAGTGTAAAAATATTGTTATATCATATGTTTATTTTCTCAATGTCAATTGTAACGCACTTTTTTAAAAATAGCATTTATGTGAATCTATACTTTATCTTCTCTCTCTGTTTCTTCATCCTGTATGTTTTTGTATGTTTAAGGCTCACGCCGAAACGTCACAACTTTGTAATCGTTAAGTAATAAAGCTGCTCCTACTTTTTTTTCCTAGTTTATACATTTTAATGTCAATTATAATTCTTTAATTTATAACTGACAATTACTGTGTCGTGTCTATTTAATTCATTAATTCTTTACCTGTATCTCTACGAGGAGAATTTAGTTCGTCAGGTAATAACATTAGTCTCCCCGTTCTTTAGTACAACAGTACTAACGGGACCTGGCTTCCCTTTATGGTCTCTCCCAGATTCTGCCCCACTAGATCTATTATATATATACTGAATTCCTACCCCAGGCAATCCACACGCTTAAAGCTGTGCAATCAACAATAAATGCCATCTCAACACTTACTTGAACAGAGAACATACAATTCTTCCATTTTATATCTGTATTCCATTTACTGCACCTATCACACAACACCAAAACAAAGGTGAATATACTTCACATGAAACATACAGAAAAATGCACATTTAAAACAAATAAGATGACAAACAGAAATGTGGTTTATTAGAAGAATGTTGCGAATCCCCTGGACAGCAAAAATAACTAATGAAGAATGTATGAGAAGAGCTGGAGAGACACAAAAAAAAACTTGTCAAAAAAAAACAAGAGAGAAACAATGTACTTTCATAGGACATGCAATGAGAAGAGGGGGCATTGAAAATATTATAACAACAGGAAAAATAGAAGGAAGAAGATCAAGAGGAAGACCAAGAGAAATGATACTGGACAGTCTGACGGGATGGTGTGAGAGGAGATCACCAACTGAACTGATGGCCTGCATGAAGGATCGGGTACTCTGAAGAAGCATAATAGCCAACGCCAGTCGGCACGGCACCTGATGATGATGATGAATCTTTCTCTACTACATTAAACCAAAGTTCATCATATTAATGAGCCGTACCAACAGCACAGTCTAGACATTCAACAATCAACACTTACATTATTTTAATAGCCATGGTCTAGACATTCAACAATCAACACTTACATTATCTTAATAGCCATGGTCTAGAATAAAACATAAACAAAACATGGAGAACCTGTGGTCCGCTTGGCACCTTTCTAAACATACAAAATTAGCTCCCCCAGTCTCTAGACTCACATGCACAGATATCAACATTTATCAACATGAATGATGAGAAATAAAACATAATAATAACTGCAAAATTACAATGTCAAAATATGATTTTACATAGGACAGGACAGTTCAAACCATCGAACACTTGACCGCAAACCATATAAAACATCATGGGCCCGCTGACCATCGAACACTTGACCACAAACACTACTAAACATCATGGGCCCCGTGACCATCGAACATTTGACCACAAACCATACAAAACATCATGGGCCCCGTGACCATCGAACACTTGACCACAAACCATACAAAACATCATGGGCCCCATAACACATCTCATGTCACTGAATCTCACGGAGCTCCACTAATAACATATAAACAACAGTGTTACAATTAGGAATCCTTAGTTCAGCACTAATCTCTCAACAGCTTGATAATTCTCCCAACATATATGACGTATCACGACTTATATTACTTTACACATACACTCCTAGCCGTGGTGAAAACAGCTAATGTTACTACTCACGAAGGCCTTTAACAGAAAGAATTTAAAACACTTACCACAAATACAAAACCATAGATGCTGCACTTCACATACGTTGAAACTCCACATAGGACAACTGACGATACTGGAACAAACTTCGGATGGCACGGGGTTGACTTACATCAAGAACGCATCACGAACAGTCTCTACGAATACATTCCAGCACAGGACAACACAACCCCGGCCGTACCAGTATACACAGCACAAAACTGACCTGCTGGACAGCACATGCCGCCTTATATACTCAACACCTGTTGCCCGCCCCCCCCCCCCCCCCCCCCCAGTGAAGCGGTCCGTCTAATTCTGATCGGCCGAAACAAAACGAAACCAAGCGCTTCACAACAGGACGATGAAAACTTTGTACTCACAACATCTCACCAGCGATAACACGACAATGAAGGCTCTTTATGACTTTCAAACCGTTCATTATAAACTGTAAGAAAACGGATTTCTTTCATCTAACTCCTGTATTACTTTAACTTACAATCTAATATCATCTCTTTTCTTGCCTTGACTAACTTCACCAAAATAGGCAGCAATACAAAATGTCTCACAAGATACTGATCGATTTCAAAGCACAGCCCTAGGATCTTGGTAAGTTATAGATCTGATAATTGTTTCAGTTCGTAATCATCAAATTGGTATCATTGTGGCAATTATCATCTTTCTTGCCGTGGCGAAGTCTGGCATCTGAATCACTTTGTGTGCCGACATTGAACACTGTCTAATGGTTTCACTGTTCATTTCCACATTCTGTATTGTTATAATTGTAGAGGTGTTCAACAGTCTACGTTGCTATAATTGTAGAAGTACTCCTGCCGACACGGCACACTGCTATAATTGTAGAAGTTTTCGTGATCACACTACACACCGCTGTAATTGTAGAAGTGTCCGTACCGACACGGTACATTGCTATAGTTGTAGAAGATATTCATCATCATCAGGTGATGTATAGGCAGGTGTTAATAGTCATCCTTCTTCACAGATCTCTATCCTTGACATCTTCCATTAGCCCACTTGGCGACTTTTTATTGTGCAAAAGCATTAGTCTGTCCGTGACCTTTTCTCTTGGCTTTCCTCTGCCTCTCTTCCCATTTTTCTTTCCTGCTTTTACGATCTTTTCAAGGCTTCCCCTTCTTCTATGTCCAACGAATTGATGACTGTCATTTTGTTATGGATTTGATTCTGCTCCTTGTTTCATTTGGTTTTGTTAGACACTCCTCTTCAACGTGGCTACCCAAAGCTGTGTCAGTTTTACAGATTCAAATATAAAATACTTTCAGTATTTAGGTCTCAAGACTGAATTCTTCGGTTTTTACTTCTCCCTGACCTTATTACTGTACTGAGAAACAATGTTCTCATCATATTTTGCCTTCATCCTTTCATTGATTGTTGGTCACCACACGTGCAATTGCTATATTAATTGAAACGTCAAAGACAGTGACAAGAAAGCTAGAATGTTATAATGTTTAGACAGTTGTTATTATTATACCGTTGGTGATCATGCTTCTCCATCTTGCACGGTCCTTGGTTTTTCATATTAACTCAGATGTTTTTGTTTTTGTTTTTTTTTATTCATGCCACTTTGTCAGTCCACTGAGACATTTTTTTTCTCTTGGCCTCCCTTTCTTACTTTATCCCTTGAACTTTCCAGTCATTATCGGATTCTCCAACTTCCTTTTCCTTATGACATGTCCAAGAAATTTTGACCGTCTTTTTCTTATCATTCTAACTAGTTTTTGCTGTCCTGAAACTTCTTTGATTACCTCTTCGTTTATTTCTCTGTCTGCCCAGGATATCTGTTGCACTTTTTCGCCAAAAAAAAAAACCACGTCTCTCTTACTTCCATTTTCTTTATCATCTTTTTCTTGACGGTCAAAGTTTCAACACCATGTAGCAACAAACAAACGGGACAAATGTTCCCGTTAAATAACATGAAAGAACCGCGTAAACAAATAGACTGGAATCTTACCACCCGGCTGGTCATCCTCTTTCTTTTCTCTGGTTCCATTATCACGAGATCATAAAATGAAACGAAGCAAGAAGCAGCGATGACTTCTTAACTCGATAATCTTACGTTTTTTATGATGCCTAGTTTTTCTTCCTTTCATTCTAAGCGCAAAAGGTCATGACCCGAGGCTAACCCTTTCTCAGACCAGAAGAATCTGGTCAAAGGAAAACAGCGGGAGATATTGGTTTCCGGTGTGAGAATATGAGATAGCACCAGCGGTTATGAACCCTTCTTCCCAATGTTGTCCACAAGCGGAGAAATAAATTACACAAAGGACGACAAAAGGAGAGGAGAACTGCAGCAGAAAATAAAAATATGGCCGTGAGAGATGAAGAAAATGTGAAGAAAGATAGCTGTTTCAAAGAGTTTCAGCGGAAATGAGGAAAAACATCCAAGAAAGAAGGAAATCTCTCTGCGAGGTGTGTCAGGTTCTGAAGGGGAAGATTCGAGTGGTCGCTCAAAGAAAACTTTGCACTCGTCGAGAAGCGCAGGTTTCCAAACTCGGCGAGTGATCACAACGCGCATCTCCGATTATTGATGTCCTCAAGATCTAGCGCGTTATGTCCAGCTGATGTCTATTTTTTTTTAAAATTACACAACCTCGGGGGCGGTCGGGACAGGATCTGGTAATAATGTAGGCCATGTTTCGTCACTAACAACTGAGACCGTTTTTCTTCCTTATCTTCTCTCATATCTTCAAGAAAAGCCTTTAAGAAAAGCTTTGTTTACTCTGCTGATCATCTTTGGAAATATCCTCCTATCTTACTTTAAAAATATGGCATATGTCCCTTCCCGTAATTATAGACTTTTAAAATATGTATTTCATGTCAGTTACATGCCCCCATAATTCCTTTAATTCTCTTATTGCAAGAGCTGAATGTAAGCGATTTTATACTGAGTTCTCGTATTATATTCATTAACCTTCAAGGCTGTAAGAATAACTTTTTTTACTACATGCATATAGAGAACCAGCAGCCTGGTTAGCTGAGTGGTTAGGATCTTGGTTTACTAATCTGGTGGTACCGGGTTCAGTCCCAGCAGTGGGACTTTTTTTCTGGTACACACCAAAAAAGGCCCCGAGGTAGACCCAGCCTCTAGAAATGGGTACCAGAGAAATCTGGGAAGGTAAAGCGGCCCAGGCGTGACACTGACCACATCACACTTTCCTGTGCCGAAGGTCATGGAAAATACGGGCCTAACACCGTATTCCCCAGTATGTCTTAATGCCATGGAAACGAGAATTTTACCTTATATACAGAATCGTAATATGATTACATTACGAATTTTTTTTCCCCAGACAAAAGTAATCTTCAGGACCTTGTAAATGTAGTATTCTAATCAGTTTTTTTTTTTTTGTTTTTAAAATGTGATAGTTTTACTAGGACTTGATGTCCTCGTTTGAGGACAACGGTTTAAAGTTCCACAAACATAAATGAAAATCAGCTGATAATACAAATAAGCAGAACATACCAACTCTTATTTCACTCTTTATTTATTGTTTCAATTACCTGAAATAACAATTACCTGAAATAACAAAATGCATACGTTTTTTTTTTCATTTTATTTTGCATTTATAAATAGTTGCAAAATTAATTTTGGCATCTGAAGTAAGCACGAAATAAAATTGTCACAAACTTGAGGCCACACAGAAAAAAGGTGCAAAACAGTTTCTGTAGACAGAAAAAAAATATCGGCGTGTGCACTCTGTTCTCTGCTGTGCACTCTCTTCTCTGCTGTGCACTGGACTTTTAAAGATACCATTTCAGGCAGCTGTTTTGTAGCGGTTTGTGCGAGCAGACAAAAGAGGTATTGGTGTTAATCTGCAGCGTTTTTTCTGGCCAGCTCTTTCGCAACGTCTTCTATAGAAGCACAGTCTAAGGTCTTCGGCCTTGTCTTTACTCATACAACTTTGAGCAACAGCTAGATCAAGGTCCAAAAACTGGAGTATTTTTCCTCTTGGTGTGTTTCTTTCCGTGTGGTCTGAATGATAAAGAACTCGTGAGCTGACCAGTGCAACGTCTAATAAAATGGATTATCAGCGAATTCTCCACTTCTTAGTTCCAACATTTAGTCTTTTTGAAGGGCATCACTTTGTTTGCTAAGTCAGCCCCACCCATTTTTTGAGTTGAACTCATTTAGAACAGAGGGACGCTAGACAATTACATAGCTTTTTTTTGGTCTAATTTTGACCACCGATGACACTTGCCCTTTGTCCTATCAGCGTGGAATAGTTAATGCCATGTATATAAAGCTATATAACTATGGTTATATCTAAGAAACAGAATCCACCAACATGCAGTATAAAATTAAACGGAACTATTCTAAAGCAGGTGCAGAAATTCAAATACCTTGAAGCAGTAATAACTTCAGATGGGAAATGCAGAACAGAAATTAGGAACAGAATAGGCCAATCAAAGACTGCATTTCGGAGAATGAGAAACATATTATCTAACACATCCTTATCAATGAATGTTAGAAAACGAATCCTAAAATGCTATATTGAACCTATCTTGTTATATGGAAGTGAATCATGGGCAATAGGCAAGTCTGCACAAAAGTCATTGGAAGCAGCAGAAATGTGGTTTATTAGAAGAATGTTGCGAATCCCCTGGACAGCAAAAATAACTAATTAAGAATGTATGAGAAGAGCTGGAGAGACAAAAAAAACTTGTCAAAAAAACAAGAGAGAAACAATGTACTTTCATAAGACATGCAATGAGAAGAGGGGGCATTGAAAATATTATAACAACAGGAAAAATAGAAGGAAGAAGATCAAGAGGAAGACCAAGAGAAATGATACTGGACAGTCTGACGGGATGGTGTGAGAGGAGATCACCAACTGAGCTGATGGCCCGCATGAAGGATCGTGTACTCTGGAGAAACTACAAATCTCTGCTGGTTACAATACAGCAACTACTCAGTTACAAAACTACATTCCTAATGGATAAAAAAAAAGTACTTACCACATGGGGAGTGCCGTAATTCACAGTATTCACAGTCATGGTGAACGTTTACGGTGTCATGGAAGCGGAAACTGTGGCTATATTTAGAAAGCACAGGAAGTAGTCTTTTAATTATAGCGGTCAAAAGTTCAGAAAATTTTTATAGACGTGAAATATAATGAAAAGAACAATGTCCTCTTACGAGGACGCGCGCTCTTAGGACGATTAATTTTCTATATTGAGCGCATGGGTAAGAGTGAAACATAGCAGTCAGTCAGTCAGTCTGTCAGTTACTTGCATGTCCCTTGCGGAACTCTGCCTCCCTAACAGCTCTCCTGTAGGCCTCTTTGTTGTAAGCAAGATTCCCTGCTGCTGATGCATCCATTTGCACATTATCAACGATGTGTGAAGCATGGCAGTTTTGTTATATTTTGTCACTTCACTATTGTTATTTCAGTTCAAGTCGCATTTGTTATGCGCATAATATATCAGTAATAACGAATGTAGAATGTTTAGGACAGAATGAAAGTTGTGTGAACAGGACCAGAATGTCAGGCAGACCTGCGTGCCCAATCGTTCGACTGGATAAATTAACATTTTTTAACACTAAAAGGTAACAGTCATACCAACAGGTAACTAACATAACAAAGAAGAGTTCCTCCGTTGTTTCATTCAAAGGTGTGTGTATGTGTGTGTGCGTGTGTGTGCGTGCGTGTGTGTATGTGTGTGTGTGTATGTGTATGTGTGTATGTGTGTATGTGTGTGTGCGTGTGTGTGTATGTGTGTGTGCGTGTGTGTGTATGTGTGTATGTGTGTGTGCGTGTGTGTGTGTATGTGTGTGTGCGTGTATGTGTGTATGTGTCTGTGCGTGTGTGCGTGTGTGTATGTGTGTGTGCGTGTGTGTGTGTGTGTGTGGGAGGGGGGAGGTAGACCCAAATCTCACGTGACCAGATCTTGTGAGTACGGCGAATGAAAGGGACATTTGAAACAAATTACCCCAGTAGCCGACGCTGTGGTGAAATCAATTCTATGATTGGGATATGCGAAGCTGCTTTTTTCTTCTTCTTCTTCTTCTTCTTCTTCTTTGTGCCAGTGTTGAGAAGTCCAAGACTTTCTTCATTCGACTTTAGTTGTAAACTGCCCGTAGAATTTGAGGCTACCGGTAGAAATATCATAATAGCTAGCAAAAATATCATTATTACTGGCGAAAATAAGACGATAGATGGCAAAAGTAGCGGTATTAATTGGCAAAAATAGCACAATAAATGGCAAAAGTACCATTATAATTGGCAGAAGTAAGGCTATAAATAACAAAAGCAACATTATAATTTGCAATAGTAACACTATTTTAGCAAAAATATCATTACATTGACAGAAGAAGCATAATAATCATGCGACTGGTTGTAGATTTTAAGTCGTCGCAGAAAATCACCTACGACAGCAACAAAATGATTTTAAAAAAACGACTTACCGTGACCTTACTGTGACAAGAAACAGGTAAGCAGTCTGTGACCTTACTGTGATAAGAAACAGGTAAACAGTCTGTGACCTTACTGTGATAAGAAACAGGTAAACAGTCTGTGGCCTTACTGTGACAAGAAACAGGTAAGCAGTCTGCGACCTTCCTGTGACAAGAAACAGGTAATCAGTCTGCGACCTTCCTGTGATAAGAAACAGGTAATCAGTCTGCGACCTTACTGTGATAAGAAACAGGTAATCAGTCTGCGACCTTCCTGTGATAAGAAACAGGTAATCAGTCTGCGACCTTCCTGTGATAAGAAACAGGTAAGCAGGACGCCTGTGTGACCTGGTGGTTGCTGTGCTCAGATATGAAGAAGTCTGTGTCTGGGCTACCAGGCTGTCGTGGCTGTTCAGGCCTTGCTACTTTAAGCAGGTGACGACGTGAACGTTATTCATTTGGGTCATGTGACGGAGCTGTGTATGTAGTTGGTCAAGATGCACTCAAAGCTGCAGCAGAAGCTGTCATGAGAGAACAAAACACCACAGAAAACATAATGTTTCTCACTGACGCAATGTCAATAATAACAGCGCTGAAGAGTCATAGAAACAAAGAAACCAGTGACCTACTAACAGAAATGCATCAGCTACCACGCACGGTTCAGAAGAGTAGTAATACAGTGGACCCCATCACATTTTGGCACACATGGAGACAAAACAGCAAACGGCCTAACGAAAGAAGGGTGTACACTACCACATACAGACACCAGCATACCTTTTGAGGAGGCCAAAAACGCTGATAAATCTCATCTAATCTATAAGAACAGATGGGAGAACGAGCATCCAGACCACCAAAGAACTGATGCCTACTACCAGTTAAACAAAGAAGAACAAGCCATCATCCTGAGGCTACCCGCCGTTCACAGCTCGCTGAGATAGCATCTAAATCAACAAATTCAAGATAGGATCAACTGATGAATATGCATGTGGCACCAGTAAGATGACAGCAGACCACATACTGCAGGAGAGTCCAATATATGAACAACAGAGAAGACGAACTATTACACCCAGTCCAGAACAAACTGTATGGGGATGTCCACGACTTCCAGATGACCACCAGCTACTTCAAAAGTGTACAAGTCAACCTCTGAAAATGTTCCAAGAAGAAGAAGAGGAGGAGAAGAAGAAGAAAAGGAAGAAGAAGAGATACAGGAGGAGAAAGAGAAGAAGAAGAAGAGGAGGAGGAAGAAGAAGAGTAGGAGAAGGAAGAGAAGAAGAAGAAGAAAAGGAGGAGAAGGAAGAGAAGAAGTAGAAGAAGAAGAAGAGGAGGAGGAGGAGGAGAAGGAAGAGAAGAAGAAGAAGAGGAGGAGGAGGAGGAGAAGGAAGAGAAGAAGAAGAAGAAGAGGAGGAGGAGGAGAAGGAAGAGAAGAAGAAGAAGAAGAGGAGGAGGAGAAGGAAGAGAAGAAGAAGAAGAAGAGGAGAAGGAAGAGAAGAAGAAGTAGAAGAAGAAGAGGAGGAGGAGGAGAAGGAAGAGAAGAAGTAGATGAAGAAGAAAAGGAGGAGGAGGAGAAGGAAGAGAAGAAGAAGAAGAAGAAGAAAAAGAGGAGGATGAGGAGGAGGAGGAGAAGGAAGAGAAGAAGAAGAAGAAGGTTTCTGGCGCTGTTTTTTGAAGAGAGAACAGCTCTGTGTGAAAGCCAAGGAACAGACGTATGAAAGTATGCGAGGTATTTACCTGCAGTAGGTGATAAGAAAGAATTTGGAGTACATATGTGAGATCTTGGACTTAGACTTATGCTTGGACCTGTTCTTCAAAGTAGAGTTGTTGTTTTTTTTCCCAGAGACGCGGTCAAAGTCAAGGTTAAGTATTGGTTTGCTTGGACGTTGCTGTATTTTGAGCTGTCACAGTATGAGTCTACACTCATCCACCACTATGTCAGGCTGTATGAGGAGCACACGTGTACAATGTGGTCAGGAATGATTCTTACAACATCATCTTGTCGTGTGTTGACATGTCAGGGAAAACACGGCCACTAATAGAAAATCCCTCCGTGTTCCTATGGCATAATAAGCCTGGCATTGTTTTTTTTTTAAAAAACACGAAAACAGAAGCAAGTTTATTGGCCGCAGAAATGGGAATAATGGAAGAAAATGTGAAAGGAAGCTTTCATTTCTAATTCTTACGAAGAAGTTATCAACGTGCACAATCTTATAAGAGAAACCATTAAAATAATAATTACAGCGGGCAGCAGAAAAGCTAACATAATACGATTACAAAACGGAAGGTCAGATTTCATAAGGCGAGGTCACTCTGAAATAATGCGGAAATTACAAACTCTTGGGTTATTTGCCCTTTCAACCAGATTTTTTTTACCCCCATTTTTTTTCCCTCCTCACATAACAGTTTCTTTTCCCCAAGCCAATTTCCCCGTGCCATAATCAAGTTTCCAACTTTTTAAAATTCCAAGATCATAGCCTGTCTGTATCATTTTCTATCTTCTAAACCCTGGTCCAAGTTTTGGTTCAAGTTTCGTTTCTTTCTCGTGTTGAGTTAATTTTTTTTCTCGCTCAAAATTCCAGAGATGGCTATTCACAGCAAGAATGCCCTGGCTAGGACGCTGGTCGTCCATAAAATGTGTTCCAGACTTTTCTTCTTGGAGGGCCAAAATATTTTTGAACGTATTGAATCCAGTATGCCAGTATGGTTTTTTTTTTTTTTTTGAAATGCTTGCAGGCATGCCCAAGCAAGTTCGTATTTTTTTGTTGACATTTATTTCTGGCTTATGAAGGTGCATTTATGTTTGTTCAGCTGCGCGAACTTAAGAATTGAATTGTTTTGTGACTTAATGTATTAAATGTTCAAACAGATAAAATAAAACATTTGAATTCCACGGACACAAAACAAAAGGTGAAAAAATGAAATTAAATAACTTGGATGGGCAGAAAGCTTCCGTCTTTTTTCAGTGTACACATCTGAAATTAGAAAAAAAAAGTGATACAATTTGGCAGCACAAAAATATACAGAATGAGAGTGTGTGTGTGTGTGTGTGTGTGTGAGTGTGTGTGTGTGTGTGTGTGTGTGTGAGTGAGTGAGAGAGAGAGAGAGAGAGAGAGTCAAAGATCTTTACGTTGAAGATGAATTTTGCAAAATTCACTGCGGTATGAAAATCTGCTTTAAAAAAACTCTGCTGCTTAATCAAAATTAATAAAATTAGTAAACGCTTGAAAGAGACTAATTTAAATCTTATTTTTTTCACTTTTAAATACATTTAAAAGAGAAAATAATAAACATCAAATGAAAGTAATGTGGAGAAAATATCATGGGAAGTTTGAGAAATACTTTTTATGTAGAAGTTGTACAAATATTGGCTGTACACCTATATTTACCTCACATTTGATCTCGATCTCCCAAAATAACTAGAAGATTTGAGAGAGCAGAAAAGATTTGGGAAAGCATAGATTCCACTGTCAGCCAAAGATCAAACTACCTTGTAGCAGTTCTCGCCTCTCTGTCTAAAACAGTGGCCCTCTGTATGTGGTTCCTTTAGCATTATCAGTCTGGAAGAGAGGGCGTGTGAGGCCCCTATATCCCCGGGGCCCGCTGTGTTCAGGAAGCTCAGCAGGCCCATTTTCTCCTTCTTTTCTTACTAGAGACAAAATTCAGGGGAAAAAAACGAAAACCCACTAATGATGTAAGTGACACACCAGGTAGCAGAAAAGAAAGGAAAGTTACTTCATAGCCGTCACAAAACTTAACTATATAAAATTACTTCATAGCCGTCACAAAACTTAACTATATAAAATTACTTTATAGTCGTCACAAAACTTAACTGTTATAAAACAATGGAAGAATAATTACATACACAAAAGACTACCTATACGTACTATATGAGAGTTTACTTCCGTCTTTGGATAGAAGGCCAGATAGTAACTGACTCCTGGGGCCGACCTTGACTCTCAGTGGCCCTGGCTCCACGACTGCGTTGTCGATTTCGTACTCAGTGCCGTCTATTGAACAGAAACAATAAAGGCTTCATAACATTGATATGATTATTACACATAAGTTGATGATGGCTCGTAACTTAGTTCGAAAAGTGGTCCCTGGGTGTAAAAAGGTGAGAACCATTGGCCTAAAGTAGAATTAAGAGAGGAAACGAGACAAAAGATACACATTAAAACTGCACTCAGGTTGAAACATTTCTTCTGCCTTGACGACAGCACGTCTGGTTATAGGAATAGAATCGTTCCTTTAAGTGCTCAGGGATATAACCTGGCAATAGTTCTTTGTTTCAAGCCACAGCTAGTGCACGCGTTCATAACATATTAAGAAATATATTATTCCAAGACTTATAGTCACATTTTCTTGAGTGTCTGCTCCTGGTATGGGATCACAAAAGTGCTATGTGCAGGCAAAACTTGGCCACTTTGTTCCCAAGAATCTGGACTGTGGAGCCTCGAGTTGGGGTCCATGTTATAGCTTAATTCTTTGATGCTGAGGCTCAGGGTCACAGCGAACTGACCAACAGGAGAATGAGCAGAGCATACCACATGACGCGACTAAAAGACCAATCAATCAACGGCTAAAGCTTAGCTTCGCGGCCATGTTTGGTACAAGGATCTGTTGTGAGAACGGTTGACGCGGTACTTTGGATCCTGTCGTGTGCAGCTTTGAAGGTCAAACTAACGACCTCATTTTCTTGTAATGATGTAATGTGATTTAATTCTGTGGGAAGCGTGCAAGTAGGAGTTGTCTGACCAGGCTGGAAGTTGTTTTTCTGTGTCAGGTTATGCAAAAGAGTGACGTGATCCGGTTAACTGATGACTGGACTGATCAGGTGATTTTGAGATGAGAATCTCTCTTGAAGAAGCATACTTTTTTTTTCCCTTGAATTTGCTGGAGATATTTATGAACCTTGTCACTGGGCTTATAAAATCTGCACTAAAGTCTTGTCATGTCACTTCAGGTGATGTCTTATCTGCACTAAAGTCTTGTCATGTCACTTCAGCTGATGTCTTATCTGGCCTAAAGTCCTGTCATGTCACTTCAGCTGATGTCTAGATGCCGGACTACCAAAGTATGATGATACGACCGTCAGTCACCAAAGTTTTAGACTGTCACTCCACATCCCAGTCTAAAACAGAGTCTTCCCTTTGGTAGTAGTGTTTCCTTCGTTTACCTGTTGAATGCACGTGAATACATCGATCAATAAACCATAACGTGGTCCGAGCTCACAAACTAAAACTGTTATAGTATACACATACATTTAACCTATTCGATCTTCTGAATATGTGATATTATGTTGGGTGATCTCATGAGTCTTCTGAGAAAGCAAGAAGCGTAAATCCTCTGATATTGTTACCTTCTCTTGATTCAATAATCTGACAGCGGATGCTAATCATATAAAAGTACAGGTGAGGTTAGGATTGCTGTAAAAATGATTCTAGTAGAGCGGAGATGGTCAGATGCATGGTACATCTTTACCACACAAACAAACAAACAAATGTAAAGACGAGAAGGAGTGGCAAAAGAAGCACTGAGATAAGTCGTAGAAGTGTAAAACATGCGGTAACAAACCAATACTTCGACCATACGCTTTTGTCAAGGACGTCGAACAATAAGTGCCAGTTTTGTGCTTATCTAATGCTTCGTTATTTTCGTCGACAGACAAACAATCAGATAGATAGATAGATAGATAGATAGATAGATAGATAGATAGATAGATAGATAGATAGATAGATAGATAGATAGATAGATAGATAGATAGATAGATAGATAGATAGATAGATAGAAATAGATAGATAGATAGATAGATAGATAGATAGATAGATAGATAGATAGATAGATAGATAGATAGATAGATAGATAGATAGATAGATAGATAGATAGATAGATAGATAGATAGATAGATAGATAGATAGATAGATAGATAGATAGATAGATAGATAGATAGATAGATAGATAGATAGATAGATAGATATCAAATCATATAACTCCAGAAATCTGTTTGGAATATGCACGGAAGGCTATGGAACGACTTAATGGATCCCCATATTTGCAATATTGACTTCTTGAACCTTTCTCATTTGAAAGAAATATGGCCCACGACAGAAGAGTGCGCTCAATGCGTCAGCTAGATGACCCCCATAATATGGAGGCGGCCGCTAGCTGAATACAAGAAGTCAAGCGAAAAATTACCGAATCTTGTGTGTATGTGGAAAACGCTGGCGTTGCCGCCTCGATTTCATTCTGGTGGATTTAAGACTTGACACTGGTCAAATTGGAATGCCCTGTGTAGGGAACATAAAAAACGCATATAAAAACATGGAACTTTTTTTTTCCCTTTGGATATTTAGAGCGCTTGGCGGAGTAATTTTCTGAGAAGTTGGGAAAGTAGTGCCATTGAAATATAGGCAGGGTGGGTAAAAAGAGTGTTTGAAAATGAATAAAAAGAAGAATCCTACTTTGTTTTAACTTTGCAACGGAAAATGTATCTTTGTAGTGCCCGAAAACAGTCATGAAAATAGAAGGGTGTATGGGACAGTTTTACACAAAAGATAGAAAGAGTGAGGAAAATGGGCAGATACAAGAATGGCAGAAAGCCATATAAATGGAGCACATACAACAAATCCAATATTTCGGCTAAAGCCTTTTTAAAGGATCACATACAAAAACAACACAACAGGTACAAACACGAATAAAATGGATGAAAAAAAATATATATACTTAGCCTTTTGACCTCTTTCGTGTAAGAAAGTCAGGCACGAAGTGCTGCAATTGTTTATTTCTTTTATGGAAAACAAGTAAGTGTACTTTTGAAAACGGAAAGTACATATTAATTTCTTGTGTTCTGGATGATCTTGAACTGTCTGCAGCACTTAAAGGGTTTGATGAGTACTATGTAGTTCTGATTATCTGTCGTCTTATGTAGCTCTTTATAAAAGCTACAGAAGAAGCTGTGGTACACGGGAACAAAGTAATCAAACAGATACTCAGGTCGTAAGAAAGTAGATAGATGTCCATGGTTCAGTTTTACAAAAAGATAGAGACAGCGGGTAAAGTGGGCAGAAACAAGAATGGCAGAAAGTACGATGACCACATATAAATGAAACTATGACAGTATTCTCTTAACTACGGGATGTAAGCAATATTTGTATTTAGGAAACAATTAATAGAGTGAGTACCCTTGGTTGAAAGGTGTTTTAGTTGAGAGTGTAGGCAAGGGTCTTGAGATAAGCGTGCAGCATGAAAAACTGAGTAGGTAGGAATAGTGTATTTACCACTCACGATTAGCAAAAAAGGAGCCTTACGATGTGTTAGTAGAAGAAGAAGCCTTACGATGTGTTAGAAGAAGAAGCCTTACAATGTGATAGAAGAAGAAGCCTTACGATGTGTTAGAAGAAGAAGCCTTACGATGTGTTAGAAGAAAAAGCCTTACGATGTGTTAGTAGAAGAAGCCTTACGATGTGTTAGAAGAAGAAGCCTTACGATGTGTTAGAAGAAGAAGCCTTACGATGTGTTAGTAGAAGAAGAAGCCTTACAATGTGTTAGAAGAAGAAGCCTTACGATGTGTTAGAAGAAGAAGCCTTACAATGTGATAGAAGAAGAAGCCTTACGATGTGTTAGAAGAAGAAGCCTTACGATGTGTTAGAAGAAGAAGCCTTACAATGTGTTAGAAGAAGAAGCCTTACGATGTGTTAGAAGAAGAAGCCTTACGATGTGTTAGAAGAAGAAGCCTTACGATGTGTTAGAAGAAGAAGCCTTACGATGTGTTAGTAGAAGAAGACCTTACAATGTGTTAGAAGAAGAAGCCTTACGATGTGTTAGTAGAAGAAGAAGCCTTACAATGTGTTAGAAGAAGAAGCCTTACGATGTGTTAGAAGAAGAAGCCTTACAATGTGTTAGTAGAAGAAGAAGCCTTACGATGTGTTAGAAGAAGAAGCCTTACGATGTGTTAGAAGAAGAAGCCTTACAATGTGTTAGAAGAAGAAGCCTTACGATGTGTTAGAAGAAGAAGCCTTACAATGTGTTAGAAGAAGAAGCCTTACGATGTGTTAGAAGAAGAAGCCTTACGATGTGTTAGTAGAAGAAGAAGCCTTACAATGTGTTAGAAGAAGAAGCCTTACGATGTGTTAGTAGAAGAAGAAGCCTTACAATGTGTTAGAAGAAGAAGCCTTACGATGTGTTAGAAGAAGAAGCCTTACAATGTGTTAGTAGAAGAAGAAGCCTTACAATGTGTTAGAAGAAGAAGCCTTACAATGTGTTAGAAGAAGAAGCCTTACAATGTGTTAGTAGAAGAAGCCTTACAATGTGTTAGAAGAAGAAGCCTTACGATGTGTTAGAAGAAGAAGCCTTACAATGTGTTAGAAGAAGAAGCCTTACAATGTGTTAGAAGAAGAAGCCTTACAATGTGTTAGAAGAAGAAGCCTTACAATGTGTTAGTAGAAGAAGAAGCCTTACAATGTGTTAGAAGAAGAAGCCTTACGATGTGTTAGTAGAAGAAGAAGCCTTACAATGTGTTAGAAGAAGAAGCCTTACGATGTGTTAGTAGAAGAAGAAGCCTTACGATGTGTTAGAAGAAGAAGAAGCCTTACGATGTGTTAGTAGAAGAAGAAGCCTTACAATGTGTTAGAAGAAGAAGCCTTACAATGTGTTAGAAGAAGAAGAAGCCTTACAATGTGTTAGAAGAAGAAGCCTTACAATGTGTTAGAAGAAGAAGCCTTACAATGTGTTAGAAGAAGAAGCCTTACAATGTGTTAGAAGAAGAAGCTTTACAATGTGTTAGAAGAAGAAGCCTTACAATGTGTTAGAAGAAGAAGAAGCCTTACAATGTGTTAGAAGAAGGAGCCTTACGATGTGTTAGTAGAAGAAGAAGCCTTACAATGTGTTAGAAGAAGAAGCCTTACGATGTGTTGGTAGAAGAAGCCTTACAATGTGTTAGAAGAAGAAGCCTTACGATGTGTTAGTAGAAGAAGAAGCCTTACGATGTGTTAGAAGAAGGAGCCTTACAATGTGTTAGAAGAAGAAGCCTTACAATGTGTTAGAAGAAGAAGCCTTACGATGTGTTAGTAGAAGAAGAAGCCTTACGATGTGTTAGAAGAAGAAGCCTTATGATGTGTTAAAAGAAGAAGCCTTACGATGTATTAGTAGAAGAAGCCTTACGTGTTTTGAGTGTCTTCTTGAAGACATAGTTTTTTTTCAGTAGTTATAGTTTTTGGCAGATGTAGTTTCTAGATAAAATGAAGTGATTTGGTCAAGACAGTTGAAGTTGGTAGTTAGAAGAGTTTTTCTGTTGGAATTCTTGTGAGGATGTCTTTTATTGTAATGGTAAGGTTTTTTCTCCCATATGGCGTAGAATACTTCACGCCGCCGGGAATTGATATTGTAACTGTCATTGTAAACGTCTTACCAGCCTGATGGGCTATGTTTTCATCCTCATAATTTCATCCTTCATTTTACCCATCAATAAACTTGTGTTGTCTGAATATAAAACTACACCAATGGCTTTGTTGAAATTCTCACTGTTTGACAAGCTTTGTTTATGTTGGGAGACTGCCAAGTTCAGCTGAGTTGTTGTATCAGTATTTAATTTTTCTGTGGAGTTGAAAGCCTGGAGGGCTTGTTGGATTTTCTTAGTGTGTAATAGGGAAAATTAGGTTGTATTTTAGCACCAACAACAACTAGAAGTAATTCCTAATATGAAAAGACATTTGTACTCCACAAGATGACTAATCATCCAGTATAATACGGGTCTAGCTGGTGCCGTGCTGGCACGTCAGTGTTCAGTATTCAGGCCCAGCATAATGCTATTTTAACACATACAAAAATCCAATATTTCAGCAAAAGCCTCCTTCAAGTATCACATACAGAAACAAGACATTAGAAAAAAAAACCCGACTAAAAATTAGGTGAAAAATTAGATTTATCTTGTTGGTATCTTTGTAAGGGGGACGGGCACGGTCTCATATCATAAGAGACTTGTCCAGTACTTCAGTTCACTAAGACTTTAATGCTCAGATAGGGGCCCAAAGATCCCTCCCTTTTCCCAGAGCGATTCCCAAACCTCTGTCACTTGTTGATTTTAGCTTTTTCCTGGATTTGCAAACTTTATTACGGAAATGACTACACCGCTCTCTTCATCAGCTTTTTTTTTCATTGTCCAATCTCGCTTCTTTAATTGCTGAGACGCAATCTTCTCTTACTTTTTATCTCGGTTCTCTGTCGTCGTGTTTTGTCGATCATTATCCTGCGCGGTAGCACTGTACTGTTCCCTTGGTACTGTATAATGTAGTAGATGAAGATCAGCTGTTAGGAGTGGATCAGTACGGCAATCTGGGATATGCTTCTGCTCTATTCGGCATCTGCGGAGCATTCAGTGTATTACAAGGGGCTGTTCGAAATCTGAAAAATCTCTTTGGCATTTACTTCCTGTATGATTCTTGAAGCATTTATTTTTTCTGTTTAATTTTTAGAGACTGTTTATTGCATAGTTTTCACTATATATGTTTATAATGAATTTTTTTTAAAACTTTATTTAAGGACAGCTTTTGATCTAATTGTTCAGAGTGGGCGGGTTTTTTTTTCGCATTTGATGTATTTGTAGTTTGCTTGAAATATCAGTGTTTTACCGTCACTAAAGTCTATGTGACGCAAGGACGGCATGAGACACCGTCACTGAAGTCTATGTGACGCAAGGACGGCATGAGATACCGTCACTGATGTCTATGTGACGCAAAGACTGCATGAGACACCGTCACTGAAGTCTATGTGACGCAAGGACGGCATGAGACACCGTCACTGAAGTCTATGTGACGCAAGGACGGCATGAGATACCGTCACTGAAGTCTATGTGACGCAAGGACGGCATGAGAAAGATGTAAGAAGTCTAACGTGTGGTCGCAGGGCGCTGTTCTGGCAGCACACACGCTCCTAGCCCTCATACCCCTTCTTACCCCACCTCCCTCCCCCCTTTAGACCCCATCATTATTTTAGAGATATTTACTTTTCTTTGCCTAATCCTCAATCTTGGTTAACCACGAACGAAGACAAGGAAAAGAAAAACAGCACTGAGAATTCTAACGAGAAACACATAAACAAAACAAACAAACAAACAAACGAAAACCCTGAAAACAGCAAACACTTCTGTTTACAATGAAACTGAAAACAGATCTGTCTCTTGAGTAGGACTCTAATTTTACTACACAAAGTAAACTGCTTATTATGCAGATTTTAAAAAGCCGTGTAGATTTATCAGACAGGGAAAAAAAGAACATATATCACGGATAGCTATGCTAATCACACAACTCCCCGGATCATCAGAGGAATTACGTTTTCTACGTTTGATATCTATCCCTTCCTAATTCAACATTTTAAAAAAAAACTTTCTGAACTTTACATTTTTATTCCGCATTCGTGCCACTGCGTCTCTTTTCTTAGATTTATGAACGGAAAATGCGATCTGAATTTCTTTCTTAAAAATTGTTATTTAAAAGCAACGACACAAATCCACAATCTAAGCGTTTTCATCAGTTTATTGTCAAACGGTTTGTTCAAAAAAGTGTCACAGTCTTTAGACATTTAAATTTCTCTTGTCTATTTTCACGACACTTTCCTGGTTTCTGTTTTTGATCATCGCAGAAGCTCACGGTGAACTCCCGAGAATCGCCGAACGAAGCTCCGTCTTCTCGTACGCCAGTCTTCAGAGTTCCATTATCCGTCCAGATCTTGTTCCACTTGAAGGCGGAATTAGCCAGGCAATGCCACGAGCTCAGTGCTGTGACAGGAAATTGGCTAAGATCTATTTGTAAGAAGCTGTTCCTAGAATAATTTGCTTCCCCCCCCCCCCCTTTTTTTTTTGGTCTCATTCTTTGGCGAAGTGTCTTGAAAACGCTGCACTAAATCTCTGTTGCTTCGTTTTCCTATTCAGTACAATGAGGGAATGAATGTGACGTTTGCGCCGTAAGCTGCAATGGTTGGAAAAGATTGTAAAATATTTTTATGTATAAAAGTTTGAAAGAAATTAAACTTTATATAAGTTCTAATTTCCTTGCCGTTATATAAATATATCCTTTGTCTCTATAGCTCTCGTTCAATCACTCAGTAGCCAATAGCAAATAACGACGTATAGGATCACGGTAAGCTTGTAAATCATCAAGTTTATTCATCCCTCGGCTTGACAGGTGCCACGGGTTTTATTCAGCATACAATGCACAGGGCACTCCCTTGCTTTCATGCATTTGAATCAAAACATATAACACACTGAACTGAACTCTGAGAAAAGATAACGTCCTGATGATCTAGCCGACAGAAGTTTGTACTAAAAGAAGTCCAGATTCTCATAAATTCTTTCACAGGATTCTGTTCTGCTCTCAGCTTTACACCTCTCTTGTTCGAGCTAACTGACGACAATCCCCCTTACAGTGACACAACGTTGTTGATCAAAGTGATCGAATGACAAATTAGAAGCCTTCGTTAGCTCCCTTTATCTAATCCTCCTGAATGTTATGTAGTCCCGGCGGGTAGGTCTAATCTGAGATCAAAGCATATGAGACAGTCTTCACTTTGACTACCTGGCTAGTCCGAAGATACCATCTGTTCCTGACAATGGTACAAGAGATAAAGAATGTAGATTAGAAGACGTATAAATATACGGGGTACGACAGTAAAAGGGCGGTAACTCAATATTAAAATGTATTAAAAAGGTAGTCAGATAAAAGTATATGCAGAACTTCAAAATATTTTATTCATGTCTTTGATCATTCCCGGATTTTAAATCATTTTGTGCGTGTGTGTGCTTTTTTATGTTTTGTTTTCATTAACACAATAATTCTCCCATCTTACATCCTTCCCGAGCCGCTAAACGTCACATAGGGCCCGCATTATAGTTCGCCAAGACTTCCTGTTTTCGGGGAGTTTTTCAATCTCATCAAGAGATATTATGCCCACTGAACTGGCCTCTCTTAACAATGTCCTCTTTAGAGTTTCAAGCGGTCGATCTCTTTTTCTTCGGCCTGTTGTGTTCCACTTGATAGCTTGTTTGGGGATCCTCTGATTGTTTCTTCTCATCACATGCCCGACATATGTCCATCTTCTTTTTTTCTGATCACCCATGAGACAGGTTATTGTTTGCTCATCTGCCTTATCTCTGCGTTGTTCTTGAATTCGTTCCACTTGATGCCGAGCATTTGTTTTCGAAAGAGTCTAATTTCTTGTCTATTTCTTTAGTTGATTTCCAGCTTTCCCATGCATAAATGAGGATGGATATTACATTTTAGTTGAATAATCTTAAGTTGGTTTTTGTGGTGTTTATAAGATTATTCAATTCACATGTAACTCGCAATGCTATATAATAATTACTCATGCAATATTTAGTTCATTTTGTTTTCCAAAGCCGTCCTTCTATTGTTGAGCTATTTGGTTGTGCTTGAAAATATGAACCGAATATATGTATCAGAAAATTGATCTCCAAGTTTTTTTTATTGTTGTTTTCAAACTATTAATTATGTTTTCAAAGTTAGATTTTCATATTAACAACACCATCATTTCATTCTTGAGAGATGGGAACTGAGATGACTGTTTTACTACTAATGTGATTTGCAATAGCAAATTATAACGCAGACTGTTTTACTGAAAATGTGAGTTAAAACAGTAAAATTATAGGCAGATTGTTTTACTAATAATATGAGGTACAACAACAAATCGTAGCAGAGCTCAAAGAAGGTGCAAAATATGCGCAGGTAAAACGTCCAGTTATGTTACTTTTTAAAACATCTAGTCATACACTGACCCAGTCTTACTGTCAATTTGACTGTAATTTGTTATTAATTAAACATCCAGTCATAAATTGACTCAATCTTACAGTCAGCCTGACAGTGGTTTGTTATTAATGGAACGTGGGATCTAACTTAATCCTAACCAAATTCTTTCATTTAAATATCTGCCCGACTCTTCTCTCGTCTCTTGTTTAGAGAAAACATCTAAATCAAGGAGCTAGTTTAGATGTTTCACGTTTTCTCCAAACATCAGTGATTTCCCCCGCAAGCTGAGTTTAACCACCTCCGTTTGGTCAGAGGTGGGGGATAAAAAAAACCAGATTAACCATGTAGGCAATTTTATTTAAATGTTTTCCCCTTTCTTTTTGTGATCCCTCATTCACGTAGAGACAAATTTCCCACGCTCTGCGAAAATTTTATGACTCTGTCTGCCGGTTTCAGCAGTTTTCCTAATGCTTGTAACTAATCTTATGAGGTTTTTATGCGTACACTAATTGCTTGGTTGCGTGTCTGGCATTTCATGAAGTGATTCTGGATATGGTGACTC
Source organism: Achatina immaculata (assembly GCA_009760885.1). NCBI lineage: Eukaryota > Metazoa > Mollusca > Gastropoda > Stylommatophora > Achatinidae > Lissachatina > Lissachatina immaculata. The sequence continues at coordinate 40,351,922 of CM019702.1, read as the reverse complement.
TTTGCCAGTTCGACTTATTACTAACTTTCAGCTGCAGATGAGGCCGCTGCCAGTACACGACTCAAGAGAGTTAATTTACCGACCCATGAAACTTTTCTCTGCTCTCCCATGTAAAATGTAAACCTTTCTCCAAGACTACCTGTATCGAGGTCTTCAAAATAACTCCAATAGCTCGAGCAAATTACTTCAGTCCTACCTCAGCGGTGTTCATTGGTGAGAGTATAGAAGTTGTGGGGGTTTGTTTAAAATCCCGCTGTCAACTTCGAGATCTTGAAAGTCACTGCTGTCCATTTCCCATTTGTTTTTTCAGGATCGTCACAGATAACCCATGTAACATATTTTTCATGAGTAAAACATAGAAGCAGGTTTTTAATTAGTTTACCTTTTCTCTGCTGTAAACTCTTAAGTGAAGCTGGTAGCTTGATTATCAGTGTCCGAATCTGAAACATGCAAGGTGAGTTCTGTGTTGTAACGTTCGTGTAGAGTGATTATGATTGTGTTGCTGAATTGTGTCTTCATACCGTGTGGTTCCAGCCTCCCATATTCCTGAATGTAGCAGTTCTCAAGCGCTGGGTGGCTTCTGTTATCAGCGTGACATTCTTTGATAGTTCTTTCCAGTAGCACTTGTAACATATAGTTCAGAACCTCCTCACAGCATCAGATTTCATCCTGTTGTTTTCATTTTCTCTCACCGTTCTTTTCCTTCCTTTTTTTTCCTTTGGTATTGTTTATTTTTGGCGAAGGTCCTTTTGTCTGAAATGGTGAATATGTTGTTTTTAATGTGTATTCTACACATCCTTAATTTGCCATCACTGGATCTTTCAGACTTACCTGCCCCAAGCGATATCACAGGGCCAGTGACCTAGGAGACAGAAACTAGCCAGTATTCCCTGCTCGTTACGTTGTAAAGCGCCACACAAAAGCTGTATCCTCCCCCCCCCCCCCAGAAGGTGACTCGTGGCCAAGCATTTCATCTCAGTTCTCCAAAAGCTGACTGGATTTACACAGCTGCCTTCAGCTTATGATCTGTTGTTGTAACTCACTTTGTTTGCTCTTCTTACTATGTTTTACTGTTTGCTCTTTTTAATCTGTTTTATTGTTTGCTCTTCTTTCTATGTTTTATTGTTTGCTCTTCTTTCTATGTTTTATTGTTTGCTCTTCTTTCTATGTTTTATTGTTTGCTCTTCTTTCTATGTTTTATTGTTTGCTCTTCTTTCTACGTTTTATTGTTTACTCTTCTTTCTGTGTTTTATTGTTTGCTCTTCTTTCTATGTTTTATTGTGTGCTCTTCTTTCTATGTTTTATTATTTACTCTTCTTACTCTGTTTTATTGTTTGCTCTTCTTTCTCTGTTTTATTGTTTACTCTTCTTACTCTGTTTTACTCTTTCTAAAGTTGTACTGTTTCTTTTTTTCTTGCCAAGGTCAGCCACTCTATGTCTTTGGCTTCTTTCTTGTCTGGTATTAATCTAACGTTGTATCGCTTTTATCTTTCTAGTCAATTTAGGGCGTTAAAACACTACAATACATACAAGCTAAGAAACGAAAGTGTAAATCTCTGTGCCAGTAATAGTATGTGTCAGTTTGCCATTGTATAAAATCAAGTTGCTTAAAACCCCTTTTTTTACCATTATTTTTAAGAAACCAGTTCCATGTCAACAAGCTTTATATTCCATCTTTACTGTATCTTTTAAGTGGGCAAAGTTGACAAAGTTATTTCAAATATTTTATATCAAATGACAAAAGCTATATGAAAATCTAATTAATAATAAAAGCAAATATTATCACTTGCAAAAGTTTCTGAGCAAATGACCCCCTAGAGTATTTTCATTTCAAGCAGTGAACTATCTCTTATAAATTTCACAAAACAACAACAGTGAAAATGATTGGCTTAATGTAGGAAATTTTATAAATGAATTTTTAGATAAATGGGTTCCTACAGCAGCTCTATACAAGTTAAACTAAGACGATTCCTGATGGACAAGCTTCCTGCCTTGGTGGGTTGCGTCAGACAAACATCTGATGGACAAGTTTTCTACTTTTGTCCCCTGCGTCAGACAAACATCTGATGGACAAGTTTCCTACTTTTGTCGGCTGCGTCAGACAAACATCTGATGGACAAGTTTCCTACTTTGGTCGGCTACGTCAGACAAACATCTGATGGACAAGTCTTCTGCCTTGGTGGGTCGCTTCATGAAAACTTCTGATTGACATGTTTCCTACTTTTGGTCGGCTATGTCAGACAAACATCTGATGGACAAGTTTCCTACTTTTGGTCGTCTGAGTCAGACAAACATCTGATGGACAAGTTTCCTACTTTTGGTCGGCTACGTCAGACAAACATCTGATGGACAAGTTTCCTACTTTTGGTCGGCTATGTCAGACAAACATCTGATGGACAAGTTTCCTACTTTTGGTCGGCTATGTCAGACAAACATCTGATGGACAAGTTTCCTACTTTTGGTCGTCTGAGTCTGACAAACATCTGATGGACATGTTTCCTACTTTTGGTCGGCTACGTCAGACAAACATCTGATGGACAAGTTTCCTACTTTTGGTCGGCTATGTCAGACAAACATCTGATGGACAAGTTTCCTACTTTTGGTCGGCTATGTCAGACAAACATCTGATGGACAAGTTTCCTACTTTTGGTCGGCTATGTCAGACAAACATCTGATGGACAAGTTTCCTACTTTTGGTCGGCTATGTGAGACAAACATCTGATGGACAAGTTTCCTACTTTTGGTCGTCTGAGTCTGACAAACATCTGATGGACATGTTTCCTACTTTTGGTCGGCTGCGTAAGACAAACATCTGATGGACAAGTTTCCTACTTTTGTGGGCTGCGCCAGACAAACATATGATGGACAAGTTTCCTGCCTTTGTGGGCTGCGCCAGACAAACATCTGATGGACAAGTTTCCTGCTTCTGTGGCCTGCGCCAGACAAACATCTGATTGACAAGTTTCTTGCCTCTGTGGGTTGCGCCAGACAAACATCTGATTGACAAGTTTCTTGCCTCTGTGGGTTGCGCCAGACAAACATCTGATGGACAAGTTTCATGCCTCTGTGGGCTGCACCAGACAAACATCTAACCAAGTTATGATATACGAGGCGACATCAGATGAAAGGAACCAAGGCACGTGGGCTGCCCTAGGAACAGATGCTGGTAATTTGAGTGATGGCATATCTTGTCAAATATGTCTATACTACAAGAACTTAATATTGAAGAAGGCTGGCTAGTAAAGAGGATTAAGGAGAGAAAACCTAAATATTTTGGACACATTAAACGCCATGATAATCTAGAGAAGACTGTTTTGGATGGGTACATAATGGGAATAAGAAAGAGAGGAAGACCAAGGCGAAGATAGATGCAAGACATCGTTGATGATCTGCAAATGGATGCACCAGCAGCAGGCCATCTTGCTCACAACCGAGAGGCCTAAAGGAGTGCCGTTAGGGAGGCAAAGTTCCGCAAGGAACATGCGATCGAATGAATGAATGAATGAATGCATATCTTGTCTGACCACTTAACACATTCTCAGACCATGCTAGGGTGCTCACATACACGCATAGGTATACACACACACACGCACATATATATATATATATATATATATATATATATATATAGACACAAACACATACATATGTACATTTGTATATACACAACACTTACACGCTAACATACCCATGCAAACACATACGCGCATACGCATACATATACACATACGCGTATACACATACGCATACACACATGTATATACACCCATACATACACAATACACGTGTGTGATCTGCCTTGTCTGATTCTGAAATTAACATTGGTAGAAGTCTTATCAAAACAGACTCTCACAATTATCTGTAGGAATGAAATTTGTTTTGTCTACATTGTAGTCTTGCATTACTCTCAAACTGTCGGTTACTACAGGATAAGAGTAACAGTTACTACAAATATTGTACCAGAAATAAAGTAGAAATTTGTAGAAATTCTGGCTGGAAAAAAGCACAGAAATAAATTGTCTGATCCATCATCATCATCATCATCATCATCATCAAGTACCATGTAAAATTTGTACTTTAATATCTTGTATCTATATATAACTTGTATTTTAACATCTTGTATCCACACAAAGTTCGTACTTCAATATCTTATATCCACATGATTTGTATTCTGACATCTTATATCCACACAAAGCTTGTATTTTAATGTCTTGTATCCACATAATTTATAATATGACATCTTGTATCCACACAAAGCTTGCACTTTAACATCTTGTATCCACACAGTGTTTGAACTTTAACATCTTATATCCACACAAAGTTTGTATTTTTAACATCTTATAAAAACAGAAAGTTTCTACTTTAACATCTTATATCCACACAAAGTTTGAACTTTATCATCTTTTATCCACACAAAGTTTGTACTTTAACATACTGTACATACTTTGCGGTGCAAAGAATATAACCTAGAAGATAGGGCGGTCGTCAAGCGAGAAAGACAGGGAATAACATTACTAGAGGGACTAAGTATTTCTTTAGCCCCGGGGAAATAACAGTACTAGAGAGGCGATATATTTCTTTAGTCCTGAGGAAGTAACAGTAGTAGAGAGGCGATGTATTTCTCTAGTCCTGAGGAAGTAACAGTAGTAGAGAGGCGATGTATTTCTCTAGTCCTGAGGAAGTAACATTAGTAGAGGGGCGATGTATTTCTCTAGTCCTGAGGAAGTAACAGTAGTAGAGAGGCGATGTATTTCTCTAGTCCTGAAGAAGTAACAGTACTAGAGAGGCGATGTATTTCTCTAGTCCTGAGGAAGTAACAGTAGTAGAGAGGCGATGTATTTCTCTAGTCCTGAGGAAGTAACAGTAGTAGAGGGGCGATGTATTTCTCTGGCCCCGGGGAAATAACAGTACTAGAGAGGCGATGTATTTCTCTAGTCCTGAGGAAGTAACATTAGTAGAGGGGCGATGTATTTCTCTGGCCCCGGGGAAATAACAGTACTAGAGAGGCGATGTATTTCTCTAGTCCTGAGGAAGTAACAGTACTACTGGGACGATGTATTTATCTAGCTCTGTGAAAATAACAGCACCAGAGAGGCTATGTATTTCTCTAGCCCTGGGTAAATAACAGTACTAGAGGGACGATGTATTTCTCTATCCCAGGGGAAATAATAATACTGGAGGACGATGTAATTCCCTAGTAATAGAGAAATAACAATACTAGAGTGACGATGTATTTCTCTAGCCCTGGGGAAATAACAGTAATAGATGGACGATGTATTTTTCTAGCCCCATCTAACCAACAGTACTAGAGGGACGATGTATTTCTCCAGCCCCATCTAACCAACAGTACTAGAGGGACGATGTATTTTCTCTAGCCCTGGGGAATCGAGAGTACTAGAGGGACGATGTATTTTCTCTAGCCCTGGGGAATCGAGAGTACTAGAGGAACGATGTATTTTCTCTAGCCCTGGGGAAACGAGAGTACTAGAGGGACGATGTATTTTCTCTAGCCCTGGGGAATCGAGAGTACTAGAGGGACGATGTATTTTCTCTAGCCCTGGGGAATCGAGAGTACTAGAGGGACGATGTATTTTCTCTAGCCCTGGGGAAACGAGAGTACTAGAGGGACGATGCATTTATCTAGTGTAAAACTTGTTTGGTGCCAATTTACATGAAAGCTAGTTGGAGGAATATTTTCCCAAGATAGCTGAAGATCAACATTTCCTTTGGCAATGTATTAGGTACTCGAGGCGAATCTAGCTCCCCCATCATGACCGCCATCCCAGGTTCTCCCCTCCATGGCATATTTTATGCTAATTTTGCCTAAATCCTCAAGCATTCAATCAACACAACAATACATTGACATGCAGTACAAATCATCAAGTCTGAATTCAATCATCAACACTTTTAATCTGACAATGAACCCAACAACCACAAACAACTGGCACTGACAATCAAAATGACATTAAGACGTCATTCATCAACAAAAGCAAAACAATATGAGGAACAATCAATGAAAATACAAATTAAGTCAAGCATAATATAAGTCAATAATGAAACTTCTCAGGTCTGCAATATTTACATTGTTACTCCATGCACCCACCATAACTATATGTGCCATTGCTCTTTCATCTCCCCAGCCATTGCTGCCATTACCTACATCAACAGCATCTGTATCGATGCAAACACAAGGTCAATTTGCATGAAAATGCATAATATAAAAGCATACATGTTACGAATCCAGTCAACAGAGAAAATCACAATGAAATCAGACGCAAATTATTTTCTTACACGGAGTTACACGAACCCTACATCACAGCTTACCGAACAACTACATAATCTACACCATATGTGTTGGGCACGGGTAGAGTATAACTAACGATCGCAATAATACGCAGGAAATTACAGCAAATCCACAAGCAAAACGGAACAAGAGATATATATTCCAAATTTTAAAAAACTAACTAACAAATCACGAAGACGATCACGTTTCGGTCGAGGTCGTACACCCCACGGCATAAGCGTGTATCGTCTACACTAGCCATGTCTAAAGAACAAACTGTATAAACTAGAAAAACGTAGGAGCAGCTTTATTATTTAACGCATACAAAGTTTTGACGTTTCGACGTTTAGTTTAACGTAATCCTATACTTTGTCTCCTCTATCTTACTCTTCGTCCTGTTTGTTATTGTCGAAGGCAGACGCTGAAACGTCACAGCTATGTATTCGTTAAATAATAAAGCTGTTCCTATTTTTTTCTAGTTAATACATTTTGGTATCACAGCTTTACTGCTGTTCTTTGTGTATAGTTGAATACTTATACATTATTTATCGTATCTAAAGAACAGTACTAGTTGGGAGATATAATTCTGTAGCCCGGTCTAAACAACACTACTAGATGTGAGATATAATTCTGTAGCCCGGTCTAAACAAAACTACTAGATGGGAGATATAATTCTGTAGCCCGGTCTAAACAACACTACTAGTTGGGAGATATAATTCTGTAGCCCGGTCTAAACAACACTACTAGATGGGAGATATAATTCTGTAGCCCGGTCTAAACAACACTACTAGTTGGGAGATATAATTCTGTAGCCCGGTCTAAACAACACTACTAGATGGGAGATATAATTCTGTAGCCCGGTCTAAACAACACTACTAGATGGGAGATATAATTCTGTAGCCCGGTCTAAACAATACTACTAGATGGGAGATATAATTCTGTAGCCCCGTCTAAACAACACTACTAGATGGGAGATATAATTCTGTAGCCCGGTCTAAACAACACTACTAGATGGGAGATATAATTCTGTAGCCCGGTCTAAACAATACTACTAGATGGGAGATATAATTCTGTAGCCCGGTCTAAACAATACTACTAGATGGGAGATATAATTCTGTAGCCCCGTCTAAACAACACTACTAGATGGGAGATATATTTCTGCAGCCCCGGGGGAAACTGTGCTAGAGGGACGATATATTTCTGTAGCCCCGGGGGAAACTGTGCTAGAGGGACGATATATTTCTGTAGCCCCGGGGGAAACTGTGCTAGATGGGAGATATATTTCTGTAGCCCCGGGGGAAACTGTGCTAGAGGGACGATATATTTCTGTAGCCCCGGGGGAAACTGTGCTAGAGGGACGATATATTTCTGTAGCCCCGGGGAAAACTGTGCTAGATGGGAGATATATTTCTGCAGCCCCGGGGGAAACTGTGCTAGAGGGACGATATATTTCTGTAGCCCCGGGGGAAACTGTGCTAGAGGGACGATATATTTCTGTAGCCCCGGGGAAAACTGTGCTAGATGGGAGATATATTTCTGTAGCCCCGGGGAAACTGTGCTAGAGGGACGATATATTTCTGTAGCCCCGGGGGAAACTGTGCTAGAGGGACGATATATTCTGTAGCCCCGGGGAAAACTGTGCTAGATGGGAGATATATTTCTGTAGCCCCGGGGAAACTGTGCTAGAGGGACGATGTATTTCTGTAGCCCCGGGGGAAACTGTGCTAGAGGGACGATATATTTCTGTAGCCCCGGGGGAAACTGTGCTAGAGGGACGATATATTTCTGTAGCCCCGGGGGAAACTGTGCTAGAGGGACGATATATTTCTGTAGCCCCGGGGGAAAACAACTGTGCTATATGGACGATATATTTCTCACTCCCCGCCTTAACAACACTACTAAATGGACGATGTATTTCTCTAGCTCCGGTTAACCATACTTGGCTGCCACGCATTCTAATATTGCTTCTGGAAACAGGTTTAATGAAGTCTCTATAACAGTGGAGCCACTCATAAGTTCTGTGTTGAAATTCAGCGAAGCCGTTGTACTCTGCAATCTCCGCTCTACACGATGACAATAATCAAGCTGGGTATAGAGAGTTCGCGGTTGCTGGGAGATTAAAGCTGGGTATAGAGAGTTCGCGGTTGCTGGGAGATTAAAGCTGGGTATAGAGAGTTCGCGGTTGCTGGGAGATTAAAGTTTGATATAGAGAGTTCGCGGTTGCTGGGAGATTAAAGCTGGGTGTGGCCTGAGGAGATGGACCTGAAATAGAAGCCACGGTGTTGCTAGAGGAATCCGCAGAACTCTGCAGATATTGATCACTACAGTTTTAGCTTCATCCAAAAGTTTGGGTGTTACATAAGATTCATTATGTTGGCCATAGGAAATGTCTACAAGGGCTGAAATATTACCTTGGTTGAAATCATTGATTGACATTTTTTTTTTTTTGGTTTTTTGTTTTTTTAAGAAAGAGCTCTCTGCTTTCAGATGTGAAAGAAAGCCATTATACGCATTTGCAGTTGCTGGCTCAATGTATAACATTATTTCAAATATTCAGTGAGCGCGTAATGCAGTTGATCAAAAGCTGTCGAGGATTTTCTTATACGGTATCTGGGTCAGTACAGTTGAGAGAGAGAGAAAGAGAGAGAGAGAGAGAGAGAGAAAGTGCAGAGAGTGTGACAGTACAAGATTTCATCCAAATCGTCTTCATTAAAATCTCGAATACAGTCTATGCTTACTTACAGTATTAATTGTTATAGCTGTTTACAGTATTAATTAATATGCTTATTCACAGTATTAATTAATATGCTTATTCACAGTATTAATTAATATGCTTATTCACAGTATTAATTAATATTCTTATTCACAGTATTAATTAATATGCTTATTCACAGTATTAATTAATATGCTTATTCGCAGTATTAATTAATATTCTTATTCACAGTATTAAGTAATATGCTTATTCACAGTATTAATTAATATGGCTATTCACAGTATTAAGTAATATGCTTATTCACAGTATTAATTATTCTCATTGTCGTTACTGCCATGATCGCCGTCAATAAAGTTCATATATATATTTTTTTAAAAATTATTGACATTTACAGTGGATATTCCGGTTCGCCAATGTCCACTAAGCTGGAAATGGCGAATTCATCATCATCATCATCGCCTTTCACTCCCTTGAGAGCATAGGCCACGGATAAAGGCTCTCCAGTCATCCCCGTTCTTGGAGTTATTCTCTGCTTCCTTCCATGTGCATCCTTTGTCTCTGAGCACTTTCATCATTTCACTTTTCCAATGAAATAGAGAATTCGTTTTGAGATATTAGAGCAGTTTAAATTTACCTGGAACAGTCATTACAGCGTGCGCAGACTACATTTTAACATTTTACCTCACGAAAAAAAGGGAAAAGAAAATTTTAAAATCTTACCTTGATGCGAATCTTCGCTTCCTGGCTCAAAAACGCGTATTTTGTATTTTGAATTTTGTTAACCTTGATTTACGTAACATCTGAATTTAATGGTTTTGCAGTGCGGATAATTTCATTTGCATTCATCACACCAACGGCGAAAAGATAAATTAAATTGTCCACAGCTGGAGAAGACATATGAGGATCGAAAAGGTAAATTAAATTGTCCACAGCTGGAGAAGACACATGAGGATCGAAAAGGTAAATTAAGATTGTTCACAGCTGGAGAAGACACATGAGGATCGAAAAGGTAAATTAAGATTGTCCACAGCTGGAGAAGACACATGAGGATCGAAAAGTTAAATTAAGATTGTCCACCGGAATAGCGAAGTGACTAATGCACTGGTTTCTCATGGCAAAGTCCGGTCGGTCAGCTCTAGAAATGGGAACTTTGCTAGTTCTTGAGGTAGGGAAGGAAAGACAATCCAAGAAATGGTAGGTCAAAGTGGGAAGTAATCTCAGAAAATTTTGGGGGATAATGTTAATATGCTAGTATTCTGTACATCACACTTTCCTTAGCCAAAGGTCACGGAAAATACGGGCCTAACATCGTACCCCCAATATGCCAATGGCATGGAAACGGGAATTTTACATTTACCTTAGTATTCTGTGTAGTGGCTTTCAGAGTCAAGAGACGGATGGTCTACGTTACACTGGGCAGCAGAAACACAAAAGGACGGAAATACAACAACATCGTCTTGAAAGGAAAAGAAAACCCTAGAGTTTGGAAAGATGCTGCTATGATCAGCTTCGTCAGTTATAACACGGTAGAGATAAGGAAAATTGCGTTTGAGAACGAACTAGAAAACATCTCAACATCAAGTTCTTGTTGAAGGATTGTTGTATAAGACGTTCGTTGAGAAGAATAGATCGTGTTCACTAAAAATTGGAAGTCAGATCAGCTTTTGTTTTTTGTTTTTTTTTTTGTAAGGGTCAAATTATCTTTTAAAGTTTTGGGCTTTCGAGCCTGGAAAAAGTTGAACATTTGTAGATCAAGTTTCCTTGGCCGTTTCATTTGTTTGACGAGAACTGAGCTTCTTCGCTACATATCGTGGTGGATGTAACATGACAGAGCGACCTACAAACGAACATTAGTATCCCAAGGTTCAAGGGGACAATTAAAGTAACACTTTTTTGAGCTTCCGTAGTTTGATACGTCTGTTTCTATTTTTTACATTTTTTTTTTTATGTTTAACCGCTGATAGACATGGAGTTCATGATAGATATAACAGTTATCTGGATCAGCTTACAAGAACAGATCAAGACCCTATACTGTCTCTAGCTGTTTTCTCCGAGAAAAAAATGGCTGTTGCGCTAAGCGGACTTAGTTAACATGTCTTAGTTAACATATCGATGTCTTTCAAACTTAGTTAACATGTCTTAGTTAACATATCTATGCCTTTCAAACTTAGTTAACATGTCTTAGTTAACATATCTATGCCTTTCAAACTTAGTTAACATGTCTTAGTTAACATATCGATGTCTTTCAAACTTAGTTAACATGTCTTAGTTAACATATCGATGTCTTTCAAACTTAGTTAACATGTCTTAGTTAACATATCGATGTCTTTCAAACTTAGTTAACATGTCTTAGTTAACATATCGATGTCTTTCAAACTTAGTTAACATGTCTTAGTTAACATATCGATGTCTTTCAAACTTAGTTAACATGTCTTAGTTAACATATCGATGTCTTTCAAACTTAGTTAACATGTCTTAGTTAACATATCGATGTCTTTCAAACTTAGTTAACATGTCTTAGTTAACATATCGATGTCTTTCAAACTTAGTTAACATGTCTTAGTTAACATATCGATGTCTTTCAAACGGCGCTGAAAGCCTTGCTCTGCGAGCTTAAAAGAAACCACACTTCCATATTCCCCATTATGTTTGAGGCCCGTGTTTGTTCATCATTGATTGGGTTGCTAGTATCTCACATTCTCCGGCACAAGAACATATTACAACAACAGCAACAACAACAAAAACAACAACAACAACAAAACAACAGCAATAACGTTTTTCCATAAACTGATCCAGTGAACGTGTGTAACGCCGTGCTCTTAAGAATGTGTAATTGACTGGAAATACGCATTTTAGGGTGCATGCGCAGAACGGCCCTAACCACTTTTCCGGTCAACCAACTTGTTTCCCTGGGTTTATTCGATTGCATCGTAAATTATCGTTTACGTCTTCTCCCTTTCATTGAAATACCACAGGGAGGTTGCATGAGGTCACGTCCAGTTGCCCAAGGATTACTAGTAATTTAATCAGCAGTAAATGTGCGAGCGTGCTTCTGTCTCGCTGAATACAACATTGCTGATGTTATCTTAGAAGTTCTGGAGATTGTTCCATGATTCTTTGTGCCGTTCTCTAAACTGTTGTACTATTTCTTAAGCTGTTCTACTGTTCTCTAAACTGTTCTACTGTTCTCTAAACTATTCTACTGTTCCCCAAGCTGTTCTACTGTTCTCTAAACTGTTCTACTGTTCTCTAAACTATTCTACTGTTCTCCAAGCTGTTCTATTGTTCTCTAAACTGTTCTACTGTTCTCTAAACTGTTCTACTGTTCTCTAAACTGTTCTACTGTTCTCTAAACTGTTCTACTTTTCTCTAAACTGTTCTACTGTTTCCCAAGCTGTTCTACTGTTCTCTAAACTATTCTACTGTTCTACAAGCTGTTCTACTGTTCTCTAAACTGTTCTACTGTTCTCTAAACTATTCTACTGTTCCCCACGCTGTTCTACTGTTCTCTAAACTGTTCTACTGTTCTCTAAGCTGTTCTACTGTTCTCAAAGATGTATTGCTGTTCCAAAGCTGTTTTATTGTTGTTTTAGCTGTTCTACTGTTGGATAAGCTGTTTAACTGTTCAGTAACTTATTTTGCTGTTCTCAAATCCCTAAGGAGTTTTACTGATCTCTAAACTGTTCTAATGTCCTCTGTTACGTTCTATTCTATTCCAGCATGTTCTACTGTTATCTCAACTATTCTACTGTTCTGTAAGCTGTTCTATTGTTAAGATGTTCTATCATTGATAAAGCTGTTCTACTGTTAAGATGTTCTATCATTCTCTAAACTGTTCTGCTGCTAAGATGTTCTATCATTCACTAAGCTGTTCTACTGCTAAGATGCTCTAACGCTTACCTATTCTGTAAACTATTCCATTGCTCTCTAAACTATTACTGTTTTCTAAGCTGTTCTACTAATCTCGAAGGCTGTCTAAGATGTTCTTTAATCTGTTATACTATTCTATACGATGTCCTACAGTTCTCCAAGCTGTCGTTCTCAACTATAAACTAGCATCTATACGCACACAATAATTAATGTATGAGTATATAACTATACACGGAACCACTGCAGTAAAGCTGTGATACCAAAATATATAAACTAGGAGAAAAAAAATAGGAACAGCTTTATTACTTAACGAGTACACGTCTTTACGCAGTTCTCTTATATCCTATGCTTGTCTTGATAATGCTACTATCATGCATGCACCTGCAGCCACAGTTCCGCACCTAACGCGTTAAATACAATACAAAGCAACTTCCAACTGAAGCAATTTCAATATAAAACAAAACTGAACTTCGTATGTTTCAAAGACAAAACAAGACATATTTACAAGGCATGAGAATAGCAGCAAAAATCACCTCGGAGTAATTTTGCTGCATGTACTTTAGTGATTTTTTGTAATGTTTGCATTGCTCGTTCTTTTGATTACAAGTTGAAAGTGAAAATAAGGTCTTTAAAATATGTCTTTGCTCACTACTCGTAAATAATAATAATAATAATACCATAGAGTGGCATTTTTGTCATCTGAAAAAGTTGTTCCGGAGCAAGTGTTAAAGGGCATGAACTTTCGTCTCACTCAACTGTTTCTTTTCTGGCTGACATTCTGTAAATGCTGGATATTACGTGTTCGTCCATGATAAGAGCAAGAGTAATAAAGTTGGAAAGAAAGTACGTATTTGATGTTTATGGAAAGTGCTGAATATTCTTTTTGCTGATCAGTTCCTTTCATTGCTGATTCGACTAACATAAAAATGTATATAAACGTCCACAGTAGTAACAAATAGTGTTTCTGTTGTACGCTACCAAACTTAATATTTGTGCCACCGTGGAAGCTGAGAGATGTTACCAAAGTGGCAGCTGAATTTGTCCGCCAATTATTGGATATGTTAATTTGTTGGTTAATTTAGCTAGGCGTTAGTTAATTTAAATAGTTCATTCGCTAAATGCCTTTATTTGGGCCAGTGTACAACATTGTAGAGGACAGACTTATCATTTTCAATGCCTCACATAGTTAAAGTGTTTTATGGATAGTTATATCATTATATCAAATAAAGTCGTATACAGCATCACGTTATATAAAATAAAGTTGTATACAGTATCACATATTTGGAGTAGGTTTGTTTCGCTCAAATCTGACCCTGGTTTTTAAGCTGCTTTTAATTTTAAATTAACTCTAAGAAACACAAGCTCGTTTCCTTCGTAAAGCTATCACATTAACCCTTATAGACCGACATTGTGCTATCCATTACTGCTCAGATATTAAGCTGAGGACGGTTTGTTTCACAGCTGTTATGTTTCATCTCCTCTCACAACCTGTGTACAGGCGTTTGATGTTTTCTTAATTACTTCCAAGAATAGCATGATGTTTTAATCATTTCTATTAAGTAATCTGCCATATTTTTGTTGTTTTTTTTATGCTTTTCTATTCTTTTTTTTTCTTGTTTGATATTTTTTCTTATTTTTTTTCTACCTTTCTTATTACGTTTATCATAAAAATAAATTCTGCATTCTTAAATCTACTTTTTTTTAAACTTGAATCTTTATTATTTGTTTTTCTACTTCGGTTTCATTCTTTCTAAAGTTGTATTCTTTCCTTTTCCTTGTCTAAATCAGTAGCTCCAAGACAGCGACTACTTCCTTATTTGGTACTTGTACGAACTCCCTGTAACTGCGAGCTGGTGTTCTTTGCAGCCGATGCTGTGGAGATGTTGAGGCACGGCATCATATCGGCGTGGGAGCGGGTTATGGCGGCTACTTTTTCAGTCCTGGAGTACAGCTAAAAAGTATTGAGTGTGCATTGCTTCTTTAGCAGACTCCACCACCATGGGGACTATGGCGAACTCTGCCCCGTTAGCTAGGCTAGGCATGTTACTGGGGGTACCACGGAGAGGTGGGACAGGGTCTTGATCAGCTACGGGTCGCTAACCCTGACGTTAGCATATCAACTATGGTTCGCTAACCCTGACGCTAGCATATCAGTTATGGTTCCCTAACCCTGACGCTAGATATCAGCTATGGTTCACTAATCCTGAGGCTAGCATATCAGTTATGGTTCACTAATCCTGACGCTAGCATATCAATTATGGTTCACTAACCCTGACGCTAGCATATCAGTTATGGTTCATTAATCCTGACGCTAGCATATCAGTTATGGTTCACAAATCCTGACGCTAGCATATCAGTTATGGTTCACTAACCCTGACGCTAGTATATCAGTTGTGGATCGCTGATTGTCTCATCGGACTGTCATCTTCACACGCTTTCTTATCTAGTAATAATCTAACAACATTTTGTTTCTTGTTTCTTTCTTATCTACTTTTTTAATTCGTCCATTATTTTTAATTATTAGATCAAAGTCAGAATACTCTGCGAACAAACATAACAACAACACAACAGTAGCAGCAATAAACCGATTCTTTCATAGTCCTCTCCCACTTGTGAAAGTTCTAGAAAAATTTAGCAAATTTTGATATTGAAGCAGACTCTGTTGATTTTAATTCTAGTTACATCTTGTTCGGTTATAGTGACCCACAGGACATAATGTGCGCAGGAGTGGCGAAGTCATTAGTGGACTAGTCTTCATGGGGAAGGTCATTGATTAGGGTCCGAATCGGCCGTGATGACGCCCCACTCACCCATTTGTAGAACTGGGTAGCTGGGTTCTTCTGGAGTTTGGGGAAGGAAAGGCGGCCAGGCGTGATGCTGACCACGTGACCCTCTAGTGTGATGACGGGTCAAGGACACTAACACTGTATCCTCTGTGAACCTCCATGGCATAACAAGCTAACCCTCTAGCTATGTCGCTGCTATATGTTCATGTTATTTTGTTATTATTATTGTTATCATTATTATTCTTATTAGTTAGTGGACAGAGTTAGAAAGATTGTCCCTTCGTGTTATTTCACTGGGCCAAAAGGTGTGGCTCATTGTTCTATGGCTCGTGTAATTTTGTAAGATGATCTACAAGCTGAGCTGCCTAGCTATATACATAGGCCATGTTTGCAAACTTGAACAAAAGTTACCAAAGTATGCTTGTGGTTTCAAAGTTTATTTTGTTCATTTCTGATACGGAAAATGTCGAATTTGTTGACATCAGCCTCGCAGGTGGTAATCATCATGTGGTGGCGTTTGTGCTCTCCTGTGTGTCTTTATCATGACGAACCATCCAACTCCGACACATAGATGATTTATTTCTCTGTTTAAAATGTACACCCTTTCTTTCTCTCATGTAGTTTCCTGTCTAACAAATTCTTACTGTAGTCCCCATATTTTGTCTGTCTCACAAATTCTTACTGTAGTCCCATGTTTTGTCTGTCTCACAAATTCTTACTGTAGTCTCCTGTTTTGTCTGTCTCACACATTCTTACTGTAGTCCCTTTGTTTTGTCTGTCTCACAAATTCTTACTGTAGTCCCCTGTTTTGTCTGTCTCACAAATTCTTACTGTAGTCTCCTGTTTTGTCTGTCTCACAAATTCTTACTGTAGTCCCCTGTTTTGTCTGTCTCACAAATTCTTACTGTAGTCCCTTTGTTTTGTTTGTCTCACAAGTTCTTACTGTAGTCCCCTGTTTTGTCTGTCTCTCCAATCTTCAAGTCCGTTTTCATCACATTCACGTCTCCTCTGACCATATGCTCGACGATTAACATGAGAAAAAGGCGAAAATTAAATTTCTCACACGCTGACATCGAACAGATCCCGCACACTTCCCAGCGTGCAAATGGTTTCCGCGTACACTCACAGCTAAGCCAATGAACATGTCCCATTCGAGCTCCCCCTGCTCTTAGCTTTGATAACTGGAGCATATAACCGGCTAATGGATGAGCAGAGAATTGGGTATATGAGATCTGGGTATTTGGCAAATTCAGATCCAACAAAATCACCTGAAATCACAGCGGAATAAAGAAGCTTTGTGTACACATTTTGTTCTCCTTGTTCTTGAAATAACACATTTCATTGAGAAACAAATGCTTTTGGTTTTATTCAAATTTATTGTGCCCCTGGTTCTTTTTCCCATACAGGTGTCTTTAACTTTTGCTTGTTGTTATTTAAAAGATTACTGGCTTTATCGGGACTCGCACATTAAACAAGAGACATGAACGAAACAAAACGAAGTATTGTAACATTAGGCCAGATAAAAGGGATGGCGACTGCAGTAAAACTGGTTAAAATAAATAAGGTAGAGGTGTATGGTGCAGTTTTACAAAGTGAGGGAAGGACACTCCCTCCCTCACTTTGTAAAACTGCACCATACACCTCTATCTACCTTAACATTAGGCCAGGGCGACTATCAAGATGTATTTAAGGCGGGTAACTAAATAGAAAGCCTAACATTAGAATGCAGATAGAAAAAAGACAACCAGGTAACAAACGAAACACGTACACCAGAGACACTAAGAACCCAGACATCACCAACAGAACACAGACACTAGAGGCAAAAAGAGGAACCAGAAGTAGAGTCCAGATATCAGAGATAAGCAAATTCCAGACCTTGAGATAAACAGAAGTCAGCACTTCAAATAAACGCAGACACCAGAAACAAGCAGACATTGAGGTTAAACAGAACCTAAGCATCAGAGACAAGCAGACACCAGAGACAAGCAGACACCAGAGACAAACAGAAACTAAGCACCAGAGACAAGCAGACACCAGAGACAAACAGAACCTAAGCACTAGAGACAAGCAGACACCAGAGACAAACAGAACCTAAGCACTAGAGACAAGCAGACACCAAAGACAAACGGAACCTAAGCACCAGAGACAAGCAGACACCAGAGACAAACAGAAACTAAGCACTAGAGACAAGCAGGCACCAGAGACAAACAGAACATAAGCATCAGGGACAAGCAAACACCAGAGACAAACAGAAACTAAGCATCAGGGACAAGCAGACACCAGAGACAAGACGACACCAGAGACAAGCAGACACCAGAGAAAAACAGAACCTAAGCACTAGAGACAAGCAGACATCAGAGAAAAACAGAACCTAAGCATCAGGGAGAAGCAGATACCAGAGACAAACAGAAACTAAGCATCAGGGACAAGCAGACACCAGGGACAAACAGAACCTAAGCACTAGAGACAAGCAGGACCAGAGACAAACAGAAACTAACCACTAGAAACAAGCAGACATTAGAGACAAATAGAACTAAGCACAAGAGACAAGCAGACACCAGAGACAAACAGAACCTAAGCACCAGAGACAAACAGAACCTAAGCACAAGAGACAAGCAAACACCAGAGACAAGCGAGAACAAAGACAAGCTGACACCAGAGGCAAGCGACAACAGAGACAAGCAGACACCAGAGACAAGCAGAACCTAAACACCAGAGACAAGCTACAACAGAGACAAGCAGACACCAGAGACAAGCAGACACCAGATACAAGCTGACACCAGAGACAAGCTGACAGTAGAGACAAGCTGACACCAGAGACAAGCAGACACCAGAGACAAACAGACACCAGAGACAAGCAGATACCAGAGACAAGCAAACACCAGAGACAAGCTGACATCAGAGACAAGCAGACACCAGAGACAAGCAGAACCTAAGCACAAGAGACAAGCAGACACTAGAGACAAACAGAACCTAAGTACCAGAGACAAGCAGACACCAGAGACAAGCAGACACCAGAGACAAACAGAACCTAAGCACCAGAGACAAGCGACAACAGAGACAAGCTGACAGCAGAGACAAGCTGACACCAGAGAAAAGCTGACACCGGAGACAAACTGACACCAGAGACAAGCTGACACCAAAGACAAGCTGACACCAGAGACAAGCAGACACCAGAGACAAACAGAACCTAAGTACCAGAGACAAGCAGATACCAGAGACAAACATAGCCTAGGCACCAGAGACAAGCAGACACCAGAGACAAGCTGACACCAGAGACAAGCTGACACCAGAGACAAACGTAACTTAAGCATCAGAGACAAGCAGACATCAGAGACAAATATAGCCTAAGCACCAAACAGAGCCTAGGCACCAGAAACAAAGCCTATGGATGAAAGAAAAAAAAAACTCCATAAACGAGAACCAAAAAAAAAGTAAATGAAAGTCACGCCACAGGAAATCGGTTCCAAGTGAATAACCGAAACCTTGAAGTGTTTTTAGAACAAGTTGAAAGCAAGTGCCGAAATGAAAGAAGAGAAGAGTACGATATACAAATGCAACAAAAGGACATTCAAAGATATGTTTGCTATTGTGATATTCTGAACGTTAGAACAGGAAATGCCACAAGAATATTAACTTTTATGAAAAAAAAAAGCTTTCCTCAGAAACGATCATGGCTAGACGGAGAGAATGAGTAAGTGAGAGAGAGAGAGAGCGAGAGAGAGAGAGAGCGAGAGAGAGAGACCGAGAGAGAGAGAGCGAGAGAGAGAGAGAGCGAGAGAGAGAGAGCATATAGCATATTTGGTCTGGAAGTATAAATAGAGCAAAACTGAAATTTAAAAGAAATCTTAAAGGAAGAAATTAAAACCATAATGGGCTTTTCCCCTTCAGCCTATGAGTCATCCAGGCAAGTAGGTGTCTGGATCGTCATCATTAGGCCCTCGTGGATTCTCCTCAGTTTTTGTCCCATGATCTCCCCACGATGACTTTATCAGTGAATGCAGTGCTTCATGCACCGACGTGGTACAACATAAACTGGAGATTTTTCGTCCATAGTTCAGCTGCTCTTCCGGTACCACTTGATGGCGGCACCGTTCTCGAGTAACTCCTGAAATCACAGCGGGGCAACGTCTGACAAGAGAAGACTTTCACCGCCGCCGGAAGTCTGTGTCTTCCATCTTGACCTAATTTCCACCGTCCAATGAAGCAACGCCTTGGCCACGTGCCTCGCGAGTCTGTAATTAATATTATATTATTCATCTTTTATTAATTTCCCATCTCTTCCTCCCGCACTCCATGAACATCTTCACCCCACTTCGGATGTAATTTTCACGAGTATTACACATCACTGAGGTGATAGTCATTAAAGGAGCAGAATCCCAAAAAACCAAACAAAAAAAAAATTCGGGTTTTCTCGGAGTTCGCCTGGTGTATTTAATTTCCCGTGATTGGTCGTGACAAGACAATTAAATGCCACATTACTAGCCCCCAGTGTTTCAATATGGAGTGGTCGACCACGTTTTAACACTTGGAAAGCTCATTAACCACGCAGTCCCAAAAACAAATGCATTCACACCGAGCTATAGCGGGCATTGTGGGAAGCTATTAGCCCGCCTTCAAGCTCCGTCTAATGAGTACTATGGCTGACACGTCAAACAATATAGAATATAGCATGTAAAAAAAAAAGGGCCGTCGCAAGTGGAGCTTGAATATTTTACGAACTTCCACACGCAATGTAAACTTCCCGGTCCCTAATAATAGGGGGCTAACTCTCAAGTGACATTCCACTTATTAAATGTGACATTTTAACGTAGGAGAATGTGACAAAAGGCGTGTTTGCTCTGCTGTATGCGGTTATTTATTACAGTCTCGTGCTGGGAAGTTGGTAAACAGTGACCGTGATGCGCATGCGTGGACATCTGGCTCTTGAGTGCTTGTCTGTGTTGACGCAGATCAGGACTGACGGGGAAGACTCAGTAGCGCGGCCTGGGTGAACAGACAACTATGTCATCTCGCTGTAAACGAGTGGTCCTCTCAGAATTAGCGCCGTATGTATTCTAGTATATGGAAAGATTGTCAAGTGTGCACTGAAAGGCAAAGATTGTAAAGTGTAAATTGAAAGGCAAAGATTGTAAAGTGCGCATTGAAGGGCAAAGATTGGTAAGTGTGAACTGAAAGCAAATATTGTGCGGTGTGGATTGAAATACGGCTTACACAGTGTGGAATGAAAGACAGATTGTACATGGTGAATTTTAATGAAAAATAAAGATCCTTTATTTAGGAACCATCTTTGCCCATATAAAAGCACTCAGTTTAACCGAAAGAAATTATGTGTGACATGCGAGACAAATGACTAGAAACAGGAGAGGGGGCCCAGCCAGTGCATCGCTGTGGGGCCTGGGGGTTCCATGTGTGTTAAGAGTAAGCCTGGATGGTTTCTAGTGTTTTCAAGGCGGCACAAAGTGGATGGAAACAATGTCTTCCAAGAAGAAGAAGAAGAAGAAGGAGAAGAAGAAGAAGAAGAAGAAGAAGAAGAAGAAGAAGAAGAAGAAGAAGCTCTTCTTTCGTGGAGCCGCGTCAAACTTTCATCAATACTTACTACTGAAGTAAATTCGTACACATATTGAGAAATAAGAAGTTGGAAGATGTCGGCAACAGTAATGAAAATATCCACCAACTCTTATCATAATTAGAAGGGCGTATTTTTAAGTCTTGTTCACCAGAGAGTATTTGTTCCTGTCAAAGAAGTCAGTAAGTCAGTTTTTTATTCACTGTAGTGCACGAATAATATGCTCTTATTAAAGGAAAAAAAAACATTATTAACCAGTTAAAACATTATACAAACAGTTACAACATTATATAAACATTTAAAATATGGCCAAACAGGGAGAACAAACTTATTTACTGAACGATCTCAGAGAGTTTATTATGATATTCTGGAAATATTTGTATACCTATTTAAATGTTTGTTCAATGCAGTTCAGTGCCATCGTGATGCCGTAGTCATGATTTTACACAAAAGTGTACAATATTTTGCCTCGATTATTTTAGCACTTTTTTTTCTTATTTCCTGCATGTTTGATCCCCAGCTTGGATTATTCACAAATTTCGTCCACGATAACAGCGTCAACGATTTGGACGATAAACGAAAGAAAACTGAAAATGACAAAAGGTCGTATGCAAATATTGGCGAAGGCATTCCCACTGGGCAGTTCACGTGACGGGGCTCAAATTTGTGGGTAGCAGGAGAGATGACAGAGTGATAATACAAACAGGAACTGGAAAAATAAACCATCTGCCACGCTCACACACAGACACACAATTTCTGACACAGTCATGCCAGCGTTCCACTTGTTCGTAGAATGATTCCACACAGGGCGGTTATCCTAATGATGAACTTGATAAGGGACATCACACGACGAAGGACCCTAACACCGAGCTATGAGCACTTGTTCACAAGAACTCCGGCCTTTTCTATAACAGCTGGTCCGTCCACCTCCTTCTGGAAGGTCATCCCTGATCCCATGTGAGTCCCCATTGTCAGGAAAGCTTTCGGGTACCCCTACTTCACACTAACCCACTCTGGTTTTGGCCCCGACCCGTGTTTGTAACATCGCAGACCCACTTTCATTCACAAATTAAGATTGACATATGTATCACTTATACTGCACCCGGCTGGTGCAAAACATTCAAGTATCTGCGATGAAACAATGCACGCGAAAGGAACAGAAGACAAAAAGGAACGAAATGTTTCATGAAAGCTAAAAAAAGAAATTAATAAAATTTGATTATATTTTTCCCCCTTAATTTATCTTGCAAACAGTTTTACAGGGTGTTTCAAAAATCCTGTAACAGTTTCAAATGCAATAAAATTCAGCTGCATAAATACTACATATATTTAACGGAAATTGTTTCATAATTAACACAGAACAATATACATTTTTAATTAGCTGTAAACATGGACTCCATGATGTTTGATACATTTCCCAGTTCAATGCTAGCAAAACGTCAAATTTGTCTTCTAATAACTGTTGGTGTGGGATCTTAATGAACTACCACTGGTCCAGTAAAGTCAGGAAAAGGAGTGGAAAAACCCATTGAAGTTTAATGCATTTGGTACTTTTAGCAATAATAATAATAACTAAATAAATAATATCAGTAGCAAAACACTCAGAATAATACGCGTTTTACTGTACGTTTTTCCAAGTAAATGTGATAAATACAAACGATTCTCAGACTTTCTGAAAACATTCATCAGCTGCTGCTCATAAACAGCATGAGTTATGCTTGCAGTTCTAGTCGCGAGATGATTCAAAGAACGAGGTTTTGGTTCGGAGAACCTGATTTGGATTCTGAGAATGAGGTTTAGATTCAGACGAGGTTTGGGTTTATATACCACAGAGCTGGGAAGAGTCCATGTCTAATGGATGGACTGGTCGAGATGGGTAAACAAAAGGTCTTCATCTGCTGAGACACTAGGCCACTCAGAAACTGACACTGAGGCACAAAATAAAGACAAGGTGTGGCATCTTTGTGAAAAAAAATGTTATTTAGGGGATGTAACTTTCACATTCTAGAATATAGAATTTGTGAAGCTGTGACAGGGAAGTATCTCTACTGACTTTCTTCAATGCACACACGAGCGGCGTCCCTGAGGGTTTGTCACAAACTGAGTAGGTTTACTTCAAGTTAACAATCTGTCGTTCTATGGTTTGCTGTGGGAAACACGATTCTTCCACTACCAAACAAAATTCCACATAAATTAATTGTAATCTTGTCTTGTCTTGTCTTGTCTTGTGCTATGTCCTTGTAACTGTGAGCTATTGTTCTTTGCAGCCGATGCTGTGAAGATGTTGAGGTACAGCATCGTATCGGCGTGGGAGGGGGTTATGGCAGTGTCAGAGTACAGATAAAAAGCAGGGGGGTGTGCAGTGCTTCTTTAGCAGAATCCACCACCATGGGGACTATGGGGATCCCTGCCCTGTTAGCCAGGCTAGGCCTGTTACTGGGGGTACCAATGGAGAGATTGGACAGGGTCTTGGTCAGCTATGGTTCGCTAACCTTGACGCTAGCATATCTGCTATGGGTTGCTGAGTGCCTCGTCGGACATCGTCTTCACTCCTATTAATTGTAATAAACTCAACCACCATGTGTGTGTGTGTGTGCGCCCGCGCGTGTGTGTTTTCTTTTAACCGAAATGACTAGAAGTATATATTTACCTTACGCAGTAAGCTAAAGTTCGAATTTTGAAAGTAAGGAACAAAACCAGATACTCTGTCATATACTTATAAATCTGTTTCAATGGCTGACGGTAGAAAAGTGTTATTTTATTTCAAATAAAAGACTTTAGTTCTGTTATCGGAAGAGAGAGAGAGAGAGAGAGAGAGAGAGAGAGAGAGAGAGAGAGAGACAGGCAGAGAGAGAGAGAGAAGTTGATGTCTCTTCTTCTTTGTCCTTTCGAGGAGTTCATAAGAGTGAAAGAATTTTTTTGGGCGGGGGGAGGGAGATTTGAAAAGATAATAATTAACTTTTGAACAATGTCTAACACTGTAATTTAAACTTCAACTGATATTTATTTTGCAATTTCAACTTTTATGCGACTTCTGTTACTAAAGTTCAAAAATGTAAAAAATAGTTTTTGGGACACCTTCTAAGAAGAATAAAATATAAAGAAAAATAATGGTACAAAATAAGCTCTCTTCACACGTCACATAAGAGTTAGCATCATCAGGTCGGTTAGACTGTTCTAACAACTTAAGACTACTTTTACTATTTTCCTTCTTTATACAAACGACTTGTGTTTGTAGCAACCAAGCAGAGAGTGAAGATGATTGGCCTTTGACAGCACAGCTGTCGGAGCCAGTGAAACCATGACCAGTCAAGACCCTGCCACACACCTCCCTTGGTGCTCCCAGTAATAGGCTTAGTCTAGTCAACAGATTGCGAAGAACCGTTCACATTTCCGTTTATTCTGTCCTTCTTCTTCTTCTTCTTCTTCATTCTCCTTGGAACAGGGAGCTGGTGTTCTTTCCAACCAACGGTGAAGATGTTGAGACACAACGACATCGAGTCGGACTGGGAGCGGGTTATGCCGGCTATTGTTTCTGTCCCTGAATGGAGTGTGTGTTGCACATCTTTAGCAACCCCACAGCCATGAGGACTATGTCAACCCCGGCCAGCTTAGCCAGGCAAGGCCTGGTACTGTAGGATGGAACAGGGTCTTGGCCGGCTGTGGTTCGCCAGCCCTGACGCCAGCATGCCAGCTATGGGTTGCTGACTGCATAATTGGACAGCGTCCCATCTTGACGCGCGGACTGCAGAAACCACAAACCTTCTTTCGTTATGTAACATATTCATGCTTCGGTTACAAAGGGCAGTTGACAGTTTTTATTTTAAAGACTATACGAAGTGCTCCTGTGATATGGCGATTACATCAACCAAGCAGCCATGGTATGGCCAGCTGAAACTTGCACATCACCAAAAAAAAAAAATCCTTGCTCGCTGGTCCATTAACACCAGTGTAAACTCTACACTATAGGACACTCAGCATTACAGGACACTGAAACCTCTAGGGAAAGGATAGCTAGCACAGGACCATGTACGCAATGTTTCTGTTGATTCTGACACATCCTAGCGGTGGGCACATAGGACAATCACCGAGACCAAGAGTTTCCGTTGATACTGCTTTCCTGCATTATCAGCAGAGGTACCGGCCACAAATGATATGTTGAATATCGAAGTTCTTGTTCGGTTTCGTACACGGGCAGAATATTTTCGGACCGGCTGACGCCGGGTTTAACAAAGCTTTAAAAAAATGGATACCGGGGGGGGGGGGGAGGTTTCCCTAGGAAATCATAGGCAGCGAGGACAGGTGTTTGGATTCCTACCTCAAATGCTGTAGTGGCCTATAAATGTGAAAGCACTAACTCTTCACACATCTAGCACGTTCAGATGCCACGGGACATTAGATTTCTTCAGTTTTGATCATGATCTTGATGACAGAGGGAATACAAATGATTATGTTACAGTGATGTGTCTAACAAATTTCTATACGTCTGCACACTGTGCCCCGTCTTGTAGGCAGATGTTTCCCTCGTTTTAGAGGCAATTCCCTAGCACAGGCGTCAGGTACCGTTTTTCCAAACATCCGGAGAAGTTTAATCGTGGTCTCGCAGTTTCCTACGGTACATTCAAATTTGCATCTATTTAATGGCAACTATGATTATTTACTATTTTAAAAAACCCTTCTAACAGAAATAAAGAAACCAAAAACTGAAGATTTTCATTCTTTTTTTTTTTTTCTAGGCAAGAAATGAATGCAACATCAGCAGCATTGTGGCCTCTTCAGTGGCAAGCAGGGGAGAGAAACAATTAAGCAAAGATGATAATTATAGAGAGAGCTGTGTTAAAAAAAAATCGGAGAATGAGGACTCAGTTTGCTCCAGCGAGTCTGGGCGCATTAATTTCTCAGCGCACTATTTTAATTAGCTGATGTGATATGGTGCATTATTAAAGACCTCCTCCGCAGGGTGTGATGAACGCAGCTGCAAAAGTTGATGTGGCTAGTTTGTTTTTGCTTGTTTTAACCTGAATATAATTCTCAAGGCATGTCCGGGCTTCCTTGTCACTTTCCTTGTCACTTTCCTCTGTCACTTTTTAAAAATACAATTTTGAACGAAATCGCCCTGCTCCCTTCTGGTAAATTCTATCGACTAGTTTATTCATACAGATGGATAAAAAAAAAAAAGCATAAAATCGCAAGAAATCTGACTGATTATATGGAGGCTCAACAAACCAATTTGTTCATGAAGAAAGTTTTTTTGCTAAAATATTGGCTGGTTATTTTTTTGTGGCTTCATTTATTTGTAATATTTCATCGCTTTTCACTGAGTATTCCAAAAACATGCGCACATTTGGAACATTTGCAGCTAGGATAACATTAGAAGTAGCAGTTTTATCTTCGAAATTTGTCTTTATTCGCATCTATTTTTTTGCATTGCTGAATAGACGTTAATTTTAATATGTAACGAGAATAGTTAAATTCCAGTTATGAACTTATTGTTTAGCTAGACACAATTGAAGGTAGTGGATCTGAGACAGAAAGTGTAAGCTTGCCACTAAAATTTAGTGAAAACTGGCACTAGTCCTGGTTACATGCCTCCAGACATACTAGAGCATAGAAGAAGAAGAAGAAGAAGAAGCAGAAGAAGAAGCGTTAAAACTTATTTAGAACAAAAGCATGAACAGTTTTATTAATTAACAATTTTCCTACTTTTGTTTAAATAGTTTTTACATTTTGTTATCACAGCTTTACTGCACTGGCTTCCTATATATATATATATATATATATATATATATATATATATATATATGACGACGAACAACAACAATAATAAAATAATAAAATCGACAACATCAACTACAACAATACCAACAACAATCAGAGCAACACCAGCAACAACATCAACAAAACACCAAAAATACACCACCAACAACAACAACGCCTACCACAACAACGCCAACACCTACACCACCAACAACGCCAACACCAACAACAAGACCAACACCAACAACAACAACAACAACACCAGCAACACCAACACCATTAACAGCACCAACAACACCAAGAACAAGACCAACAAAAACACCACCAACAACAACAACACCAGCAGCAACACCAACACCAGATAAACACCACCACCAGCAACAACAACGCCAACACCAACACCATTAACAGCACCAACAACGACAACAACAACAACACCAACTTCACCAGCAACACCAACACCAACAACACCAACATCAACATCAACAACACCAACAACACCATCAACAACACCAACACCAATAACAACACCAACAGCACCAACAAGAAAAAGACAGTTTTCAGATTCTCTTGTAACCTTGACTAACATATATTTTAACACACATACTTCTTATCGTGCAAGAAACTGACAATATCTGTATTTGAAAACCATTAATAAATTACAAGATAAATAACTCCACCTATAAAAAATATTTCAGGAAAGCGTGAACAATTTTCACTAGCTATTCCCAGGACTGACAAAGGGTTAACACAAACCAATCTCGTGGAGATTGCAGAAACCACTTTCCAGGTTCGACCTGTCCCTAGAGCTATACTGGTTCATTCTGCAGTTCCGCGCTGTTTGCTTTATTTACCACAAACCAAATTATAAATCCACGGACAATCAGATTTTGGTTTCCATCAACAGTAAACTGCCCTAGGGTAGAGCAGAGTGCGACTGGCGTCCCTAGAGACCGCCAGTTACAAGTTTCCCGTTACCGGACTCTGAATATGGCCGCTTTCAAAGGGGAACTACTAAAAAAAAACTGATGCAGTTTTTGTGAGCAATATTTTTCCTGAAACTGAAGCTATGAATTCGGTTAGGGAGAAATAGTGCAGATACGGTACCTGTGAAATAATAAATGTGCGCTTGCGAGAAAGTTCTCAAATTTTGGAGGAATCTGATAATCCATGTTAATCTGATGATGAATTTAATAAGCAACAGGGCTTGTTATTTAGACTAACGTCAAACCAGAAGCTGCCATACAAAATAAGCTTCCTAGAACGGCTGCCTTGACGACTTCCTTGGAGGAAAGGATGAGAAGGTAGGGCAAGGAGGTTCCTCTCTGTTCCAAAGACTCTCTCGATCAGATATTCTTAATGTTCCCACAGAACAGAAGATTTCAACACGGGTGGTATAAACCTGGCATCTCTGTTCATGATGCCAGTTCCGAGGGTAAGATGTAGTAACATCAGACGCAAACGT
Source organism: Achatina immaculata (assembly GCA_009760885.1). Taxonomy (NCBI): domain Eukaryota; kingdom Metazoa; phylum Mollusca; class Gastropoda; order Stylommatophora; family Achatinidae; genus Lissachatina; species Lissachatina immaculata. Next base: position 40,323,479 of record CM019702.1, on the reverse strand, counting down.
CAAATTGCGATACTACAGGAAGAGTCTCTAGCAAGTGTACACTGAAGTTAATACTCTACGAATAGTCTTCAGCAAGTGTACACTGAGGGATACAGGTTTTTTGGGCCTTCTACGTGTGTCCAGATTGAAGCAATGACGATCATAATCGGCTGTAACCAACCACATTAAAAAAACCTACACAGAAACCGCTGACGTTTTGCTACTGATTGCTGCAGTTAGTACGAGTAGTAATGACTGCAATATCCATAGCGCATGGCTATCGGAAGGGATGATCCACGAGTAGTTCTATAAGCTAGTATTGCTATATCCACGGTTCTAGAAGCTAGTATTGCTATATTCACGATTCTAGAAGCTAGTATTGCTATATTCACGATTCTAGAAGCTAGTATTGCTATATTCACAAACAGTTTGTACGTAAAGTTCCATTGGTGTTCGGGAAGCCCGTGTCCACTGTAAGAAATGGGTTTTTAAAACATTTGAAAAATTACAGAACTAGAGAAAAGTGAGCGGGTCTTTTTCTTCTTCTTCTGCTTCTGCTGAACCTTACATTTTATGTACTAGGTCAAGACCTCTGACCTGGTCTGTCTGTCTGTCTCTTAATACTCTGGACACTCAAGGTCTTGTGTTATGGGGTATGCCCTCGAAGTAAACTCATTTTTACGAATCTTGTTGACAGAAGTTAAAGAAGAATGAATGACAACAGCTGGACTCAAGAGAGTCGGTACGAATCACAGAACTTTTCCTTATCATTCATGACACTTGTGAATAAAAGGAGGAGGGTGGGGGTGTTGATTTTGTTTATCTAAACCTGCTGCATCAACACCACTTACTAGTTCTTTCACTGCCTGCTACTTCCTGCACTGTCTGCTAGTTCTTGCACCGCTTGCTAGTTCCTGCACTGGCTGCTAGTTCCTACACCCTTTGCTACTTCCTGCACTGTCTGCTAGTTCTTGCACCACTTGCTAGTTCCTGCACTGGCTGCTAGTTCCTGCACTGTCTGCTAGTTCCTACACCCTTTGCTAGTTTCTGCACTGTTTGCTAGTTCTTTCACCGCTTTGCTAGTCCTCGCACTGCCTGCTAGTTCCTGCACCGTTTGCTACTTCTTTCACCGCTTGCTAGTTCCTGCACTGTCTGCTAGTTCCTACACCCTTTGCTAGTTTCTGCACCGTTTGCTAGTTTTATTTTTTTCACCGCCTGCTAGTTCTTGCACCGCCTCCTGTATCGTGTGTAATGTGCACAATTAGCACAAGCCAAATTGCTTTAGACCCAGGACAATCGTGGCAGAGCCATGCAGAAAAAAACAGGAACAAAACAGGCCTAAAAAAAAAAAAATCCGCACCCTAATATTAACGGACGCGAGGTTCTCTTCATAATTCGCATAGGACATTTTTTGTTGTTTCCTTGTTGTGACATTCTGTTCCCCTGACGATGTCATTATATCTCCTGGCCATGTCATCTTCTGCTCTACCGGTGTCATCATCCCTCATTACATTGTCATTATGCGCTCTTGTGACTGTGTCCGGAGTTTGATTGTAAATGTCAGCTGTATCAGGATGTTAGGAACGGTTCTCCGTCACCAGCTTCATCGGGTGGGGGCCGTATTTGTTATTACTTCCCCTGTGTCCCACACTTTAGTGAGGTTTAAATTTGTTGATATCAAGTTTTGATTGGTTCCCCCCCCCCCCCCCCCCCAACCACATGTGACTTAGGGAACTTTCTTTTCTTTCGTAATTTTCTTCTCCTGAATTTGTGTTTTTGTTGAGGTTTCATGTTGCGCACTTGATGACTCTGTGTGGTGTTGTATTTCCGTTGAGCTGATGTAGATATATAGATTTTGACACTGTTTCATGGTTTAAGACAAAGAGCTGTTCGGACTGTGATAGTGATGAACGTGGGATACAGAGTGGCGGTTTTGTTGTAGCTTTTTGTTGTACTTTTGTTGTTGTTAGTATGTAGGGAGGTTCTCAGCAGGGCAAATTTCACCAGCAACAAAAAAAAAACTAGATTCCATATATCAATGTCACAAAAATTTATTCCCTATTCTGTAACATTGCCACCTGCTAAACTTCAACTGTCACTTAATTTAATGTATATGATGTGTGGTGCCTGGGACCTGGGCACGTGACTGGGAAGCAAAGGATAGGACCACTGTACACTACCACGCATGATCGTAAAAGGCGACTAAGGAGGGTTCGGCATAGGGCCAGCAACCCTATCTGGTTAAAAAAACAAACTGCTACAGAAACAGAAGCAAGGGAGATAACAAATGCAGGTGGAAGGAGAAATGCTTACCAGGAAACTGAGCCCTTGAAGGTTGTGGATGAAAGCCAGCCACTGTAAGTCCCCAACCCGACTGCAGACCTCTCGGAACCTAAATACAAGATATGATTGAGGCTATTGAGTTTTTAAGCCTTACAAGATGCTCACATACTGAACCACATTCAGAATTGGGCCCATTCTTCTTCACGCACATTGAGCACCATCGCCCTCCTGACCTGGTTATCCTCCAACCAATTTCGCTGGTTGCTTTTTTACTCACGGCTCGCAAAAGACTGTACAACAGACACAACAGCTAGTGGCCGCCATGCATCTCTCACCCTCTGTCGTCACACTTCCGTTACTTCCGGTATATCTTACAAGAGCATTATTTTTCACAGCCAGCGTGGCGCGATTACACATATTTTAAGGCTGATATAGCTCGTCGGAAGCTGTTTAGTATAAGTGCAGCTAATGTACACCTGCTTTCAGAACAATAGAAAAAAATTATAACTGAATTTAAGTGATGTTGTTGTTGACGCGGTGAAGAGGTTTCTGTCCTGTTTCGAAAATATTTCACACTAGATCCTTTTCACCATTTCCTGTCCAACGTGTCAAATTTCTAAGAAATGTTGCTTATTGTTTGTTTTTTTTTTAACGAGATTACTTTTATTTACAGAAAAAGATACAAATACTGATTTTGGTTAGTTAGCATTTGCTATAATAAACAGTTTTCACGTTAACCAGCAATTAACGGTAAATTACCGATTAAAAGCGAGAAAGAAAAACCGAAACTTCTGCAGGTCGTCAGTTACTGTAACCGGCTTATATTGTCAAAAAAAACCTAGTAAAAAGCAACCAGCGAAACCGGTTGGAGGATAATCAGGTCAAGAGGGTGATGGTGCTCAATTTTCGTGAAGAAGAATGGGCCCAGTTATGAATGTGGGTCAGCATGTGAGCATCTTGTAAGGGTTAAATATCGTCAAAAGTTAAGATAATAAAGGAAAACTCGCACCAACATTTAACTCCCCCTGATGTTTGCTGATGACATAACTCTTATCAGTAATAATGTGAAGTCCATGCAAGAAAAAATAGATAGCCTGTCTTCACTGGCTAGCAAAATAGGACTTGAAATTAACAAGGACAAAACAAAAATAATGAAAATTCCTCTCAATCAAAATGGAAAAATACACATAGAAGGGACGGATATTGAAGAAGTCAATCAATTTGCATACCTTGGCAGCTACATAGACCAGGATGGTGACACTAGAAAGGAAGTTAGGATCAGAATTGCAAAAGCAGCATCAATCTTCAAGAATCTTGAGAACATATGGAATTCAAAAGTTATAAGCACAAAAACTAAGTTAAGACTATTCAATTCAAATGTAATATCCACCCCCAATTATGCATGCGAAAGCTGGAAAACAACTAAAGAAATAGAAAAGAAATTAGACTCTTTTGAAAACAAATGCCTAAGAAAAATACTCGGTATCAAGTGGAATGAATTTAAGAACAATGCAGAGATAAGACAGATGACTGAACAACAACCAGTCTCATGGGTGATCAGGAAAAGGAGATATGTTGGTCATTTGATGAGAAGAAATGATCAGAGAATCCTAAAACAAGCTATCAAGTGGAACTCAACAGGCCGAAGAAAAAGAGGCAGACCGCGTGAAACTCTGAAGAGGACATTATTAAGAGAGGCCAAATTAACAGGCATAAAATCCTTTGATGAGGTTGAAAGACTCGCCGAAGACAGGAAAAATTGGCGAACTACTTTGCTAGCCCTATGTGACTTTTAACGGCACGGGAAGGATATAAGATATAAGATAAGATGTGTTTGTAAAACATGTTTAATTTTACATAAAAAAGTATAACGTACCGATGTAACAGAATGTGTGTTTAGTTGTATAGTAGAGCACTAAGACGTGTTCACCGTATGTTGTAATGAAGTCACCGGTATATCGGAAATATCTTCATGCACAGTGAAGGAGAGGTACATTTTGTACCGATAATCGTAGCGCTATCACGGAACAAATGATCTTTTTTTATTTCTAAATTGTACGTAGAAATCCGAGCACAACAAGGGAAATCGCCTTATAAATAATGACTGAAATAAGATTCTATCTCCTTACAGTATTTCTGTCATCCAATATCTTGCTATCGTATACGTATTTTACTGATTTTATATTAACCTTAGGGGACAAGGGAGTCACGTGACAGACCAAACTGAAGTAGTGAAATATTTGTAAGTCGAGACACAATGTGGTAACACAAACAGTGCTTTACGTTAGTGACCAGACAATGCTTTATGTTAGTTACCAGATAATGCTTTATGTTAGTTACCAGATCATGCTTTATGTTAGTGACCAGGCAATGCTTGATGTTAGTTACCAGACAATGCTTAATGTTAGTTACCAGATAATGCTTGATGTTAGTTACCAGATAATACTTTATGTTAGTGACCAGACAATTCTTGATGTTAGTTACCAGATAATGCTTTATGTTATTTACCAGATAATGCTTTATATTAGTTACCAGATAATGCTTTATGTTAATTACCAGATAATGCTTTATGTTAGTGATCAGACAATGTTTGATGTTAGTTACCAGACAATGCTTACTGTTAGTGACCAGACAATACTTGATGTTAGTTACCAGACAATGCTTTATGTAAGTTACCAGACAATGCTTAATGTTAGTGACCAGATAATGCTTTATGTTAGTGACCAGACAATGCTTTATGTTAGTTACCAGACAATACTTAATGTTAGTGACCAGATAATGCTTTATGTTAGTTACCAGACAATGCTTTATGCTAGTGACCAGATTATAAAGATAATGCTTTATGTTAGTGACCAGACAATGCTTGATGTTAGTGACCAGACAACGCTTGATGTTAGTTACCAGATAATGCTTTATGTTAGTTACCAGATAATGCTTTATGTTAGTTACCAGATCATGCTTTATGTTAGTGACCAGACAATGCTTGATGTTAGTTACCAGACAATGCTTTATGTTATTTACCAAATAATGCTTTATATTAGTTACCAGATAATGCTTTATGTTAGTGATCAGACAATGTTTGATGTTAGTTACCAGACAATGCTTGATGTTAGTTACCAGGCAATGCTTGATGTTAGTTACCAGGCAATGCTTGATGTTAGTGACCAGACAATGCTTGATGTTAGTGACCAGACAATGCTTTATGTTAGTTACCAGACAATGCTTTATGTTAGTGACCAGACAATGCTTTATGTTAGTTACCAGACAATGCTTTATGTTAGTTACCAGACAATGCTTGATGTTAGTGACCAGACAATGCTTGATGTTACTGACCAGAGAGTGCTTAATGTTAGTGACCAGACAATGCTTAATGTTAGTGACCAGAGAGTGCTTAATGTTAGTGACCAGACAATGTTTTATGTTAGTGACCAGAGAGTGCTTAATGTTAGTGACCAGACAATGTTTTATGTTAGTGACCAGAGAGTGCTTAATGTTAGTGACCAGAGAGTGCTTAATGTTAGTGACCAGACAATGTTTTATGTTAGTGACCAGAGAGTGCTTAATGTTAGTGACCAGACAGTGCTTAATGTTAGTGACAAGACAGTGCTTTATGTTAGTGACAAGACAGTGCTTGATGTTTGTGGCCCGACAGTCCTGCTTTAGAAAAAAGATTTGTAGAACCCGCCAGGAGAGGAACAGTTCAGCAAAACTCATCATCAGCATTTCGCTTCTTCAGCGACAAAAAATTCAAGTATTTGATACATTTAGTATATGTATATATATATATATATATATATATATATATATATATATATATATATATCCTTAAATAAGTGCCCAAGACACATGGGCTTCTGCAAGGGCTTTCCACAAACGCCTGTCCTTTGCCTTTTTTCCGCTCTTGCCCAAGTGAGCCCTCTATTGCTCAACATCCTCTCTGTTGTTCTTCTCCATGTCTCCTTTGGTCTGCCCTTACTTCTGTTCCCCTGTGGTGTCCATCTTAGTGCTATTTTTGGTAGTGAGTTGTCAGTCATCCGGAGCACATGTCCCAACCATCGCCAGCGTCTTTCCTCAATAATTGCTGTCAATGGCTTCATCTGCGTTCTGTCAACAAGATGTTATTTCTTACGGGTTTTTTTTTGGCCACACACATACACACACACACACATATATATATATATATATATATATATATATATATATATATATATATATATATATTACACACGAATAATACATTATCATTATTATTCATTTATCATCACCTTCACTGCATTGTCGTTTAAAAGAAAAACAACAAAATTATAATGTTAATAACACGTTTTGGTAACATCACAAATGTTCTAGTAAGCCACGACATGAAGTATTTCTGATGATTCTCTTTTACTCTTCCATCACTCTTGACTCTTTGACATCGTATCTTGACCGCGGCCTCTGTTTGACCTCTGACTTCCTGGAAACTCTAGAAGATGCTGTCAAAGTGCCGGAGTGACAATGAGAGGGTCTCTCCTTGTAGCCTGGGTGAAGAGTGCTAACTCATTTTTATGTGCTTCTGTTTTTATCTTTTTTTTTAAAAAATTCTCAGATATATCGGGAACTAAACTATTTCATGAACATGTTACAGTATAACCAACATATTACAGTATAACAGTATAATCAACATGTTACAGTATAACCAAAATGTTACAGTATGACAAATATGTTACAGTATAACCAACATGTTACAGTATAACTAACATATTGCAGTATAACCAACATATTACAGTATAAGCAACATGTTACAGATCCAAAATTTTACAGTATGACCAATATGTTACAATATAACCAACATGTTACAGTATAACCAACAAGTTACAGTATAACCAGCATGTTCCGGTATAAAACAAGTCGCAGTATAACCAAAATGTTACAGTATAACCAAAATGTTACGGTATAACCAAAATGTTACAGTATAACCAAAATGTTACAGTATAACCAAAATGTTACGGTATAACCAAAATGTTACAGTATAACCAAAATGTTACAGTATAACCAACAGCTGGACGGAAACAGGTTGAGTAGTGCCTGCTATCTGCACTGTAGACACAGTATAGCAAAGATCGAAACTGAAAAACGTTGTTTAACGTACAAGCAAGAGAATGTAGAAATATACACAAAACACAACAAAGCGATGACAGAAGTATCTAAAAGCTAATGTAGTTGTATCTTTTATTAACGAATAAAGATGATTCTCTCTCTTAAATATAGATATCCCTCGTCTTTCGAAAGTTCGCTTTGTGGTACTTCGTATTTACGAAATATTCTCGGATATCACAAATACAACATTACTACAACAAAATCATAATAAATCTAGGACTACATCAGTATCATCATATTAGTTCAGTCAAACTATATCACTGTAGACAAATTTAAAAATCGCATATTTTTAGACACAGAACCAGGCATAAAAATTGGAGGATACAATATTAACAACCTTCGGTATGCTGACGACACAGTACTGATAGCTGAGACAAGACCTGCAAAATCTCTTGGATAAAGTCGCCAAAGAAAGTGAACAGAAAGGCCTTACTTTGAACATCAAAAAGACAGAGACTATGGTTATATCTAAGAAACAGAATCCACCAGCATGCAGTATTAAATTAAACGGAACTATTCTAAAGCAGGTGCAGAAATTAAAATACCTTGGAGCAGTAATAACTTCAGATGGGAAATGCAGAACAGAAATTAGGAACAGAATAGGCCAAGCAAAGACTGCATTTCAGAAACATATTGACCAACACATCCTTATCAATGAATGTTAGAAAACGAGTCCTAAAACGCTATATTGAACCTATCTTGTTATATGGAAGTGAATCATGGACAATAGGCAAGTCTGCACAAAAATCATTGGAAGCAGCAGAAATGTGGTTTATTAGAAGAATGTTGCCAATCCCCTGGACAGCAAAAATAACTAATGAAGAATGTATGAGAAGAGCTGGAGAGACAAAAAACCTTGTCAAAAAGATAAGAGAGAGACAATGTACTTTCATAGGACATGCAATGAGAAGAGGGGGCATTGAAAATATTATAACAACAGGAAAAATAGAAGGAATAAGATCAAGAGGAAGACCAAGAGAAATGATACTGGACAGTCTGACAGGATGGTGTGAGAGGAGATCACCAACTGAGCTGATGGCCTGCATGAAGGATCGTGTACTCTGGAGAAGCATAATAGCCAACGCCAGTCGGCACGGCACATGATGATGATGATGATATTTTTAGACAAGTATGTATATCAACGTGATCAAAGTATTGCCATTGCAATCATATCACTAAAATATATATAAATTACATTCATATCACTAAATGTATGAATGCATATTACTTATATTACTTAAGATATCACATTCATATCACTAAAACATATCTCATCAGTCAATTTAATCAAGTTATCTCACTCTCATCACCACATCAATAGCATCACACCCACAGTATTACACCCTCGTCACACATCAGTAGCATCACACACACAGTATTACACCCTCGTCACCACATCAGTAGTATCACACTCACAGTATTACACCCTCGTCACACATCAGTAGCATCACACACACAGTATTACACCCTCGTAACCACATCAACAGCATCACACCTACTATATTATATTCTCGTTATCAGAAACATAAGACCATATCAACACATACTCTCAAACACACAACATCAAACACATATCCTCAGATAGATGCCCTGAAAAAGATACCATGAAACACAAGCCCACAAATATATACTCTCAAAGATATACTCGCAAACACACACCCACAAGGACTTGGCGGCAAACACATACCCCCTAACATATACCTCCAAACATATGTCATCAAACACATACCCTCAAACATATACTCACAAACAGTCACCCACCATCACATATCCACAAACACATACCCGCAAACAGCCACCCTATTCCTGACTTACAAAGACTCCTCTTTAATATTTTCAGAATCACGGCAGCCATCTTGCACTCTAGTCTCCATTCATTCCTCCTCGCCTCTCTCTCTCTCTCTCTCTCTCTCACACACAACATCCATCTCTGTCTGCTCTTTCATCCTGGTCAAACTCTCCAGGCACGTCCTATTGGGGGTCTTGACGAGCAAACACAAGGATGTGTTCAGCTATTGACAGTGACAGGCGAACATGGGGCCACTAATTGCCATCTGAGGGAAATCACACTCTTAAGTGCTCGGACAACTGGACTCCGCAGAACCTGTCATACACAGACTTGACCGCAAGATGTTCGATTTGCTGCTGGTTGACCTGGGATTCTAAGATTTCTCATGCACCCGTATATGAAGTTTTGTACTAGGAAATGGAATTCTCAAATCATATTTCTCTCTCTCTCTCTTTCTCTTTTCTCTCTCTCCCTTTCTCTCTCTTTCTCCCTCCCCCCCTCTCTCTCTCTCTCTCTCTCTCTCTCTAGGCTAATAAAAGATGAGTCTTAAGTCCATTAAGTCCATACAGCTTTATAAACCAGAGTTAGTAGGTGAGGCAGACTGTTAGGCGTGCCTGAGTCCAAAGTTCTTCACTCTTTCGAAAATAAAAGTTGTTCATTCTCCCTCTCCCTCTATCTCTCTCCTCTCTCTCCTCTCTCTTTCACACACATACACATAAGAATATTGCCCCCCTCTCAACCTCACATTTATACAGCCATGTCATTGCATGATGATCGACTGGCTCACCACGCTTTTGATATCTTGCAGGCTACCAAAAACACAACAAAACAAAAAAAATCTCTTCACTTCACATGGTCCGCAGCCTGCTCTTTTGTAAGCTGCTTTCCTAGCGTTGAATGCAGTCCATCTCAGCCTGGACAGGTTTCTACCAAGACGTCTTTGATCTTCTCTTCTATTCAAGTTTCTCATGGCCGGTTTAGCGATGATCTCAGAGCACGTGACCAATCTATATACCTCTCTGTGTGAGTGTGTGTGTGTGTGTGTGTGTGTGTGAGTGAGTGAGTGATTCCTTCAGTCTTATCTTATTATATTTTCTTTCGTTTTAGTCTTTAAGCTGTGATTATCTCCCCTAGTGGCAGTAACTTCCCCTTTATTTGCCAGGATCTGGCTTTAGAAATAAGTTTCTTCTTCTCTGCTTTTTCTGAAATGTGAACGTGACGCTATCTTATCCTAATTAGTGAGTCAGTCACTCAGTCAGAAGCCAATCAGTCAGTCAGTTAGTATGGCATTTAGTCAGTCAGTCATTTAGTTAGTCGGCCCGTCTGTCAGCTATTTAGGTCAGTCAATTAATAAATCAATGAGTCAGTCAATCAATTAGTTAGCCACACAGTTATTTAGTTAATCAGTTAGTTCGTAGTCAGTGAATTAGTCAGTCATTTAATCCGTCTTTCAGTAAGTCAGTCAGACAGCCAGCCAGTCAATCAGTTAGTAAGTTAGTTGGTCGATTAGTCAGTCAGTTAATCATTCATTTTATCACTCATTCGCTCACCCATTTAATCGACCAGCCAGTCATTTAGTCAGTCATTGTGTCGGCAAGTCTGTTTATATGTTAATCATTCAGTCACTATTTAGTCACTGGACAGCCACTGAATCAGTTAATCAGTTAAACATTCATTTGGTTAGTTAGTCAGTCATTTAGTCGGTCAGTAGATCAATCAAGAAATCAGTTCATCAGTTATTCAGTCATTCATTTAATCAGTCAGTGATTAAGTTAGTCAGTGGGTCAGTCAATTAATCGGTCATTTGCTTAATCAGTCATTTAGTGACAGCCAATCTGGTAGTAAGTCATTCAGTCAATTAGCTAGCCAATCAGTCTGTCAGTTATTCGGTCAGTTGCTTAGTCATTCAGTCAATTTAATTTTCAGTTAGTCACTTAGTTAATCAGTTCAGTCATTTGTTTAATCAGTTAGTTAGTTAAACAGTCAATTATTCGATTAGTCAATCATTTAGTTAGTTAGTCAATTAGTCAGTTATTTAATTACTCAGTCAGTTATTAGTCAGTTATTTAATCAATTAGTTAATAAACCTAGTCACTTAGTTAATCAGTTATTTAATCAGTCAATTAGTCAATCAATTACGTTGTAAGTCAGTCGGTAAGTCAATCAGTTTATTAGTTGGTTAGTCAGTCATTCAGTCAGCTTATTAGTTTGTCAGTCAGTCATTCAGTCAGTTTATTAGTTAGTCATTGTCAGTCAGTCAGTCAGTAATTAATTAGATATTACAAGAATCAATATTTTAGCATTCAAGACACACCTATGTTTGCACCGTTCTGTCTTTTACTTGTAGATAATTAATAACAATAATAACAATAATAATACTAATAAAACGTAAGGAAATAAGTTAATATATATATATATATATATATAATATATATATAAGTTAATATAATAAGTTAAAATAATACACCATCTGTAGACAGACAACCTAGATAGATAACCAACAGATGTTTGTGACTCAGATATGCCATGCTCTGACTTGTGCTTTCAAGGGGATGAACTTGTGGGATGAACTCGTGGTTGCCTCGCGAGAAAGTGGTTCATTTAGTACTGGAGGAACTGCCACAGATAATTTCATCTTTACTCTTGTTTGCAGACAAAAGAATTAGATTCGGGGGGGGGGGGGTGGATCTGGAAAGGTTTCAAGTGGAACAGGTCAAGAGAAGTGAGACACTGATGATGAATTGGGGAAGAGATAAATTAAAATGGCGGTCGCAGTGCAAAATAAATAAATAAAATATAAAATACTGAGCACATACATTGCTCTGACATTCGTAAATTTATCTCTCAGACTCCACTCTATTAAACCACTTAATCATATTCAAATGAATCTCTCGAAAAGGTTATTATATACCTACGGAGCACACATACAAGTGTACATTTTAATCGCTGGCATTTGTACACCGCATACTCCCATACATACACTCACATATCTGGACTTGCTTAAACACACTGAAGGGTGGGATGATATGAAAGGTTTGAGAAGCAAGACGAGAGACATGTTAATCTAGTATTGGTGAATGACGAACGGACGGAAGGACATGTTAATTTAGTGTAGGTAAATGACGAACGGACGGAAGGACATGTTAATCTAGTGCAGGTGAATGACGAACGGACGGAAGGACATGTTAATCTAGTGTAGGTGAATGACGAACGGACGGAAGGACATGTTAATCTAGTGTAGGTGAATGACGAACGGACGGAAGGACATGTTAATCTAGTGTAGGTGAATGACGAACGGACGGAAGGACATGTTAATCTAATGTTCGAAACTGATGAACGGAGGGAAGGACATGTTAATCTAGTTTTGGAGACTGATGAACGCACGGAAGGACATCAGACAACAGATACAATGAACTTAACATAAAGTGGACATACACTCATAAAGGCAAGAATTCATATTGTTATCATTCTTTTAACTGAAGCTCTATACTCTATCGGCTGCCTGAAACTGCCACTTTCCAGAAACTCCACTCTTTAATATTGCTCCTGTTTCAATTACTTTTTGAGGAAATGTGAAATTTAGCGGCCACTTAAAATTTGCCGCCCCAAGCTATACCACAAAATTGTCACATCGACCAATAAAACCCAGAGAGTTATTGTATTTTGTGAATGTCACAACGTGAAAGATTTGCTGCTCACCAGATGGTTAGACTTAATGAGAGAGAGAGAGAGAGATAGAGACAGAAAGAGAGGAGGGAAGGAAGGAGTGAGTGAAAGAGAATGAGAGAGTGTGTGTGTGTGCATTTCATATTCTACGGAGTAAGGGATGAAACTGCAATCAGAAGTGTTCGTAAGAAAATATTGGAGTTACCTCCCTTAGGTTGTTTAAACGATTTTTGGGGATCGTATTATTCTGTAAGCTGTAGATGATAGCTTGAATGATCACACCAAGTGCCAGGGTTAGAGAAACATAGCTCACCAGTATCCTGTAGCACCTCTTTGTATGTGCTCCCAGGCTTAACCTGGCATGCTACAGTCGCCATGGCCGTGAAGTCGAACGATATACACTGCACCATGTCCTGCATGTTAGCTCCACTCCGAGTCTGAAAGTTAGTGTTCGTAATATAGTCCTACTTCAACATAAAGCTTGACCTTCGGCATCTTCCCAGCACCATCTGCAAAGCACGCCCTGCTGGCACTTCTGGGAAGATGTAGCAAGAACAAGGCGTAGCTAAAAAAAAAAAACACTAAAAGAAGATGAGTTAAAATATGAGAAACTACGAGAAAAAATAATGACAACACCAGGAAGTATGAGAAACAATAAACCAATATTTCGGCACAATGCCTTTATTGACGACGACAATAACAACAACAATAACAACAACAAAATAACGGATACAAACGAGCAGCAACAATAACAACAAGGAGAAAAAACATTTGGAATTTGTTTTCAAAGAGTTTAGACCACTGAATCTTTTTTTTTTTTTCTTCGTATAAAACTACATTTCAATCAGATCCCCACATTTCTTTCAAAACTTCCAGACATTGATAATCTTCACATCTGCAAGAAGAGCAACACAACCTTAGAAACCTGAAAAAGGAATGAAACAAACAAAAAAAAAAGCAATCAGTTCCAGATCAATAGAACGGCGACCCGATGACCTCTAGTTCCAGCTTTTGAAAGAAATATCGCATGCAAAAAAGACGGGAAAAGAAATCAAAGAAAGCCTTTTTTTTCAAGAAACCATGATATTCGCAGAATTGTCTCTAGAGTAAAATTTTTTAATGAAATCGCACAATATTGTGGATTGACACACAGGGAAGAGACGAAGTTTTTGAATAAAATGTCATTTGTCTGAAGGTAGCCATAGGGAATTTATCAAATTATTGTAGTTTTTAATTTCTGTAGAAATCATTGCCAGAGTTAGTGACACGAAACCCACACAGTGTTTTTTTTTAAAATACTGAATAGTTTTTACTTGCATATAAAAAAATGAATAATATCTACATCCAACAGTCAGTCAGTCAGTCAGTTGCTTGTCCCTTGCAGAACTTTGCCTCCCTAACAGCACTCCTGTAGGCCTCTCGGTTGTACTCAAGATGCCCTGCTGCTGATGCATACATTTCAAGATTATCAACGATGTCTTGCAACCACCTTTGCCTTGGTCTTCCTCTCTTTCTTTTTCCCATTATGTACCCTTCTAAGACGGTCTTCTAGTAATTCTAATGACGTTTAATGTGTCCAAAATATTTAAGTTTTCTCTGTTTAATCCTCTTTTCTAGTCAGCCTTCTTCAGTATTAAGTTCTTGTAGTATGGATACATTTGTTCTTTTTTTGTGTCCATGATATTTGAAGAACTCTTCTGTAGCATTTACGTTCAAAGGCATTTATGTGTTTCTCAGCTGTTTTGTTAAGTGTCCAGGTCTCACAGGCATATGTTGCGATGGAAAAGATGCATGCCCTTAAAAATCTTATTTTTGTAGTTCTGTCTGTTCCTCTCCACAGATTCTTTAGTTGTTTTACTTTCTGAGGAGCCATAGATATCCTCCTTTTAATTTCCCTCATTGTATCTCCATTATTAATTAGCAGTGATCCAAGATATTCAAAACTCTCCACCTCTTCCAATAGTCACTGCTTCTTCCAATAGTCACTACTTCTTCCAATAGTCACTACTTCTGTATATAACTTAATAGATATTTTTCCTCTAATATTTTACAAAAGCACAAATTAGACGGAATAGTTTTTTAATATGTTTTTAAAGAAAATCTTTAAAGAAGAGTTAAAAAATAAAACAATCAATATTTCAACAAAAGATGTCTTCTTCAGGAGGGACACAAACCATGATGCATTTAGAGGAACATGGAAGACGTATATCTGTCATGCGATTTATCTCCTTTACGTTGTGAAGAATGTGCAGTAGTAGTAGTAGTGGTAGTAGTAGTAGTAGTAGTAGTAGTAGTAGTAGTAGTAGTAGTAGTAGTAGTAGTGGTAGTAGTAGTAGTAGTAGTAGTAGTGGTAATAGTAATAGTAGTAGTAGTAGTAGTAGTAGCAGTAGTAGTAGTAGTAGTAGTAGTAGTAGTAGAAGTAGTAGTAGTAGTAGTAGTAGTAACAATCATCTAAAAACATAATTTTCTTTGTCACACACTTTAAATCTGATGTAAGGGGAAATAACTGCATTATAGAAGTAACTTTTCTCTACATTCTCGGAACCATTTCAGCACTTTATTTTCTGGCATATTTACCATGAGCAAATCTGGCTCCGTAGACCACATTGCAGAATTAAAATGCGATATACGATGTCCATTTTTTATTTACATTACTTGAGCAGTTTTAAATTTAAAGAAAAACTTCTTTGCCACTTTTTTCTGATATATTTGAGGCATATTTGATGATGATGATGATGATGATGATGAGTACGAGGGAGAGTCAAAGTGTAAGAGCAGATCAAAAGACATGACCAAAAGGAAAAAAAAATATGAGAAACAAAAAAACTTTCTCATAGGCTAGAGTATTTTCAGATATTTTAATTGGTTATCTCCCTTGACTGGAGGTTACTTTATGACTCGCCCTTGAGTTATGTTTTTATTTCCCTGCTTTTCATTTATTCCAAGATTTATACACTCACTGCAGAACTGATCTATTTTTTTTTAAATCATCTAAGCAGAAAGAAACTAGAAGCCCGAGGAAATCGTCAAGCAATAAGCAGAAGGTGAGGATAGCCAAGTGTTTGAGGCGAGTCGTCCCGCGTCATTCTCTGGGCGACCTGCAGGAAATTGCCCTGTTCATTACAAGCTGGAGATGTGAATGAATTAACGAGTCATCTGTCGGGGATCGAGGTCAAGGAGAGGGTTGCTGAGTGACATCGGCTGTAAGTGGGAGGCATAGTTTGAATTAAGATAGAGTGGGAGAGAGTGAGAGAAAGAGACAGACAGACAGAAATAGAGAGAGGAGGAGGATGAGAACAGAGATTATTAAAGTATAAAATGAGAAATTCGGATATTAAGAAAGTGGGAACATCATTGCTGAATTATTTCATGCAATAAAAACAGCTTTACAAGTTTCAGCTTTTCGATCGTTTTGAAGATTCAGGAATCAGAGCCAGTGCTACGACTAAGCCCACTTAAAACCCGCGTTAGGCGCATATCTCAGAGGGGCGCAGCGCTGACCTCAGAGAAGCACTTTTATGCAGCCTAATTAGAATTTTCTAGAGCGCAATATAACCAGATACTATTCTTACATGGAATATAACCAGATACTGTTCTTACATGGAATATAACCAGATACTGTTCTCACATGGAATGAACTGAACGTAACGCTAAAAGGGGAACTTTCTGACGCTAAATAGCAGACTTTTCATAATGATCTTTCAGTTTGTGGAGCACGTAAATTTTAACACTGTTAAAAGCTGTGATGCCACAACAGCCTGTTGTAATGCTCATCAAATAGGGATGAGCCAGGATCATGATTTGTCAACCTTTAGATGAGTGCTTTTTCTGATCCACTCACCTTGTTAATCTAGAATGAGAGAAGAGAAGATGACAGAAAAAGAGAGACAGAGAGAAAGAGAGAGTGTAGAAAGAGATGTGAACACGTGCATCACTGGAACAGCAGCAGAATAAATGTGTTACATACAGAGAAAGATAATATAAAAATAATAATGCACTGGACCCTCGAAAGTCGAACAGTTTGAAACTCGAATAACTTGAAACTCCAACAATAAACATTGGAAGAAAATCCGGTTTGAAACTCAAACAAAAATTCTAAACTCGAACAAAACAAACGCAGGCACCTGAACGAAAACAAAAAATCACGTGGTCAGTTCTCGTGTGACCTCAGTTCAGTGAGCGTCTACCAAAATTAGAGTGTTTTCTATTTTTATTGTGGATTTTCTTGTTTATTTTATCTTTAAAATGACACATTCATGATTTTCTTTTTTCCTTTATCTATAAAATGACGCGTTCATGATTTTCTTTTTTACTTTATCTTTAAAATGACACATTCATGATTTTCTTTTTTACTTTATCTTTTAAAATGCATTCATGATTTTCTTGTTTACTCTATCTTTAAAATGACACATTCATGATTTCATTTTGTACTTTATCTTTAAAATGACACATTCATGGTTTTCTTTTTTACTTTATCTTTAAAATGACACATTCATGATTTTCTGTTTTACTTTATCTTTAAAATGACACATTCATGATTTTCTTTTTTACTCTATCTTTAAAATGACACATTCATGATTTTCTTTTTTTACTTTATCTTTAAAATGACACATTCAGGATTTTCTTTTTTTTTTTACTTTATCTTTAAAATGACACATTCATGATTTTCTTTTTTTACTTTATCTTTAAAATGACACGTTCATGATGACATCAAAGAAAGTTACTGGTACTGAAAAGCTTAAGAGGAAGAGTGTAATGTTCATGATAGAACTGAAAAAGGAAGTTATCACTAAGCGGGAAAATGGTACACGGGTATCAGACCTAGCTGTTTAATAAGTGATGGTCAAGCAGACAATATCGACCATGCTAGAAAGCAAGGTAGCAATTAAAGTGACTAATGTGGCGACAGGGCTAAAACCCCTTACCGATAAAAGATCCCCAGCAGTGGAAGAAGTAGAAAAAAAAACTTTTGATGGCTTGGATAAATGTAAGGTACTGGATAAATATGAGATATTCGATAAATGTAAAGTATTGGATAAATGTGAGATATTCGATAAATGTAAGGTATTGCATAAATGTAAGGTATTGGATAAATGTAAGGTGCTGGATAAATGTAAGGTGTTGGATAATGTAAAATATTGGATAAATGTAAGGTACTGGATAAATATGAGATATTAGATAAATATGAGATATTCGATAAATGTAAGGTATTGGATAAATGTAAGATATTGGATAAATGTAAGGTACTGGATAAATGTGAGATATTCGATAAATGTAATGTATTGGATAAATGTAAGGTATTGAATAAATGTAAAGTATTGGATAAATATGAGATATTGGATAACTGTAAGGTATTTGATAAATGTAAGATATTGGATAAATGTAAGATATTGGATAAATGTAAGGTATTGGATAAATGTAACATACTGGATTGTCATTAATAACAATTTCATAATGTTAATATATGGATTTAGGGTGTATTAGCTTTATTCTTACATCTTACATCCTTCCCGTGCTGTTAAACGTCACATTGGGCTCGCATAGTTGTTTGCCAAGATTTCCTGTTCTCGGCAAGTCTTCCAACTTCATCAAGGGATGTTATGCCCACTAAACTGGCTTCTCTTAACAATGTCCTCTTTAGATTTTCACGTCGTCGACCTCTTTTTCTTCGGCCTGTTGTGCTCCACTTGATAGCTTGTTTTGGTATTCTCTGATTGTTTCTTCTCATCACATGGCCTACATATGTCTATCTTCTTTTTCTGATCACCCATGAGACAGGTTGTTGTTTGCTCATCTGTCTTATCTCTGTGTTGTTCTTGAATTCGTTCCACTTTACAACAGGTATTTTCCTCTGGCATTTGTTTTCAAAAGAGTCTAATTTCTTGTCTATTTCTTTAATTGATTTCTGGCTTTCGCATGCATAAATGAGGGTGGATATCACATTTTAATTGATTAATCTTAACTTGGTTTTTGTGCTTATAACTTTTGAATGCAATATGTTTTCAAGATTTTTGAAGGACATTGCTGCTTTTGCAGTTCAAATTCTAACTCCCTTCCTGGTGTCACCATTCTGATCTATGTAGCTGTCAAGGTATGCAAATTGGTTTACTTCATCAACAACTGTTCCTTCTATGTATATTTTTCCTTCTTGATTAATGAGAAATTTAATAATTTCTGTTTTGTCTTTGTTAATTTCGAGATCTATAAGGAAAACAGGGAATCTGTTTTTTTCTATATCGATTTCACATTGTCATTGATAAGAGTTAAGTCATCTGCAAAATCAAGATCTTCTAATTCGATCCCATGTACCCAATAAATGCACATGTACAGCATCTTTTCATTATAAAGTCTATGGTAATTACAAAATGCAATGGAGATAATATACATCTTTGTTTCAAGCCTGTTTCAATCTGGAACCATTCGCTCAGTCATTCCTCTGTGTTGAGTGCACAAACATATCCGTTATAGAGATCTCTAATAATGTTGAAAATTTTAGATGGTATTCCATATAGTCTTAAAATTCTCCATAATGAATCTCTGTGTATGCTATCAAATGCCTTTTTTAAAGACTATGAAGTTCAGGATTAATGGTTTCTGCTTCTCAATATGTTCTTCAAATATTATTCTTAGAGTAAGGATCTGGTCGAGATAGCTTCTCTCTTTTCGAAATCCTGCCTGTTCTTCTCTCACTGCAATATACACTACATCATTAATTCTATTCAGAATCACTTTATAAAACGCCTTTGACACAACTGATAGTAAGGTTACACCTTTCCAGTTACTGCAGTCACTGAGATTGCCTTTTTTTAGTATTTTAATAATGATTCCCTTTTTCCATTTAGAAGGGACTTTTTCTTCTTTCCACATTTTATTAAACATTCTTTGTAGTTATCTCATTTTGTCACTGTTAATAGTTTTTAACACTTCGACTGTTATTTCATCTTCACCTGCAGCTTTGTTGTTAGCCATTAGATTCACTGCTGTTTCAATTTCATTCAGTGTAACTTCAGCAAAGTTGACATTTAGTTGTGGGACTGGTAAATCCGTTTCAAGATTTATTAATTCATTTCTTAGAAGTGTTCAGCCCATCTTTGCTTTTCGTCTTTACTTGATGTTAATAGGTTGCTTGTTTTGCTAAAGACTGTTCTTTCTCTGGAGGTAATAGCACCTGTTAGCTTCTTCTGTATGTTATATAGAGTTTTGCTGTCTCCTGTTTTTGTTGCATTTTCTGCTTCTTTTGCTATATTGTACATACATTCTCTTTCATCTCTTCTAGTTGGACTTTTTACTTTATTGTCTAGTTCTCCGTATGTTGTTTTTGCCAAAACTTTTCCAATATGGCTAATTTGACTGCTCTTCTTTCATGTATGTATTTCCATGTGTTATCTGATATCCATGCTTTTCTACTTGTTCATTGCAGTCCAGCGCTTGCTTTTATTAGCTTTATTACGCAGGCTAAAATAAACAGTTTTTGTACTTAAAATGTTCTATAATGAGTAAGTTGGGGGGGGGGGGGGTGTCTGAATAGGATTGATTCGATTTACATTATTTCTTATGAGGAATTTAAAGTCGAAAGTCGAACAATTTGAGGGTCCAATGCCCTCCCGCAACAGATTGTGTTCGATTTCTAAGGGCCCACTGTATGTAGCAGAACTGTTGATGAGAGACTCATCATCATCATGTGCCGTGCCGACTGGCGTTGGCTATTATGCTTCTCCAGAGTACGCGATCCTTCATGCAGGCCATCAGCTCAGTTGTTGATCTCCTCTCACACCATCCCGTCAGACTGTCCAGTATCATTTCTCTTGGTCTTCCTCTTGATCTTCTTCCTTCTATTTTTCCTGTTGTTATAATATTTTCAATGCCCCCTCTTCTCATTGCATGTCCTATGAGAGTACATTGTCTCTCTCTTATCTTTTTGACAAGGTTTTTTGTCTCTCCAGCTCTTCTCCTACATTCTTCATTAGTTATTTTTGCTGTCCAGGGGATTCGCAACATTCTTCTAATAAAGAAGAGAGACTGTAACGGATAAAAGTGGGCAAGGAGAGAGAGAGAGAGAGAGAGAAAGAGAAAGAGAGAGAGAAAGAGAGAGAGAAAGAGAGAGAAAAAGAGAGAGAAAGGGAGAGAGAGAAAGAGAGAGAGAGAAAGAGAGAGAGAAAGAAAGAGAGAGAGAGAGAGAAAGAGAGAGAGAGAAAGAGAGAGAGAGAAAGAAAGAGAAAGAGAGAGAGAAAGAGAGAGAATGAATGAATGAATGAATGAATAATCTTTATTTTTCAAGGGTAAAGAATTGGGCACGCAGGCCCGTCTTACATTCTGCCCTTCATCACTCCATCTTTCATTCTTCCCACACACTTGATTTAGTACAAAAATACAAATTAAATTAGTAAAAACATATCAAAAGAGTGTAAGATTTAACTACTACATTCAAGGTAAAAGAGAAGAAGTAATTAACCTAATAAAATAGCACTCACGCACACATACACCCGCAGACATATACATAAATAAAAAGAGAAAGAGAGAGAGAGAAAGAGAGAGCGAGAGAGAGAAAGAGAGAGAGAGAGAAAAAGAGAGAGAGGAAGGAGAGGAGAGGGGAGTCGTTCTCTCGTTATCAGAAGCACAAAATAAATAAATAAAACAAATACCAAACTTGTATCTTCCCTCAACAGCCAAAACTGGAACATATTTTATTTCATTTTAAATAAATCACATTGTAAGAATTCTATTCAATGTTTCACATTAAATAAATCACATTGTAAGACTCCTGTTCCATACTTCACATTAAATAAATCACATTCAGAGCCTTCTGTTCAGTCTTGGGTCGACCTGGACAGGAAAACTATCTTTGTAAGATAATCATGTCAACAAACAAAATTCGATTTTTAAAAATTAGGACATATCCCCTGTGGGATGATCGAATTTCCTTCGTTTTACAATCTAAACGAGATTGAAAAACAGATCTTCTAGCTTTCTTAAGCGCCACACCGTCAGCGAATTCATCCACAGAGATTCTTATTCAAATTTCTTTCCCTTACCAGTAATCGTCAGAGAACTTATAAAATATACACGGACACAGCCTTCATTACCGCCATACAAATACTGTCAAACTGAGTAGAATATGATGAACTATTCAACTGTAGCCAAACTTAGTTCTGTAACCACCATAGCGGTCCCTATGTTTTGGAACACCTCCTATAAACGTGTCCTCACTAGAGAAAGAAAGAACGAAGAAACTTGACTTGTAAAGGATGAAAAATTGGGCAAGCGGTCCTAAGTAACATTCTTTCGTTTAGCAGGCAACTTTCATTCTACTCCAAACATTCTACATCAGTTAGTACAAACATCTTTCTCGTCTAATAAACATAATTAAATGAAAAGAACATGAAATATGAAATAATAAATCTAGTAAATGTCACCCTTACCTACACGCTCAATACAGGAGATAACCACACACACGCAACAAAGTTGCTCTAGCAATCTTGCACATTAATAAATATCTACCAATCTACTATTCAGAAAGAGAAATCAGTTTAAAATCATTTACATTCAGCGTTTGCAATAATAGTCTAAAGTAGTGATGAAAGTCTGTGAATCATAGGTGCATGTAATCCACATCAAGTACATATTGAAAGACTTAGTAGTTGTACGAAGGAACATAGCCGATATGTTTTAAGTAAGGTGGAAGGACATTCCAAAGACAACCAGCAGAGTAAGTAAGGCTTTTATAACACACATCAAGTCTAATTATCAGCTCAATATAAATCTAAAAATAGCCCACGCCAGAAGTATAAGCCCAATCACTGCATAAGGAAAAGAGCAAGGAAGAAAATTTGAAGCATTCATGAAGAACTCCCGCTGAAGATAAGATTCATAAAAATCAGCCTCTTTTCATTGCCATGTCTGAGCATTTTAAACCTAACTGATATGAAGACTATAATGTCAGGGACTAATAGGTCACCAAGTTTATACACAGACATTATTCGGAACACAAGAATATGAACATATTTTTCATTCATATTATTCATTAGTTAGTCATTCAGTCAGTCAGTCAGTTAGTTAGTTAGTTAGTTAGTTAGTTAGTTAGTTAGTTAGTTAGTTAGTTAGTTAGTTAGTTAGTTAGTTAGTTAGTTAGTCAATCAAGTTAGTTAGTTAGTTAGTTAGTTAGTTAGTTAGTTAGTTAGTTAGTTAGTTAGTTAGTTAGTTAGTTAGTTAGTTAGTCAAATAATCGATCAGTCATTTAGTTAGTCGGTCAGTTAGTCTGTCAGCCAGTTAGTTAATTAGTTAATCAGTTAGTCTGTCAGTCAGATAGTCAGTCAGTCATTTAGTTAGTCAGTCAGTTAGTCGGTTAGTCAGTTAGTTAATTTATCAGTTAGTTAATTAGTTAGTCAGTTAGTTAGGAAGGAAGGACGGACGGACGGACGGAAGGAAGGAAGGAAGAAAGGAAGGAATGATCATCATCCATTTACTCCAGACATATCCACATGTGCTCCTATCTTTCTTGAAATATCTCCCCCAGCGTACACGACTGATGACACCCATTCTTTGTTGGTTGACTATTATATAAAAATATATACATATATACAAAGTTATCGCAGTAACATTTCAAGGATCGGTGCCCATACGGTACAGACAAAATGAAAGCACAGATTCGCTGCAATGTTAAACTTGTTTGGTGCAAGTTTACATTAAAGTTAGTGGGAGAAATAGTTTCTCAAGACGGTTATAGACCAACAATCCCTGGCAATCTACTCCCTTACTCGAGCCAGTCTAGCTCCCCCATCATGACCGCCAACCTAGGTTCTCCCCTCCTTGCTATATTGTTTGCTAACTTTACCCAGTCCTCAAGAATTCAACCATCGCAACAATACACTGACGTGCAGTACAAATCACCAAGTTTGAAATTAATGACACGGCATTTTAATCTCACTATACGCCACACCAACACGTTCAACTGACATTGCTAACAACATGACATCAAAACGGGTGTCATCATAATGGACGAACAACTGCATGAACAAGATCAATGCAAGCAAAATGCTTCAAGCAATCATCAATAACAGAAAAGCAATTGAATGAACAATATTCATGCAACGCAAGGTAATTAATCATGGTATCATATGATACTGACTTCTCATGTCTGTATATTGGGAGCCTGATGAACCTGGGGTCCCGGGCTCTCTTGGCCCTCCACGCCCTTCTCGTAGCCTTCCCTACGAATCTAATGTTCAACATCTCTTATTCCCCGCAGCTATCGATCCTATGACACACCTCTATATAGCCGTGCTTCTGCAGCACACGATCAGTCTACATGAAAAGCATAATAAACGAATCATACATGTTGCCTATCCAATATACCGGTAAATCACATTGAAAGTATACACATAATTTCCTTATCGATACGTAAACAGGGGACCCAACAACACAGCTTAATTCGCAACTCATAATCTACACTACATGAGGTGGGCTCAGCAGAATATATCAGAAATATACATAACACTGCATGAGGTGGGCTCGGAAGAATAACCAGAAATATACATAATAAACACGCACAATAATATAAGCACAACGAAGACATTACATCGACGGCCATGTTCCCCTCCCCCCCCCCCCCCCCATCTAATCTGATGCAAGCCAATGTTTCAGTATATTTCCCCCCCCCCCCCCGAAACCAACTAAAAAATCACTTGGACGATGACGCCTCGGTCACGGTCGTACATACCTCGACCCAAGCATGTATCGTCCACAGCAAGACCTTCGTATAAATGGGGGAAAAGCTTACTTGGCCAATGAAAATGTCTTTCTACAAGAAATGTGTGGAAACCTGCCTAGAGAGCACCACAGTTCATGCTGACAGTTCATGTCCGAAATTGTATGCAGATTAAAAATAATGTTAGTCCACATCTGTTTTCAATATGGAAGACATTCTAGTGAACACTTAGATGGCATGAAAAATTCACAGAAAAATGAAAAGCCATCACAAGAGGAAAACTTATTGGATATTCTGAAATGTTGTTCTTTTATTCATTAAACGTCACATTCTTGTTGTTCTGAAGCCGTGTTGCAGGCCCGGTCAATAGCCGTGCGTTGTAGGCCTGGTACATAGCCGTGTGTTTTAGGCCTGGTAAATAGCCGTGTGCTGTAGGGCTGGTAAACAGCCGTGTGTTTTAGGCCTGGTAAATAGTCGTGTGTTTTAGGCTGGTCAACAACCGTGTGTTTTAGGCCTGGTCAACAACCGTGTGTTATAAGCATTTACTCCAGACATATCCACATGTGCTCCTATCTTTCTTGAAATATCTCCCCCAGCGTACACGACTGATGACACCCATTCTTTGTTGGTTGACTATTATATAAAATATATACATATATACAAAGTTATCGCAGTAACATTTCAAGGATCGGTGCCCATACGGTACAGACAAAATGAAAGCACAGATTCGCTGCAATGTTAAACTTGTTTGGTGCAAGTTTACATTAAAGTTAGTGGGAGAAATAGTTTCTCAAGACGGTTATAGACCAACAATCCCTGGCAATCTACTCCCTTACTCGAGCCAGTCTAGCTCCCCCATCATGACCGCCAACCTAGGTTCTCCCCTCCTTGCTATATTGTTTGCTAACTTTACCCAGTCCTCAAGAATTCAACCATCGCAACAATACACTGACGTGCAGTACAAATCACCAAGTTTGAAATTAATGACACGGCATTTTAATCTCACTATACGCCACACCAACACGTTCAACTGACATTGCTAACAACATGACATCAAAACGGGTGTCATCATAATGGACGAACAACTGCATGAACAAGATCAATGCAAGCAAAATGCTTCAAGCAATCATCAATAACAGAAAAGCAATTGAATGAACAATATTCATGCAACGCAAGGTAATTAATCATGGTATCATATGATACTGACTTCTCATGTCTGTATATTGGGAGCCTGATGAACCTGGGGTCCCGGGCTCTCTTGGCCCTCCACGCCCTTCTCGTAGCCTTCCCTACGAATCTAATGTTCAACATCTCTTATTCCCCGCAGCTATCGATCCTATGACACACCTCTATATAGCCGTGCTTCTGCAGCACACGATCAGTCTACATGAAAAGCATAATAAACGAATCATACATGTTGCCTATCCAATATACCGGTAAATCACATTGAAAGTATACACATAATTTCCTTATCGATACGTAAACAGGGGACCCAACAACACAGCTTAATTCGCAACTCATAATCTACACTACATGAGGTGGGCTCAGCAGAATATATCAGAAATATACATAACACTGCATGAGGTGGGCTCGGAAGAATAACCAGAAATATACATAATAAACACGCACAATAATATAAGCACAACGAAGACATTACATCGACGGCCATGTTCCCCTCCCCCCCCCCCCCCCATCTAATCTGATGCAAGCCAATGTTTCAGTATATTTCCCCCCCCCCCCCCGAAACCAACTAAAAAATCACTTGGACGATGACGCCTCGGTCACGGTCGTACATACCTCGACCCAAGCATGTATCGTCCACAGCAAGACCTTCGTATAAATGGGGGAAAAGCTTACTTGGCCAATGAAAATGTCTTTCTACAAGAAATGTGTGGAAACCTGCCTAGAGAGCACCACAGTTCATGCTGACAGTTCATGTCCGAAATTGTATGCAGATTAAAAATAATGTTAGTCCACATCTGTTTTCAATATGGAAGACATTCTAGTGAACACTTAGATGGCATGAAAAATTCACAGAAAAATGAAAAGCCATCACAAGAGGAAAACTTATTGGATATTCTGAAATGTTGTTCTTTTATTCATTAAACGTCACATTTAGGCCTGGTAATAGTCGTGTGTTATAACCTGGTCAACAACCGTGTGTTTTAGGCCTGGTCAACAACCGTGTGTTTTAGGCCTGGTCAACAGTCGTGTGTTATAAGCCTGGTCAACAACCGTGTGTTATAAGCCTGGTCAACAACCGTGGTTATAAGCCTGGTCAACAACCGTGTGTTTTAGCCTGGTCAACAACCGTGTGTTTTAGGCCTGGTCACAACCGTGTGTTTTAGCCTGTCAACACCGTGTGTTATAAGCCTGGTCAACAACCGTGTGTTTAAGCCTGGTCAACAACCGTGTGTTATAAGCCTGGTCAACAACCGTGTGTTATAAGCCTGGTCAACAACCGTGTGTTATAAGCCTGGTCAACAACCGTGTGTTTTAGGCCTGGTCAAGAGTCGTGTGTTATAAGCCTGGTCAACAACCGTGTGTTTTAGGCCTGGTCAACAACCGTGTGTTATAAGCCTGGTCAACAACCGTGTGTTATAAGCCTGGTCAACAGTCGTGTGTTATAAGCCTGGTCAACAACCGTGTGTTATAAGCCTGGTCAACAGCCGTGTGTTTTAGGCCTAGTCAACAACCGTGTGTTATAAGCCTGGTCAACAGCCGTGTGTTTTAGGCCTGGTCAACAGCCGTGTGTTATAAGCCTGGTCAACAGCCGTGTGTTATAAGCCTGGTCAACAACCGTGTGTTATAAGCCTGGTCAACAACCGTGTGTTTAAGCCTGGTCAACAGCCGTGTGTTTTAGGCCTAGTCACAACCGTGTGTTATAAGCCTGGTCAACAACCGTGTGTTTTAGGCCTGGTCAACACCGTGTGTTATAAGCCTGGTCAACAACCGTGTGTTTTAGCCTGGTCAACAACCGTGTGTATAAGCCTGGTCAACACCGTGTGTTATAAGCCTGGTCAACACCGTGTGTTTAAGCCTAGTCAACAACCGTGTTTTAGGCCTGGTCAAGAGTCGTGTGTTTTAGGCCTGGTCAACAGTCGTGTGTTATAAGCCTGGTCAACAACCGTGTGTTATAAGCCTGGTCAACAGTCGTGTGTTATAAGCCTGGTCAACAACCGTGTGTTATAAGCCTGGTCAACAACCGTGTGTTATAAGCCTGGTCAACAACCGTGTTATAAGCCTGGTCAACAACCGTGTGTTTTAGGCCTGTCAACACCGTGTGTTTTAGGCCTGGTCAACAGTCGTGTGTTATAAGCCTGTCAACAACCGTGTGTTTTAGGCCTGGTAATAGTCGTGTGTTATAAGCTGGTCAACAACCGTGTGTTATAGGCCTGGTCAACAGTCGTGTGTTATAAGCCTGGTCAACAACCGTGTGTTTTAGGCCTGGTCAACAGTCGTGTGTTATAAGCCTGGTCAACAACCGTGTGTTATAAGCCTGGTCAACAACCGTGTGTTATAAGCCTGGTCAACAACCGTATGTTATAAGCCTGGTCAACAACCGTGTGTTTTAGGCCTAGTCAACAACCGTGTGTTATAAGCCTGGTCAACAACCGTGTGTTATAAGCCTGGTCAACAACCGTGTGTTATAAGCCTGGTCAACAACCGTGTGTTATAAGCCTGGTCAACAACCGTATGTTATAAGCCTGGTCACAACCGTGTGTTTTAGGCCTAGTCAACAACCGTGTGTTTTAGGCCTGGTCAACAACCGTGTGTTTTAGCCTGGTAAATAGTCGTGTGTTATAAGCCTGGTCAACAACCGTGTGTTATAAGCCTGGTCACAACCGTGTGTTATAAGCCTGGTCAACAACCGTGTGTTATAAGCCTGGTCAACAACCGTGTGTTATAACCTGGTCAACAACCGTGTTTTAGGCCTGGTCAACAACCGTGTGTTTTAGGCCTGGTAAATAGTCGTGTGTTATAAGCCTGGTCAACAACCGTGTGTTTAAGCCTGGTCACAACCGTGTGTTTTAGGCCTGGTAAATAGTCGTGTGTTATAAGCCTGGTCAACAACCGTGTGTATAAGCCTGGTCACAACCGTGTGTTATAGCCTGGTCAACACCGTGTGTTATAGCCTGGTCAACACCGTGTGTTATAAGCCTGGTCAACAACCGTGTGTTTTAGGCCTGGTCAACAACCGTGTGTTTTAGGCCTGGTAATAGTCGTGTGTTATAAGCCTGGTCAACAACCGTGTGTTTTAAGCCTGGTCAACAACCGTGTGTTTTAGCCTGGTCAACAGTCGTGTGTTATAAGCCTGGTCAACAGCTCGTGTGTTATAAGCCTGGTCAACAGCCGTGTGTTATAAGCCTGGTCAACAACCGTGTGTTTTAGGCCTAGTCAACAACCGTGTGTTTTAGGCCTGGTCAAGAGTCGTGTGTTTTAGGCCTGGTCAACAGTCGTGTGTTATAAGCCTGGTCAACAACCGTGTGTTATAAGCCTGGTCAACAACCGTGTGTTATAAGCCTGGTCAACAACCGTATGTTATAAGCCTGGTCAACAACCGTATGTTATAAGCCTGGTCACAACCGTATGTTATAAGCCTGGTCAACAACCGTGTGTTTTAGGCCTAGTCAACAACCGTGTGTTTTAGGCCTGGTCAACAACCGTGTGTTTTAGGCCTGGTAAATAGTCGTGTGTTATAAGCCTGGTCAACAACCGTGTGTTTTAGGCCTGGTCACAACCGTGTGTTTTAGGCCTGGTCAACAACCGTGTGTTTTAGGCCTGGTAAATAGTCGTGTGTTATAAGCCTGGTCAACAACCGTGTGTTTTAGCCTGGTCAACAACCGTGTGTTTTAGGCCTGGTCAACAGTCGTGTGTTATAAGCCTGGTCAACAACCGTGTGTTATAAGCCTGGTCAACAACCGTGTGTTATAAGCCTGGTCAACAACCGTGTGTTATAAGCCTGGTCAACAACCGTATGTTATAAGCCTGGTCAACAACCGTGTTTTATAAGCCTGGTCAACAACCGTGTGTTATAAGCCTGGTCAACAACCGTATGTTATAAGCCTGGTCAACAACCGTGTGTTTTAGGCCTAGTCAACAACCGTGTGTTTTAGGCCTGGTCAACAACCGTGTGTTTTAGGCCTGGTAAATAGTCGTGTGTTATAAGCCTGGTCAACAACCGTGTGTTATAAGCCTGGTCAACAACCGTGTGTTATAAGCCTGGTCAACAACCGTGTGTTATAAGCCTGGTCAACAACCGTGTGTTATAAGCCTGGTCAACAACCGTGTGTTATAAGCCTGGTCAACAACCGTGTGTTATAAGCCTGGTCAACAACCGTGTGTTATAAGCCTGGTCAACAACCGTGTGTTATAAGCCTGGTCAACAACCGTGTGTTTTAGGCCTGGTCAACAACCGTGTGTTTTAGGCCTGGTAAATAGTCGTGTGTTATAAGCCTGGTCAACAACCGTGTGTTTTAGGCCTGGTAAATAGTCGTGTGTTATAAGCCTGGTCAACAACCGTGTGTTTTAGGCCTGGTAAATAGTCGTGTGTTATAAGCCTGGTCAACAACCGTGTGTTTTAGGCCTGGTCAACAACCGTGTGTTTTAGGCCTATTAAATAGTCGTGTGTTATAAGCCTGGTCAACAACCGTGTGTTTTAGTCCTGGTCAACAACCGTGTGTTTTAGGCCTGGTCAACAGTCGTGTGTTATAAGCCTGGTCAACAACCGTGTGTTATAAGCCTGGTCAACAACCGTGTGTTATAAGCCTGGTCAACAACCGTATGTTATAAGCCTGGTCAACAACCGTGTGTTTTAGGCCTAGTCAACAACCGTGTGTTTTAGGCCTGGTTAACAACCGTGTGTTTTAGGCCTGGTAAATAGTCGTGTGTTATAAGCCTGGTCAACAACCGTGTGTTATAAGCCTGGTCAACAGCCGTGTGTTATAAGCCTGGTCAACAACCGTGTGTTATAAGCCTGGTCAACAACCGTGTGTTATAAGCCTGGTCAACAGCCGTGTGTTTTAGGCCTAGTCAACAACCGTGTGTTATAAGCATGGTCAACAGCCGTGTGTATTAGGCCTGGTCAACAGCCGTGTGTTATAAGCCTGGTCAACAGCCGTGTGTTATAAGCCTGGTCAACGGTCGTGTGTTATAAGCCTGGTCAACAGCCGTGTGTTATAAGCCTGGTCAACAACCGTGTGTTTTAGGCCTAGTCAACAACCGTGTGTTTTAGGCCTGGTCAAGAGTCGTGTGTTTTAGGCCTGGTCAACAGTCGTGTGTTATAAGCCTGGTCAACAACCGTATGTTATAAGCCTGGTTAACAGTCGTATGTTATAAGCCTGGTCAACAACCGTATGTTATAAGCCTGGTCAACAACCGTATGTTATAAGCCTGGTCAACAACCGTATGTTATAAGCCTGGTCAACAACCGTGTGTTTTAGGCCTAGTCAACAACCGTGTGTTTTAGGCCTGGTCAACAACCGTGTGTTTTAGGCCTGGTAAATAGTCGTGTGTTATAAGCCTGGTCAACAACCGTGTGTTTTAGGCCTGGTCAACAACCGTGTGTTTTAGGCCTGGTCAACAACCGTGTGTTTTAGGCCTGGTAAATAGTCGTGTGTTATAACCTGGTCAACAACCGTGTGTTTTAGGCCTGGTCAACAACCGTGTGTTTTAGGCCTGGTCAACAGTCGTGTGTTATAAGCCTGGTCAACAACCGTGTGTTATAAGCCTGGTCAACAACCGTGTGTTATAAGCCTGGTCAACAACCGTATGTTATAAGCCTGGTCAACAACCGTATGTTATAAGCCTGGTCAACAACCGTGTGTTTTAGGCCTAGTCAACAACCGTGTGTTTTAGGCCTGGTCAACAACCGTGTGTTATAAGCCTGGTCAACAACCGTGTGTTATAAGCCTGGTCAACAACCGTGTGTTATAAGCCTGGTCAACAACCGTGTGTTATAAGCCTGGTCAACAACCGTGTGTTATAAGCCTGGTCAACAACCGTGTGTTATAAGCCTGGTCAACAACCGTGTGTTATAAGCCTGGTCAACAACCGTGTGTTATAAGCCTGGTCAACAACCGTGTGTTATAAGCCTGGTCAACAACCGTGTGTTATAAGCCTGGTCAACAACCGTGTGTTATAAGCCTGGTCAACAACCGTGTGTTATAAGCCTGGTCAACAACCGTGTGTTTTAGGCCTGGTCAAGAGTCGTGTGTTATAAGCCTGGTCAACAACCGTGTGTTATAAGCCTGGTCAACAACCGTGTGTTTTAGGCCTGGTCAAGAGTCGTGTGTTATAAGCCTGGTCAACAACCGTGTGTTTTAGGCCTGGTCAAGAGTCGTGTGTTATAAGCCTGGTCAACAACTGTGTGTTTTAGGCCTGGTCAAGAGTCGTGTGTTATAAGCCTGGTCAACAACTGTGTGTTATAGGCCTGGTCAACAACCGTGTGTTATAAGCCTGGTCAACAACCGTGTGTTTTAGGCCTGGTCAAGAGTCGTGTGTTATAAGCCTGGTCAACAACTGTGTGTTTTAGGCCTGGTCAACAACCGTGTGTTTTAGGCCTGGTCAAGAGTCGTGTGTTATAAGCCTGGTCAACAACCGTGTGTTTTAGGCCTGGTCAACAACCGTGTGTTATAAGCCTGGTCAACAACCGTGTGTTTTAGGCCTGGTCAACAACCGTGTGTTATAAGCCTGGTCACAACCGTGTGTTTTAGGCCTGGTCAACAGTAGTGTGTTATAAGCCTGGTCAACAACCGTGTGTTTTAGGCCTGGTCAAGAGTCGTGTGTTATAAGCCTGGTCAACAACTGTGTGTTTTAGGCCTGGTCAAGAGTCGTGTGTTATAAGCCTGGTCAACAACTGTGTGTTATAGGCCTGGTCAAGAGTCGTGTGTTATAAGCCTGGTCAACAACCGTGTGTTTTAGGCCTGGTCAAGAGTCGTGTGTTATAAGCCTGGTCAACAACTGTGTGTTTTAGGCCTGGTCAACAACCGTGTGTTTTAGGCCTGGTCAAGAGTCGTGTGTTATAAGCCTGGTCAACAACCGTGTGTTTTAGGCCTGGTCAAGAGTCGTGTGTTATAAGCCTGGTCAACAACTGTGTGTTTTAGGCCTGGTCAACAACCGTGTGTTATAAGCCTGGTCAACAACCGTGTGTTTTAGGCCTGGTCAACAGTAGTGTGTTATAAGCCTGGTCAACAACCGTGTGTTTTAGGCCTGGTAAATAGTCGTGTGTTATAAGCCTGGTCAACAACCGTGTGTTATAGGCCTGGTCAACAGTAGTGTGCTATAAGCCTGGTCAACAACCGTGTGTTTTAGGCCTGGTCAACAGTCGTGTGTTATAAGCCTGGTCAACAACCGTGTGTTATAAGCCTGGTCAACAACCGTGTGTTATAAGCCTGGTCAACAACCGTATGTTATAAGCCTGGTCAACAACCGTGTGTTTTAGGCCTAGTCAACAACCGTGTGTTATAAGCCTGGTCAACAACCGTGTGTTATAAGCCTGGTCAACAACCGTATGTTATAAGCCTGGTCAACAACCGTGTGTTATAAGCCTGGTCAACAACCGTATGTTATAAGCCTGGTCAACAACCGTGTGTTTTAGGCCTAGTCAACAACCGTGTGTTTTAGGCCTGGTCAACAACCGTGTGTTTTAGGCCTGGTAAATAGTCGTGTGTTATAAGCCTGGTCAACAACCGTGTGTTATAAGCCTGGTCAACAACCGTGTGTTTTAGGCCTAGTCAACAACCGTGTGTTTTAGGCCTGGTCAACACCGTGTGTTTTAGGCCTGGTAAATAGTCGTGTGTTATAAGCCTGGTCAACAACCGTGTGTTATAAGCCTGGTCAACAACCGTGTGTTTTAGGCCTAGTCAACAACCGTGTGTTTTAGGCCTGGTCAACAACCGTGTGTTTTAGGCCTGGTAAATAGTCGTGTGTTATAAGCCTGGTCAACAACCGTGTGTTATAAGCCTGGTCAACAACCGTGTGTTTTAGGCCTGGTCAACAGTCGTGTGTTATAAGCCTGGTCAACACCCGTGTGTTATAAGCCTGGTCAACAACCGTGTGTTTTAGGCCTGGACAACAACCGTGTGTTATAAGCCTGGTCAACAACCGTGTGTTATAAGCCTGGTCAACAACCGTGTGTTATAAGCCTAGTCAACAACCGTGTGTTTTAGGCCTGGTCAACAACCGTGTGTTTTAGGCCTGGTCAACAACCGTGTGTTATAAGCATAGTCAACAACCGTGTGTTTTAGGCCTGGTCAACAACCGTGTGTTATAAGCCTAGTCAACAACCGTGTGTTTTAGGCCTGGTCAACAACCGTGTGTTTTAGGCCTGGTCAACAACCGTGTGTTATAAGCCTGGTCAACAACCGTGTGTTTTAGGCCTGGTCAACAACCGTGTGTTTTAGGCCTGGTCAACAACCGTGTGTTATAAGCCTGGTCAACAACCGTGTGTTTTAGGCCTGGTCAACAACCGTGTGTTATAAGCCTGGTCAACAACCGTGTGTTTTAGGCCTGGTCAACAACCGTGTGTTTTAGGCCTTGTCAACAACCGTGTGTTATAAGCCTGGTCAACAACCGTGTGTTTTAGGCCTGGTCAACAACCGTGTGTTATAAGCCTGGTCAACAACCGTGTGTTATAAGCCTAGTCAACAACCGTGTGTTTTAGGCCTGGTCAACAACCGTGTGTTATAAGCCTAGTCAACAACCGTGTGTTTTAGGCCTGGTCAACAACCGTGTGTTATAAGCCTGGTCAACAACCGTGTGTTATAAGCCTAGTCAACAACCGTGTGTTATAAGCCTGGTCAACAACCGTGTGTTATAAGCCTAGTCAACAACCGTGTGTTTTAGGCCTGGTCAACAACCGTGTGTTATAAGCCTAGTCAACAACCGTGTGTTATAAGCCTAGTCAACAACCGTGTGTTATAAGCCTAGTCAACAACCGTGTGTTATAAGCCTGGTCAACAACCGTGTGTTATAAGCCTGGTCAACAACCGTGTGTTATAAGCCTAGTCAACAACCGTGTTTTAGGCCTGGTCAAGAGTCGTGTGTTATAAGCCTGGTCAACACCGTGTGTTTTAGGCCTGGTCAACAACCGTGTGTTATAAGCCTAGTCACAACCGTGTGTTATAAGCCTGGTCAACAACCGTGTGTTTTAGGCCTGGTCAAGAGTCGTGTGTTATAAGCCTGGTCAACAACCGTGTGTTATAAGCCTGGTCAACAACCGTGTTTTAGGCCTGGTCAAGAGTCGTGTGTTATAAGCCTGGTCACAACCGTGTGTTTTAGGCCTGGTCAACAGCCGTGTGTTATAAACCTGGTCAACAACTGTGTGTTTTAGGCCTGGTCAAGAGTCGTGTGTTATAAGCCTGGTCAACAACCGTGTGTTATAGGCCTGGTCAAGAGTCGTGTGTTATAAGCCTGGTCAACAACCGTGTGTTTTAGGCCTGGTCAAGAGTCGTGTGTTATAAGCCTGGTCAACAACTGTGTGTTTTAGGCCTGGTCAACAACCGTGTGTTTTAGGCCTGGTCAAGAGTCGTGTGTTATAAGCCTGGTCAACAACCGTGTGTTTTAGGCCTGGTCAAGAGTCGTGTGTTATAAGCCTGGTCAACAACCGTGTGTTTTAGGCCTGGTCAACAACCGTGTGTTATAAGCCTGGTCAACAACCGTGTGTTTTAGGCCTGGTCAAGAGTCGTGTGTTATAAGCCTGGTCAACAACCGTGTGTTTTAGGCCTGGTAAATAGTCGTGTGTTATAAGCCTGGTCAACAACCGTGTGTTATAGGCCTGGTCAACAGTAGTGTGCTATAAGCCTGGTCAACAACCGTGTGTTTTAGCCTGGTCAACAGTCGTGTGTTATAAGCCTGGTCAACAACCGTGTGTTATAAGGCCTGGTCAACAACCGTGTGTTATAAGCCTGGTCAACAACCGTGTGTTATAAACCTGGTCAACAACCGTGTGTTATAGGCCTAGTCAACAACCGTGTGTTATAAGCCTGGTCAACAACCGTGTGTTATAAGCCTGGTCAACAACCGTATGTTATAAGCCTGGTCAACAACCGTGTGTTATAGCCTGGTCAACAACCGTATGTTATAAGCCTGGTCAACAACCGTGTGTTTTAGGCCTAGTCAACAACCGTGTTTTAGGCCTGGTCACAACCGTGTGTTTTAGGCCTGGTAAATAACCGTGTGTTATAAGCTGGTCAACAACCGTGTGTTATAAGCCTGGTCAACAACCGTGTGTTTTAGGCCTGGTCAACAACCGTGTGTTTTAGGCCTGGTCAACAACCGTGTGTTATAAGCATATTTCTCTGCTCTATAGTTACATGGTAACCAGATATGTCGTTTTCCCATTTCTGTGCCACTTGGTCAGTCTCATCAGATATTCCCCCCCCCCTCCTTTTATTATTTCCACTGGTGTTTTTATCCAGTGATTTTCATGTTGTCTAACCTCTGTCTTTCCCTGACGTGCCCTGATAATTCCCACTGACTTAACGGTCTTCTTCTTCAATTTCTCTTTCGGTTTTTTTTTTTTTTACAACGTGCCTCAAAATTTCTGACCTCCCTGGTTATATGTTGGAACTTTTCCGCAAAATAACTTCTCTGTTGCTTCTAGTTTCTGTTAGTTTGTTATCTGCGTCTCAGCAATATCAAGTAAAGTTTCCTTCAATGCGAAATTGGAAAACTCTTTTCTCACTTTTAATCGCTTTCTAATATTGTTAGTATCTTCTTTATATCATGAAGGGCTGTTTTAGCCTTTATTATGTAGTTTAACTACGTTAAAGAACAACGCAGAGATAAGACAGATGAGCAAACAACAACGAGTCTCATGGGTGATCAGAAAAAGATGAACATACGTCGGTCATGTGATTAAAAAACGGTAAAGCTCTGAAGTGGAACACAACAGGCCGAAGAAAAAGAAGTAGACTACGTGAAACTCTAAAGAGGACATTGTTAAGAGATGCCAGTTCAGTGGGCATAACATCCCTTGATGAGATTGAAAAACTCGCCGAAGACAGGACATCTTGGCGAACTACCATGCGGACCCTATGTGATGTTTAACGGCACGGGAAGGATTAGATGTGATGAGAGATGTAGTTTAACTGCTCCACCAAGACTTGACATCTAGAGCCTTTATTATGTAGTTTAACTGATGATGATGATGATGATGATGATGATGATGATGATGATGATGATGATGATGATGATGATGATGATGATGATGATGATGATGATGATGATGATGATGATGATGATGATGATGATGATGATGATGATGATGATGATGATGATGATGATGATGATGATGATGATGATGATGATGATGATGATGATGATGATGATGATGATGATGATGATGATGATGATGATGATGATGATGATGATGATGATGATGATGATGATGATGATGATGATGATGATGATGATGATGATGATGATGATGATGATGATGATGATGATGATGATGATGATGATGATGATGATGATGATGATGATGATGATGATGATGATGATGATGATGATGATGATGATGATGATGATGATGATGATGATGATGATGATGATGATGATGATGATGATGATGATGATGATGATGATGATGATGATGATGATGATGATGATGATGATGATGATGATGATGATGATGATGATGATGATGATGATGATGATGATGATGATGATGATGATGATGATGATGATGATGATGATGATGATGATGATGATGATGATGATGATGATGATGATGATGATGATGATGATGATGATGATGATGATGATGATGATGATGATGATGATGATGATGATGATGATGATGATGATGATGATGATGATGATGATGATGATGATGATGATGATGATGATGATGATGATGATGATGATGATGATGATGATGATGATGATGATGATGATGATGATGATGATGATGATGATGATGATGATGATGATGATGATGATGATGATGATGATGATGATGATGATGATGATGATGATGATGATGATGATGATGATGATGATGATGATGATGATGATGATGATGATGATGATGATGATGATGATGATGATGATGATGATGATGATGATGATGATGATGATGATGATGATGATGATGATGATGATGATGATGATGATGATGATGATGATGATGATGATGATGATGATGATGATGATGATGATGATGATGATGATGATGATGATGATGATGATGATGATGATGATGATGATGATGATGATGATGATGATGATGATGATGATGATGATGATGATGATGATGATGATGATGATGATGATGATGATGATGATGATGATGATGATGATGATGATGATGATGATGATGATGATGATGATGATGATGATGATGATGATGATGATGATGATGATGATGATGATGATGATGATGATGATGATGATGATGATGATGATGATGATGATGATGATGATGATGATGATGATGATGATGATGATGATGATGATGATGATGATGATGATGATGATGATGATGATGATGATGATGATGATGATGATGATGATGATGATGATGATGATGATGATGATGATGATGATGATGATGATGATTTCGTTTCAGCTGTGTGTTTCCCAGTGATCGTTATCTTTGTTTCGATGTAACCAATTTTATAGAACAAAGCCAGTGCTCTGACTTGTACATGAAACGTTTCACTTCAGTGATTTTGCCTATTTAGATAACACTTAACTCTCCTTCCACGCATAACCAGTAGTTGCTGCTGTATGGTGGACCGGCCGTTATGTGTGGAGGTGAACTGTGTTATAAACCTGGTCAACAACCGTGTGTTATAAGCCTGGTCAACAACCGTGTGTTTTAGGCCTGGTCAACAACCATGTGTTTTAGGCCTGGTCAACAACCGTGTGTTATAAGCATATTTCTCTGCTCTATAGTTACATGGTAACCAGATATGTCGTTTTCCCATTTCTGTGCCACTTGGTCAGTCTCATCAGATATTCCCCCCCCCTCCTTTTATTATTTCCACTGGTGTTTTTATCCTGATTTTCATGTTGTCTAACCTCTGTCTTTCCCTGACGTGCCCTGATAATTCCCACTGACTTAACGGTCTTCTTCTTCAATTTCTCTTTCGGTTTTTTTTTTTTTTACAACGTGCCTCAAAATTTCTGACCTCCCTGGTTATATGTTGGAACTTTTCCGCAAAATAACTTCTCTGTTGCTTCTAGTTTCTGTTAGTTTGTTATCTGCGTCTCAGCAATATCAAGTAAAGTTTCCTTCAATGCGAAATTGGAAAACTCTTTTCTCACTTTTAATCGCTTTCTAATATTTGTTAGTATCTTCTTTATATCATGAAGGGCTGTTTTAGCCTTTATTATGTAGTTTAACTACGTTAAAGAACAACGCAGAGATAAGACAGATGAGCAAACAACAACGAGTCTCATGGGTGATCAGAAAAAGATGAACATACGTCGGTCATGTGATTAAAAAAACGGTAAAGCTCTGAAGTGGAACACAACAGGCCGAAGAAAAAGAAGTAGACTACGTGAAACTCTAAAGAGGACATTGTTAAGAGATGCCAGTTCAGTGGGCATAACATCCCTTGATGAGATTGAAAAACTCGCCGAAGACAGGACATCTTGGCGAACTACCATGCGGACCCTATGTGATGTTTAACGGCACGGGAAGGATTAGATGTGATGAGAGATGTAGTTTAACTGCTCCACCAAGACTTGACATCTAGAGCCTTTATTATGTAGTTTAACTGTAGCAACTCTTTTCTCACTTGGTCGGTCGCTAACCTGACGTTAAAACCCCCAACTTAGAGGACCAGAATATCTCTTTGTCTTTGCCCTCTCTGTTGATCTGATCAGCATGGGTGACCTTTCTGGTGGCTACACTGTCGCCAGTATAGCACTGGGAATATGGAGGCCCACAATACAGGAACTAAAGGAAGCAGGAAAGACATGGTTTGAGGTATCTCGACTTGTTCAAGTCAGGATTGACTGGGCAAACTTTGTTGGTGCCTTATGCTCCACCTTGAGTACAGATAACTGATGATGATGATGATGATGATGATGATGATGATGATGGATTTCGTTTCAGCTGTGTGTTTCCCAGTGATCGTTATCTTTGTTTCGATGTAACCAATTTTATAGAACAAAGCCAGTGCTCTGACTTGTACATGAAACGTTTCACTTCAGTGATTTTGCCTATTTAGATAACACTTAACTCTCCTTCCACGCATAACCAGTAGTTGCTGCTGTATGGTGGACCGGCCGTTATGTGTGGAGGTGAACTGTGAACATCGGCATAAACAGCAGCGCACAAGGTCCTACGACTGCCTTACGAGTTTGTCTCTTTGGACCACAACTTCAGAAAACTGGACTTAACCGGAAAGAAGACGAAGAGAGACCACATGCACTCCCTGGTCAACAACCGTGTGTTTTAGGCCTGGTCAACAACCGTGTGTTATAAGCATATTTCTCTGCTCTATAGTTACATGGTAACCAGATATGTCGTTTTCCCATTTCTGTGCCACTTGGTCAGTCTCATCAGATATTCCCCCCCCCTCCTTTTATTATTTCCACTGGTGTTTTTATCCAGTGATTTTCATGTTGTCTAACCTCTGTCTTTCCCTGACGTGCCCTGATAATTCCCACTGACTTAACGGTCTTCTTCTTCAATTTCTCTTTCGGTTTTTTTTTTTTTTACAACGTGCCTCAAAATTTCTGACCTCCCTGGTTATATGTTGGAACTTTTCCGCAAAATAACTTCTCTGTTGCTTCTAGTTTCTGTTAGTTTGTTATCTGCGTCTCAGCAATATCAAGTAAAGTTTCCTTCAATGCGAAATTGGAAAACTCTTTTCTCACTTTTAATCGCTTTCTAATATTTGTTAGTATCTTCTTTATATCATGAAGGGCTGTTTTAGCCTTTATTATGTAGTTTAACTACGTTAAAGAACAACGCAGAGATAAGACAGATGAGCAAACAACAACGAGTCTCATGGGTGATCAGAAAAAGATGAACATACGTCGGTCATGTGATTAAAAAAACGGTAAAGCTCTGAAGTGGAACACAACAGGCCGAAGAAAAAGAAGTAGACTACGTGAAACTCTAAAGAGGACATTGTTAAGAGATGCCAGTTCAGTGGGCATAACATCCCTTGATGAGATTGAAAAACTCGCCGAAGACAGGACATCTTGGCGAACTACCATGCGGACCCTATGTGATGTTTAACGGCACGGGAAGGATTAGATGTGATGAGAGATGTAGTTTAACTGCTCCACCAAGACTTGACATCTAGAGCCTTTATTATGTAGTTTAACTGTAGCAACTCTTTTCTCACTTGGTCGGTCGCTAACCTGACGTTAAAACCCCCAACTTAGAGGACCAGAATATCTCTTTGTCTTTGCCCTCTCTGTTGATCTGATCAGCATGGGTGACCTTTCTGGTGGCTACACTGTCGCCAGTATAGCACTGGGAATATGGAGGCCCACAATACAGGAACTAAAGGAAGCAGGAAAGACATGGTTTGAGGTATCTCGACTTGTTCAAGTCAGGATTGACTGGGCAAACTTTGTTGGTGCCTTATGCTCCACCTTGAGTACAGATAACTGATGATGATGATGATGATGATGATGATGATGATGATGGATTTCGTTTCAGCTGTGTGTTTCCCAGTGATCGTTATCTTTGTTTCGATGTAACCAATTTTATAGAACAAAGCCAGTGCTCTGACTTGTACATGAAACGTTTCACTTCAGTGATTTTGCCTATTTAGATAACACTTAACTCTCCTTCCACGCATAACCAGTAGTTGCTGCTGTATGGTGGACCGGCCGTTATGTGTGGAGGTGAACTGTGAACATCGGCATAAACAGCAGCGCACAAGGTCCTACGACTGCCTTACGAGTTTGTCTCTTTGGACCACAACTTCAGAAAACTGGACTTAACCGGAAAGAAGACGAAGAGAGACCACATGCACTCCCTGGTCAAATCACGTGATGTTTCTTCTGAGCCTGGTATTCCTCATTTATCGCTGTATAAGCAAACGTTTTTTTTAAGAGAATTTGTTTATTGTGCGGCCAAGAATTGACAAGCACTTCATCGCAGAGTGAATTTAGAGTCAAAGACGTTAGTACACAATCCTCTAGAGCAGTGTTTCCCAGGCTTGTTCGGGCTGCCGCCCACTTTTCTCCAAAGCCACATTGTCAACGCCCCCCCTCCCCTTTATGTTTATACTCGTACAGCGGCCTGTTAAGCTAGGGTACGTATTACAGAACCAGAAACTCAGCTAGCCAGACAATTTATTTAACACTAAGAAGAAGCACTCACCTACTGCGTTATTTTCTCAACTTTTAATGTGTTGGATGAGTTTCATGTAGCGACACACGTTTCTCAGTATCAGGTAGAAAGGTGCTAAGAAGGAAGGTAGTACTGTCTCCGTCTGCCGCATCGTTTTCCCTCAACACCCTCCCCCCTTTACTGTTCCTTTTCTTTTCGCCACCCCCTCTTTCTTTTCAACGCCTATGGGGGGGGGGGGCGTTGTCGCCCACTTTGGGAAACACTGCTCTAAAGTGTACACGTCCATTGTTAATACAGAAGGCAGAATGAGATGTTGTGAACAATGACGATCATCTGTCTATCAAGAGAATAGAAATAAAAGCCTACATCTTTAAAGAGACAAAGTCAACCAGTAAAACAAAAGCTTCGTAGATTCCAAATAGGGAAGATGTCATCGAAATCTCAGACAAAGATAAGGAGAACTTGACGTGGAAAACAGGGGACGCACTGTGGTTTTGTGTAGATCATCTCACCTGGAAGACAGGACATCTTGGCGAACTACCATGCGGACCCTATGTGATGTTTAACGGCACGGGAAGGATTAGATGTGATGAGAGATGTAGTTTAACTGCTCCACCAAGACTTGACATCTAGAGCCTTTATTATGTAGTTTAACTGTAGCAACTCTTTTCTCACTTGGTCGGTCGCTAACCTGACGTTAAAACCCCCAACTTAGAGGACCAGAATATCTCTTTGTCTTTGCCCTCTCTGTTGATCTGATCAGCATGGGTGACCTTTCTGGTGGCTACACTGTCGCCAGTATAGCACTGGGAATATGGAGGCCCACAATACAGGAACTAAAGGAAGCAGGAAAGACATGGTTTGAGGTATCTCGACTTGTTCAAGTCAGGATTGACTGGGCAAACTTTGTTGGTGCCTTATGCTCCACCTTGAGTACAGATAACTGATGATGATGATGATGATGATGATGATGATGATGATGGATTTCGTTTCAGCTGTGTGTTTCCCAGTGATCGTTATCTTTGTTTCGATGTAACCAATTTTATAGAACAAAGCCAGTGCTCTGACTTGTACATGAAACGTTTCACTTCAGTGATTTGCCTATTTAGATAACACTTAACTCTCCTTCCACGCATAACCAGTAGTTGCTGCTGTATGGTGGACCGGCCGTTATGTGTGGAGGTGAACTGTGAACATCGGCATAAACAGCAGCGCACAAGGTCCTACGACTGCCTTACGAGTTTGTCTCTTTGGACCACAACTTCAGAAAACTGGACTTAACCGGAAAGAAGACGAAGAGAGACCACATGCACTCCCTGGTCAAATCACGTGATGTTTCTTCTGAGCCTGGTATTCCTCATTTATCGCTGTATAAGCAAACGTTTTTTTTAAGAGAATTTGTTTATTGTGCGGCCAAGAATTGACAAGCACTTCATCGCAGAGTGAATTTAGAGTCAAAGACGTTAGTACACAATCCTCTAGAGCAGTGTTTCCCAGGCTTGTTCGGGCTGCCGCCCACTTTTCTCCAAAGCCACATTGTCAACGCCCCCCCTCCCCTTTATGTTTATACTCGTACAGCGGCCTGTTAAGCTAGGGTACGTATTACAGAACCAGAAACTCAGCTAGCCAGACAATTTATTTAACACTAAGAAGAAGCACTCACCTACTGCGTTATTTTCTCAACTTTTAATGTGTTGGATGAGTTTCATGTAGCGACACACGTTTCTCAGTATCAGGTAGAAAGGTGCTAAGAAGGAAGGTAGTACTGTCTCCGTCTGCCGCATCGTTTTCCCTCAACACCCTCCCCCCTTTACTGTTCCTTTTCTTTTCGCCACCCCCTCTTTCTTTTCAACGCCTATGGGGGGGGGGGCGTTGTCGCCCACTTTGGGAAACACTGCTCTAAAGTGTACACGTCCATTGTTAATACAGAAGGCAGAATGAGATGTTGTGAACAATGACGATCATCTGTCTATCAAGAGAATAGAAATAAAAGCCTACATCTTTAAAGAGACAAAGTCAACCAGTAAAACAAAAGCTTCGTAGATTCCAAATAGGGAAGATGTCATCGAAATCTCAGACAAAGATAAGGAGAACTTGACGTGGAAAACAGGGGACGCACTGTGGTTGTGTGTAGATCATCTCACATAGGACAGTTGATGGTTGTGTATAGATCATCTCACATAGAACAGTTGATGGTTGTGTATAGATCATCTCACATAGAACAGTTGATGGTTGTGTATAGATCATCTCAAATAGAACAGTTGATGGTTGTGTATAGATCATCTCACATAGAACAGTTGATGGTTGTGTATAGATCATCCCACATAGAACAGTTGATGGTTGTGTATAGATCATCTCACGTAGAACAGTTGATGGTTGTGTGTAGATCATCTCACATAGAACAGTTGATGGTTGTGTGTAGATCATCTCACATAGAACAGTTGATGGTTGTGTGTAGATCATCTCACATAGAACAGTTGATGGTTGTGTATAGATCATCTCACATAGAACAGTTGATGGTTGTATGTAGATTATCTCACGTAGAACAGTTGATGGTTGTGTGTAGATCATCTCACATAGAACAGTTGATGGTTATGTATAGATCAT
Organism: Achatina immaculata; assembly: GCA_009760885.1. NCBI lineage: Eukaryota > Metazoa > Mollusca > Gastropoda > Stylommatophora > Achatinidae > Lissachatina > Lissachatina immaculata. The sequence continues at coordinate 40,279,043 of CM019702.1, read as the reverse complement.
CTCACATAGAACAGTTGATGGTTGTGTGTAGATCATCTCACATAGAACAGTTGATGGTTGTGTGTAGATCATCTCACGTAGAACAGTTGATGGTTGTGTGTAGATCATCCCACATAGAACAGTTGATGGTTGTGTATAGATCATCTCAAATAGAACAGTTGATGGTTGTGTATAGATCATCTCACATAGAACAGTTGATGGTTGTGTATAGATCATCTCACATAGAACAGTTGATGGTTGTGTATAGATCATCTCAAATAGAACAGTTGATGGTTGTGTATAGATCATCTCAAATAGAACAGTTGATAGTTGTGTATAGATCATCTCACATAGAACAGTTGATGGTTGTGTGTAGATCATCTCACATAGAACAGTTGATGGTTGTGTATAGATCATCTCAAATAGAACAGTTGATGGTTGTGTATAGATCATCTCACATAGAACAGTTGATGGTTGTGTATAGATCATCTCACATAGAACAGTTGATGGTTGTGTGTAGATCATCTCACATAGGACAGCTGACGGTTGTGTGTAGATCATCTCACATAGAACAGTTGATGGTTGTGTATAGATCATCTCACATAGAACAGTTGATGGTTGTGTATAGATCATCTCAAATAGAACAGTTGATGGTTGTGTATAGATCATCTCAAATAGAACAGTTGATAGTTGTGTATAGATCATCCCACATAGGACAGTTGATGGTTGTGTGTAGATCATCTCACATAGAACAGTTGATGGTTGTGTATAGATCATCTCAAATAGAACAGTTGATGGTTGTGTATAGATCATCTCAAATAGAACAGTTGATGGTTGTGTATAGATCATCTCAAATAGAACAGTTGATGGTTGTGTATAGATCATCCCACATAGAACAGTTGATGGTTGTGTATAGATCATCCCAAATAAAACAGTTGGTGGTTGCATACAGATCATTTCACATAGAACAGTTGATGGTTATGTATAGATCATCTCACATAGAACAGTTGATGGTTGTATGTAGATTATCTCACGTAGAACAGTTGATGGTTGTGTATAGATCATCTCACATAGGACAGCTGATGGTTGTGTGTAGATCATCTCACGTAGAACAGTTGATGGTTGTGTGTAGATCATCTCAAATAGAACAGTTGATGGTTGTGTATAGATCATCTCAAATAGAACAGTTGATGGTTGTGTATAGATCATCTCACATAGAACAGTTGATGGTTGTGTGTAGATCATCTCACATAGAACAGTTGATGGTTGTGTATAGATCATCTCAAATAGAACAGTTGATGGTTGTGTATAGATCATCTCAAATAGAACAGTTGATGGTTGTGTGTAGATCATCTCACATAGAACAGTTGATGGTTGTGTATAGATCATCTCAAATAGAACAGTTGATGGTTGTGTATAGATCATCTCACATAGAACAGTTGATGGTTGTGTGTAGATCATCTCACATAGGACAGCTGACGGTTGTGTGTAGATCATCTCACATAGAACAGTTGATGGTTGTGTATAGATCATCTCACGTAGAACAGTTGATGGTTGTGTATAGATCATCTCACATAGAACAGTTGATGGTTGTGTGTAGATCATCTCACATAGAACAGTTGATGGTTGTGTGTAGATCATCTCAAATAGAACAGTTGATGGTTGTGTACAAATCATAACATAGCACTTTCAGACATGACAGAAAGAAAAAATGAAAAGAACTTGAACCACGGGCTCCCGTAGGATGAGTAGCCGTCTAGCTACCAGAGAACAGCGCGTTCATCAAATTAATTATTTGTCTCATTTAGAACATATGAGATGATCTACATATAACCATCATATGATTATTTTTGTAAAGATAGTATGGCCTCCCCCATAAGATAGTGAATGTAATCAAAGCCCTATACGAGGGTTTTCAGTGCAAAGTGATCTGTGGAGAACATACCTCCAGCAGCTTTAGGGTACAAACAGGAGTGAAGCAGGGATGTGTACTATCACCATCATTATTTATCTTGGCAGTAGACTGGTTAATGAAGGAGGCAACATCAGACAAACGCAGAGGATTACAATGGACCCTTGACACAGTGCTGGAGGACCTTGACTTTGCGGACGACATTTGTCTACTGTCAAGCAGCCACAAAGAAATGCAAGATAAAATAAACAAGCTAACTCAGAATGCAAACAACATAGGACTAAAGATCAATGTAGGAAAGACAAAGTTAATGAAGCAAAATGTGAACAACAAAAATGTACTCAGAGTAGATAGCAAGTTAGTGGAGGAGGTAAATGAATTTGTATACCTTGGCAGTAGAGTAGTAGAAAACGGAGACAGCACAGAGGACATCAGCAGCAGACTTACTAGAGCAAACCAGGCTTTTGCTATACTACTAACTATATGGAAATTAAAAAAACTAAGCGTAAATATGAAAATCAGGATATTTAAGAGTAATGTTCTAAGTGTACTACTCTATGGAAGTGAATTCTGGAAAATCACCAAAAACAATAGAAAACAAGTTGAATTCTTTCCAGACTAAATGTTTACGAAGAATTAGACAAATATTTTGGCCAAACACCATAAGAAATAACATCTTGTTGGCAGAGATGCAGATGAAGCCACTGACAGTAATTATTGAGGAAAGACGCTGGCGATGGTTGGGACATGTGCTCCGGATGACTGACAACTCACTACCAAAAACAGCACTAAGATGGACAACACAGGGGAACAGAAGTAAGGGTAGACCAAAAGAGACATAGAGAAGAACAACAAAGAGGATGTTGAGCAATAGAGGGCGCACCTGGGCAAGAGCAGAAAAACTCGCCGAAGACAGGACATCTTGGCGAACTACCATGCGGACCCTATGTGATGTTTAACGGCACGGGAAGGATTAGATGTGATGAGAGATGTAGTTTAACTGCTCCACCAAGACTTGACATCTAGAGCCTTTATTATGTAGTTTAACTGTAGCAACTCTTTTCTCACTTGGTCGGTCGCTAACCTGACGTTAAAACCCCCAACTTAGAGGACCAGAATATCTCTTTGTCTTTGCCCTCTCTGTTGATCTGATCAGCATGGGTGACCTTTCTGGTGGCTACACTGTCGCCAGTATAGCACTGGGAATATGGAGGCCCACAATACAGGAACTAAAGGAAGCAGGAAAGACATGGTTTGAGGTATCTCGACTTGTTCAAGTCAGGATTGACTGGGCAAACTTTGTTGGTGCCTTATGCTCCACCTTGAGTACAGATAACTGATGATGATGATGATGATGATGATGATGATGATGATGGATTTCGTTTCAGCTGTGTGTTTCCCAGTGATCGTTATCTTTGTTTCGATGTAACCAATTTTATAGAACAAAGCCAGTGCTCTGACTTGTACATGAAACGTTTCACTTCAGTGATTTTGCCTATTTAGATAACACTTAACTCTCCTTCCACGCATAACCAGTAGTTGCTGCTGTATGGTGGACCGGCCGTTATGTGTGGAGGTGAACTGTGAACATCGGCATAAACAGCAGCGCACAAGGTCCTACGACTGCCTTACGAGTTTGTCTCTTTGGACCACAACTTCAGAAAACTGGACTTAACCGGAAAGAAGACGAAGAGAGACCACATGCACTCCCTGGTCAAATCACGTGATGTTTCTTCTGAGCCTGGTATTCCTCATTTATCGCTGTATAAGCAAACGTTTTTTTTAAGAGAATTTGTTTATTGTGCGGCCAAGAATTGACAAGCACTTCATCGCAGAGTGAATTTAGAGTCAAAGACGTTAGTACACAATCCTCTAGAGCAGTGTTTCCCAGGCTTGTTCGGGCTGCCGCCCACTTTTCTCCAAAGCCACATTGTCAACGCCCCCCCTCCCCTTTATGTTTATACTCGTACAGCGGCCTGTTAAGCTAGGGTACGTATTACAGAACCAGAAACTCAGCTAGCCAGACAATTTATTTAACACTAAGAAGAAGCACTCACCTACTGCGTTATTTTCTCAACTTTTAATGTGTTGGATGAGTTTCATGTAGCGACACACGTTTCTCAGTATCAGGTAGAAAGGTGCTAAGAAGGAAGGTAGTACTGTCTCCGTCTGCCGCATCGTTTTCCCTCAACACCCTCCCCCCTTTACTGTTCCTTTTCTTTTCGCCACCCCCTCTTTCTTTTCAACGCCTATGGGGGGGGGGGGCGTTGTCGCCCACTTTGGGAAACACTGCTCTAAAGTGTACACGTCCATTGTTAATACAGAAGGCAGAATGAGATGTTGTGAACAATGACGATCATCTGTCTATCAAGAGAATAGAAATAAAAGCCTCAAAATTTCTGACCTCCCTGGTTATATGTTGGAACTTTTCCGCAAAATAACTTCTCTGTTGCTTCTAGTTTCTGTTAGTTTGTTATCTGCGTCTCAGCAATATCAAGTAAAGTTTCCTTCAATGCGAAATTGGAAAACTCTTTTCTCACTTTTAATCGCTTTCTAATATTTGTTAGTATCTTCTTTATATCATGAAGGGCTGTTTTAGCCTTTATTATGTAGTTTAACTACGTTAAAGAACAACGCAGAGATAAGACAGATGAGCAAACAACAACGAGTCTCATGGGTGATCAGAAAAAGATGAACATACGTCGGTCATGTGATTAAAAAAACGGTAAAGCTCTGAAGTGGAACACAACAGGCCGAAGAAAAAGAAGTAGACTACGTGAAACTCTAAAGAGGACATTGTTAAGAGATGCCAGTTCAGTGGGCATAACATCCCTTGATGAGATTGAAAAACTCGCCGAAGACAGGACATCTTGGCGAACTACCATGCGGACCCTATGTGATGTTTAACGGCACGGGAAGGATTAGATGTGATGAGAGATGTAGTTTAACTGCTCCACCAAGACTTGACATCTAGAGCCTTTATTATGTAGTTTAACTGTAGCAACTCTTTTCTCACTTGGTCGGTCGCTAACCTGACGTTAAAACCCCCAACTTAGAGGACCAGAATATCTCTTTGTCTTTGCCCTCTCTGTTGATCTGATCAGCATGGGTGACCTTTCTGGTGGCTACACTGTCGCCAGTATAGCACTGGGAATATGGAGGCCCACAATACAGGAACTAAAGGAAGCAGGAAAGACATGGTTTGAGGTATCTCGACTTGTTCAAGTCAGGATTGACTGGGCAAACTTTGTTGGTGCCTTATGCTCCACCTTGAGTACAGATAACTGATGATGATGATGATGATGATGATGATGATGATGATGGATTTCGTTTCAGCTGTGTGTTTCCCAGTGATCGTTATCTTTGTTTCGATGTAACCAATTTTATAGAACAAAGCCAGTGCTCTGACTTGTACATGAAACGTTTCACTTCAGTGATTTTGCCTATTTAGATAACACTTAACTCTCCTTCCACGCATAACCAGTAGTTGCTGCTGTATGGTGGACCGGCCGTTATGTGTGGAGGTGAACTGTGAACATCGGCATAAACAGCAGCGCACAAGGTCCTACGACTGCCTTACGAGTTTGTCTCTTTGGACCACAACTTCAGAAAACTGGACTTAACCGGAAAGAAGACGAAGAGAGACCACATGCACTCCCTGGTCAAATCACGTGATGTTTCTTCTGAGCCTGGTATTCCTCATTTATCGCTGTATAAGCAAACGTTTTTTTTAAGAGAATTTGTTTATTGTGCGGCCAAGAATTGACAAGCACTTCATCGCAGAGTGAATTTAGAGTCAAAGACGTTAGTACACAATCCTCTAGAGCAGTGTTTCCCAGGCTTGTTCGGGCTGCCGCCCACTTTTCTCCAAAGCCACATTGTCAACGCCCCCCCTCCCCTTTATGTTTATACTCGTACAGCGGCCTGTTAAGCTAGGGTACGTATTACAGAACCAGAAACTCAGCTAGCCAGACAATTTATTTAACACTAAGAAGAAGCACTCACCTACTGCGTTATTTTCTCAACTTTTAATGTGTTGGATGAGTTTCATGTAGCGACACACGTTTCTCAGTATCAGGTAGAAAGGTGCTAAGAAGGAAGGTAGTACTGTCTCCGTCTGCCGCATCGTTTTCCCTCAACACCCTCCCCCCTTTACTGTTCCTTTTCTTTTCGCCACCCCCTCTTTCTTTTCAACGCCTATGGGGGGGGGGGCGTTGTCGCCCACTTTGGGAAACACTGCTCTAAAGTGTACACGTCCATTGTTAATACAGAAGGCAGAATGAGATGTTGTGAACAATGACGATCATCTGTCTATCAAGAGAATAGAAATAAAAGCCTACATCTTTAAAGAGACAAAGTCAACCAGTAAAACAAAAGCTTCGTAGATTCCAAATAGGGAAGATGTCATCGAAATCTCAGACAAAGATAAGGAGAACTTGACGTGGAAAACAGGGGACGCACTGTGGTAATATGTAGATATCTCTCTCTGTCTTCTTCCTAAACCCAGGATTGATCTGTACAAGAAAAGCCTTGCATACTCTGCAGTACAGCTCTGGAACACCCTCCCCTACAATTTAAAATCCATTGGTAATACTTCATCCTTTAATTCAAACCTGTTTCATTATTTACATGCTTGTAATTATATACCTCCATAAAATAGCCAGCACTCTCTCAACACATGGCTCGTAAACCATCAAGTACTTCAATGACATAGTTAGAAAAGCAACTTGTTAGATATTGTTAGAAATTATTTTATTGTTTGTTAAAAAAAACATATGTTAGAAGATCTGTATTTACAATGTATTTTTATTTATGTATATGTCTGCGTGTGTATGTGTGCGCGAGTGCTATTTTATTAGGTTAATTACTTCTTCTCTTTTACCTTGAATGTAGTAGTTAAATCTTACACTCTTTTGATATGTTTTTCCTAATTTAATTTGTATTTTTGTACTAAATCAAGTGTGTGGGAAGAATGAAAGATGGAGTGATGAAGGGCAGAATGTAAGACGGGCCTGCGTGCACAAATCATAACATAGCACTTTCAGACATGACAGAAAGAAAAAATGAAAAGAACTTGAACCACGGGCTCCCGTAGGATGAGTAGCCGTCTAGCTACCAGAGAACAGCGCGTTCATCAAATTAATTATTTGTCTCATTTAGAACATATGAGATGATCTACATATAACCATCATATGATTATTTTTGTAAAGATAGTATGGCCTCCCCCATAAGATAGTGAATGTAATCAAAGCCCTATACGAGGGTTTTCAGTGCAAAGTGATCTGTGGAGAACATACCTCCAGCAGCTTTAGGGTACAAACAGGAGTGAAGCAGGGATGTGTACTATCACCATCATTATTTATCTTGGCAGTAGACTGGTTAATGAAGGAGGCAACATCAGACAAACGCAGAGGATTACAATGGACCCTTGACACAGTGCTGGAGGACCTTGACTTTGCGGACGACATTTGTCTACTGTCAAGCAGCCACAAAGAAATGCAAGATAAAATAAACAAGCTAACTCAGAATGCAAACAACATAGGACTAAAGATCAATGTAGGAAAGACAAAGTTAATGAAGCAAAATGTGAACAACAAAAATGTACTCAGAGTAGATAGCAAGTTAGTGGAGGAGGTAAATGAATTTGTATACCTTGGCAGTAGAGTAGTAGAAAACGGAGACAGCACAGAGGACATCAGCAGCAGACTTACTAGAGCAAACCAGGCTTTTGCTATACTACTAACTATATGGAAATTAAAAAAACTAAGCGTAAATATGAAAATCAGGATATTTAAGAGTAATGTTCTAAGTGTACTACTCTATGGAAGTGAATTCTGGAAAATCACCAAAAACAATAGAAAACAAGTTGAATTCTTTCCAGACTAAATGTTTACGAAGAATTAGACAAATATTTTGGCCAAACACCATAAGAAATAACATCTTGTTGGCAGAGATGCAGATGAAGCCACTGACAGTAATTATTGAGGAAAGACGCTGGCGATGGTTGGGACATGTGCTCCGGATGACTGACAACTCACTACCAAAAACAGCACTAAGATGGACAACACAGGGGAACAGAAGTAAGGGTAGACCAAAAGAGACATAGAGAAGAACAACAAAGAGGATGTTGAGCAATAGAGGGCGCACCTGGGCAAGAGCAGAAAAAAAGGCAAAGGACAGGCATTTGTGGAAAACCCTTGCGAAAGCCCCATGTGCCCTGGGCACTTAAGGTTCAGAGAGAGAGAGAGAGAGAGTGTTGGGGTTTTATTATGAAGTTCAGGTGAGGGGTACTGGGGAAACCAGCTTAAATATGTGCAGAAGAGGAGAAATGTGAGGGAAACTATTTACAACTCACAAAGGTGTAACGTACATGGTGGGGTAGTGGATCACAAAATTTACAAATTGATGATTGGGAATAATGTATGTGAAGACGAGACATTTATAGATGTGTATAGACGGGTCGGGTGAGATTGAAAAGGGGGGAAAGATGGGGGAGAGGGTAGGAGAGGAGAGAAGAAAGAGAGAGAGAGAGAGAGAGAGAGAGAGAGCCAAGACTGTAACGATGAGGAGACCCAGTAATGGCCGTGCCCATTTTTCTAACATTCGAACCGCGATCCACCAACTCACGACGGTAGTAACCAACAACTAACTCGTGGATACTCTCCAGGGCCTGCACAGATAAATTCCGTTTATTCGGGCCGTTAGCAAGATTTTCTTTTCATAGAGTCGCTTGTTTTTCTTTCAGATATTTTCTTTTCAGATCCTTTATCTTCACGGCAGCTATCACTTTTATACCTATCACTTTTATAGCCTTTTTTTTTGTCTCTGCTTTCGGTGTTTTGTTATGGTGTTTTCTTTCTATACGTTTTCAAAACACCCTATAGATATCCCCTGTATGACATTCTGTCTAAAATGATACGTTTGCCTTTCTATCAGTTCTTGTGTAATATATTTGTCTTGCTAAAAGTTCTTGTATGATATGTTGTCTTTCTTCTAGTTTTTGTGTGATATGATCATCTCACATAGAACAGTTTATGGTTGTGTATAGATCATCTCACATAGAATAGTTCATGGTTGTGTATAGATCATCTCACATAGGACAAAACGTCTACAGCAGAAAGATGTTCATGATCGATTGGAAGACACGTGGATACACGACAGATCGAACAGATCGATATAATGAGGAAATATAAACACTTTCAAGATATTTATTGTATAGAGGCGAAATGTTGGAAGAGGATACGGCGATTTGGGAGGGGGGAGGAGGAGGTAATATGTAGATATCTCTCTCTGTCTTCTTCCTAAACCCAGGATTGATCTGTACAAGAAAAGCCTTGCATACTCTGCAGTACAGCTCTGGAACACCCTCCCCTACAATTTAAAATCCATTGGTAATACTTCATCCTTTAATTCAAACCTGTTTCATTATTTACATGCTTGTAATTATATACCTCCATAAAATAGCCAGCACTCTCTCAACACATGGCTCGTAAACCATCAAGTACTTCAATGACATAGTTAGAAAAGCAACTTGTTAGATATTGTTAGAAATTATTTTATTGTTTGTTAAAAAAAACATATGTTAGAAGATCTGTATTTACAATGTATTTTTATTTATGTATATGTCTGCGTGTGTATGTGTGCGCGAGTGCTATTTTATTAGGTTAATTACTTCTTCTCTTTTACCTTGAATGTAGTAGTTAAATCTTACACTCTTTTGATATGTTTTTCCTAATTTAATTTGTATTTTTGTACTAAATCAAGTGTGTGGGAAGAATGAAAGATGGAGTGATGAAGGGCAGAATGTAAGACGGGCCTGCGTGCCCAATTCTTTACCCTTGAAAAATAAAGAATAAAGATTCATTCTCTCTCTCTCTCTCTCTCTCTCTCTCTCTCTCGATCTAGAGATCTAGAGGCGTAGAACATGTTCAAGCTATACATAGAAGCTTCTACAACTATAGAACATGACCAAGCTATAATTAGAAGTTTCTACACGTATAGAACATGTTCAGTCACTATCTAGAAGTTACTGTAAGTACAGAGTATGCAAAAATAATAGTCAGAAGTTTCTATAAAAATGTGAAGTATGCGTGTTAGGAACTAGCCTAAATGTGTGAAGTACTGACACAATGAGGGGATTAGCATGAATGTGCTATGTTCTAGACTAGAGGATTATGGAAAAACTGACCTCGAGTATAGAGTAGATTAAGTTAGTGTGTGGGGTTTTATTATGAAGTTCAGGTGAGGGGTACTGGGGAAACCAGCTTAAATATGTGCAGAAGAGGAGAAATGTGAGGGAAACTATTTACAACTCACAAAGGTGTAACGTACATGGTGGGGTAGTGGATCACAAAATTTACAAATTGATGATTGGGAATAATGTATGTGAAGACGAGACATTTATAGATGTGTATAGACGGGTCGGGTGAGATTGAAAAGGGGGGAAAGATGGGGGAGAGGGTAGGAGAGGAGAGAAGAAAGAGAGAGAGAGAGAGAGAGAGAGAGAGAGAGAGCCAAGACTGTAACGATGAGGAGACCCAGTAATGGCCGTGCCCATTTTTCTAACATTCGAACCGCGATCCACCAACTCACGACGGTAGTAACCAACAACTAACTCGTGGATACTCTCCAGGGCCTGCACAGATAAATTCCGTTTATTCGGGCCGTTAGCAAGATTTTCTTTTCATAGAGTCGCTTGTTTTTCTTTCAGATATTTTCTTTTCAGATCCTTTATCTTCACGGCAGCTATCACTTTTATACCTATCACTTTTATAGCCTTTTTTTTTGTCTCTGCTTTCGGTGTTTTGTTATGGTGTTTTCTTTCTATACGTTTTCAAAACACCCTATAGATATCCCCTGTATGACATTCTGTCTAAAATGATACGTTTGCCTTTCTATCAGTTCTTGTGTAATATATTTGTCTTGCTAAAAGTTCTTGTATGATATGTTGTCTTTCTTCTAGTTTTTGTGTGATATGATTGTCTTTCCACCAGTTCTTTTGTGATATGCTTGTCTTTCTACCAGTTCTTGTGTGATATGTTTGTCTCTCTACCATTTCTTGTGTGATATGTTTGTCTTTCCACCAGTTTTTGTGTGATATGTTTGTCTTTCCACCAGTTTTTGTGTGATATGTTTGTCTTTCTTCTAGTTCTTGTGTGATATGTTTATCTTTCTTCCAGTTCTTGTGTGATATGTTTGTCTTTCTACTAGTTCTTGTGTGATATGTTTGTCTTTCTACCATTTCTTGTGTGATATGTTTGTCTTTCCACCAGTTTTTGTGTGATATGTTTGTCTTTCCACCAGTTTTTGTGCCAACATTTTGAAGGTTAACATTCTGTGACGTCATTTTAATTTAATCTTTGGCGCATTTCATAACTTTCTTTGTCACATAGGGTCCAGCCGGGCCTCGAACAGCTTCCCAAACTTCAAGGGGGCCCATATGTATAATGAATTAAAAGAGAATGACTAATGAACTTCTGAGGGGAGGGGGTATAAAGGAGAGAAGGAAGTAAAGGAAATAGTTTTGCACAACAAAAACATACTTTGAGGCCCTGATAATGAGGCCCGGGTTGTTTAAGGGGCCCCGGCAGCCTTATTTTATGAAGTAAGAGACCCCAGGATCTGAACAAGCTCTCTACGGCCTTTGTGTATAAAACATAGAAAAAGATCAGCGAGAACACACAAAAAAAAGAAACGATCACAGAAGGATTATGTCTGGAGCCAAATATCTGTCCCGGTAAAATGGCTTCCCGAGTATTGTATTATGTGATGTTATCATTTTCCCACGTTTACTTCTGTATAATTGGCCAGAATTATCATCTTCATACTATCCCTCTTGTTTCTGAATGTACCAAGAAAACCTCTTTAACCCTTTGGGAATGGTTGTTACTTGTAAATTCATTGATATATTGCCCCTAGCATGTCCTTGTGTTCTTCTCTATGAATCCCAACAGACTCGTAGTTTATCGCGCGGTCGCTTACAGAGCTTTAAATAAAGTGAACAAAAAATACTCAGTAGAAACTAGAAGAGACAGAGACTGAAAAGGACATTTAAAATAATGTTAAATATTAACCCACCCCGGCCGAGAGTTGCAGCTCAAAAATGGACGATTGTCCGGATTAAATCGATAAGGAAATTAGAGTCAAGGGAAATAATAGCTGTAAGTGCTGGCTCTGAAGTTGTGGTTACCATTACACTCCGCGGAGACCTGTTGGAAGTTTTTGGTATCAAATAAATATCGGAAGAGCCTGTCTCTCGTGTAACACTTCGCCCACATAGGGTTAACACACAATAGTATTAACAGTCAGGGGCGAGTCCTTGAGTGAACTACTCAGCCTGTTGTTGCCTGGTTGGATGCTGTTAGTCCCAAGAGTGAAAGAAGTAAATTTTTCATAGAAGTTCATTTGATGGTCGGTTCTGAAAGTGTCAGTAAGAGAAACAGGAGGAAAAAGAGTTAATGGTGAGATTAACTGGCGGGAAAGATAACTTTTAAGGTTAAAAGCACTTAAAGCGCTCAGACCACGTCAGCTGTCTTGATGGCCAAATAGAATTCTGTATGAGATATATCACAGATTAAACTCCATTCTCGAGAATGAAGAAACAGCTCAAGGCCTGAGATAATTGACGGCAAAGTTCCAGATCTTTCGTGAGTCCATTTATTCCTGTTTTATCAAATTCCGTGTAAGCTTATTTTATTTTATTTTATTCTGTTTACGTGACTTCTTTACTCGTTTAAAAAAAAAAAAGTTACAAGTAGTCCTTTCATGCTGCGCTTTTTTGTGGTCCAGTATCGTCTACTCGCAGGGGTTCTAAACTTTTGTACGAGTATAGGCCCAGAATAAGTTGCCAAATATGTCCTATACTTTACCATCAGAATATCGAAACCATCATCACCATCAGTCCTGTTAAGTACCAGTATGACTTAGAAAGATATCAGTAGCTTAGTTTTGCTTTTGATTTTCGGGCCAGAAAAAAAGTAAAAGGTCCAGGATAGGGCCGAAGAGGCTATTCGTTTGGTCAGCGGCCCACAACTGACCAAGACCCTGTCCCACCTCTTCGTATGGCAGTCAGCGGCCCACAGCTGACCAAGACCCTGTCCCACCTCTCCGTCTGGCAGTCAGCGGCCCACAGCTGACCAAGACCCTGTCCCACCTCTCCGTTTGGCAGTCAGCGGCCCACAGCTGACCAAGACCCTGTCCTACCTCTCTGTCGGTACCCCCAGTAACAGGCTTAGCTTGGCTAACAGGGCAGGGGTCGCCATAGTCCTTAAGGTAGTGGAGTCCGCTGAAGAAGCATTGCACGCCCCCTGCTTTTTTTTAGCTGCACTCCAGGACTGAAAAAAATGCCTACCATAACCCGCTCCCACACTGATACGATGCTGTGCCTCAACATCACCACAGCATCGGCTGCAAAGAACACTAGCTCGCAGTTCCGAGAATATAGAAGACAAGACAAGACTAGTTTTACTTTACCTCAGAATATTCTGAAAAAGAAAAGATCAATGCTAAGATCACTAGAGGCAAAAGAGATGTGGTTTCTTAGAAGAAGAGTGTTACGAATATTATTGGCAGCTAAGATGACAGACAGGAAATGTCTAGGAACAGCAAATGCTGACAGGAACCTAAACAAATCCATAAGAGAACGACGGCCATCATTCATTGGACATATAATGGGAAGAGAAGAGCTTGAAAACATCATAACAACAGGAAAGATAAATGGGAAGTGAGGTAGGAGAAAAAAAAATAGTGAGGAGTATAGTTCACCATTAAAAAAAAAATTCGCCAAATGAAATGATAGAAGATATCAGGGACCGAGATTTGTGAAGAAGCAAAAGCGCCAATGCCTGCCGGCAGGGCACGTGATGATGATGATGATGATGATGATGATGATGATGCAGAAACGGAACAGCTGAAAGAAAGCTAACAGTAATTTATTTTTTAAAAAAAACGTTCGGTTCCACACCCCCCCCCCCAACATTTGGTTTCCATGTATCCAACTATTGGATCCCATATCCCTGTCATTTGATTCCCATGTATCCAACTATTGGATCCCATATCCCCGTCATTCGATTCCTATGTGTCCAACTATTATATCCCATACCCTCATCATTTGGTTCCTGTGTATCTAACTATTGTATCCAATACCCCCGTCATTTGGTTCCCATGTATCCAACTATTGGATCCCATACACCCGTCATTTGGTTCCCGTGTATCCAACTATTGTATCCTATACCCCCATCATTTGATTCCCATGTATCCAACCACTGGATCCCATACCCCCATCATTTAGTCCCCATGTATCCAACTACTGGATCCCATACCCCCATCATTTGGTTCCCATGTATCCAACTACTGAATCCCATAACTTCCATCATTTTGTTCTCCATATCATCATAATTTGATTTCTTGTGTTTCTAACATTTGATTTCCATGCCCCCAGAATTTGGTACCCATAATCCTATCATTTGATTCCCTTATCCCCATTATTGGTTCCCATAGCAATATCATTTGGTTCCCACACCCCTATCGTTTGGTTTCCATACTCCAGTCATCTGATTCCCGTTCCCTCATCATTTGGTTCCCATACCCCCAGAGAGTAGAGATACCATTGGTTAAGAAACCCCCATTTAAAGATTTGGAAGATATTTGCCTGTGCAAGGTATGTTCTGGCGTTCTTTATTTCTAAGTTATATTCTAGTGTTTATATTTCTAAGTTATGTTCTAGCGTTCGATATCTCAGCTGTGTTATCTTTACAAGTTGTATCAGTCATCTCCATCACAAATCACGGCCCACAATACATGCATGGGCGGAGCAAGGTACTCGCGTAAAATAGGGAAATAACAGCACATAGATAAGCTTTTCAGACCGTAGTTGCTGGTACTTCATTGGAAATAGGAGACGCGCGGTTTTCAGAGCCAACGATTTGACCTTGTCAAGACACCATCATGCCTGACAGCCTACTTCCATAAATAGGCTGCTGATTTAATTCAGCTTGCCTAATGGTGCATATGTCACAGCGTTCTTTTTGGAAGTGGACCCAACCAAGAAGTTTGAGTCTTCTAGAGCAGGGTTTCAAGGCTGGGGTTATCCGTACCCCCTCAAGGAATGGAAAATAAATAATGGGGGTTAAGTGGCTTGATTTCCATTACAAAAATCATCCTTAGATTACAATTTTATTTCAGCGGCTCCGTCTATAGCTGTCAATAGACTAAAAACATCCCAGCCATTCTCATCTTTTGGCGTCATGCTGATTCCTGATCACGGATATTATTTCTACATGTTGGGGAGGGTACTATCGGGACATACGATCTGACAATCCAGTTGGTGTCTGTAATTGTAAAAAAGTTGAGAAGCCCTGTTTCGGAGAATGTAACAGAACTTATAGTGGTCCACTTCCAGAGCTATACAACGCCTGTTTGTTAGAGATCTTGAAATCGCCTGTTACAAACAGTTCAGTCCCACAGAAACATAGATAAAACAAGGCAATCTTTTGTAACACATTCTTGTTAGCTAGAGAAAATTTATCAAAGTCAAATCTTTCTACCTATTATAATGTCTACCTTACTGTATAATATAGACTATCAGAAACTGTACGGGAGCTAGATGGCTTAATCATTTGGTTACCAATTCAGTATAAAATTCTACGTAAATGACATTTTTACATAATAGCAGTAGTCTAATAATACAAATAGGTGAGTCTGAAACAGCCATTATGACAACCCAGTCAAGGCGAGCTCCGATGTCATTATCATATGGCTCTTCTAGAACTTCAGTTAATATTTCTGAAAGCAATCGTTAAGTTCCAGCTCTGAAACTCTGACTAGAACATAATACAGACAAGGCTTCAGAAAAATGAAACCTATAAAAAGACTTTTTTAAAAAAGCCATTGCTCTAGGATTTAAAGAAAAAAAAACTACTGAAGTAGACTAATTCTATTAATCTTCAGTAATAAACTCAAGCAATGAAGTCAAATAGTGCGAAGTAGTGGCACATCTCAGTCTTACTTATACAAGTTTGGCAACAACAACAAAAATGCTTTACAAGACTCTACCGAAGACTGCAAAGACCTAAAGAAAATAGTAAAATATTGTAAATTAATTTATAGTCACTATTTTTAGACCGACTGCGGACAAAAAAAACAACGTATAGTCTGGGGCAGCGGTTCTTAACTCTTGCGTTGCTCCTTTCACTGCTTTCACCGAATAAATTCTAATGAGAAATTTAGGTGGAAAGAAAATAAAAGAAATTTGCTATGTATTTTAAAAAATATAGATTGAGCCAGAAATGCGATAGTTTTCCTTTTATTTAAACCTTGTCCAAGTATGGTACTGGACGCTGACTGACAGAATCAAAGTCTACTAACACTGCTAGTTTTGTTTTGTAGTAGCAGAGTTAAAATGTATGTATCTCTTTAGGATTTCTCCATCAGAAGATCAATACACGATTCAGCACTTGCTGGAAGATCGCTACAAGATTCAACACTTGCTGGAAGATCGCTACAAGATTCAATACTTGCTAGAAGATCAAATACTTGCTAGAAGATCACTACGAGATTCAAAATCTGCTTGAAGATCACTACAAGATTCAACACTTGCTAGAAGGTCATTACAAGATTCAACACTTGCTAAAAGATCACTACAAGATTCAACACTTACTGGACGATCACTACAAGATTCAACACTTGCTAGAAGATCACTACGAGATTCAACACTTGCTGGAAATTCACTACACTATTCAACACTTGCTAGAAGATCACTACAAGATTCAACACTTGTTGGAAATTCACTACAAGATTCAACATTTGCTAGAAGATCATCACGACAAGATTCAACACTTACTAGAAGATCACTACAAATTTCAACACTTGCTAGAAGATCCTTACAAGATTCAACACTTGCTAGAAGATCACTACGAGATTCAACACTTGCTGCTTCAATACCATCTCTTTAAAGGCATTTTCCCCGCACAAAATTTAGAAAGACTAACTGAGCATCAGTCAGTCACTCATTTGCATATCCCTTTTGGAAACTTTGCCTCCCTAACAGCTGTCCTGTAGGCCTCTCGGTTGTGAGCAAGATAGTCTGCTGCTGATGCATCCCTGGCAGATCGTCAACGATGTCTTGCAGCCATCTTCGCCTTGGTCTTCATCTCTTTCTTTTCCCCGTTATGTATCCTTCCAAGACGGTCTTCTCTAAATTCTCATGACGCGTAATATGTCCAAAATATTTAAATTTTCTCTGTTTAATCTTCCTTACTAGCCAACATTTTTCAATATTAAGTTCTTGTAGTATGGATATATTTGTTCTTTTTGTGTCCGTGATATTTGAAAACTCTTCTGTAGCATTTACATTCAAAGGCATTTATGTGTTTCTCAGCTGTTTTGTTAAGTGTCCAGGTCTCACAGGCATATGTTGCGATGGGAAAGATGCATGCCCTTAAAAATCATACTTTTATTGTTCTGTCTTAATTGAACATACAACATATTTTTAGGAGGTTATCTTGTGCTGGGCAAGCACAAATCTTGACCATGATTTCTAACAGGCCAAAAGATCTCCAGATTTGCAATAGCTAAAGAAATAAGTCTTATCCCGATTTTACAGTTTTGTATAGACACAGTGAGTCTATTGTTTTCTTGACCAAAGTTCAGTAATCCATATAACAGTATTTAACTTTTCTCCCCTGGGAACAACATAGTCTTTGTGAGACAGGGAACATAGATCTGTTTGCTTAAAAACTCTGACCTCCTTCTGTAGCCCAGAAACCTGTAGCAGTCAACACTAACTGTAATTGTAATTTTTGTAAAATGTAATGTCAGGTTGGTGGATGGATGGGGACATGGAGATGACCGGCGGGAATGAGGGAAGTCTGGTGTGAAACCAATGAATCCAGGACGTGACAAGCCTATGGGTCTTTACAGCAATGGCTATCAGAAAACAAAACAGAGCCTGCAGACTAAAGGTGGCGGGGAATGGATATCATTGAGGCATTCATCAGATTCCTCATCCCAAAGTCGGAGTGTTTCTGTAGAGCGTCTCCAAGCCGTCTGGCCAGTCATCGTTGCATGCTGGATCTGATGTGGAGAAGGGGTTTAAGTACAGGCACCAGAGGCTGGAAAACAAAGTTTTGGCCAGACTGGCCTATACCACTGTCTTCATGACAGTCCGAGCAAGACCACAGTGTGCCCTAGCAAGGAAAGGTGTTGAAGTCGGAGGTATCCAGCCAAAAGGCGCATCGCAAAATTCAAGGTACCACGCATCATCGCCAGTGTGTGTATGAAGAAGTAGAATATTTAACTGTTTAACAGCTCATTACTTATCCCACATCATTTTACTGCATATTTTAAACAATTACGTATTTTAATTATATATATATATATATATATATATATATAAGGTAAGGTAAAGGTGTGTCTTAGAGGCACATAGGGATATGGTGTTAGTGCCCATATTTTCCTTGACCTGTCAGCACACTAGAGTGTGATATTGTCAGTATCACGCCTGGCTGCCTTTCCTTCCCCAACTCCAGAAGAAGTTGGGTACCCATTTCTACAGCTGGGTGACTGGGGTGCCGCCGGCCGGATTCGAACCCCCGACCTTCGCCATGAGAGACCAGTGCACTAACCACTTCGCCACTCAGACACCCTATATATATATATATATATATATATATATAACTAAAACTTGGCTAATTACTGTGCGAGGCTTATGTGACATTTTCTGTTCTCTTTCATTCTCATTCTGTATCTCTTTCTATCTCTATCTCTCTCTCCCTCTCTCACACACACACACACACGCACCATGTACAGACTAATTCTACATTAATGCAGTACTTATAAATCTAAGATAGAGGTCTCAAACTATTTTCCACAGCGAGCATTCTGGGAGCTATAATACAAGTATAATTCAAACGGAAAACATAAAACTGCGATGGAAATACCAAGAACCGCCCCCATCGTCAGGATGAAAGTTGACAGCCTTGTTAGTGATGACTGCAGGTGGCAGCACCGTGGAAGCGAGCCACAAGACGTCATAGCAGCAATATAAAGATGGCCGCGCAGAGCAGTACTGCGTTTTGTGGTCAGCAGTGAAGGTGCCAAACCTAACGAAATTCATCACCCATGAAGATTCAGTATAGTGATAAAATGAAGATTCAGTATTGTGATAAAACGAAAATTCAGTATAGTGATAAAATTAAGTTTCAGTACAGTGATAAATTGAAGATATTCAGTATTGTGATAAAATGAAGATTCAGTATAGTGATAAAATGAAGATTTAGTATAGTGATAAAATGAAGGTTCGGTATAGTGATAAAATGAAGATTCAATATAGTGATAAAATGAAGATTCAGTCATCATCATCATCATCATCATCAGGTGCCGTGCCGACTGGCGTTGGCTATTATGCTTCTCCAGAGTACCCGATCCTTCATGCAGGCCATCAGTTCAGTTGGTGATCTCCTCTCACACCATCCCGTCAGACTGTCCAGTATCATTTCTCTTGGTCTTCCTCTTGATCTTCTTCCTTCTATTTTTCCTGTTGTTATAATATTTTCAATGCCCCCTCTTCTCATTGCATGTCCTATGAAAGTACATTGTCTCTCTCTTATCTTTCTGACAAGGTTTTTTGTCTCTCCAGCTCTTCTCATACATTCTTCATTAGTTATTTTTGCTGTCCAGGGGATTCGCAACATTCTTCTAATAAACCACATTTCTGCTGAAGATTCAGTATAGTGATAAAATGAAAATTCAGTATAGTGATAAAATGAAGGTTCAGTATAGTGATGCACGTCTGTCATGTCTCATTTTGTGCCCGTCTTTCTTACTAAAAGTAGACCAAAAGAGAAAGTGAAGTCGATATTTGTCATCTATTTTTCGTGTTTTTATCTGTTGTATCTGTCGTTTTTTTAATGTGATCTTTTAAGAAGGCTTTTGCCGAAATATTGGATTGTTATATGTTATTCATTTGTATTTGCTCATTCTTGCATCCTGTCATTCTTATTTATGCCAGTTTTCTTCACTCTTTTTACCTTTTTGTAAAACTTAACACAACACCTTCATCTACCTTCATGTCTGTCACTGCACAAAGTTTATGAGTTTATAACAGGAAGCTCCCAAGTGACCTGGGATCTCTATCCGACTCTTCTCTTCCAGGTCATTCCCACAGAGTAGTTAAACCAGAACTGACTGGTAGAGCTGAACATGTTATGATGGAAAATGTGGATGATGTGATGTGCTTACATACAACTGATATTCAGAACTGCAGCTATTTCATTCACCGTCAGTCGACGATTTTCCGTAACAATGCGTTCATGTAAATTAAGTTTACAGTACCCTCAACTGATGTTGAACGCTTCTGATGGAGTTAGCTTTTGAGGCAATCTCAGGTGGCCCTGAGTACCAAATTACGGTTCGTTTTCCTTTTTTTCCGACCTGTCGAAGATAATATGAAGAGTTATCTCCCGCTGTTTCCACATTCCTAATGATGCTATAATCTTCTCATTGTGAATACAGTTTTAGATTACATGGGTACTAAACAGCTCTTCTCATAGCAAATTGTGACTATTACAGCAGTGGAATAACCCTCTTTCCTACATATCAGTCGCCACAATATAGGAAATTGTGTTATGATCATTCTAATACAATAAACAAAGGTATGAAAAGTATCAGAATAAGACATAATATCAGTCTACCGCTGAGTTTTGTCATTCACTGTTCCACTCATCTCGTGTTTTGACAGTCACTGTTCCACTCATCTCGTGTTTTGACATTCACTGTTCCACTCATCTCGTGTTTTGACAGTCACTGTTCCACTCATCTCGTGTTTTAGCAGTCACTGCTCCACCCATATTGTGTTTTGGCAGTCACTGTTCCACTCATCTCGTGTTTTGACAGTCACTGTTCCACTCATCTCTGTTTTGGCCATCACTGCTCCATCCATCTCGTGTTTTGGCAGTCACTGTTCCATCCATCTCGTGTTTTGGCCGTCACTGTTCCACTCATCTCGTTTTTTGGCAGTCACTGCTCCATCCATCTCGTGCTTTGGCCGTCACTGCTCCATCCATCTCGTGTTTTGGCAGTCACTGCTCACTCATCTCGTGTTTTTGCAGTCAATGCTCCACTCATCTCGTGTTTTGGCCGACACTGTTCCTCTCATCTCGTGTTTTGGCCGACACTGCTCCACTCATCTCGTGTTTTGGCAGTCACTGCTCCATCCATCTCGTGTTTTGGCAGTCACTGCTCCATCTATCTTTTATTGCTACGTATCCTTGGTATTCAGGTATTTGGCCAAAAGAATGGAAAAGAACTGTATTCATACCACTGCCAAAAAAGGGTAACTTGAAATTATGCACAAGCTACAGAGCTGTTGCCCTGATTAGCCATGCCAGTAAAATTGTGTTTAAAATCATAATGGATAGACTTCGTAAGAAAATAGAAGAGGAAGTCAATATGGTCCAAGCTGGTTTCAGGCAAGGAAGAGGATCAAGAGATCATATGGACTACTCAAAGGCATTTGATTGTGTACAACACCATAAACTTTGGGAAATAATGGAAAAAATGGGATTTCCAACACATTTGATACAATTAACATCACTTGCTGTATCTAGACCAACAAGCAGCAGTAAGAATAAATGGTGAAACAACAACTTGGTTTGACATAAAACAA
Organism: Achatina immaculata; assembly: GCA_009760885.1. Taxonomy (NCBI): domain Eukaryota; kingdom Metazoa; phylum Mollusca; class Gastropoda; order Stylommatophora; family Achatinidae; genus Lissachatina; species Lissachatina immaculata. The sequence continues at coordinate 40,257,489 of CM019702.1, read as the reverse complement.
GGGGTCCGTCAGGGGTGCATATTGTCACCCTACTTATTTAACTTGTATACTGAAAATTATATACGTCCGGCGTGACGTGCAAGATGGCGGTCATTTTTAATGGAACACAACAGGCCGAAGAAAAAGGGGCAGACCGCGTGAAACTCTGAAGAGGACATTATTAAGAGAGGCCAAGTTAACAGGCATAAAATCCTTTGATGAGGTTGAAAGACTCGCCGAAGACAGGAAAAATTGGCAAACTACTTTGCGAGCCCTATGTGACGTTTAACGGCACGGGAAGGATATAAGATTAAGATAAGATACTGAAAATATAATGAGGAATGTTAGAGAAGATGTAGACAAAGAATATTACGATGCCATAACAATTGGAGGTTATGAAATACCAGAGATTAGATACGCTGATGACACAGTGTTACTATCCACAACACAAAAAGGAATGGAAAAACTAATTATGTCACTCCGTAAGAACAGCGAAGAGCAGAACCTCTATCTTAATACAAAGAAAACTAAATTGATGACAACTGAAAAAATACACAAGGCAGCTGAAATATATATCAATGAGGAAAAATTGGAAGAAGTGGAGAGTTTTGAATATCTTGGATCACTGCTAACTAATAATGAAGTTACAATGAGGGAAATTAAAAGGAGGACGTCTATTGCTCTTCAGAAAGTAAAACAAATAAAGAATCTGTGGAGAGGAGCAGACAGAACTACAAAAATAAGATTTTTAAAGTCATGCATCTTTCCCATCGCAACATATGCCTTTGAGACCTGGACACCTAACAAAACAGCTGAGAAACACATAAATGCCTTTGAATGTAAATGCTACAGAACAGTTCTCCAAATATCGTGGACACAAAAAAGAACAAATATATCTATACTACAAGAGCTTAATATTGAAGAAGGCTGGCTAGTAAAGAGGATTAAAGAGAGAAAACTTAAATATTTTGGACACATTAAACGTGATGATAATTTAGAGAAGACCATATTGGAAGGATACATAATGAGAAAAAGAAAAAGAAGAAGACCAAAACGAAGATGGCTGCAAGAAATCGTTGACGATCTGCAAATGGACGCAGCAGCAGCAGGCCATCTTGCTCACAACCGAGAGACCTACAGGAGTGCTGTTAGGGAGGCAAAGTTCCGCAAGGGACATGCAAATGAATGAATGAATGAATGAATCTTTGCTATGGAAATATTTTTCTCAAATCAGTCTAAAAAAAACTCACACGAAACACAGAAAAAATCTTTTTCTTTCCTTTAACATCTCCATTTTCATCTTCTCACAGTCCAAATCTCCTATCTCAGTCTTCTTTCCCAATTCTCTCTTAGACTCTGTTGACCATCATCATGATCTGAGAATAGAGACTTTCTTGGCTGTTTATTGAACGTTCACGATGAAAACAGTTCATTCCGCGGCAACAGTCCAGTAAACATGTGGAAGCCCCGAGGCAACCCAGAGAACAAAACAAACATTGATCCACACCAGAACGCAATTAGACAAGCAATCACTACCGTGGGGTAGGTTGCTAGAGTGGAACGTTATTTTACACCCCTCTTTCTCTCTCTCTCTCTCTCTCTTTCATCTCTTCTCTTTTTCTTTCCTCTCTTCTCTTTCCTCTCCTCTCTTTTCTCTTTTTCCTTCTTTGCAGTCACATGATCTCTCTACACCACTTTCACTGGGTGAGAGTTATTTTAATTTTCCATTCAATTTTTTTCACACACTCTGTCATTTTCCTTTCCTTCTATTTCCTCCCTCTCTCCCTCCCTCTCTCTCTCTCTCTCTCTCACTTCTTATTCTCCAACTACTAATGTCACAAGCTTTAGTTTAAAGCTTCCATTTCTTTCATAAATTGGTACCCGTATCAGTTAACACTGGAAGAGCTGGCTTACGCCATCCTGTCTATCTGTTTGTTTAATGACTCTTATCTTCCTTAAGAATATAATACTGCTTCCTTCACTTTTCTCCATACTGACATTGATATTTATCATTTTTAATAATCATCATGTTACATGTCAGAGCTCTGCCCTCGTGACCGCTGGGCTGAGGACTACGGTAAAACTGATTCTAAGAAGGTACAGATAGTCAGAGACGCATTTCGTGCTTGATGTCTTCACGCCAAGAGGATCTCTGTCTGCAAAGTGCCGTTTTTATATTTCTTTGTTATTTCGTTATTTTCCTTTTCCTTGATAAGCCATATCGCCGAAATATTGGTTTGCTACTATTTGTTTTATAATTTTTTACATGCTTATCTCATTGCTTCCTTTACCATTTCTTCTCACTATTACTTATTTCGGTCTTTCTATTCATTCTCTACTTTCTTGATTGCTGGTCTGAAAACGTTTTTTTTTTTTGCTACCTTAGTCAGAATATCTGCTTCAGTGAATGCGGTGTTTAGAGTGTCAGATATATCCTGGGTCCCGTTTTCTCTTCACGCGTCCTCTCCTTTGTTTCTCAGGATTTTTAATTTTGTAAAAAAAAAAATGGAATTTATAATGCATCCATTGTGGAAATTATAAAACACGTTCCATTATGAAACTATAGTTTAAACATTCGTATTTATATAATGCTTGTTTTATTGTTGATGTCCTATTTTTTCATTATTGTTATATTAAAAAAAACTGTATTCACTTCCACAACACTTCACTCTGTGTTAGCTGTAACAAGTAGTAAGACTGTTATGATGATTTCGGAATCTCATGTATTTGTCCGACGCTATCATTCAACCACACAGGTAAGACAGGGGTCAGCAACCTAGGGCTCGCCTGCCAGAAGTGGCACGCTGAACGATGTACAGTGGCATGGCTGTGTGAACTGAAAGACGGTGATCATGATCTCCTAAAACATTTGACTTTTTAAATTAAATAGAAGTATATAACTCTTTAAAGCTGTTCCTGTTTTACATCCGTTCAAAACGAAAGTTGTTAGACAGGGGAGGTAAGACTGTACAATCTGGTGTTAGACAGGGGAGGTAAAAGTGTACAATCTGATGTTAGACGGGGGAGGTAAGACTTTACAATCTAATGTTAGACAGGGGAGGTAAGACTGTACAATCTGGTGTTAGACAGGGGAGGTAAAAGTGTACAATCTGATGTTAGACGGGGGAGGTAAGACTTTACAATCTAATGTTAGACAGGGGAGGTAAAACTGTATAATCTGATGTAGACAAAGGAAATAAGACTGCACAATCTGATGTTAGACTTGGGAGGTAAGACTGTATAATCTGATGTTAGACTTAGGAGGTAAGACTTTACAATCTGATGTTAGACAAGGGAGGTAAAACTGTACAATCTGATGTTAGATAGGGGAGGTAAGACTGCACAATCTGATGCAATTTGACTAAGTGAGTGTGTAGCGACAATCATCGACCTTGAACGAGTTCTTTTTTCCGTCTTAAACTTCCTTTATCTCTCCCGACCACCCTACAACCATCTGTAGAGTTCTCTTGGCTGTTGTTTACGTATGCCAGTAAAGTCAGTTCGTGGACTGTAACACAAAATTTGCTGTTGTTAGTAATAAGGCAACAGTGTCCGTGAAAAGACTCAGAAAGGCAAAAACTTGATATCTGGTCGCTTCAAGACTTTTTGGACACACGAATATGGATTCATATTTAAAATAATGATTTCAGTACTTAAATTTTAACACAGCTTTTGTATTTGTTCCTATTTATATTAAAACAATGAATAACCAACAAAGGAGTAACATAATTATTTAAAGTGTTTCAATAGTTGTTGTGTGTAGAATATGATGGGCTTAGGTTGGCTAGCTGAGTGACATTGTAACATTACTTTGGCACAACAATACTAAAAGTTTGCCGATCCCTGTGTTAGATATTTAGTCGTTGACTGTCTTGCTCTAAATTCCCAATCAAAACTCATGAAGTTGAGCCGAACATAATATTCTGCTGGTCTGGTCAAGAGAGAATTTAGCTAAACACTTGTTACTTTCACATATATTCAGTTCACTCTTTTCCTGCTGCTGTCCATGACTGATTCGCTGTTCGACCACCTGGTCCCAACAGCAATGGCTAACTCTGGCTGATACAGATTACCTCCCTGGTTCGTGGGCCAGCGTTTTCCCACATCAAAGCCAAAGGCGTGAACATTTGGCCCTTGATCAAAATACATCAAAGGATCTACTATTAACTTAATGACTATAGACATGTGTCAGTCAGAGAGATAGACACTTCCTCTTAAGTCTTTTCTTTTCTTTCTTTCTATATTTTTCAAGGGTAAAGAATTGGGCACGCAGGCCCGTCTTACATTCTGCCCTTCATCACTCCATCTTTCATTCTTCCCACACACTTGATTTAGTACAAAAAATACAAATTAAATTAGTCTAATTTAACGAGCAACGTTAGTTTAACACAGCCTTTCTCAAACCTTTGTGTCTCCGCGGGACCCTTGGAATATACTTTTTTTAACATCTTCCGGGAACTCCTTCATTAAAATATTTACCGCCACTCGTTTTTCGCTTCACATGTGCCCACCCCATCTTCCTCCTCCCAGCTGTCACTGTCGTCGGCCCCTCTAATCCTTCTAATATGCTGAGAGATCATCTGGAGCATTTTATCTCTTTTCTTGAATTAATGAAAATAATAATGGACACTTAACAAAACAGCTGAGAAACACATAAATGCCTTTTAATGTAAATGCTACAGAAGAGTTCTTCAAACATCATGGACACAAAAAAAGAAAAAAAATATCCATACTACAAGAACTTGAAGAAGGCTGGCTAGTAAAGAGGATTGAAGAGGGAAAACTTAAATATTTTGGACACATTAAACATCATGATAATCTAGAGAAGACCGTCTTGGAAGGATGCATAATGAGAAAAAGAAATAGAGGAAGACCAAGGCGAAGATGGCTGCAAGACATTGTTGATCATCTGCAAATGGATGCATCAGCAGCAGGCCATCTTGCTCACAACCGAGAGGCCTACAGGAGTGCTGTTAGGGAGGCAAAGTTCCGCAAGGCACATGCAAATAAATGAATGAAATGAATAACGGAGGAATTCTATTTTTAGTCTGTTGTCTGTACTAGCTCATATGAAGAGCCTGTTTCTGGAAATATGCTTGTTGTAATCGAATTTTTTTTTTTGCCGTCTATTTCTTATATCTCGTGCACAATTCTCCGTTTGTTGGCTACTTTTGTCTGAAAGCCCGTTTTTGACTTTTTGTTTTCCTTGTGCAACTACTACCTGAGCACAGCCATATTCTATGTCAACTACTCCTTTCTCTCTATCTCTCTCCTCTCTCTCTCTCTCTCTTACTCGTGTTTATATATTCCTCTCTCTCTCTCTCTCTCTCTCTCTCTCCTTCATTCCTTTAAATCATCCGTTTTCTGTCCTTTTATTCATATTTGATGAGCTTCAACATTTTATATAGTAAGTTTTTCATATCCTTCTACTTCTTCTCTTCTTGCAACTTCGAAAAGATGTTATTTTGCAGTCCATGTTGTGAAGATGTTGAGGCATAACACGGTGTCGGGTTGGGAGAAGGTTATAGCGGCCATTTTATAGTCCCTGAGCGGAAGTGAAGAGCAACAGATATGCAGTACTTCTTTAGCAGACTCCACCACCGTGGGTATTATTGCGATCCCTGTCTCGTTAGCCAGGCAAAGGGCTATCTATCAAACGAGGGTTGGGGGCAGGGTCTTGGTCAGTTATGGTTCAGTGACCGCCAAATCTGACATTGTCTTCACTTCCAACACCTCAGACACAAGAGAAAGAAAAAAACAGCGAGAGAAACATAATCCTGGACTCCAGCAGATAGACTGGGAACATAATCCTGGACTCCAGCAGATAGACTGGGAACATAATCCTGGACTCCAGCAGATAGACAAGGAATATAATCCTGGACTCCAGCAGATAGACTGGGAACATAATTCTGGACTCCTGCAGATAGACTTGGAACATAATCCTGGACTCCAGCAGATAGACTGGGAACATAATCCTGGACTCCAGCAGATAGACTGGGAACATAATCCTGGACTCCAGCAGATAGACAGGGAACATAATCCTGGACTCCAGCAGATAGACAGGGAACATAATCCTGGACTCCAACAGATAGACAGGGAACATAATCCTGGACTCCAGCAAGAAGACTGAGAGCATAATTCTGAACTCTAGCAAGAAGACTGCTGGTCCTAACAGGGTCCGGAAGTTAACTAGCTTGTTTTCTTTGGTGTTCTCGTTGTTAACAACTTCGATGTTTTCTACACAGATATATCGTTATATTTTTAAACAAATATTAATACATACGACCTTTCAACTAATATACATTTTCTCCATTCCTTACAATTCTCATTTTTATATTCAGACATCCCTTTTCCTGACAACGCCCACATACTTTCTGTTTATATCTTCCTCCTGCTGTATGTAATGAATGGAAGACCTCGTTACAAAGTTCCAGCATTGTCGGACATAGCCAGGGACAGACTTCCTGTCCGTGCTTCTCTCGTGTAAATTATATGTCGCGAGAATGAGGAGTCGTATCCGGCCCATTGCCTGATCCTTTAAACTGTCGCCCGATACCCGAGGGGTATCCACATACTTAATGCAGATTGATAGTTCAGGGTCAGCTACTTCTGACATGATTCACTACAATGGCCGAACATTAAACAGAACAAAATGTTCGTGATATACCTAATTAAAGCTGAAACGTACAGAGATGACAGTATCATACAAACAGATACTATAGAAGTGACAGTATCATACAAACAGATACTATAGATGTGACAATATCATACAATCAGATACTATAGAAGTGACAGTATCATACTAGCAGATACTATAGAAGTGACAGTATCATACAAGCATAAACTATAGAGGTGACAGTATCATACCAGCAGATACTATAGAAGTGACAGTATCACCCTGGCAGATACTAAAAAAGGTGGCAGTATCATACAAACAGATACTATAGAGGCGACAGTATCACACAAGTAGATACTATAGAAGTGATAGTATTATATTAGCAGATACTACAAAGCTGACAGTATCAAACAAGCAGATAATATAGAGGTGACAGTATGATACAAACAGATACTACTGAGGTAATAGTATCACACTAACAGATAGTACAGAGGTGACAGTATCAAATAAGCAGATTGTATAGAGTTGACAATATCATGTAAGCGAATACTATAAATGTGACATTATCATACAAGCTGATAAAATAAAGGTGATAATAGCATGAAAGAGATAATGCAGATGAAACGTCATCATAGGAGCAGATTTTGTAGAGATGAGAGTATCATACTAGCATATAATATAGAGGTGACAGTATCATACTAGCATATAATATAGAGGTGACAGTATCATACTAGCATATAATATAGAGGTGACAGTATCATACTAGCATATAATATAGAGGTGACAGTATCATACTAGCATATAATATAGAGGTGACAGTATCATACTAGCATATAATATAGAGGTGAGATTATCATGCCAGCATATAATATAGAGATGACAGTATCATACTAGTATATAATATACTAGTATATATATAGTATATATATATATATATATATATATATATATATATATATCATATAAACTGATACTACGGAGACGACAATTTTTTTGTATAGGTTTACACAGTTTTTTGTTGTCTTGAACATGAAACATTTCTCTACATAGTCATGACAGCCGCGACTGTCCTATATGGTCTTAGACCGAGGAACATATTATTCAAATTTTAAATCCATGGCAGAATTTTCTGACATTTTGTTACGTTACGTTTATAGCACGTCTCTTTGTTTAAAGGGGAAAAGAACATAGCAAAGATATTGTTTCGTGGTTTTTTGGTCTTTTTGTATCGACGTTTCACTCGGTAATACTGGGACGGAAGATGTTGTCCTATTTGGCTAATATTGGGACGGAAGATGTTGTCTATTTGGCAAATATTGGGACGGAAGATGTTGTCCTATTTGGCTAATATTGAGACGGAAGCTGTTGTTCTATTTGGCTAATATTGAGACGGAAGCTGTTGTTCTATTTGGCTAATATTGAGACGGAAGCTGTTGTTCTATTTGGCTAATATTGAGACGGAAGCTGTTGTTCTATTTGGCTAATATTGAGACGGAAGCTGTTGTTCTATTTGGCTAATATTGAGACGGAAGCTGTTGTTCTATTTGGCTAATATTGGGACGGAAGATGTCCTATTTGTCTAATACTGGGACGGAAGATGTCCTATTTGGCAATCAGAGACCAGTGGCTGACGTCCTAGAGTCAGGGTTGGTGAACCCCATATCTGACCAAGACCCTGTCCCACCTCTCTGCTCGTTCCCTATAAACAGGGCTAGGCTGACTAACGGGACAGAGATCGCCATAGTGTCCATGGTGGTGGAGTCTGCTAAAGAAGTATTGCACATCCTCGGCTCATGGACTGACAGCCGCTATAACCACCTCCCAATCCGACACGATGCTATGCCTCAACATCTTCATCACACCGGCTGCAAAATAACATCAGCTCGAAATTGCAGGGAGAGGAGAGGAAGAAGAAGAAGAAGAAGAAGACGAAGAAGAAGAAGAAGAAGACGAAGAAGAAGAAGATGAAGAAGAAGAAGAAGAAGACGAAGAAGAAGAAGAAGAAGACGAAGAAGAAGAAGACAAAGAAGAAGAAGAAGACGAAGAAGAAGAAGAAGAGGAAGAAGAAGAAGAAGAAGAAGAAGAAGAGGACGAAGAAGAAGAAGAAGAACCTGTAACGATATTTCACTCCGCAACATTTTATTCATATTCTATATTTCTCTGAGAATGAAATTCCTTTTCTTCACCATAATTATTGCTCGCGACATCATCGATTTTGTTTTCTTTATTATCTCCCGTTTCGATCTGGTTTCTGTTCAACATTCTCTGCTTTATTTTAGATTTTTCAAGTTTGAATCGTTCTCATAAAACCTCCCCACATTTTCTACCGCATTTTTTAAAAAGATATTTCTCTCACTTTTATTTCCCAATCTTTGTCATTCATTCCATTTTTGTAGCTACCACACACGGCTCTGTCTCCCTCTTTTCTCTGACACGGCCGTCCCAGAAATCCTCTCTCTCTCTCTCTCTCTCTCTCTCTTTCTCTTTCTCTCTCTCTCTCTCTCTCTCTCTCCCAAATTTTCGACGCTTTAAGAAGCTGAAGAAGTCCTTGGGGTCAAATCGCTGTCACTTTTTTTTTTCTCTTTCTCTTTCTCCTTCTTCCCCGAGTGAGTAGAGAAAACGTTTTTCGTGATCGGAACAGAGAGCACAATCCTAACATCAACCACTTCCACGGTGAGGTGGGGAGGGGGAGGGAGTGAAAGCTTGACCGGGGGGGGGGTTATATGAAGGAATAATATTAGGGAAGGGGCGGTGAGGAGAGAGACCCAACCCATCCATACAAAGTTTGTTAAAATATTGTTAATATGGAGTGACATCCCCAAATAGCTATATAAGAAATGACAAAAATACTGTGTTGAAGGAGTGACATAACGACAAAAGTGGCAAAAATACGGTGTTGAAGGAGTAACATAACGAAGGAATGACAAAAATACGGTGTTGAAGGAGTGACATAACGACATAAGTAGCAAAAATACGGTGTTGAAGGAATGACATAACGAAGGACTAACAAAAATACGATGTTGAAGGAGTGGCATAACGAAGGACTGACAAAAATACGATGTTGAAGGAGTGACATAACGACAAAAGTGGCAAAAATACGATGTTGAAGGAGTGACATAATGAAGGACTGACAAAATACTGTGTTGAAGGAGTGACATAACGACAAAAGTGGCAAAAATACGGTGTTTAAGGAGTGACATAACGACAAAACTGGCAAAAATACGATGTTGAAGGATTGATATAACGAAGGACTGACAAAAATACAATGTTGAAGTATTGACATAACGAAGGACTGACAAAAATACGATGTTGAGGTATTGACATAACGAAGGACTGACAAAAATACGATGTTGAAGGATTGACATAACGAAGGACTGACAAAAATACGATATTGAAGTACTGACATAACGAAGGACTGACAGAAATACAATGTTGAAGGATTGACATAACGAAGGACTGACAAAAATACAGTGTTGAAGGAGTGACATAAGGAAGGACTGACAAAAATATCATATTGAAGAATCTAGATAACGAAAAAGTGACAGTTAGATATTATTATTAGAAAATATTTCAAAAAGAACAACCAAATAGGTACTAGTTAAACGCGATTAGAACTGACATAATCTCCAGTATCTCACGTCCTAAGTTTGATCTTAAACCTAACATTGGCCCTAACATCGCTGATGTCGAGATAGTCTTCTACCTGAGGTGTACCCTCGAAATGTGTCTATACCTGTTCAGTCTAGAGATGTTACAAGACGTTACACGATGTTTCTCCTATGTTGGGACAGTACTCATGTCCTCCACCGACATTTATTTACATTTTTAAAAAATTCATTCGTTATGTCATTCATTCAAACTCCTCCTTTAACATGTAAAAATACACATTACAAACGTACACTACTTAAAGATTCCAGGTGGCAAAAATAAATAAATAAACTAGGAATTGGCACAAACTACAAGCACCTTTTCCCATGTGTACACCAAGCCTATGTTTAAAAGTCTCCTACAGCTCATTTTTGCATAGAACGTTCACACACACACACACATACACGCACGAAATATTCAACTAAAAAAAAAATGATTGACGGATAGATTTTCTTGATCTGTACTACCTCTGGGACATGGCAGACAAATAACTGCCAAGCTTCAGAAATCTATCAAAGGTTACGCATAAACATCCCTGTTTGTCCTTCGTTTCCTCCCTGGAGACAGGTTGTGCCCCTTTCGGCCGGGGAATATTTTCCAGTTCACCAGTGATACAGCAATAACTACCAACGCTGGCACGGATCGCTTTAAATGTAGCAATATTCTAGCATCATTTTTTGCTGGTCGACTATAGATTTGAGCCCCCAGACAGTCTCTCTCCTTTCCGCTAAGTGATGCCGATTCTCACGACCCTTACAGAGAAGAAGGAAGTCCCAGAACCAAATATAGACACGCGTGCATTATCTTAAATGTTTAGTCATCAGCTCAGAAGTAACCGGCTTTACATCGATTTTAGTTTGCTTTCAGAATCGCAGAAAGGAATGGTGGTAGAACGCAACAGAAACAGAGGTCGTGAAACTACATACTTTCATACAGAGAAAATAGAAAAAATACTCAAACAGAATCACTAACAAGCAGGCGTATAGATAGATAGATAGATAGATAGATAGATAGATAGATAGATAGATAGATAGATAGATAGATAGATAGATAGATAGATAGATAGACAGATAGATAGATAGATGGATGGATAGACGGACGGACGGATGGATAGACAGACAGACAGACAGACAGATAGATAGATAGATAGATAGATAGATAGATAGATAGATAGATAGATAGATAGATAGATAGATAGATAGATAGATAGATAGAAAAGTTTATTGCTGTGCTCATGGACAGATGTCTGCTCTTCGTGCCGAAGTCCGTGGTTCAAATCCTAGGTACTTCTTTTGTCATTTTTCTTTCTCTCAGATCTAAAATACTTTGTCTATTATTTTTCTAGGTTTAATAATTCTCCACTCTGTTATATTACTTTATTACTTTACTGATTTTACGCTGACGCTGTATTTGTAGAAAAGTGAACGAAAAACAAACATTCATGTTTCACAAGTTTTAAAGGACTGTCATTGTATGGCATATCTTGTCTGTCAAACTTTCACAGTCAGAGAGGACACTAACAGGGGAATAAGGCCGGCGCATTAATCCAGGGCACTGATAACTTCCCCTGTTTTAAGGTGCAGACACGGAGATCGTTTCCCCTGTTTTAAGATGCTAACGTGAAGGTGACTTCCCCTGTTTTAAGGTGCAAGCCCGAAGATGACTTCCCCTGTTTTAAGGTACAGGCCCGAAGATGACTTCCCCATATTTTCGTAAATGAAAACAGAAAATCAATAGGGAGAGATGTCCTTCATTCCTTCCGTCCTTCCTCGCCTTCTTTACCCCTACATGAAGCATAGGCCATCAACAAGGGCTCTCCATGTATTTCTATCCTGGGCTGTTTCTTCTATCAATCCCCAGGTGTAATCGGTTGTCTTGATCTCTGCTTCCAGACTTCTTCGCCAGGTATTTCTAGATCGTCTTCGTTTCCTCTTTCCCGGGAGATCATGGCCGAAAGAAGGGGAGTCGGCTGTTTGGCTTCCAGAACATTTCTGGCTTTCACCGCACTGCGTCATAGATCTTCGCGAAGAAGTTCCTTCCTCTCCTAGTATTATTTTTTCCTCAAGCTGAGCTCTTGTTGATTTTTTCTCGTAGCTGAAGTATTTTTACAGAATTGGGTAGCTAGCCCTATGTCTAAACCCTCTCTGTTCTTACACGGGCTTGTGATGTTGTGAGGAGTGCATACATTTGTCAAGCGTACGGCGACGGTTGGACGTGAACTCTTCTAAGGTGTAAGGTCTTGCTAAAATATTTATTAGTCAGTTCGGGGTTGGCGGCCGATGAGAGAGCTTCGTTCTGTGCTTGAATTGTGTTTTTCTTAATATTCCAAGTATGTCTGTGCTGACTGTCTTGAAGTAATTATGTCGCGAGTATATGTTGTAACCGAAGACCTGATAGAGCACCTCCTAACTCACTAGGTAGATTTGGATAAACAGACAGACAGACAGACAGACAGAAAGATGAACAGACGGGTAGATATTACTGGAGTTTAAGATTCATGATGGGTTTCTGTAGACAACATGGTTCTTTCTAATTGTTCAAGATATGCATTGACATGTGATAGATGTCGTTTGCTTTAGCGAATGTATACATCGATACTTTATAAGCTACAATACCCAGATGTTCAGCACATTGTGTGGACAGCTTTTACTTATTCTTTGTGGTGTGGAATCGTGTCATGAGAGCCCTCTCGTGTTATATGTTTCGTTTGAGATAATATAATACAATGCATTGTTGATGTATACTGAATATTGATGCTGACATTCTGTTTGATAAAAAAGCAGTTATTGTTTTATGGATTTCACTGAACTGGGATTGTTGTAGCACAGTGACGAATCCATATCCCTTTCTTTTCTATGTTTGATATATATCAGTACGTATGTATTGTGTACTGACAATTCCATGATATTGTCGTTTTGCGTGATAACGATGTGTGTCATTGTCTGTCTTAATAAACTATATGTTCAGTAAGTATCCAATGCATTTGAGATCTTAAATTCTTACGGGAAAGAGTGTGGTGAGGACAGAGAGAGAGAGAGAGAGGGGGGGGGAAGGTAGTAGGATGAATTGTTGGTGAAGAAAATGAGATCCAGGGAACCGGGATGGTCGTGGTTGGATTTTGTTCTACATTCTTAACTCTTTCACTCCAAGACAACACTGGAAGGGTTGGTTAATCTTGCTTTCCTTAGTCAGTCAGTCAGTCATTTACATGTCCCTTGGTGAACTTACAGCTCTCTCCTGTAGGCCTCTCGGTTGCAAGCAAGATGCCCTGCTGCTGATACATCCATTAGCAGATTATCAACGATGTCTTACAGCCATCCTCACCTTGGTCTTCCTCTTTTTCCCATTATGTACACTTCTAGATTATCATGACGTTTAATGTGTTCAAAATATTTAAGCTTTCTTCAATATTAAGTTCTTGCTTTCCTACGTAAATCAAATCCCCAGAATGATATTTAAACAAAATATACATAAGTGAAAAGTAGCGCATTTCTAATCCAACTTATATTTCAAAATTATAGAGTAATTTTCTTCTAGTTTTCTTTCTACCAAATATTTCTCGTCAAAATATATCCTGGTAGACATAGAAGATAATTTGGAAGTGAAAGAGTTAAGTGGCGTAGTGTGGTAGCGCTAAACGAAAATGTTATATTTATGTCAGCTTAACATCAATAAACTCCACACCCCTCCCCCCCCCCCAGTTTTACAATGTATCACCTCCCGCCACTCCTCACGAAGTTAGCAAGTTAACAATCAAAATGACCTTAGCCATGCCTTGAATGCCTTCTATCTTTCTTACTCCGAATCACACAGTAAGAAGATATGTTACTCCAAATCACATAAATAAGAAGACCTGTTACTTACTCAGAATCAAACAAGAAGATTTGTTATTTACTCAGAGTCACACAAGTAAGATCTGTTACTTACTCTTATTTCTTATACATTATACCTGTACATTTAGCTCTCTCTCTCTCTCTCTCTTTTTTTTTAGCTTTTTTTCTCATTCTGCGTAGTTTTTTTTTTCATGAATAAGGCGAATGTTACAGCTGCGTGCTTCGATGTATATATATATGTGTGTCAACTCCGCTTATTGTCACCATATTTAATGGTCTCGACGATGTGACATTAAACGGGTTCGACTGCATATGTATAAAACCTTTGTATATTCTAGAAGTTAGCCATTTCAATGGTAATTTAAGAAATTACAAAATTAATTAACAGAGCGTATTTTTTGTTTTACTCTCCGGAACTGAAAAATGTTAACTCACGGTGTAAGCCTGATATAAGTCTCCCGTCATCTATTAGATCTGGATTTATTGCAATTTTTTTTTTTTGGGGGGGGGGGGAGGAGGGGTTTTTCGTTTTTGTTTGGAAGTGAAAGTGTTAAAATGGTTTTGGATGCTCACTTTAGTTTGGAATGCTGAGTCTAGGCATCTGGCGTCAGCTAGGCAGTGTTTATGTAGCAAAGCAGGCTACAAATTCCTTGAACGTTTAACCCCACCGATACATAACGTAAAGGGGAAGTTTAGCATCCCCAAGTCAAACAGAGCAACATGGCGGGTGGCGATACAGTGAGAAATGAATGACATATAAAAAACAGGTTATCTGCTCTTACGCTGATATTGGGTTAACCCAACAACTTGTAGTCAGATGGGACCCATCTCTCTGCGGACCCATGCGTCCTCCCTAACTGCTCCACTGTTTTTTGGTTCAATGCGAGGGAAGAGAAACGTTCTTGATCATCTGAAGATCTGCATGGCTGAGACTGAAAGTAGGCCAAGTTATAAAATCAGTCGGGTAGACTAAATATTTAGATTAGAGAAAGAGCTGCACTGGGTGGTTGTAATGTTTTAAACTGTCACGGACTGCTAAACAACAACTATTTCAACACTCATAATCAGCAACGTTCTGTTTGAAACAGCAACAAAAAACATTTGCTATCTTTTAAACCTTTCATCCACATTTCTCCTTCATTACAGCAAAAGCTCTGGTCTTTCAAATGCAGGGAACCGAAACACCAAGAAATATGTGGTCTATAGAAAATAGTTTTGATTAATTTAAAAGTTATCTACGTTTATATATTTATATCCAGCGTTCGCAAACAAACCTTTTAGAAGATTGTAGTATGATTCAGTTCTACAGAGCATCATTGAGAATATACTTTACTCCAATCAGAGTTCCATTCTGCCAGTTGAAATCTCTTGCAAATTGATTTGTTGACTAACAAATGGTTCCGATAAGCCAATAAATGTATCTATAATTCATATCAAATCCGGACATTAATTGTCTGTTTATGAAATAGTTGTAGACTATAGCATCTACACAACCATTCAATGACGAAAACTTCAGAGCAAACTGATTGTATTTGAGTATCGATGTGGGATTAGCTTTTTGACTCTTGTAACCGAGTTTTATGCAAGTCTAAACGTCACACACATCTTCATTCACAGCAAAAGTAGATTAGGGTGGAACATGTTACATACGAAATAAATCAAAGACAATTGTCAGATGAAAAAAAAACTAAGAATGGACCACGGAACTGTAGAAAGGAAAGCACACAACTTCCTGGTCACGAAGTTTCCCTAATTAAAAAGAGTTCGAGAAAGATTGACACGATGGCTTTCTGTAATTCCCTGGGGGATCCTAGAACCGGGCTTTCTAGTAGGTTTGGCGATCATGGGAACACGTCAGACCCCACTCCGTTTTCTTGGCTGAACTAACACACATTCTGTGTGCAGGGAGAATGCGGCTGGTCAAGGTCTTGATCAGATACGACACTCAAGTTCTCACACAGTCTTCTCTAGAACAGTGTTACACACTCCCAAAAGACTCAATGTCTCGCCTATATCTGACATTGTAGTTCTCACACAATCTTCTCTAGAACAATGATACACACTCCCAAAAGACACAAGGTCTCGCCTTATATCTAACACCCTGCCCTCCTACTGTCTTCTCTAGAACATCCATACAGTGTGACAACAAGTATTTCTACACAGCCTAAACCAACAGCAAGTGTGGCATGCTAACAACAAGGAGTGATTTCATTCGATCAAATAACAATTCTTCGAGCTCCTCGTGTAACATTCTGTACGAAACAACATGGGGGAAACTACGCTCTCGATCACACTTATGAGATTAGTAGGGCTAACACAACATGATAAGAGAAGAATCTAGAGCTAACTTATGAACATTTACATTTAAGAAAATAAAAGGTTAAATAACAGGAAAATATTTACGAACAAGAGTTTACATCCTCACCAAAAATGTCCCCAGCGTTGGCCAACGTAAATATGTATGACAGCAACAAAATTTATATATATATGACATATACCTTTATGCCCAAAGATTCCCTTCAGGCAACATCTATCATAATCATGACATATACCTTTATGCCCAAAGATTCCCTTCAGGCAACATCTATCATAATCATGACATATACCTTTATGCCCAAAGATTCCCTTCAGGCAACATCTATCATAATCATGACATATACCTTTATGCCCAAAGATTCCCTTCAGGCAACATCTATCATAATCATGACATATACCTTTATGCCCAAAGATTCCCTTCAGGCAACATCAGTGACTACACTTTTATAACAATATATTACGCAGATTCCACTGTTCCAATGTCAATAATACATCTATACGTATAGAGCGCGAGTCCTGAACATGCTCCAACACTTGCTGAAATATCCAAGTCAAACTGAAACCACGACTTCTTAGTCTCTATAACATGCCATGACAGGTAAACAACAAAATAACTTATTAGAAAACTCAAGTCTATATAATAAGCCGGACAGATACGAGCTATGTCCTCATATACGTTTCCTTCTTGGGATCAGATTCCCATCACATTTCAGACACAAACCGCGCTACCACACAGTAAATATGCCCACTAACACACCACACATTACTTACATGAGTCGTAGACTCACTAACACGCCTCACATTACTTACATAAGTCGGGGACCCACTAACACATAACATATCATGTACATGAGTCGGGGACCCACTAACATACCACATATCACTTACATGAGTCGGGTACCCACTAACACACCACATATTACTTATATGAGTCGGGTACCCACTAACATACCACATGTTACTTACATGAGTCGGGGACCCACTAACACACCACATGTTACTTACATGAGTCGGGGACCCGATTGAGACCATGGCTCTACAACACCTCTTACTTACTATGACCCAAAACTTTATCACAATAACTTCAGTATAACGGAATGGATGCATTTCCAAGCGTACAACACCAAAGAAACAGACCTCCTTCAACTGGTCCGCGACTGAAATGTTAACAATCGCTCAGTCACAGTTACACACATTTACGTTATATACCCCACCTTTGTCCTCTACTCTGTCCTACATGACACTCCCAAAATACACAAGGTCTCGACCAAATCTGACACTGTAGATCTCACACTGTCTTCTCTAGAACAATGATACACACTTCAAAAGACATAAAGTCTCTCCCGTATATGACGCTGTAGCTGTCACACTGTCTTCTCTAGAACAGTGATACACACTTCAAAAAACATAAAGTATCTACCGTATATGACACTGTAGCTGTCACACTGTCTTCTCTAGAACAATGGTGCACCTCCCTGAAGACACAAGGTCTTACTGAGACCTGGCAGCTTAGTCTCTCTCCCTGAAGACACAAGATCTTTCTCAGACTTGGCATCTTAGTCTTTCTCTCCCTGAAGACACAAGATCTTTCTCAGACGTGACAGCTTAGTCTTTCTCCCTGAAGACACAAGATCTTTCTCAGACGTGGCAGCTTAGTCTCTCTCCCTGAAGACACAAGATCTTTCTCAGTCGTGGCAGCTTAGTCTCTCTCCCTGAAGACACATAGCAACTTGTAAAAAAAACGAGCATTTTCTGTTAAGTAAGAAAAATAGAAAAAAAAACGAAACTCTTCTCTGTGATTATTTTTTTTTGAAAGCACTTGTGTGTATATGTGTGTTTGTATATGTGTATGTATGTATTTTTAAGAGCCAAAATCTCGGTTGTGGAAATAAAACCACACCGCAGTATAAAAGCAGAGTTATGAGGATAACAGCTTCCTTGTTACGGATTACTCTTATGAAATGTAAGAGAACAAAAAAAAACATATTTTTTTCAGCTTTCTCATTCGTTGGACATTTACATTATAAAAAAAGTTGACCAGGATAATGGGTATTTCATCATAAACCAGCGATGAGAGAAATTACTCAGCCCATTCTTGCTCACTGTGCGGAATTAATACGGGACAAAAAAAAACGTGACTTGTGATTTTCTGAGAATACGTGCAAGAAAGAAGAAGAACAAATGGTGCTAGATGATACTTGAAATGTTGGGAAATTATATTGTCTTTAATTAGCCATGATTTGTGGCGAATGAAGATTTAATGAAATGTTATTTTTTTTTTTGCTCATAGTAAATGAAATATCAGGGAACAATATGAGTGTCCAGAGATGTGCTCAGATATAATGAAACAGTTTTAGAGGATGAATAATGAACGAATGAAAAAATATGTAGAAATATTCGGAAGACAAATGAAGAAAGATTGAAAATAACGTATAAATATTCAGGAGGCGAAAGAAGAAAGATTGAAAAAAAAAGTAGAAATATGCGAGAGATGAATGTAACAAAGATATTGAAATTTATGAAAGAATTCATAAGTCTGAGAATGAATGAAAGTTCAGTAAGTAATAACATCAAGGTAATATAGGAGGGAAAATATGAAAAAAATGTATATTCAGTATATATTTAATGATTGAAGGAACGTTATACATAATAATTAATATCAAATTTAATGCCAACAAGGTCTCACGCATGAAAGTACCGGTGATGAGAGAAGAAAAGCTCATGAAAGTACCGGTGATGAGAGAATAAAAGCTCATGAAAGTACCGGTGGTGAGAGAAGAAAAGCTCATGAAAGTACCGGTGATGAGAGAATAAAAGCTCATGAAAGTACCGGTGATGAGAGAAGAAAAGCTCATGAAAGTACAGGTGATGAGAGAATAAAAGCTCATGAAAGTTCCGGTGACGAGAGAAGAAAAGCTCATGAAAGTACCGGTGATGAGAGAATAAAAGCTCATGAAAGTACCGGTGATGAGAGAATAAAAGCTCATGAAAGTACCGGTGACGAGAGAATAAAAGCTCATGAAAATACCGGTGATGAGAGAATAAAAGCTCATGAAAGTACCGGTGATGAGAGAATAAAAGCTCATGAAAGTACCGGTGATGAGAGAATAAAAGCTCATGAAAATACCGGTGACGAAAGAAGAAAAGCTCATGAAAGTGCCGGTTATGAGAGAAGAAAAGCTCATGAAAGTACCGGTGATGAGAGAATAAAAGCTCATGAAAGTACCGGTGATGTGGGAAGACAAGTTCATGAAAGATGCTACTTCTCCAGCTGAGTTTATATAAACCACATATAAAAAAAGTAAAAGAGTTTACATAAACCAAGTATAAAAATGTAAACCCTGACGGGAAAAGGAAAGTAAATCATGACTAGAAAAAGACAGTAAATCTTACTTAGAACAAAGACGCTAATCCTAACTAGAAAAAGAAGCTAAAAGAAGCTAAATCCTAACTATAAAACGAACCTAAATCCTAACTAGAAAAAGAAAGTAAACCATGAATAGAGAAAAAAAGTAAATTTAGACTAGGAATAGAAAGTAAACCCTAAGCATAAAAAAGTAAATGACTGGAGAAAGTAAATCAAAACTAGAGAAAGAAAGTAAACCATAACTACAGAAAGAAAGTGAACCCTAACTACAGAAAGAAAGTAAACACTAACTAGAGAAAGAAAGTAAACCATAACTACAGAAAGAAAGTGAACCCTAACTACAGAAGGAAAGTAAACACTAACTAGAGAAAGAAAGTAAATCCAGACTAGAGAAAGAAAGTAAACCTTGACTAGAGAAAAAAGCAACAAAAACCCGAACTAGAGAAAGTAAGTAAGTCGTAACTAGTGAAAGAATGCAAACCCTAACTATAAAAAGAAAGTAAGCTTTCTATATAGAAAAAGAAAATAAATAATAACTAGGGAAAGAAAGTAAGCCTTAGCTTTAAAAAAAAAGTGAACCATAGCTAGACAAAGGAAGTAAATCTAGATTAGAAAAAGAAGATAAACACTAAATAAGACAAAAAGGTAAATCATAACTAGAGAAAGAAAGTAAACCCACGCTAGAAAAAGAAAGTAAAATGCTAACTAGAGAAAGAATGCGAACCCTAATTAGAAAGTAAGCTTTCTAACTAGAAGAAAAAAAGTCATAACCAGAGAAAGAAAACAAACCTTAGCTTTAAAAACAAGTAAACAATAACTAGAGAAAGAAAGTAAATCCAAACTAGTAAAAGAAAGTAAACTCTAAGAAGAAAAAAAGGGTAAATCATAGCTAGAGAAAGAAAGTAAACCCACGCTAGAAAAAAGAAATAAACCCTAATAAGAAAAAAGAAGGTAAATTCATGACTAGAAACAGAAAGTAAACTCCGACTAGACGATCCTGGATTAGATTTTTGAACATGTAGTGAAACTAAGTTTGTAGTACAAGGGGATGAACTAAACAAACCATACGCAATCGGACTAAACCATTGCCCGGACACTCTCTCTACATAATCAAACTACAGAGAGACAGCGAAAGGCGATTGAAGACGCATTGAAAAAAGCCCCACAAAGGAAACAAAGCACAGATCCCAGGCCGTGACAGCAGGATGGTTGCAACTGAATGTCCCCAACCCTAGAATTAAGTTTCTTCCTACGCGAAGAAGCAGGCCATGTGCAGTCGTCAATAGATGTGATAATCTTCCATGATAATGCTTGCATTTAGCTAAGATGTCAACACAGCTTTGCCGAGGATCTGTGCGAGTCCTGCAACAGAATTAAGAAGCCTAAGCATATGGACGGATGAGATGCTTCGTGAGGTGTATCTGCGATGCAGTTTTGTAAAAAAAATATTTGTTTAACAAAAAAATACACTTGCCGACTGGAAGGACAGCCAGAAGAACAAGGCACTAGCAACTAGAGAGCAGACCCGGACTAAGATGAACTTTTATATATGTTATAAATGTTGTATTTTTGTGTGTTTAATTGTAGTATGATCTATCTATCTATCTATCTATCTATCTATCTATCTATCTATCTATATCTATCTATCTATCTATCTATCTATCTATCTATCTATCTATCTATCTATCTATCTATCTACCTACCTACCTATCTATCTATCTATCTATCTATCTATCTATCTGTCTGTCTGTCTGTCTGTCTGTCTGTCTGTCTGTCTATCTGTCTGTCTGTCTGTCTGTCTGCCTGCCAGTCTGTCTGTCTGTCCGTCTTGTTAAACATTCAGCCTATCTGCTTCTATTTTCCTGGCCAAGTTATTCAGATATACCGTATATATCCAGCGAAGCAGTTCTTAAGACGAGTCGCCACGACATTCTGTGCCAGTGGACGAAGGGACAGCCCTTGTTTCACACACTAATTCTAAAACACAGCTGGACAACAAGATGTATGGCAGCTTTTTAACCAAATAAAAATGCAAATTGGAGGTGAGGGAGGGACAACGATAGAGGGCACGGCAGCAGCTTTCTGTGACAAAAAGAAAACAGAAAAACACTGAATGTGGAAATGTGACAGAGAAAGTGGCTAGCGTTACAAAGAAAAAAAGGAAAGAAAAGAAAAACCATCCGTGTTGATTGACATTCGACGACACAGGATGAAAGAATCTTGGATGAACGGTATTAGGGAAAAAAATCCTTGAATATCTGGGCAGTATAAAGAATGGAGGTGATGATGGATGGAAGAGCAAGGATGTGTTAAAAGGCAGGTTCAAGAAACTTAAATTGAATATTTATTTCCAAGGACAAAGTTCTGATAATGTTTTCTTTCTTAGCCATGAGCGTCCCATATTTATGAGTTGCTTTTCAACAGTATATCCATGTTCATACACCTTATATATCCATGTTCATACACCTTATATATCCATGTTCATACACCTTATATACCCATGTTCATCCACCTTATATATCCATGTCCATACACCTTATACATCTATGTCCATGCACATACAACTTATATATCCATGTCCATACACCTTATACATCTATGTCCATGCACATACAACTTATATATCCATGTTCATACACTTTATACATCCATACTCATACAAGTTATATATCCACGTTCACATATAATAAGGTTATTATATCCATGTTCAACCCACACATATACACACATATATATATGTCCGCGTTTATGTACCTTATACATCCACAATCATGTACTTTATATATCCATATTCATACATCTTGTATATCCATGCTTATACAACTTATATAGCTATTCTCATGTATCTTATATATCCACGCTTATGTGCCTTTTATATCCATGTTCATACGTCTTTTATATTCTTCACTAAGCACTCTATATAACCATGTTCCTATACGTCTCATTTCTGTGTTGATGTGTTTTTATACATCGATTTTCGGGTTCTTTATAAATCTTTAAATCCACTTTTCTGTACCTTTTATATCCACGTTCATGCACTTTATATATACAGGTTCATGGACCTTATATATACACGTTCATGGACCAGACATATATACATATATATATATATATATATATATATATCTGTGTGTGTGTACACGTGCATGGACCTTATATATATATATATATATATATATATATATATATATATATACATGGTCATGGACCTTATATATACACGTTCGTGGACCTTATATATACACGTTCGTGGACCTTATATATACACATTCATGCACCTTATATATACACGTTCATGCACTTTATATATAAACGTTCATGGACCTTACGTATACACGTTCATGCACCTTATATATACACGTTCACGCACCTTATATATACACGTTCATGCACCTTATATATACACGTTCATGGACCTTATATATACAGGTTCATGCACCTTATATATACACGTTCATGGACCTTATATATACACGTTCATGGACCTTATATATACACGTTCATGCACCTTATATATACATGTTCATGCACCTTATATGTACACATTCATGCACCTTATATATACACGTCCGTGCATCTTATATATACACGTCCGTGCACCTTATATATACACGTTCGTGGACCTTATATACACACGTTCATGCACTTACTATATATACATGTCATGGACCTTATACATACACGGTCATGGACCTTATATATACACGTTCGTGCACTTTATATATACACGTTCGTGCACTTTATATATACACGTTCATGCACCTTATATATACACGTCCGTGCACCTTATATATACACGTCCGTGCACCTTATATATACACGTTCGTGGACCTTATATACACACGTTCATGCACTTACTATATATACATGTCATGGACCTTATACATACACGGTCATGGACCTTATATATACACGTTCGTGCACTTTATATATACACGTTCATGCACTTTATATATACACGTTCATGCACCTTATATACACAGGTTCATGGACCTTATATACACACGTTCATGGACCTTACATATACACGTTCATGCACTTACTATATACACACGTTCATTGACCTTATACATACACGGTCATGGACCTTACATATACACGTTCATGCTATATTGAACCTATCTTGTTATATGGAAGTGAATCATGGACAATAGGCAAGTCTGCACAAAAATCATTGGAAGCAGCAGAAATGTGGTTTATTAGAAGAATGTTGCGAATCCCCTGGACAGCAAAAATAACTAATGAAGAATGTAGGAGAAGAGCTGGAGAGACAAAAAACCTTGTCAAAAAGATAAGAGAGAGACAATGTACTTTCATAGGACATGCAATGAGAAGAGGGGGCATTGAAAATATTATAAGAACAGGAAAAATAGAAGGAAGAAGATCAAAAGGAAGACCAAGAGAAATGATACTGGACAATCTGACGGGATGGTGTGAGAGGAGATCACCAACTGAGCTGATGGCATGCATGAAGGATCGTGTACTCTGGAGAAGCATAATAGCCAACGCCAGTCGGCACGGCACATGATGATGATGATGACGTTCATGCACCTTATATTCACACGTTCATGGACCTTATATACACACGTTCATGCACGTACTATATATACATGTCATGGACCTTATATATACAAGTTCATGCACTTTATATATACACGTTTATGCACCTTATATATACACGTGCATGCACTTTAAATATACACGTTCATGGACATTACATATACACGTTCATGCAGCTTATATATACACGTTCATGCACCTTATATATACACGTTCATACACCTTATATATACACGTTCATGCACCTTATATATACACGTTCATGCACCTTATATATACACGTTCATGCACCTTATATATACACGTTCATGCACCTTATATATACACGTTCGTGCACCTTATATATACACGTTCATACACCTTATATACACGTTCATGGACATTACATATACACGTTCATGCAGCTTATATATACACGTTCATGCACCTTATATATACACGTTCATACACCTTATATATACACGTTCATGCACCTTATATATACACGTTCATGCACCTTATATATACACGTTCATGCACCTTATATATACACGTTCATGCACCTTATATATACACGTTCGTGCACCTTATATATACACGTTCATACACCTTATATATACACGTTCGTGCACCTTATATATACACGTTCATGCACCTTATATATACACGTTCATACACCTTATATATACACGTTCATGCACCTTATATATACACGTTCATGCACCTTATATATACACGTTCATGCACCTTATATATACACGTTCATGCACCTTATATATACACGTTCGTGCACCTTATATATACACGTTCATGCACCTTATATATACAGGTTCATACACCTTATATATACACGTTCGTGCACCTTATATATACAGGTTCATGCACCTTATATATACACGTTCATACACCTTATATATACACGTTCATACACCTTATATATACACGTTCATACACCTTATATATACACGTTCATACACCTTATATATACACGTTCATACACCTTATATATACACGTTCATACACCTTATATATACACGTTCATCACCTTATATATACACGTTCATACACCTTATATATACACGTTCATACACCTTATATATACACGTTCATACACCTTATATATACACGTTCATGCACCTTATGTTATTACATGTCTGAACTTTTCACGCTCATCTTCCCACATTTTACATATCTATGTTTTTGCACCTCCCTTGCTCGTGGCCATTATATATCTCTGAAAGGCGGTCCACTTCCCCCTCCCCCCTCACCCCCCCCCCCACCCCAGTGTCACAGTCACAGTGTTCAAAAGTCTGCAATTTGCTTAAGAACTAGCGGAATGGAAATGTTTAAAAAATGGACGTCAAACCAGAGCTCATCACGAAACAAATTGCTCTCTCCGTGCCTGATATGGGTTCCCCATCAAACACTCGTTAATTTTCCCGGCATCCAAGAGTCTTCTGCTCGCCTTGAAGAAATCAGAATTCCCCATTTCCAGGCAATGAGTGCGTCCTGGAACAAGATCGCAGCTGTTAGTTCCAGATTAATACCAGCATTAAAAAGAAATATTCCCACGATTGATTTCTAACGAGAGTTTTTTTAATTTATTCTTTTCTGTACAAAAAGGGCACTCCAGGCTAGCACAGGACATGAGCATGTGCCCACAGCTGGAGAGGCTCATAGAAGCAAGAAAACTTAACCAGTGTCTATAGAGCTTGAGTTCCTCGACAACAAATAGCTATCTATAGAGCTTGAGTTCCTCGACAATAAATAGCTGTCTATAGAGCTTGAGTTTCTCGACAACAAATAGCTGTCTATAGAGCTTGAGTTTCTCGATAAAAATTGCTGTCTATAGAGCTTGAGTTTCTCGACAACAAATAGCTGTCTATAGAGCTTGAGTTCTTCGACAACACATAGTTGTCTATAGAGCTTGAGTTTCTCGATAAAAATTGCTGTCTATAGAGCTTGAGTTTCTCGATAAAAATTGCTGTCTATAGAGCTTGAGTTTCTCGATAAAAATTGCTGTCTATAGAGCTTGAGTTTCTCGATAAAAATTGCTGTCTATAGAGCTTGAGTTTCTCGATAAAAATTGCTGTCTATAGAGCTTGAGTTTCTCGACAACAAATAGCTGTCTATAGAGCTTGAGTTTTTCGACAACAAATAGCTGTCTATAGAGCTTGAGTTCTTCGACAATAAATAGCTGTCTATCGAGCTTGAGTTCCTCGACAACAAATAGCTGTCTATAGAGCTTGAGTTCCTCGACAACAAAATAGCTGTCTATAGAGCTTGAGTTCCTCGACAACAAAATAGTTGTCTATAGAGCTTGAGTTTCTCGACAACAAATAGCTGTCTATAGAGCTTGAGTTCCTCGACAACAAAATAGCTGTCTATAGAGCTTGAGTTCCTCGACAACAAATAGTTGTCTATAGAGCTTGAGTTTCTCGACAACAAAATAGCTGTCTATAGAGCTTGAGTTCCTCGACAACAAATAGCTGTCTATAGAGCTTGAGTTCCTCGACAACAAATAGCTGTCTACAGAGCTCGAGTTTCTCGATAAAAAATAGCTGTATATAGAGCTTGAGTTTCTCGATAAAAAATAGCTGTATATAGAGCTTGAGTTTCTCGATAAAAAATAGCTGTATATAGAGCTTGAGTTTCTCGATAAAAAATAGCTGTCTATAGAGTTTGAGTTTCTCGACAAAAATAACTGTCTAAAGAACTTGAGTTCCTCAATTTAAAAAAATTGCTGTCTATAGAGCTTGAGTTTCTCGATAAAAAAATAGCTGTATATAGAGCTTGATTTCCTCAATAAAAAATACCTGTCTAAAGAGCTTGAGTTCCTCAATTTAAAAAAATAGCTGTCTATGGAGCTTGAGTTCCTCGACAAAAAATAACTGTCTATAGAGCTTGAGTTCCTCGATAAAAAATACCTGTCTAAAGAGCTTGAGTCTCTCGATAAAAAAAAATAATTGTCTATAGAGCTTGAGTTCCTCGACAGCAAATAGTTTTCTATAGAGCTTGAGTTCCTCGACAACAAATAGTTGTCTACAGATAACACATAACTGCCTATAGGGTGATCAGGAAAAGGAGATGGACATATGTTAGTCACGTGATAAGAAGAAACGATCAGAGAATCCCAAAACAAGCTATCAAGTGGAACACAAAAGGCCAAATAAAAATAAGCAGACCGCGTGAAACTCTGAAGAGGACATTGTAAAGGAGGCCAAATTAATAGGCATAAAATCCCTTGATGAGGTTGAAAGACTCGCTGAAGACAGGAAAAACTGGCGAACTACATTGCGAGCCCTATGTGACGTTTAACGGCACGGGAAAGATATAAGATATTTAGAATAAGATATAAGATATTTAGAATAAGATATATGATATTTAGAATAAGATATAAGATATTTAGAATAAGATATATGTATATGTAGACTAAGATGGAGAGGCTGGTCAAACAAAGGCACTACGGAAATTTGAAATAGAAAAAAATAGAAGGCTATATCAAGAGCAAACAAAAGACTCCAGCTTAGACAGTCTTCTCACAGCGTCTTTAGAGGTTATATATTTCTTCTTCATTAAATAAATATTTTAGCAGACTAAAAAGTGGAACAATCTGCTGAAATTAATGTCATTAGATCATTTACTCTAGTCGCCTGTGTCTCAGTGATGCTTGCACTTTTTGGAATGTTTTCCCTAGCAGAATCTGAGATTAAACCACAGATGTCGTCACTAGATCTTGACGTTCAGTCTTTAACTGTTCTGTAACTAGGTGCTCAGTCTTTACTTTTTCTGTAACTAGGTGCTCAGTCTTTACTTTTTCTGTAACTAGGTGCTCAGTCTTTACTTTTTCTGTAACTAGGTGCTCAGTCTTTACTTTTTCTGTAACTAGGTGCTCAATCTTTAGTTTTTCTGTTACTAGGTGCTCAGTCTTTACTTTTTCTGTAACTAGGTCTCAGTCTTTACTTTTTCTGTTACTAGGTGCTCAGTCTTTAGTTTTTCTGTTACTAGGTGCTCAGTCTTTACTTTTTCTGTTACTAGGTGCTCAATCTTTAGTTTTTCTGTTACTAGGTGCTCAATCTTTAGTTTTTCTGTTACTAGGTGCTCAATCTTTAGTTTTTCTGTTACTAGTTGCTCAATCTTTAACTGTTTTGTTACTAGGGACTCAGTCTTTAGTTTTTCTGTTGCTAGGTGCTCAATCTTTAACTGTTCTGTTACTACGTGTTCAATCTTTAACTGTTCTGTTACTAGTTGCTCAATCTTTAACTGTTCTGTTACTACGTGCTCAGTCTTTGACTGTTCTGTTACTAGTTGCTCAGTCTTTGACTGTTCTGTTACTACGTGCTCAATCTTTAACTGTTCTGTTACTACGTGCTTAATCTTTAACTGTTCTGTTACTACGTGCTCAGTCTTTAACTGTTCTGTTACTAGTTGCTCAGTCTTTGACTGTTCTGTTACTAGTTTCTCAGTCTTTAACTTTTCCGCTACTATGTGTAAAGTTACAGGTTAAGCTATTTAAAATGTAAATGCTCAGTCACTCACTACAAATATTCCATAACAACCATGGAGCTGTACACTGTTTCCCTTCAGTATTTTGGTGTTATTCATGTGCTTGATCTTTGAATGCAGAAAGACACTGAAATACTTCGAAAAGCAGGACAAATATCTTTTTCCAGAATCTGTTATGTTAATAAAAATTTCCAATGGTAAACACTCCTTTAGAATTTTAAGTATTTTAAAACAAAACAACAATTCAAACAGTTTCTTTCATTTTTCTGTGTGTTATGAAAATGATTAAACATGAGTGTGTGTGTGTGTATATATATATATATTATATCCTTCCCGTGCCGTTAAACGTCACATAGGGCTCGCAATGTAGTTCGCTAATTTTCCCTGTCTTCTGCGAGTCTTTCAACCTCATCAAGGGATTTTATGCCTGTTAATTTGGCCTCTCTTAACAATGTCCTCTTCAGAGTTTCACGCGGTCTGCCTCTTTTTCTCTGGCCTGTTGTGTTCCACTTGATAGCTTGTTTTGGGATTCTCTGACAGTTTCTTCTTATCACGTGACCAACATATGTCCATCTCCTTTTCCTGATCACCCATGAGACTGGTAGTTGTTCAGTCATCTGCCGATCTCTGCTTTATCTCATATATATATATATATATATATATATATATATATATATATATATGAGATCCTGGAGCTGGACTTCGCTTGCACTTGTTATGCAATGTAGAGGTCGTTCCTGATTGTCGATCAAAGTCAACATGAAGTGTTGGTTTATTTTGGATGTTGTTGTATGTTGAGCTTTCACTGCATACAACATGAGTTATCGAACAATCGGACATAAGCTCATCCACTGCTAGATCACACGGTGCACGCATGAGGGACATCCACTCCTCCACTGCTGGATCGCACGGTGCATGTATAAGGGACATCCACTCCTCCACTGCTGGATCGCACGGTGCATGTATAAGGGACATCCACTCCTCCACTGCTGGATCGCACGGTGCATGTATAAGGGACATCCACTCCTCCACTGCTGGATCGCACGGTGCATGTATAAGGGACATCCACTCCTCCACTGCTAGATCACACGGTGCAAATATGAGAAACATCCACTCATCCACCGCTAGATCACGCGATACAAGTATCAGGGACATCTTCTCATCCACCGCTAGATCACACGATACAAGTATGAGGGACATACAATCCCCACCGCTAGATCACACGGTACAAGTGACATACATGTACATTATGAGTAGCAGACACCAGTTACAGAAAAAGGAAATGTAAAAAATAACGCATTCATTTAAAGAAATCATTTAATTCACAATCTGCTGCTCTTTCACTCCTATGATCATGACAAATCAATTCTGAAGCTCATGAATGTCTAAAGCTACTTCTAATGCGGGGGACGAAGAAACATATTCGTCTGATACGGCAATAGAAAATGACACGGGAGAGGAAACCATAAGACAAGAACTGGACACATTTCAACTTCGGAACAAGAACAGTGATTTGAATTTGTTTTTTAATTGAAGGCATCGTGTGTACAAAATCACCACATTCGTTAAATGCGCACCAAAAATGGAAGCAGAAAAACTTGATTGAAATCTTAATCAGTCTACTGTCTTGTTTAAAATCCCCGCTTTTTTGTGTTACTGTCTCCGTGGAAACAGATTTATCACCACACAGATAAAGATAACAGATTGTTGTTTCTGGTATCAGTTTCTATATCAACATTTACCGCCTTCTTGTATCAGTTTTCTATATCAACATTTACCACCTTCTTGTATCAGTTTTCTAATATCAACATTTACCATCTTCTTGTATCAGTTTTCTATATCAACATTTACCACCTTCTTGTATCAGTTTTCTAATATCAATATTTACCGCCTTCTTGTATCAGTTTTCTATATCAACATTTACCACCTTCTTGTATCAGTTTTCTATATCAACATTTACCACCTTCTTGTATCAGTTTTCTAATATCAACATTTACCACCTTCTTGTATCAGTTTTCTATATCAACATTTACCACCTTCTTGTATCAGTTTTCTATATCAACATTTACCACCTTCTTGTATAAGTTTTCTAATATCAACATTTACCACCTTCTTGTATCAGTTTTCTAATATCAACATTTACCGCCTTCTTGTATCAGTTTTCTATATCAACATTTACCGCCTTCTTGTATCAGTTTTCTATATCAACATTTACCACCTTCTTGTATCAGTTTTCTATATCAACATTTACCACCTTCTTGTATCAGTTTTCTATATCAACATTTACCATCTTCTTTTATCACTTTTCTAATATCAACATTTACCACCTTCTTTTATCAGTTTTCTATGTCAACATTTACCGCCTTCTTGTATCAGTTTTCTAATATCAACATTTACCACCTTCTTGTATCACTTTTCTATATCAACATTTACCGCCTTCTTGTATCACTTTTCTATATCAACATTTACCACCTTCTTGTATCACTTTTCTATATCAACATTTACCGTCTTCTTGTATCACTTTTCTATATCAACATTTACCACCTTCTTGTATCACTTTTCTATATCAACATTTACCACCTTCTTGTATCAGTTTTCTATGTCAACATTTACCACATTTATCACCTTCTTGTATCACTTTTCTATATCAACATTTACCACCTTCTTGTATCAGTTTTCTATGTCAACATTTACCACATTTATCACCTTCTTGTATCACTTTTCTATATCAACATTATCACATTTGAGCTAACATTTCATTTTATACATTGTGAAACTTTGTGTTATGTAACTGCAGCGCTAGAGTATTTGTCCTGACAGTGTGGGCTCGTCTGTGCTGCCAGGTAAAATGGCACTGTTTCTCGGTCAAATTAAACACATCAGTTTGTCAGACCAGTAGTTCTCAGTCTTTTACATCCAAGGGCTACTCTTCCAACCACGTACAGGGTCCGACATAAAGCATGGCTGGATTTTAAAAATGGAAGATAAATAAGCGCTATACATGTTTCTGGTTAAAAAAAAAAAAGTGAAATGAAACAGAAAAGTGGGTATTTTTATTATTACTGACAACCATATTTAGATTTTGAAAATTACGCCGGTTAGATGACCGAAATTACATTTGATACATTCAGCCAGGCGTCTGGAAAATTCCTGCATAGCATCATTTAACACGTTCAAAGGAATATTTTGAATGCAGTGTCGGATTCGATCTTTTAGGTCTGCAACTGACTGTGGTCGACTAGCATACACCGTGTTCTTGAGATGTCCCCACAAAAAGAAGTCTGCGGCCAATAATCCGGTGACCTTGCGGGCCAATGAATATCCTCAAATCTGAAAATAAGACGATTAGGAAATGCTTATCGCAGCATGGCCATGGACTGACGGGCTGTGTGGGCAGTTGCTCCATCTTGTTGAAACCATATTCGTCTCTTTTTTTTCTATTGACCAAGTCTGGAATGAAGTATTCAGTCAGCATCTGCACATAAAGATCACTATTAACAGTAAGAAGATGCCAGGTGCCAAAGCCTTCCTAACAGCTGATCGCCGAGGGCTACTCAGCAACGCGTTGCGGACTTCTTGAATTCGTTCAGGTGTCTGTTGAGTTCTTGGACGATCAGTTGACTTCTTATTAAGGCAATTAGCGGTTTCCTTAAATTTTTTGACCAATCTCAAAATTATTTTGTCCTCCGATCGGGAACATTATCACGGGGGAGCAACTCAAAATGGCGACAAAACTTTCGTAGTACAGTAATAGACGATTCTCCACTTTTAAAATAAGTTTCAACGGTGAATGCGCGATGTTGTGTTTGCCAAGAAGCCATTGTTCAAAATGAACGGTTGTCTGCTTCATCTCTGACGTCATGTTTTTTTCACACGTATTCAATTTCTGAGCACTAAATCCAGTTAAATCCAGCTATGTTTTATGCCGGACCCTGTATAAGCTGTGGACCGACAGCTTGCACGCAGGATCGTAATACCACAATCCGTAATTGTTTTTACTCAATAGACAGCACTCAATATCAAACTGATAACGCAGCCCGGGCCATAAGTTGAGAACCACCGCGTTTAGAGGACCATCAGTTGTTGAACTCTTGGAGGGGGAGAGAGTCTGCAAACAGAAAAGGTACGAGTAACCTCCGCGTTCTAAATGTGTGTGTACACACACACACACATACACACACACACACAAAACTCTACAAAAATCGACAACTTCCAATAGTTTGCGATATTTTTTTTATAAACAACTTAGGACTATCTGGACAAGTAATTGGAAGCCATAATGTAGGTTTTATGTTTTAAACTTTAAAAAAGCGTAAAGATTGTTTATATTCTGATATATGACTTCGTTGTCAGAACATGAATTTTAAAACGATTAAACTACAGCAATGCCCTCCTTCGGGAGTTCATCTTTGCATTGCGATGTTTCTGGTCTGCTGAGAACTCTGGGACTCTACATCAGCTGACCCATCCAGTAAAACGGTTTGCTAATCCAGACATTGTCTAAAGTTCCAGGTCGGTGCACTCTAATCAAGCTAACAAGGATTGAAAAATGTATACGATACACTAATTAGACACAGAAAAAGACTCTAAACAGCATGTATCATTCCGATCATAACGTGCTATAAAGATTTTTTAAGCGGTCATCAATGTTTATCCAATCCTTAAGCAATACATGGTCATGATAAGGCGACTGTTTTTTTAGCCTAAACACTAATTATAGCGCTATAAAAGCTTCGCAAAGGTTTGGATGATTTCTTCCAAAGAAGACTCTACACAACTCACAGGAGAACATTGTGGACTAACACCAACATTTGAGTTCCATTTTTGTGCTGGTACTGTAGTGCTGTAATGAAAGAAAATAACGGGAACAAGTTATGAAGAAATCTATTGTGTGTTCTTTATTGTAGGCTCTACGCCGGAAGTATTGATTACTAGAGAATAATAGAGAAATACTAGATGTAATAAGCTACATTGGATATACTGATTATTAGAGGACACCATGATCGATACTGCATGTGGTGACTATTTAGAGGACAGCATAGTCTATACTTTGCGAGTTTCTAAAGAGGACATTGTTAACAGAGGCCAAATTAATAGGCATAAAATCCCTTGATGAGGTTGAAAAGCTCGCCGAAAACAGGAAAAATTGGCGAACCACCTTGCGAGCCCTAAGTGACGTTTAACGGCACGGGAAGGATATAAGATATAAGATATAAAATAGTCTATACTGAATGTGGTGATTATTTAGAAGACAGCATGGTCTATACTGAATGTGGTGACTATTAGAGGACAGCATGATCTATACTGCATGTAATCTCTTTTAGAGGACTGCATGGTCTACACTGGATGAACTGGCTACTTTTATTAGAGGATAGCATGGTCTACACTGGATACACTGGCTACTTTTATTAGAGGACAGCATGGTCTACACTGGGAGTATTGACTATTACATGACTGTACGATATACACTAAGTGTACTGGCTGCAAGAGGACAACATGATCTACGCTGGATGTATTGACTGTTAGAGGACAACATGGCTACGATGGATATACTGGCTATTAGAGGGCTCTCTGATCTACACTGAATGTACTGGCTTTAGAGAAAGGTATGATCTACACTGAGCGTACTGGCTTTTAGAGAAAGATATGATCTACACTGAGTGTATTGGCTTTTAGAGAAAGGTATGATCTACACTGAGTGTACTGGCATTTAGAGAAAGGTATAATCTACACTGAATGTACTGGCTTTTATAGAAAGGTATGATCTACACTGAATGTACTGGCATTTATAGAAAGGTATGATCTACACTGAGTGTACCGGCTTTTAGAGAAAGGTATGATCTAGTGTACTAGCTACTGGAGGAAAAAATTGTTTCCACTGATGTTTTGACTACGAGATATGGCAAACTATACTCTGGTTTTATATACCATCAGATGACGGCGCAGTGTGAGTTTTGTGTATTTGTAAGAGTATTTGTTATTAATATTTGGAAGCGTCAGTTACATTTTTAACTTCAAAAACGTACAGACTCGTGCGTAAACAGTGAATTATTATTTAAGAATGTGTCGCTATGAATAATAACTATTGTACGTGATCAACACAGAGCTCTTTAGAATACACCTTTGTTTGTTTGTGATATAAAGCTTTGCAACTCAGAATAATATTTTTAATATGAATATTCTCAAAACACCTATGCGAAATGTACTCAGAAATGTGTGTATAATCTTTCAAATGATAACTTATAATAGTAATAACCTTATAAATGAAAACGTATACTGATAATAACCTTATAAATGGAAATATATAATAGTAATAACCTTTATAAATGAAAACGTATAATAGTAATAACCTTGTGAATGAAAATATATGATGGTAATAACCTTATAAATGAAAACGTATAATGGTAAGGATGAAGTAAGACTATAACATTACCGTTTCTTCAAACGTTTGACATGTTTATAAATATTCATAACGCGAGAACATTACAATAGCATTTAATACACAATTCATCTATAGCACAATATCTATCTCTTATAAGAGTCAGGTTTATCTATACCATAACTCAGAAGGATATGTTTTGCTATTGACTGAAGTCCATAGACGACGTTGTAAGATTTTATTGATCGAGTTCACAGAAGAATACATCTACTCATCAGTAACAGTCCTTGCACATATACCGACTTTAAATCAGCTAAAGATATACAGTACATTAGGTTTCCATCATAATTTGGATGATTCGGATAAACGATGTTTGCATAAGTTCGTTCAAGATCACGACTGTCATTGTTATTCAAAGAAGACAGTGTATTGATCTTCGATCAGACATTGTTACATAGCACATCAGTGTCTCCATAGTAAACTCATCGAGTTTCATTTCTCGAATCATGATTTCAGTACGTCATTTTTACACCTTAAGTTCTCAAATCATGATTTCAGTATGTCATTCTTACACCTTAAGTTCTCGAATCATGATTTCAGTATGTCATTCTTACACCTTAATTTCTCGAATCATGATTTCAGTATGTCATTCTTACACTTTAAGTTCTCGAATCATGATTTCAGTATGTCATTCTTACACCTTAAGTTCTCGAATCATGATTTCAGTATGTCATTCTTACACCTTAAGTTCCTGCTTGCACTTGAAAATCTTGGACCATGGCATTTCGAACAGTTTACTCATATCTAAATGTTCTAGGCGATGGCCTATAGCCACACATACTTTGATTCATCTTCATAAACTAATGACTTAAACTATCTTGAACTTGTCAGTTAGTTCCTAACGCGTCGAGCTCCGATATAAACTTACCTTCCATCGTAATCTAAACTAAAGCACAGTTAAAGCAAGTCTGTTTACTCGTATACAGCCTTGGCGTATCTGTTCCTATAGAAATAGTAAACACAGAGAGATCTACGTGCTAAAGTGAGTTTTTATGTTAGCTCTTGGGGCTTTTCTAAAATTAAATTCTATTCGGATGCGTAAGACAACATACTGAATACTAGAAGATGTATAGCCTACGTGGGATATGTTGCATACAAGAGAGTGGCTTTGCTTTAACTTTATGTACTGACTACTAGATGATGGCACGGCCTCCACTTTATGTACTAAGTACTAGATGATGCCATGACCTTCACTTATGTACTAACTACTAGATGACGGCATGGCCTTCACTTTATGTACTAACTGCTAGATGATGGCATGGCCTTCACTTTATGTACTATCTACTAGATGATTGTATGACTTTCACTTTATGTACTAACTACTAGATGATGGCATGGCCTTACTTTATGTACTAACTACTAGATGATATAGATGGAGGTGTATGGTTCAGTTTTACACAAAAGTGTATCACACTTTCACGCATGATTGGCATAAGTTTAAGATATTTCTGTGACGATAATCAGAATTATATCACTGCTCAATGTTTAGAAATCAGCACTGCTCAACGTTGATTTATGCTCTTGTAGGCTCAGTAGTGTGTAATCCGATATGCATGACAAACAGAAAACTCCTCTCATAATAATCTTAGAGCCATTTGCTTCTTCTTGACTCGACGATATGCAATTTGTTGGACATCCGTCCGCATAGACTATATTACAGAAAAGAAATGAAACATTGAGATAATAGTCTATGCGGACGGATGTCCAACAAATAGCACAACTATTGCAGATCATCGAGTCAAGAAGAAACAAATTGCTCTAAGATTATTATCTGTGGAATTTTCTGTTTGTCATTCATATTGGATTACACTCTACTGAGCCTACACTCTCAGTCTTCTCAGTTTTAAAAATAGTTTCAGAATCTCTTGATGCGCCCTCAGTTATAAACTCCGAAAACTCATAACACTTTCAGTACTGCTCACTTTCTATGCGTAACTATACACGCGGATTCTCAGTCTTCATGCACACTATGTTCGCTTTTCACACCAGAACATACAAATTATTTTCAATTCCACATTATGACTATGTCACAAAAAATTATATGAATCGGTCAAACAATCCATTTGTCGTCTAAACACTCCATTCTTGTCACTTCTCTAGCCTTATCTCTTTGTAGCTGTGGGTGATCCTGTGTGACTGTATGTTTTTATCTACAGACAAGACATCATTCCAAAGTTGTTTTTTTTTCAGCTAAGCATAGTTTTAGGGTACTGAAATGTTTCTACTAATTTGTGTTTGTGTAGAGTTTCAAAAATGCTCTGTGTTTACTTTGTAAACGTTTTAAATATTTGCACTCGAAAGATTCTTCAAAGGAACACTGCATAATGTTATCGATTTATTAACGATCATTTTATGCAGCAATAAATTTCCAAGCGGTTGATGCACATGCAGTTTTCGTCCCTAGTTTGTCGTCGCTAATTTCTAATTGCTGGTAGAGTATGAGCTGCCAGGATAGCTTCTGAGTGCTGATGGAGAATATGCTGACAATCTTCTCACAGCTGGTGACTTTTTGATTAGAATGAAATATTTGCATAAGCGAGAACGAAAATGGAAAATATATGTTCTGTGACACTGTCCCGCCGGCATATGGTAGTTAGTTCTTAATTCACGTATATAAACCGCTTGAAGTATGAAAGGAAAAGGCAGTTTCATTCAGCAAACACTCGATCTACCAGAGATTGAAATGAAGATACAGGTAAAGTTCTGTTGGATTGTTTCATTTTTTCCCCTGTAACTTTGTAGATCACTGACAGCAAAATGATAGCTGGCTTCTCTTTCGTGTTTGTTAATTATATTATAGTTTCTGTGATCACTGATGAAGGATTCCGGCAGAAATATTGGTAGTTTTCCCTACCCCCCCCCCCTTTTTTTAAAAATTTTCATATCATGATCTTAAATTACTATTTTTGAGTTGTTTTACTTCATTAGAGAGGAAATTCTCCACATAAATATGTTATTTTGACAGAAAAAAAGAAAACTTCTTTAAAAACAATACATTTAAATGTGCTGGCTATTAGAAAACAGCTTTGTCTGCACTGATGTTTCGACTACTAGGAATGGCAAACTATACTCTGAATCTATTTACTAGATGTTTGAACATGAGCCCACAACTTATGAACGCCTTGTACAATTTCATCGTCAGTTGCTTTCTTTTTGTAAATAATTTTGAATTTAATTAATTCATAATAAAACATTTGTTACAATAATTTTTTAAAAAAGAAAAAAAATCGTATGTGCTTGGCATTTGCATGTAGTAAGGGAGTAAACACTTCACATCTGTCCTCGTTACTTGTTTTCCTAGGGAAGGCCCAGGTATTCACCTAAATGTCTGTCGATCGGAAGAATTCCGTCTGAGTGCGAAATCAAACCAGGGATCTTCTGATCAGCGGACGGGTGCCCTAACCACTACACCACCGTGACATTAATAATCTTTAAGCACATTTTTTAGAAGGAAGAAGATCAAGAGGAAGACCAAGAGAAATGATACTGGACAGTCTGACGGGATGGTGTGAGAGGAGATCACCAACTGAACTGATGGCCTGCATGAAGGATCGCGTACTCTGGAGAAGCATAATAGCCAACGCCAGTCGGCACGGCACCTGATGATGATGATGACATTTTTTTTTCCAATCTCAGTTCTGTCCATTTTCTCCTATTCCCTTCTTTCTTCAAGACCACGTTGATATTTTTAAGCCTCGTAGAGCATGTTGTTCCATTGGATGATTATCAAATCAAGCTTTTTTCCAAATTAATATTATTAATTGTGGACAGACATTGGTATATTAATAAAAATGGAATTTATACTAAAAACATTTACAAGCCTCTTGTCTTAAGTCTTAAGCGCCGCCTTCGAATTCTATACCTGCCTCAGAACTCACCAGAAACGTACAGAGACTGCAGAGTCGAGAAACAAGAAGCTCTCTCGTGCAAGAGGCCAGTATTTCGGTTCGGTTGAAGAATAAATAAAGCACTGGCTAACAAACCGTGAGTCGTGCGCGTGTTTTGTGCAAGAACCGAGACAACGTGCGAGGGTCCGGACTCCATAAAGTTTCGTGTCTCTCTGTAAGTGGATATGTAACTACAGCAAACCGTAACAAAGATTCTATCCAGGTGAGGAATTAAATGTTGACAGTTGTTTACAGAGTATCGCAAGGTAAGAATGGTATTTTGGGTTACTCAGCTATCTTTTACTATAAAGTTTAATTGTGTGTACTGTAACAGATACGGGACAAAACCGCGTAATATGTAATGTATTATATTTCAAATAGGGTAATAAATGCTTATAAAATAATGCTCTTTTTTATCATCTTCATTCACTAAGGAAGAACAAAACTGAGACGTTTCAAGAAATTTTGTTCTGGTCAAACAAAAACTTGCATGACAGAAGAGAAAATCCAGTGCATGATGTTAGAGATATACGAGACATTATGTGTCTTGCTTTGTCCTGTTTTGTCTTCTATCTACCTGGAACTGCGAGCTGATGTTCTTTGCAGCCGATGCGGTGAAGATGTTGAGGCACAACATCTAGTCGGCGTGGGAGAGGGATATATGGGATGTTGTTCCAGTCCTTTTGTGGAGCTAACAATCAGAGAGTGTACAATGCTTCTTTACCGGACTCTACCACCATAACGAGCTCATAGGTCAGGCTAAGCCTGTTACTAGGGGTACCAACGGAGAGATGACACAGGGGTCTTGATCAGCAATGCTTCACCGAACCTGACATTAGCATGTAGCTATGGCATCTGATTCCAAATCGGGGAGTCTTTACCGCCTTTATTAGCTTTTTAAATCTATTATAATGTGTACTTCTTACTGGGGTTTTTTTTTTTCATTCTTTCTCTCTATCCTGCTCCTCTTATTCTTATTCGTCGTTTTTTTTTCAGCATCGATTCTGTCCTTGAGGGTTTTCTCTTAACCTGTAAAAGATAGCCCCACAGCGCATGAACAACCCTTACACGAAGATCATCGTTAAAGCTTAAATATTGCTCTGTCGTGTCAAGACAAATACCATTCAGCAAATCGTTAACAAAAAAAAGTCGAGAATCGTTTAAATATCACAGTCGATGTAAACTCCTCTAAGTAGCTGTAAATATGTATGCAGGGTATGAGTAGGCTAACTTTTGATTATGTCAGATTACAAATGCTCACCCCATCATCATCATGTTCCAAGTCCACTTGACTGCAATGATTATCCAACTTTCTCTGTCCCTTGTTTTCATAGTACACCGGGCCTAGCTGAGTCTAGTTCATGTCTTATGCATCCATCTACATCATTGTTGTCCTCTTGCTCTTGTTGTATTATGATTCTTGATATGACCGAAATATTTTAACTGTCTCATTCTTATGTTTTCATTATTTCTTTTTCGGTTTCATTTTATTCAGTGCTTCTTTATTTTCTGTCTGCCATGAAATTCAGCCTAGTCACGTAATATTACATTCTAATTTCAGTGATATCTACTGGTACATGTTAAAATACCAGAAATAACATTTCAGATTTCCATAGCTCCAGGAGACAGTATTCCGTTTTCCCTGAGTGCCTTTAGCAAACTGTTTTTTTCTAAATGTCAGATGGAACTGATAGTGGCAGCAGCTATAGAAGGTTTCAAGTTAGGCATAGATTACAGTTCATCATAGGTTATCTCTCATCATAGATTACAGCTCATCATAGGTTATAGCTCATCATAGGTTATCTCTCATCATAGATTACAACTCATCATAGGTTACCGCTCATCATAGATTATCTCTCATCATAGATTACAGCTCATCATAGGTTATCTCTCATCATAGATTACTACTCGTCATAGATTATTGCTCATCATAGGTTATCTCTCATCATAGATTACTACTCGTCATAGATTATTGCTCATCATAGGTTATCTCTCATCATAGATTACTGCTCGTCATAGATTATTGCTCATCATAGGTTATCTCTCATCATAGATTACTACTC
This sequence comes from Achatina immaculata, assembly GCA_009760885.1. Classification (NCBI taxonomy): domain Eukaryota; kingdom Metazoa; phylum Mollusca; class Gastropoda; order Stylommatophora; family Achatinidae; genus Lissachatina; species Lissachatina immaculata. The sequence continues at coordinate 40,216,296 of CM019702.1, read as the reverse complement.
GTCATAGATTATTGCTCATCATAGGTTATCTCTCATCATAGATTACTACTCGTCATAGATTATTGCTCATCATAGGTTATCTCTCATCATAGATTACTACTCGTCATAGATTATTGCTCATCATAGACTACCGCTCTGACATCATAGATTACTGTTCATCATAGATTACTGCTCATCACTACTCATCATAGATTACTGCTCATCACTGCTCATCATAGATGCTGCTCATTCGGTTTATTTTGCTGGTTTTAGAATCAGAAATCGTAACTCTGACTTATGAGTTTCTGTACGTCATCCACAACCACCTGCACGCCTGTCTTCCATAAATTTACAATCATAATGTCTCCATCTCCACAACAACTTCCTCCTTGCCCCTATAGGCGCCCCTGGAAATAGAGACCATCACATAAGCATTAAAATGGGTAGCGACACAGAAAACACGGCATCACCATCATTAAGGACTCTCAAAACCTACTAAGGAAAGTGGAACAAAAAGCCATCAGAAGTGACTGGCAAGAAATAATTAATAAATCCCACATCACAAACATCACATATCCGGGATATGCCAGAGTCGACGGAAACAACAAAGTCGACTAACTAGAAGCTAGGGCCAAACTAGAGGGCCTCATCAAAATGGACAAATTCAACCTTTACAAATCCATCAAGCAAACACCTCGATGGCAATTTCCTGCAAAGTACCTATCACATGCGACTCAATGATTTACATGTAGCCAAGGGCAGTGGCTGCAAATCCCAGCTAAATGTTAGATCACAGGCAACATACAGTCAACACAGCACTGGAGTCATCTCCCTAAAACCACTGAAGAAAAGTCTGAAGTCAAAGGCCGAGAACGTACGTACGGGCACGCCCCGAGTGTAAGGAAGCCACTCACAAGGACCAGCAACAGAGCTAGGCCACTTCTTTAAAATTTACAGGCGGCCCTGCTGTTTCGACTGGTTAGGGAAATCGACTAAGATCGAAAGCCAGAACAGGTAGAAAAGGTAGACTTTCTTGCACTAAGAAGGTAGAAAAGTAGAATCCTGACTTTCTTGCACTAAGAAGGTAGAAAAGTAGAATCCTGGATTTATTGCACTAAAAAGGTAGAAAAGTAGAATCCTGGCTTTCTTGCACTAAGAAGGTGGAAAAGTAGAATCCTCGCTTTCTTGCACTAAGAAAGTAGAAAAGTAGAACCCTGGCTTTCTTGCACTAAGAAGGTGGAAAAGTAGAATTCTGGCTTTCTTGCACTAAGAAGGTAGAAAAGTGGAATCCTGGCTTCTTGCACTAAGAAGATAGAAAAGTAGAACCCTGGCTTTCTTGCACTAAGAAGGTAGAAAAGTAGAATCCTGACTTTATTGCACTAAGAGGGTAGAAAAGTAGACTCCTGACTTTCTTGCACTAAGAAGGTAAAAAAGTAGAATCCTGACTTTCTTGCACTAAGAAGGTAAAAAAGTAGAATCCTGGCTTTCTTGCGCTTGCAAATGCATTTTTGCCACCGAAACACGTAATAGTTAACTACACTGACCCATATATCACTGACCCATATATCACTGATCCATATATCACTTCCTTGTGCATTCAATTTTCCTTCAGTTTTCTCCCCTTTAAGTGCGGTTTCCAGTGCTGTATTATGCCATTGAAATAACTGAAATATTATAGCTGTCTGGTTTCAATCTTTCTCTTATTTCAGAATAATGTCGTTACTATTTATTCTGTGACCACACACAAAGCTACCAGCATTAGTGACTGCTATCTGGCTCCATCAATCCAAGCTAATCTTCAGAAAATCACAAGTATTTTGTCTTCATCGCTTCTTTATTTGAAAAAAAAAAAACCCCCCACAAAAACAGACATCAATAAAATGCAACTAGTTTTTAAGAAAAAAAAAAATTATCGTCAAATTGTTTTATACATTCTGTAATTGCTTACAACGTGGGGGTTTTATCGGACAGAGGTAGAGGGTTGTCATGAAATCACGTAACGCAGAATTGGACGTAGTTTACCGTAAAAACAGCGCAGTAACGATCGGTCTTGTCATTTTCAATGGGGCATTAACAGCCTCCTAGTCTCACGGATCCCTGATCAATATTCATTTCTTTGCGACATCGAAATATGAGAGCCGCTTTGAAAAGGTTGGGGGAGGGGGGGGGAGCTTTATATAACAGATTTAATTTTGGAATTTCACTGAAATTAGGGTTCTGTTTTATAGCGGGTTGGGTTGCTAGTTTTACGTCTCAGACACGTGTATCGAGCAGACGAAACAGAGCCATAGGTTAGACGTTTCTGAAGGGAAAAGATCATTATACTAGTTTGATTAATTTAATTAACTGGGTTATTTAAAAATGTCAGTTGCTCAGATCATAGAAATTGTTCTACACATGGGCCCTGGACGAATGGCTTTTAAAAAAATGAGGTAAGATAGAGGTAAATTGCGCTTTAAAATAACGTTATTTAGAAAAGAATTGTTAACTCTTGTCTGATGTTTCACCTATCCAGCCCAAAATGTTTTGTTATTGCAGTTCATTTAAACTCTTCTTTTATATGTTCGTTAATTTATCGTGTTTTTTTTCTCCTTTCTTGTATGTCTGAACCTTTAAATATTTCTTTTGTACGTCTGTTGTTTTAAATGTGTCTTTTAACGTTTGCTCTTTTAAACATTTCTTTTGTAAATCTACTCCTTTAAAACGTGTACTTTGTGTGTCTGATCTTTCAAAGTGATCTTTGTCTTTCCTGAAAGTTTCATTTTCTCAGAACTACATGACACTTTCTCCATTCATCCCCCCCTCCTTTTTGTTGTTGTTGTTGTTGTTGTTATGAAGTGTTTTGCATCATGAACTGTGTGGCTGGTTTTGTTAATCTTATAGTTGACGATGTTTTAACAAGAAGATAAGTTCCAGCTTTTCTGTCTGGTTCTGGCGATATATATCCTATTTATAGCCCAGTGTCTTACTGAAAGAAGTAACTTTTTCTAGTGTAATCTACTTCTTCTGTACTAAAGTGTTATTTTTTTTCCCTTTATCTCTTTCTAATGTTCTCTCAGTGCATAGTTGTAGGTAAGAGATAGAATACCCGTTACCACGCCATTAAGGCATATTGGGATCGGCAATGCCATCCTTGGCCACACCAAGTGCATGGGGGTGGGGGCCATGGAAACTTATGAATTCCTGATATTACTTGTATAGGTGAGAGAGGAACGGTGGGGGTCCAGTGCATTACTCTGTCCAGGGGCCCGCGATACTGTTAAGACGGCCCTGCGATACGGTGTTAGGCCCGTATTTCCAAGACCATTGGCACATGAAAGTATAATTTGGTCAGTATCACATTATATATATATATATATAGTTATAAAAAAGTTACGTGTAATTCATTCATTTGCATGTCCCTTGCGGAACTTTGACTCCCTAACAGACCTCCCGTAGGCCTCTCGGTTGTGAGCAAGATGGCCTGCTGCTGATGCATCCATTTGCAGGTCGTCAACGAAGTTTACATGTAAACGACTGAATAATTTGTGGCCATTATTGTTTTCTCCATGATGGGGTTATGTAACACTGATTTAGTAACATTTAATAAGTTTGATGTACATTCATCCCTTGATTCACGTGTAGTGAATCATCTGCTTGTATTTTATGAGTGTCGGACCATCAGAATGTTTAGCGTACTAGTCTCTGATGATGGGTATACTAGTTTAGTGTACTAGTCTCTGATGACGGACTTACTAGATTAGTGTACTAGTCTCTGATGATGGACTTACTAGTTTAGTGTTCTAGTCTCTGATGATGGACATACTAGTTTAGTGTACTCGTCTCTGATGATGGACTTACTAGATTAGTGTACTAGTCTCTGATGATGGACTTACTAGATTAGTGTACTAGTCTCTGATGATGGACTTACTAGATTAGTGTACTAGTCTCTGATGATGGACTTACTAGATTAGTGTACTAGTCTCTGATGATGGACTTACTAGATTAGTGTACTAGTCTCTGATGATGGACTTACTAGTTTAGTGTACTCGTCTCTGATGATGGACTTACTAGTTTAGTGTACTCGTCTCTGATGATGGACTTACTAGTTTAGTGTACTCGTCTCTGATGATGGACTTACTAGTTTAGTGTACTCGTCTCTGATGATGGACTTACTAGTTTAGTGTACTCGTCTCTGATGATGGACTTACTAGTTTAGTGTACTCGTCTCTGATGATGGACTTACTAGTTTAGTGTACTCGTCTGATGATGGACTTACTAGTTTAGTGTACTCGTCTCTGATGATGGACTTACTAGTTTAGTGTACTCGTCTCTGATGATGGACTTACTAGTTTAGTGTACTCGTCTCTGATGATGGACTTACTAGTTTAGTGTACTCGTCTCTGATGATGGACTTACTAGTTTAGTGTACTCGTCTCTGATGATGGACTTACTAGTTTAGTGTACTCGTCTCTGATGATGGACTTACTAGTTTAGTGTACTCGTCTCTGATGATGGACTTACTAGTTTAGTGTACTCGTCTCTGATGATGGACTTACTAGTTTAGTGTACTCGTCTCTGATGATGGACTTACTAGTTTAGTGTACTCGTCTCTGATGATGGACTTACTAGTTTAGTGTTCTAGTCTCTGATGATAGGCTTACTATTTAATTTCGGCCTATAATGTCCCTCATATTAGTCATTTAAATGGGCACCTGGACTCGCTAGGAGAAACAATTTTTTTTAACAAATAGGAAACAACGTGGCTTTCGTACAGTAAAGTAAGAGAAAACAGTTTTGTAGGGTTAGACCCCTAAAAAATCGTAGATCTAGGAGATAGGGAGGCAAAGACAATTAGACGTGCTACTAACAGCTTCACTCTCTGGTGTACAGACGTGCTACTAACAGCTTCACTCTCTGGTGTACAGACGTGCTACTAACAGCTTCACTCTCTGGTGTACAGACGTGCTACTAACAGCTTCACTCTCTGGTGTACAGACGTGCTACTAACAGCTTCACTCTCTGGTGTACAGACGTGCTACTAACAGCTTCACTCTCTGGTGTACAGACGTGCTACTAACAGCTTCACTCTCTGGTGTACAGACGTGCTACTAACAGCTTCACTCTCTGGTGTACAGACGTGCTACTAACAGCTTCACTCTCTGGTGTACAGACGTGCTACTAACAGCTTCACTCTCTAGTGTACAGACGTGCTACTCACTTCACTCTCCAGCGTACAGACGTGTTACTCACTTCACTCTCTGGTGTACAGACGTGCTACTCACTTCACTCTCTGGTGTACAGACGTGCTATTCACTTCATTCTCTGGTGTACAGACGTGCTACTCACTTCACTCTCTGGTGTACAGACGTGCTACTCACTTCACTCTCTGGTGTACAGACGTGCTACTCACTTCACTCTCTAGTCTTCTTCTTCTTCTTCTTCTTCGTTCACTTCTACCACCAAAAACCGCACTGTGAACCTACTGAATTCACGCATGTGGTCCTCGTTAGGTCCCGTGGTCCCCTGTGTGGTCCAAAATAGACCACACGAGTTCCACGAAAGGACCACAAGGTGTTCAGAGTATCCCAGTGCTTTAGCCTGTATTCTTGGTGGGTCTCGGAAGCGGGATTGCGTGACACCGTGGTTTTCATTGCACCAGTTTGGTCTAGGGTTGGACTTTCTCACCGGAAGACCTCGGCGTGTTTGGAATATCAGTGCATCCCCGCTGGGTGAGAGGCGTTAGCCCACCCAGGCCAGAGTTGGACTTTCTCACCGGAAAACCTCGACGTGTTTTGAGATACCCATGTATCACCGCCGGGTGAGAGGTGGTTACCCATCCAGTCCAGGGTTGGACTTTCTCACCGGAAAACCTCAGCGTGATTAGGATACGCAGACATCCCCGCCGGGTGAGAGGTGGTTGCCTATCTAGACTTCCCTGGTCCAGTGTCTCCGACTTCAGCATTTTGCAGTCGTGGCCGCTACCTTTCCTAGTTGTGCCCAGGATGGAGCTTTTGTCCAGGAGGACGAATCCTCGCCACTAGTGACTTCTACCCCTGGGTTGAGCCGGTTTAGGCATTATCCCAGTATGGGCGTGTTTGGGACGGGACGGACCTCTAGGGCAGAGGTACTGTGACATTCATAGCCTTCAAGATTCACCCCTGGTATGAGCCGGTTTAGGCAAAATTCACCAGTATGGGTGGTTATCAGGCGTTACCGACCTCTAGAGCGGAGGTGGCATGACATGTCTAGCCATCGAGTTCGACCCCTGGTGTGTGCCGGTTTAGGCATATTTCACCAGTGTAGGTGTATTTCGGACGTAGGCGGCCTCTAGAGCAGAGGTGCCGTGGTATAGTTCTCGTAGCGATACTACTGGACATATCAGCTTAAACTTCACTTTCCACCACCTTTTCCCATCGGCGCCGCACAGCAACCTTTATTTCCGCATTTACTTCCTTAACCGGGAGGAGCTTCACTCCACGCACGGCATTTGAAAAGTTAAGCCAGCAGTGACTTAACCTCTGGGACAAGCTGGTTCATGCAATTCACCCGATATGACTGCATTCAGGACGTGGCTGACCTCCAGACCAGAGGTGCCGTGATTTGACTGTTTGCTTCGCTTTATTCTTTCAACCACCTTTTCCGCAGTGATGCTGCGCGGCAACCTCATCTGCAAATTTCTTCATTGGCCGGGAAGAGCACCGCTCCACGCACGGCAGCTGAAGATCTCGCCAACAGCGGCAGATGAGCTACCAAACGTGACACTCATCTACCCTAAGTAACTGGTTTTCAGGCGCCAGATATTCGCCCTCGCCCCTTCTCCTGTCAGTTTAAAACAGTTCTGCCACGGGAAGGCCAGGAGCTGGACTTGACTGCCAGAGGCTGTTTGTGGCGCGTGTGCAGTCCTTAGAACCACTCTCTAGTGTACAGACGTGCTACTCACTTCACTCTCTGGTGTACAGACGTGCTACTCACTTCACTCTCTGGTGTACAGACGTGCTACTCACTTCACTCTCTGGTGTACAGACGTGCTACTCACTTCACTCTCTGGTGTACATACGTGCTACTCACTTCACTCTCTGGTGTACAGACGTGCTACTCACTTCACTCTCTGGTGTACAGACGTGCTACTCACTTCACTCTCTGGTGTACAGACGTGCTGCTCACTTCACTCTCTGGTGTACAGACGTGCTACTCACTTCACTCTCCAGCGTACAGACGTGCTACTCACTTCACTCTCCAGCGTACAGACGTGCTACTCACTTCACTCTCCAGCATACAGACGTGCTACTCACTTCACTCAGTGTACAGACATACTACTGACAGCTTCACTCTCTGGTGTAAGGACAGTTCATAGAACACATAGGCCCAGGCAATATTTCTCTCAAATTCAGTAATGTAAAGAACACAGCCTTCTTTCTTTTTCTTCTTTCCTGTCTCTCTTTCTTTCTCTCTCACTTTCTGTCTTGCTTTATTTCTCTCTCTTTCTTTCTTGCTTCTCTCTCTCACTCTCTCTCTCTCTCACACACACACACTTTCATGCTTTCTCTCTCTTTCTCTCTCTCTTCTCCCCTTCTCTATCTCCTTCTTTCGTGTTTCTTTCTCTCTATTTTTTTCTTACTTTCTCTCTCTCTCTCTCAACTATTTTACTCATTAAGCATTGTCCTTCGAAATTTTTCATTGAAATTAAGTTACGCTACATGGGGAAAGTAACAGCTGCAGAAAAGTAACAAACTACACCACCCTGGTACTATCAAAATAAAATAACATCAAATTACGGGTGAACTCCATTAGATTTTATTACGTCTACTTGTTTCTTTTGTTGGGAAATGGGTGAAGGAAATAATAAACCCCAGGGGAAATGAGGGAAAATTCACCCACAAGAAGGTTCTGTCTATCACTCCACACATTTGAAAGGAAGAAACTGCCAACATTGATGTCCAATATCCGCATATTCATGCCTGAACCCACTACAACAATATTTGCTCACTCGTTATCTTGGCCAAGGCTGTTGATGCTGTCGTTGCTGGATACAGCCTAGTTCGAGGCGTGAGTAAATGTTGCCGTTGCTGTGTACTTTTGTTTCGAGGCAATAAAGATTGAGGAAGAGCTCTCCGACCTGTCAAGACATCTACTCATCTTTTTGCCAATGGCCATCCTTTCAGGTTGACCTGCATTTATATGTGCAAACAGTGCATTGTGAAGAAGGAAAATCTAGATTAAGCACGGCTTGGAATATAGATAAGAGCCAGCATAAAAGTGCATGGATGAGAGAGAGAGAGAGAGGAGAGGTAGCGAAGGATTGAGGAAGGGAGAGGGAGTGAGAGGGAGGGAGGGAGAGAGAGGAGGAGGAGGAACTTTCAAGGGATTTAGATTTATTTGCTCAATATAATGAGCGGCATATTACTTTTTGTTTATATCTCTTTCTTTCATCTCTCTCTCTCTCTCTCTCTCTCTCTCTCTCTCTCATCCTCACTTGTGAGTGATCACTACATGCTTACGAAACAGCTTCAATAATTCTACTAATGCAAGGCAATCTACTTTAAAGCAATGATTGTAATTAATGTGTGAGACTGTAGCAGTAGTTATAATACCTGAAGTTGTGCTTGTTGCGTCGTTGAATGTATGGAGAAAGAAGTAACTCGCAAGGCAATAGTTTATATGTCATTTCTGTTCTCTGTGTTATACTTGTAAGAAAGAAATGTTGAATGTCTGTGATGGTGCGAGTGTCAGTCTTTCTAGCATGTCCTACTCTTCAGCTTCTGGGAACAAATTTGGTTTATCCGGTCATTAGAGTGTAGCTCCTGTAGATACACTTCCGGCTGCTCCAGAACAGATATTTTGTCATGTATCATCTGCTTTTCCGCTAGAACTTTGCCTAATATGAGTTTTACAAACAAAGTACCTGGCAATATTTACTATATTATTTCCCCTATACCTGCCCCTACCCCAGCGGTTCCTGGTTATTTTTTTTTTATTTCTTAAAGAAACTGGTTAGGACAATATTTCAACGTCGGTTTCACCAAAAATAAATGGGTCCATCTTATTTTAACCCTATCCAAACAATGAATTTGTCTTCAGACCAGTCTTATCTTCTGAAATTCTAAGATTATGTAAAACGTATCCGGGTTTCACTTTTTTTCCCCCAGTATCAATCATTTTTTTCCCTTCAGCCTGTATAATACGTAACCAAATCAAATCAGGTTAGAAACTAAACCAAATCGGCTCAGAATTCTATTGTAAAATAACAGTTTATTGTCTGTATCAAGATACCCTTTTTTTATATTGGTTTTTGAGCTGAATTTCTTTTCGGTAGATTTTAATCAGAATTTAAGAACTATAGTTTTCTGAGTAGAGCGTTTTTTTTTAATATCTTGGATCACTGCTTGACTAATAATGGAGATACAATGAGGGAAATTAAAAGGAGGCCATCTATCGCTCTTCAGAAAGTAAAACAACTCAATAATCTGTGGAGAGGAACACACAGAACTATAAAATTAAGATTTTTAAGGGCATGCATCTTTCCCATCGCAACATATGCCCGTGAGACTTAACAAAACAGCTGAGAAACACATAAATGCCTTTGAATGTAAATGCTACAGAAGAGTTCTTCTAATATCATGGACATAGAAAAGAACAAATATATCCATACTACAAGAACCTAATTAATATTGAAGAAGGCTGGCTAGTAAAGAGGATTAAAGAGAGAAAACTTAAATATTTTGGACACATTAAACGTGATGATAATTTAGAGAAGACCGTCTTAGAAGGGTACATAATGGGAAAAAGAAAGAGAGGAAGACCAAGGCGAAGATGGCTGCAAGACATCGTTGATGATCTGCAAATGGATGCATCAGTAGCAGGCCATCTTGCTTACAACCGAGAGGCCTACAGGGAGGCGAAGTTCCGCAAGGGACATGCACATGAATGAATGAGTGTTCTGAAATTCAAGAGTGCTCTACAATTTCATAAGTAGAACAAACAATGCAACGAAATCATTTGTAACATTCGGAGTAGAACAAACAATGCAATAAAATCACTAGTAGCAGCATTCTGACCAGAACAAGCAAAGCAGCGAAATCTCTTGTAACATTATGTGTATAACAAACAATGCAATAAAATCACTTGTAACACTCTGAATAGAACAAACAATGCAATAAAATCACTTGTAACACTCTGAATAGAACAAACAATGCAATAAAATCACTTGTAACACTCTGAATAGAACAAACAATGCAATAAAATCACTTGTAACACTCTGAATAGAACAAACAATGCAATAAAATCACTAGTAACATTCTGAATAGAACAAACATTGCAATGAAATCACTTGTAACATTTTGAGTAGAACAAACAACCCAGCAAAGTACCACAAAAAAACCAAAAAAAAAACTGCAGCAGCTTCTATAACCTGCAGACAACAAAAAAAACAGAGACATGAGAGAACGAGAAATCGAAGAACAGAATCGAACCACAGTCTTCAGCTTGCCCAAGCACGAGAGAAAGTACAGGGAAAAAAACCCATCATGTCACGATACGTTTCTAGAAAAAAATTGTTAACAGTTCCAGGTTATTCTTACAGTTATCTTTCCCAGGGACTTCCTAAGTCAGAAATGAAACTGCGTAAACTGACAAACCAGGCTTCTGACCAGCCGAAGTAAATACGTTCTCAAAGAAAGATCCCCTGCAAAAGTTGCACAACACAACAGCGTAACAAGCACTAACATTAGTACTTCCTAAAACTGTGTACATTTCAAAACAATATTAAAATTCACATAAGTAGGAAATATCAAGGAGCCACTTTCAATACGTCTCAACATTTCACACTTTCCTACTTCACTCTGTCTCGCTATTTCATCAACATTTCACACTTTCCTACTTCACTCTGTCTCGCTATTTCATCAACATTTCACATGTTCATACTTCACTCTGTCTCGCTATTTCATCAACATTTCACATGTTCATACTTCACTCTGTCTCGCTATTTCATCAACATTTCACATGTTCATACTTCACTCTGTCTCGCTATTTCATCAACATTTCACATGTTCATACTTCACTCTGTCTCGCTATTTCATCAACATTTAACACTTTCCTACTTCACTCTGTCTCGCTATTTCATCAACATTTCACACTTTCCTACTTCACTCTGTCTCGCTATTTCATCAACATTTCACATGTTCATACTTCACTCTGTCTCGCTATTTCATCAACATTTCACATGTTCATACTTCACTCTGTCTCGCTATTTCATCAACATTTCACACTTTCATACTTCACTCTGTCTCGCTATTTCATCAACATTTCCCACTTTCACATTTCACTATGTCTTTCTATTTCATCAACATTCCACACTTTCACATTTCACTCTGTTTCGCTATTTCATCAACATTTCACATTTTCATACTTCATTCTGTCTCTCTACTTCATCAACATTTCAAATTTTCACACTTCATTCTGTCTCTCTACTTCATCAACATTTCACCGTTTTCACACTTCACTTTGTCTCGCTATTTTCAGCCCTCGTTTACAGCTTGCTTCCCACAAGCTTCCAAAGCTAAAACTTAGGGAAGATATTGCCGGGTATCTCTCCATCTTTTGAAGCATAATGTAGGAAGCCACAAAAAATCTCCCCGTCATATTCAGCGTTGTAGAAAGGAGATATCTTAGGTTCGCAGATACGCATCATCATCATGTGTCAGCTGCCGAGGGAAGAACACCTGCATTAGATCTCAATTTTCGTGTCTGTGACTTTCATAGTTCATCAGATCAAGCTGTTTCCTGTCCATCACTTGCGATTTCTTTCTGTGCTTGTCGTTGTCATCATCTTGCTCTTTTCCTCAGTCGGCAGCGAAAGAAGAAAAACAAGTGAGCTGATTACTCACCTTTAAAAAAGGATTAATTTAAAAAGAAAGAATGAAAGGATGATGACGAAAAATTCGGTATGTCATAGTAATCAAACAGTCTGAAAAATCTTTAAAGGAGTAAAAAAAGAAAAAAAAGAACGTTTGAGAAATATAACAGACAGACTAACTGAGACACTATTCTAATCCTAAGGTTATAATGGTCAAAGAAATCTCAATAGAGTGATAGAATAAGTCCAGTAACTCCAGCCAAAAATCTCTATCTCTCTTCTCTCTCTCTCTCTCTCTCTCTCTCTCTCTCTCTCTCTCTCTCTCTCTGTTTCTCTTTCTCTGAACCTTAAGTGCCCAAGGCACATGGGGCTTCCGCAAAGGTTTCCCACATATGCCTGTCCTTCGCCTTTTTTCTCCTCGTGCCCAGGTGAGCCCTCTATCGCTCAACATCCTTTCTGTTTTTCTTCTCCATTTCTCCTTTGGTCTATTCTTATTTCTGTTCCCCTGTGGAATCCATCTTAGTGCTATTTTTGGTAGTGAGTTGTCAGTCATCCGGAGCACATGTCCCAACCATCGCCAGCGTCTTTCCTCAATAATTGCTGTCAGTGGCGTAATCTGCATTTCTGCCAACAAGATGTTATTTCTTACACTGTTTGGCCAAAATATTCTTCTAATTCTTCGTAAACATTTAGTCTAGAAAGATTTCAACTTGTTTTCTATAGTTTTGTTGATTTTCCAGCATTCACTTCCATAGACTAGTGCGCTTAGAACATTACTCTTAAATATCCTGATTTTCATATTCGTGCTTAGTTTTTTTGATTTCCATATAGTCTGCAGCACTGCAAAAGCCTGGTTTGCTCTAGTAAGTCTGCTGTTGATGTTCTATGTGCTGTCTCCATCTTCTAATACTCTACTGCCAAGATATACAAATTCGTTGACCTCCTCAGCTACTTGCTATCTACTCTCAGTACATTTCTGTTGTTCACACTTTGCTTCATTAACTTTGTCTTTCCTACATTGATCTTTAATCTTATAGTGTTCTATATGAGCCAGAACTATTTGAAGAATTATAGCAGAGGGTAGGTGTCGTTGTTGTTCGCTCAGATATGGACGTCACTCCCTCTCTCACAAGCGGCAGTTCCAACTCTGGCTGACCCCCACCCCCACCCCCCACCCCCACCCCCCCTTTGCTGCACAGCTCCTAAAGGAGGTTAAGACCCGACCAGATTCTTTGTCTGAATTGTTTTATGCAGCTGCCACGTCTGGAGGAAATGTTGTGCTGTTTCCGCCCCTTTTCCGCGGATATATAGGTCTGTTGACCCAGTTTCCATTTTCTGGGATTGATGATGTCTCAGCCTACAAAGATAGTTCTCAATCGGAAGATTATAACCTGGTTGTTTCCTGACAGTTTACGGTGACTTCTGGACACTGTTGATTTAAGCACTGAATGAATCATAGCTGTTACTGCAGAGAAACCTGGGGATGTTTGTGTTTGCCCTCAACAAACCTGACTGATTTTCCTGGGATATGTTTTCCGCTCTATAGTAAGCACTATTTGTGCGATATTGTCTGGGGTCCATGGGACTGCAAAACCATATATTCCTGTTTTGTGGGATACTATTGTATTTTGAGTGGAGAAAGAAAATATATCGGTGAACTCAAATAAGGATAACATCAATGTCAAGTAGACAGACTGCGCTTGGCAGGTACAAATAGCTGTGCTAAATAGACTGTCAGTCTGTGCTAACTAGACTGTCAGTCGACGGTTTCGCTACAAGCGAATGAAGCTGTGACATTTAAAGAGCTGTAAGCTCTTTTTCTTGACAGTCAGACTATTCTTAGACATCCAGGAGAGAGATGTCTGTTGCAGACTTTTCTTTGACATCATCATCATTATCATCGTCCGGTACTGTACTGTACAGGTAGGCGTTGGTGATAATACTTCTCTATAGATGTTGGTTCTGATATTTTCCTTCAGCTTATTTGGTGACTTTGATTGTGCCATATCGTTAGACTGTCAATGATGTTTTTTTTTCCTTTGTTTTATCCTGCCTCTCTTTCCATTTATCTTTCCTGTTGTTATGACGTTTTCAAGCTCTCCCTTTCTCGTTATGTGTGGAGTGAATGAGCTACATTTTCTTATGGAATTAAATCCCAGACAACCATGAGAGAAATAGCTATTGCACTCTTCTCAGACATCCATGAGAAAAATTTCTGTTGTAGAGTATTCCTAGACATCCGTGAGAAAATTTTCTACTGTAGAATATTGCCAGGCATCAACGAGAGAAATATCTATTGCAAACTCTTCTCAGACATCCAAAAGAGAAACGTCTGTTGTAGACTATTCTCAGACACCCAAGAGGGAAACGTCTGACGTAGACCAATCTGGGACATGTAAGAGAGAAACTGTCTGTTGGCTGGACCATACCATCCGGAGATGATCTGCTTCTTCTGACCTAGATCTTCTTTCTTCTCTTCAAACTTACAAAGCCTGGCCAAACTTTGCACTTCATTCCCCAAGCCTTTTGCGCCATAGAACCACTATTCTTAACATAGACTTTGCCATTATTTCAGATCTGTCAGCGCTACCTCGATCTTAGAGTCCATAACATGATGTCTTCCTTGTTTAATCATTCTCACTTTTAAACTTCCAGCCCAAATTTTACCATTTTCACCAATTTTTTTCCCCCAAATAGAATTTTAAAGTCATTAGAACTTACCGCATAATCCACATCAGAATTTATACATACTGCATGGCACTGTAAATCTAACAACGATCAACCACTGCTCGCTAATGCGATACATTCTATTTCCATATTCCCGATAAAAAAGATAAACAGTAAAGTTGATAAAGATAAATCCTCACAACCCGTAGCCAGCATATATCATTGGATAAAACAGTCTTTGAGCACACGGATGTAACTTCTTCTATCTTCTGTCGTTTCAGGCATAAAATCTGTATGCACTGTTTCCATTTCTACAAAATACGCGTGTTCCATTTTAACACACTGGAAGCCGTGAATACAAAGTATTTTTTCTGTGTTTGCTCTCAAGCATATTGTCTCCTTGTTCAGATACTGGGAATCTGAACTCATTAAACAAAAGAAGGTAATGGCAACATTTGAGCGATCATGGTTTATCAGAAAGATAAAGCCTTTCGATGGTATTTCTAATCCTTTGTTCACTGGACCACACCTGAGACGTTCATCGGATTTTTTAAAAAAACTTGCATAATTAAAAATCGGAGGAACAAAGAAAGAGAAGAAATTAATTCAAGGTCCTAATAGGTAGCACAAGAATTAGTCGTTGGTCTAATCTGTTATTTGTGAGGCATAAGATTTGGCCATTGGTCTAATTTGTTATTTGTGAGGCACAAGACTTGGTCATTGGTCTAATCTGTTATTTTTGAGGCACAAGACTTGGTCATTAGTCTAATCTGTTATTTCTGAGGCACACGTTTTGTCACTTAAAGCCTATAAATGTTAACTGTGTGAGCTAAGGAATGGGGGGGGGGGGGGGGAGAAAGAGAGAGAGATGATGTGTCCTTGAAGAAGCTAATCATGACGACCTCTTTCCACTTCCGAAGCTCAGCTATAAAACTGGGCACTCGACACGCTAATGCTAGGAGCACCTGCTTCCTGAAAGGGGAAACAACACCTTACATAGGAAACCAGCCCCCGGGTGACTCTAGGTACATGAACAAATAAAAAGCACCCAAAAAAAAAAAAATCAAATGTAGCTCAGTTTCACAAGCAGCGGGATTTATCTGAGTTCAGACTGGCGTGATGGTAGGTGCAAAGGGGGAGGAGGGATTGAGGGAGTTGGGAGGGTGAGACAGAGAGAGAGAGATAGAGAAGAGAGAGAGAGAGAATGAATGAATGAATGAATAATCTTTATTTTTAAAGGGTAAAGAATTGGGCACGCAGGCCCGTCTTACATTCTGCCCTTCATCACTCCATCTTTCATTCTTCCCACACACGAGAGAGAGAGAGAAAGAGAGAAAGAGATAGAGAGAGAGAGAATGAATGAATGAATGAATAATCTTTATTTTTCAAGGGTAAAGAATTGGGCACGCAGGCCCGTCTTAGAGAGAGAGAAAGAGAGAGAGAGAAAGGGTTTAGATAAATTGAAATATTTGATTTGTCTATTTACCATGTTGAGTAAACTACACTCATTAATTGCTCTGCTTCAAGTACATTTTGAAAAAGCTTGCATACATACTCTGATGCAGTAACCCGTTAAAGTGCGCAGTTTTACTCAACAAAAACTTTATCAAGTACTCTGATGCAGTAACCCGTTAAAGTGCGCAGTTTTACTCAACAAAAACTTTATCAAGTACTCTGATGCAGTAACCCATAAAAGTGCACAGGTTTACTCAACCCAAACTTGATCAAGTCTGAAATTTTAAAAACAACGATATAGAATGCTTCTCCCTACAGGATAATAAAATGGAACAGCTTTCGAATATTGGAGGATAAATTAATTTATTTCAGGGGGAAAAAAGTTTATTGCAACATTCACAGAGAGCTCCCTGATATCTGTGGTTGTTTCTTTTTCTGTGCGGCTAAAGAAGTATGGTTACTCGTCACGTCCATCATTGTAACAGCGACAAAACAGGAACATTATCATACCAACAAAATGATTGCTGGAATATTTTACTAGATAAATATTTACTAAACAGTCAACACGAGAAAAAAAAGAAGAATATCTAACGGAACATACTCAAAATAGTAGCTCAAATAGTTTTCCAAGACATTAACAGGTATGACCTTTCACTGTAGTCCCAGCAACAGTGAAAAGAGCACAGCACAGAATACTCAGAGAAAACTCATTCTTTAATATACTTTCTCAGAGACATGTGTTATGACAAAGACAATACAACAGAGGATACAAACATTCATGAACTGCTGCTTGATAATGATTTTAAACATTAAACGGCAGGACAAGATCATAAACGACGAGGAGGTCTTGGAAAGGGCAGGACAAGAACCTATGAACCTGCAAATCATGTCTAGGAAATGGAGATGGATTGGCCACACTCCGAGAAAACCCGACACGAGCATAGCAAGACAGGCACTGACATGGAATCCTCAAGGAAATAGAAAACGAGGAAGATCAAGACTTACCTGGAGAAGAGAAATTATGATAGTGCTCAGAGACAAAGGATACACATGGAAGGAAGCAGAGAATAATTCCAAGAACAGGGATGACTGGAGAGCCTCTATCCGTGGCCTATGTTGTCAAGGGAATGAAAGGCAATGATGATGATGATAAATATACTTTTCTATTTTCTCCTAATCAGAGCTAACACAAAAAAATTACCCACTGAATGTTCTGAATTCCCATCTGACCAGGTCATCTTGGGGATCGGTCAGTCTATTCTGTATAATGGTTAACAACACCAGGGGCGTTTCCACGACCTTGGTTTAATCATAGAGGTCACGCTCTGGCACGAGAGTGCCGGTACTCTAATGACCATTACCACGCTCTTCTTCTTCCCTTCACATCCATCAATTAACAATGTATTCCGCCTGTGAGGATACGGCGCAATTCATTATACCACGTGGGGCAATGTAACTTGATTTCTTATTACTGCTTCCGGTTTGATCCTGCTGTCCCAGAAGTCCTTGCACTCCCTTGTTTATATCCTGTGAGAGAAAAGATGGCCGCGGGAAAAATGGTTTTAAAAAAACTGATATATTTCCTAGAACAGTGGTTCCCATTTAACAAACGTCACGGATCCCCCGCTGTTTCAAAACCCAGACCACGGACCCCCCGCTGTTTCAAAACCCAGGCCACGGACCCCCCGCTGTTTGAAAACCCAGACCACGGACCCACCGCTGTTTGAAAACCCAGGCCACGGACCCCCCGATGTTTAAAAACCCAGGCCACGGACCCCCCGCTGTTTCAAAACCCAGATCACGGATCCCCCGCTGTTTCAAAACCCAGGCCACGGACCCCCCCCCCCCCCCCCGCTGTTTCAAAACCCAAACCACAGACCCCCCCCTGCTGTTTAAAAACTCATGCCACGGACGACCCCCCCCCCCCCCCCCGCTGTGTTAAAACCCAGGCCACGGACCCCAATACCCTGAAAAAGTTTCATATCTGTAAGGTAACCATGTGCTTTATATGTAAAAGAATTTTTTCAACAGATCTGAGCAACCTTTATTGAGTAAACGCTACAGCACACACACACACAAAACACGGCTCAAGTTTGGCGAATGTTGAGAACGACATTAATGATGTTAATAAAACATAAGACAGTAATTAACAGTCCTACCTGTTCTGACAGATGAACGGAGTATGAAACGTGTGACAGGTAAACAACATAAATATGGTGAGAGAAATCATGCCTTCGTTTTATTCCTAAATATCGCTGCCACATCTGGTTCAAAGATAATCTCATATCTGGATCAACATCAAGCAGATTCCTGTGGTTGTTCTTCACGTAACAATATGTCGAATGTTCATAAAAGTATGCGGAACAAAAGGGAACAAGATGCTTCGGCGCTTTATCAGGATTACTCTAGTCTGCATTCTTTGAAAAATTATCACCTGCTGTTAAACATTTTACAGTAAGAAATAAAAAGACTGAGGTTTTTGTCACGGACCCCTACTGCAGGTACCACTGACCCCTACTGCAGGTACCACTGAACCCTACTGCAGGTACCACGGACCCCTCTTCGACAAAGAGAGAGAGAAAGAGGAGAGAGAGGAGAGAGAGAGGAGAGAGAAAGAGGAAAGAGAGGAGAGAGAGAGGAGAGAGAGGAGAGAGAGAGGAGAGATAGAGGAGAGAGAGAGAAGAGAGAGAGAGAGGAGAGAGAGAGGGCCCGTAGAAGAGAGAAGTAAAGTTAGGGACGGAGAAGTGTGAATTTAGTGAGACAGAAGAATAATAGGCAAAAACCAAATGTGAGACATATAATTCCAGGAACAGGGATTACCGGAGAGCCTTTTTCAGTGGCCTATGATCTCAAAAGAGTGAAAGGCGATGATGATGATGATGATGATGATGATGATGATGATGATGATGATGATGATGATGATGATGAAATGTGAGACATATCGAGTACACATATGTACATCTGCACATAATCTTCCGCTGCTACAGTAACATGGAGCCTCGCCTGTCTTACTGTTATCATCGCTGTCATGGAATGTATGAAGAAGTAATGACGTGCCAGTAATTATGTAAGGATAATTAACCAGTGTCTGAACAAGAAGAATAATATAAGGATTATGTTCTATCAATATAAAGTGAACCACAAAGAGAACGAACTGAACGACATATCACTTGCTTAATACACTCATATTACAACTTTACAACTAAATGCGTTTTCTCTAGTGTACTGAATGTTGTATTGTTTCTCTAGTGTACTGAATGTTGTATCGTTTTCTCTAGTGTACTGAATGTTGTATTGTTTCTCTAGTGTACTGAATGTTGTATCGTTTTCTCTAGTGTACTGAATGTTGTATTGTTTCTCTAGTGTACTGAATGTTGTATTGTTTCTCTAGTGTACTGAATGTTGTATCGTTTTCTCTAGTGTACTGAATGTTGTATCGTTTTCTCTAGTGTGCTGAATGTTGTATCGTTTTCTCTAGTGTGCTGAGTGTTGTATCGTTTTCTCTAGTGTACTGAATGTTGTATTGTTTTCTCTAGTGTGCTGAATGTTGTATCGTTTTCTCTAGTGTACTGAATGTTGTATTGTTTCTCTAGTGTACTGAATGTTGTATCGTTTTCTCTAGTGTACTGAATGTTGTATCGTTTTCTCTAGTGTACAGAATGTTGTATTGTTTCTCTAGTGTACTGAATGTTGTATTGTTTCTCTAGTGTACTGAATGTTGTATCGTTTTCTCTAGTGTGCTGAATGTTGTATCGTTTTCTCTAGTGTGCTGAGTGTTGTATCGCTTTCTCTAGTGTACTGAATGTTGTATCGTTTTCTCTAGTGTACTGAATGTTGTATCGTTTCTTTAGTGTACTGTTGTATTGCTTCTTTGACTTTACAGGCTAAAAATAACAAGAAAGAGAAATAACCAACAACAAAAAAAGTGATAAAACTCTTCATCATAAAAAAGTGAACATCACTTGAATTCAAAAATGAATTTAGAGAGAAGTCCGACACACCTCATATTCTCTTCTGTTTCATTTCTCATACTCTGAGTTAATTAGAACAAAGTGTTGCATAGCGTATATAGATCGTGACTACAGATTTACATGATATCACTGTTCCTTACAGCTAAGTTCCAGTAACTATTTCCCCATATGGACCTTTTTACTTGCAACAATTCCCAAGATTCTGATAATAAAGACACCGGAAGAGTCTCGAAACACAAAGAGAACCAGGTCTTGGATCATTAAGTGACGAACGGATGTGAGGATCAATGTTTCTCCTTGTCCAGGGATGTCAAATGAGTAATGCCCTGTCGTGTAGACCTGTCAGGAACGATATGGGCGTCAGAGAGTCCCTGGGATGGATCAGTCATGTACGCACATCAGCTGTCTTAACGCGACTAACTCGTTGATTAGGTACAAAACAGAGAGAAAATTATTCCAACAACTATAAGACTGAAAAGAACACAAATATGAAAGTCGGATTATAGGAGAAGACGCTTACATATTTGAAGAAAGTAAATATATTCTTTCCGAAATGTGAAAAGTAATGCTTTTCATTTTTATCTTTTGTTATATTCAGACGGAAGAAAAAGTGTTGCAAAACTTGGTTTGTATTGTGTTAGATCATAGATTGTCAGCCTACAGGCCCTGGAGTTTCATGTAGGAGTCTGTACAGCAAGTCTGTACTTTAAAGTGTTTTATAAATCACAGAGCCCAGCTTTATAAGCTATCAGAGTACGAACTTTTGCAAAAATTTAAATGTACTCTTAAATGGCTGAAAAGCGTAGGAGAAGCTCAGATATTATCATTGGTTTCGGGGGTACGTCACTTTGATATTAAAAAAAAAAAAGATCGCTAATCTTAAAACCTTCGCTGACAGTCGTCCATAACTTTTTAAATCTCCATTTCTCTGGACTCGCAGCTGATAAATGAACGCAGGAGCAAGATTTACTGCATGTTTTGCTTGCTGTAACCCAGTGATGAGAAATCTTTCATGATTAATGAATTCCTTCATGATTAATGAATTCATTCATACAACTATCAAATGAAACAGAATATAGCTCTTTATTACAGGCGAATCCCAGGAAAATGCAGAAACCACATTCTTAGCGTATTAAGCTTGTGTCCTTTCCCTTTATTTTCTCTCTCTCTCTCTCTCTCTCTCTCTCTCTCTCTCTCTCTCTCTCTCGTTTTGGGGCTCTGTAAACAGCTTTTTCAGATCCCAGCCATCAAAATTCGATAATTCTGCATATGCATATATAATTTGTATCTGTGTTTCTGGCCCTTATATGAAGTGGACTGTTTATGTAGTTCTCTTACGGCTGTGGTTAAAGAATTATAAAAGTAGACAGGTGTATGATGTAGTTTTACACACATACAAAATAAATGAAAGATATATAAACTCCAATATTTCAGCAAAATGGCTTTGGTATAAAATCCAATATTTCAGCAAAATGGCTTTGGTAAGGACCACATGCGCAAATAATACATCACAGAAATCGCAAAAAAGGACTGAAAAAGTAAACAGAACACCGAGAGCTGTCGAAGAAAATCTACGTCACAGTGCAGCTAGAATGTGCAGGAATTGTGAAAGATGACAGAAACAATCAGCGATGGTGATAAAACTGAAATTAATCATAAAGATAGACAAACGTCTGCATACTCTTCAATGATATTTTTTTTGTTATAAAAGTGAACCATACATCTCTGTCTATCTCCATACTTGTCCCAGTTTTACTGCAGTCATTTCCTCTGTTTAAATAATGGCAGGATCTTCAGGAGTTCAGGGCTGATCTCCCAAACAAGCGCTGGAATTATTTCACACACTGACTGATCTATTTGTTGTGTCTTGTCCTTGTGTCAGATCAGATGTCTAGTATCTGTCAGCCTAAAATAGCTACCTGCAAAACAAGACGTGATGGAGAGACATAGCCACGTGCCTGACAGTGTATTACATTAAAAAGAAATGCCACGTAAAGCGAGTCTTACAAGGAGAAAACATTTGGATTCACCGAGAACAAACACAGCAAGTAAACAAATCCTGCGCTGCCGTAGATATAGTCAGAAGCTGTGCATTACTTCTGATATTTACTGATAGACATTCATTCATTCATATCATTCATTTGCATGTCCCTTGCGGAACTCTGCCTCCCTAACAGCACTCCTGTAGGCCTCTCGGTTGTGAGCAAGATGGCCTGCTGCTGCTACATCCATTTGCAGATCGTTAACGATGTTTTGCAGCCATCTTCGTTTTGGTCTTCCTCTTTTTCTTTTTCCCGTTATGTACCCTTCCAAGACGGTCTTCTCTAGATTATCATGACGTTTAATGTGTCCAAAATATTTATGTTTTCTCTCTTTAATCCTCTTCACTAGCCAGCCTTCTTCAATATTAAGCTCTTGTAGTATAGATATATTTGTTCTTTTTTGTGTCCACGATATTAGAAGAACTCTTCTGTAGCATTTACACTCAAAGGCATTTATGTGTTTCTCAGCTGTTTTGTTAAATGTCCGATAGACGCAGGGACAAAATACTTTCATTTTAAATGCAGTTTCAGGTCTGTATTCACATTCTTGCTAAGAGAATTTCATAAAACAGAAGCTAAACATTGTCAGCCTCGTGATAAATACATCATTTATTTATTTGATCGCGCACAATATTGAATTAAGCGTCACTGAGTTCAGATATGACTCATCGTCCACACAAATCTGCATCTTGTTTTGACATGGCTCGGTCCTGATGCATTCCATTTCAAAGGGGAAAGAAGAAAGAGAGAGAGAGAGAGAGTGGAGGGGGGGGGGGAGATGGAAAGAGGGAGAGGAATAGGCGGTAGCTTTGTTTTAATATTGATATCTGCCTGTCAATTGTGAACACACTCGACAAAAAACCGCTCGAAATGTTTCCTTCTGTATATACACACACATACACACAATTACACTCACACATTCTCCACTCCCGCTGGGTTTTCCATTACCACCAACAAAAATACAATCCAGAACACAATTGCCAGCGTTTTGTTGTTGTTTTTTTTTTTATTCTGTTGAATCATTACATTTATTCAGCCATGCGCGTACAACAAATGCTGTACAGCCATTTTCTCCGAGTTTCACCGCCTGTCAATGCCGGCCATGCATTGTGTGCTCTCTCCTCAGCTCTTTCCCTCATTCTGTGTCAACCTGAGTCCAGCATCCAACACTCGCTGCTGCTGTGGCAAACCCGCTTGTGAAAACGATCTCTAATCATCTTACCCACCTCCAGACCTGCTATATCTGACATCCTTGAAACCGCATCCCAGCCCAGTGGCACAGCGCCCTATTTAAATATTGAAAAGAACGAGAAACATCACTTTTTATAGTATTAAAATTACAAAAGGGCGCCCCACCCCCTTAACTGTTTCAACCTTTATAACTCCCTCCCTGTCCTTTTTTTTCTGTAACTTCTCTCTTGCTCTTAAAGCAATGTTTCTCAACAAAGAGGTTGGTGGCTCCCAGAGGAGGAATTTAAAGTCTGAGAGGAGGAACTTTTTTTTTCCAAGGGAGGAATTCTTCCACCGTAAAAGAATGTATAATGGTGGGCGTCCTCTCTGGATGCTGATTTATAGGGGAGGATTGGGTGGGGAGGGGGAGACTTGGTTGACAAGGAAGGATTGCGATCTGGGTGGTTGAGAACCAGTGCCTTAAACTCACATGTCATATTTAGGCCAAGCCAAGTAAGGGCATATCTTAATATTTAGCTGGTGCTAATCTTCTCTACCTCGCCCTGCCAAGAACAAAATGGCCAGGGTTTGTTCTGATTTTCCCGCCTCCCACAACCCACTGGGCTGGCGTCCCACGCTCCTTGTTGCTGCTCATTCTTTGATGAAACATCGGCGAGCATGGGCCCTTTCACTTCGACGCTAATGGTAACTTGCACTGGGGATGTCAGACCAACTTCCTCACCCGCAACCCGGCATTTAACACTTTCTCCTACGTGTACCACCGGTTTAACGCTTCTTGTCCCTCATCGTACCACAAATTTGACACTTTTTTTTCCTCTCTCCTGCTGGTAATGCCCTTTTTTAAGTTAATTTTTAGAAAAGAAATTAACGAAAATATAACGAAGTCAGCAAAATTTTGGGGAGTTTTTACACGACAGACATTTAGGAAAAAATCTGTCCATCACAGTTTGGGATTTTCTTTAAACTTTTCTTTTCTTCTTCCATCTTTCAAAACAAAACTTTCTAACTTTGTAACTCTTTTTTTAGCTGTGGAGGCCTCTAAGCGAAGCTGGGCAAACGAGAGAAATTATGACAAAATTCAGAACACGACAGTCCAGATTTATAGGACATCTTTTGACAAGAGCCAAACTGGAACACACATCTTACAGAAAGAGCAAAAGATAGGTGACGACAAATGCCTGAATGGCATGGACCAGATAGAGGGAGAGGCAGAGAGAGAGAGAGAGAGGAGAAGAAGAGAGAGAGAGAGAACGCCGTGAATGTATTCTTACAAGTCACTAACTTTAACACTTTTTGCCCGGGCCACCACTGTTTCACTGTTCCTCTCTCGCGCACAACAGACAGCCAAAGCGGGAGAGAAATATTTCTTGGGTTAGGCTGGAAAAATTTCACTTGAGCGCAAAGTTTCAAAGAAAGAAACTTTGCAAAGTCATGGCGGAGAACAAAAACCTTTACAGGAGCGTCATGTTAATCCTTTTTCTACTCATCATTAGCTAGATCATTTTCCTTCTCTCTCCAACTTTCTTCATCTTCTCTCTCTCTCTCTCTCTTTTCCTCTCTCTCTCTCTCTCTTCTTTCTCTATCTATCTATCTATCTATCTATCTATCTATCTATCTATCTATCTATCTATCTATCTATCTATCTATCTATCTATCTATCTATCTATCTATCTACAGAAGATGAAACAGTTGCTTCTGGTATATACAATCCTCAGTTTCTTGTTCTTAATATTTTCTTCTCGTGACAAATTTGTAAAGCAATTAGATAAACTCAAAAGTGAATGATACAACTCCTTGTGGTGGGGGTGGAAGAGGGGAAGTTTTGGAAAGATCCAAGAGTGCAGTTTTGGGGGTCCTCCGAATTAGGCCTGGTTGGCAAGGGATTGGAAACTGGAAAAAAATTTGGAAGTCAGTGGGTTAGAACACTTGCCCACCGTGGAGAAAGTCGATGGTTCCACTTCGGTTGTTAACCTAGCCTAAAAGTAGATACCTGACTCATCCTCGATCGTGTGAGGGAAGACTGCTTGTCGTGATGGTGGTCACATGACCGTCTAGAAGACTGGTCTTCTATGCCCCTGATCCTAATCGTTCCTTTTCAGACCAAACTGCTCCTAATCATCCTCATCATATTAAATCATTGTCCAGAAAGGACGTACTTTTACGTGAGTAAAATACCTCTCCTTAGACGTTAAATTCCTCTCTTTAGACTTGTAATTCTTCTCCAAGATAGCCACCTGCCTTCCAGCTGAGAATCACTTTCTAGAATGTGAAAATGTGGAAAATATGGCCACTAACACGGAAATCCCTGGTGGGAAATATGGCCACTAACAATGAAATCTCTTGTGGAAAATATGACCACTAGCACTGAAATTCCTGGTGGAAAATACAACCACTAACACTGAAATCCCTTGCGAAAAATATGACCACTAATGCTGAAATCCCTGGTGGAAAATATGGGCACTAACGTTGAGATCCCTTGTGGAAAATACAACCACTAACACTGAAATCCCTGGTGGAAAATACAACCACTAACACTAAAATCCCTGGTGGAAAATACAACTACTAACGACGAACTCCCTGCTGGAAAATATGGCCACTAACGCTGAAATCCATGGTGGAAAATATGGGCACTAACGCTGAAATCCCTGGTTGAAAAAAATGGCCACTAACGCTGAAATCCCTAGTGGAAAATACAACCACTAACACTGAAATCCCTGATGGAAACAATGGCCACTAACACTGAAATCCCTGGTGGAAAATATGCCTACTAACGTTGAAATATAAATCCCTGACTAGCCTCTAAGCAAAGGAAAGTGGAAGGGAGTCTTTCTGGCATCATAAATATAATATGAGTATATATACAGATGTGGCATTTAGAAAGAACACTAGCGTGTATTTTTTTTACTACTCTGGACTAGTATTACTGAACTTAACAACACCCTACAGTGCTCCAGCAGCGACATCTCCAGCAAACAAGAGACAATCTGGGAATATTATGTACTTTGAAAATAACCAGAATGAGTGTAACATTACCCTGGTTGCCGAGATGGGACCTGTCATGCCAGAATGTTCGGACAGTCTGGAAGTTTGAATCTTTTGACCTCAGGTCAAACTATGTCACCTACAGCTAGTGTAGTATAAAATTACCCAGTGTTACCTCATGTGGGATGGTCATTCGATTTGCTAGTCTCTGACAAGACACCCTAGAACTCGAGTAGGTGAAAGTAATGATCAAAGCGGTATGCAGGATTTTTACATCTCGAGGTAGAGGCGAGTGAAAAAAAAGGGTGGGGGTGGGGGCGCGGGGAGGGAGGTGTCATTAATAAAAATAGTAGACGACACTTGAGAATTTCACCAAGAGTTAAGGAAAGTCTCTCTCTCCTCTCTCTCTCTCTCTGTCTGCCTCTCTCTCTCCCCTCTCTCTCTCTCTCTCTGTCTGTCTGTCTCTCTCCTATCTCTATCTCTCTCTCTGTCTCTCTCCACTTTCTCTGTCTCTCTGTTTGTCTGTCTGTCTCTCTCCTCTCTCTGTCTCTCCTTTCTGTCTGTCTGTCTGTCTGTCTGTCTGTCTGTCTGTCTGTCTCTTTCTCAGCACCCAACACTCTCACAACCCACGACTCGCCAGCCATCAAATACTAAAATGATATAGTTCGAAAAGTAACTGGTTAGATATTGTTAGAAATTATTTTAATGTTTGTTTAAAAAAAACGTATGTTAGAAGATCTGTACCGACAATGTATTTTGTTTATGTATATGTCTGTGTGTGCGCGTGTATATTTGTGAGTGCTATTTTATTAGGTTAATTACTTCTTCTCTTTTACTTTGAATGTAATAGTTTAATCTTGCACTCTTTTGATATGCTTTTTTTTCCTAATTTAATTTTATACTTGTATTAAATTAAGTGTGTGGGAAGAATGAAAGATGGAGTGATGAAGGGCAGAATGTAAGACAGGGCTGCATGTTTACCCTTTAAAAATAAAGATTCATTCATTCATTCATTCTCTCTCTCTCTCTCTCTCTCTCTCTCTCTCTCAGCTTTGTATCGCCACAGTGAACTTAGCTCATTGTCTTACTGTTTTGATTTGCATCATTATATACAAATAACAGGTTGATATTCTAACCGTTTTTCTGAATGATATAATCAGGCGCCAAAGGAGGCGAACGGGCACATAAATACGATCCTTAGATCATTATGAAAATCTTACTGCTTATCATTACTATCATTACTTAGATCATTATGAAAGTCTTACTGCTTATCATAGCTGTTATGCAATGTATGAAGAAGTAATGATGTGAAAGTAGTTTATATATGATAATTAACTAATGTCTGAATCAGCCAGTCAGACATTTACATGTCCCTTGCTGAACTTTGCCTCGTTAAACAGCCCTCCTGTAGGCCTCTCGGTTGTAAGCAAGATACCCTGCTGCTGATGCATCCATTTGCGTTATCAACGATGTCTTGCGGCCATCTTCGCCTTGTACTTCCTCTCTTTCTTTTTCCTGTTATGTTTCTTTCCAAGATGGTCTTCTCTAAATTCTCATATGCCCTAATAACAAAATGTTTGAATAAGAACAATAATATAAGGATTCTGTTCTATCATTAAATAAGAAAAATGGCAATAAATATGTGTTAATAACAATACAAATAACGCTCATTCCAGTATGGATATATAAATTTCACGGAGATATTTTTCTAAAGTCTCAATACAATGTCACGTTTAATCAACGTGTAGAAAAGGTTTAAGGTGAAAAAAAAACAAAGACCAGCAGAATTTAGATTCTGGAGACCTTTTGCATGTAATATCCACCCTCATTTATGCATGTGAAAGCTGGAAATCAACTAAAGAAATAGACAAGAAATTAGACTCTTTTGAAAACACATGCCTAAGGAAAATACTCGGCATCAAGTGCAACGAATTCAAAACAATGCAGAGGATAAGACAGATGACTGAACAACAACCAGTCTCATGGGTGATCAGGAAAAGGAGATGGACATATGTTGGTCACTTGATGAGAAGAAATGATCAGAGAATCCCAAAACAAGCTATCAAGTGGAACACAACAGGCCAAAGAAAAAAATAGGCAGACCGCGTGAAACTCTGAAAAGGACATTGTTAAGAGGACAAATTAATAGGCATAAAATCCTTTGATGAGGTTGAAAGACTCGCCGAAGACAGGAAATATTGGCGAACTACCTTGCGAGCCCTATGTGACGTTTAACGGCACGGAAGTATATAAGATATAAGATAAGATAAGACCTTTTACAAACTCCTTGAAAAACTTATGATTTTCACTAACATTAGAATACTCTAGCCTGGATGTTTAGTCTTTTCTCCCTTTCATCTTTCTGCGCTCTAAAATGGTCCTTTCTTTATAGAAAAAAAAGCTAGTCTATCATTTATTTTTCATGTTTTCTTTATTTTCCTTTGCACGAGTGATCTGTTACATACTTTTATATATACTTTTATATAAACTTTTATATATACTTTTATATATACTTTTCGTCGTTCTCTTTAACACTCTTCAGATTTACACTCTTCTCTTTAACACTCTTCTCTTTAACACTCTTCTCTTTAACACTCTTCTCTTTAACAATCTTCAGATTTACACTCTTCTCTTTAACACTCTTTAACACTTTTCTCTTTAACACTCTTCTCTTTAACACTCTTCTCTTTAACACTCTTCATTCTTCAATACTCTTCAGGCTTTTGTAACCAAACGTTATTTCCTGCGGTTTTTCATATTACGATCTGATACGACTTTCTTTGCTAATAGTTATGCTGTTATAAAATAATGGTTATAATACGCGAACAATTGATTCATTTAACGAGATTTCTGTTATATTTTGACGGAAACAAGCAACCTGGCTGTTGTTTCTGTTGTGAGTACTAATGTTATTTTCGTGTTCGAACTCTGAATACTATCCTGCGTTATGTCAGGTTCTCATTTGCTTGTTTTGACTGCTTTCTGGAAAACTTTTCATTTGCTTGTTTTGACTACTTTCTGGAAAACCTTTCATTTGCTTGTTTTGACTACTTTCTGGAAAACCTTTCATTTGCTTGTTTTGACTACTTTCTGGAAAACCTTTCATTTGCTTGTTTTGACTACTTTCTGGAAAACCTTTCATTTGCTTGCTTTGACTACCTTCTGGAAAACAATTTATGTTTGCTTTTTAGAAATGTGATTGCCTTTATAGTTGTTTTTTCTTTTTTTTTTCTTTTCTTGCTGCTGCTATTGTTGCTGAAGTTGACGTTGTTGTAGTTCTGTCCTAACAGAACAGTCAGCAAAACGTTCCTTGCAGCCGCTGCAGTGAAGATGTTGAGGTGCAGCGTTCTTTCCACGATTGCATACTCTAAGCCAGCAACACTATCTCAGTTAAACTGATCTTCTTTTCTAAGCTCACAAACGGGACACACCGTCAAGCAGGGGAAAGGAGGAGGAGGGTGTGTGGTGGTGCTGGTTCTGGGGGTAGAGGGGTGATAGTAAAGTTACACTTAATTTTTAACACACAATTTTAATCAGCGGCCCAGGTGTATAACTTTACTTACAAAATTAGATCGGTATATTGTACTTCTCTACTCTGTGAATTTTCTTTATTTTACTACAATGCAATACAATACAATACAATACAATACAATACAATACAATACAATACTGCGTTGTTCATAATATGCGACAATCTAAGTTAATAATACAGGACAATATGTGACACATGTTTTAAAACGGAATATTTAGGCCCCAGAAAAAAAAAAATCTTAAAATACGGGACTATCCCCTACAATATAAGGCGGTTGGTAACTCTTTGATGTCTTCTTTTCTTAACAACTTCATATATTCTAAAGAAAGAAACTGCTCTTCAGTTTTCCAGCGTTTCTTCCCTCCGCTGCTTTCCTGCACGGAAAAAAAGGGGAAAAAAAAAACTCTTTCCACGACGGTCTTTTCATTATCCAAAAATTGTAATGAATTTTTATGGCTTCTTGAAATGGCTCCGCTGCTCGACTTACAGCAGAAGCCAAGAGCTTCATTTCAGAGCCTGCAGAGCTGCAGCAAATCTCTTTAAAACAAGAAATTGAAAAAAAAAAAAAAAACCTTTCTGTACGGGGAAAAAAAAAAGGTTTGGAATCACGTTGTCCCGGCCTAATGTTATTTACTGACCTCGTTCAGACAAAGCAAGGGGGCATAACTGTCATACAGGCTCTAGTAAACTCAGCCCTGGTGCCCATTTTGATTATTTTTTTTCCAACAAGAGCAGAAATTGCTAAGCTTCTAAATCCATAATTCCTCTATTTTCCCCTCCCCAACTTTCACCCCCCCCCCCACACCAGCACCACCACCCCACCCACTCAGCCCTGGAGCGTTTGTTATGTTTTTGACATGACTGCAAGAGATATTTCATAGATGAACTGATGTCATTAGACGGAGCAAATTTCAGCAATTATTAAAACGACAAAACTGCTTTTGCGCTGAAATTATGCAATTTCCAACATGCGTACACAACGGATTTATGCGACCAGCAGAATGGAGGCAGATTGGGGACGATTATGAATTAATAATCTAAAATCAGATAACAAAATTGGGAAGATTCATTGCAACAAAGAACGCAAGATTAAATCCGCCGTATAAAGGCCCGGTAATCGCCGATTATCTTAAGCTTTTAAAACAAAGCCCCCCAAAAAAATCCATTATCGGGAAAATTGTGCGTGATATAATCAGAATATTCCGAAAAAAAAAAAGTTCACAGTGTGTGTGTTAATATAACAAGGAAGTGTTGAAGACAAGCTAAAACATTTATGTGAGAGAGGTGTTGAAGACAAACTAAAACATTTCTGTGAGAGAGGTGTTGAAGACAAGCTAAAACATTTCTGTGAGAGAGGTGTTGAAGACAAGCTAAAACATTTCTGTGAGAGAAGTGTTGAAGACAAGCTAAAACATTTATGTGAGAGAGGTGTTGAAGACAAACTAAAACATTTCTGTGAGAGAAGTGTTGAAGACAAACTAAAACATTTCTGTGAGAGAGGTGTTGAAGACAAGCTAAAACATTTCTGTCAGAGAAATGTTGAAGACAAGCTAAAACATTTCTGTGAGAGAAGTGTTGAAGACAAACTAAAACATTTCTGTGAGAGAGGTGTTCGAAGACAAGCTAAAACATTTCTGTCAGAGAGGTGTTGAAGACAAGCTAAAACATTTCTGTGAGAAAAGTGTTGAAGACAAACTGAAACATTTCTGTGAGAGAGGTGTTGAAGACAAACTAAAACATTTCTGTGAGAGAGGTGTTGAAGACAAGCTAAAACATTTCTGTGAGAGAAGTGTTGAAGACAAGCTAAAACATTTCTGTCAGAGAAGTGTTGAAGACAAGCTAAAACATTTCTGTGAGAGAAGTCTTGAAGACATACTAAAACAGTTCTTTGAGAGAAGAATAATTGGTTATATAAGGAAAAGAGAGAAAAAAAAGTAGAGAAACAAAGTCATAAATACAAGAATTGTCAAATTTGAAAGAAAAACGTAAAATGTGCGATATATCGGACAGGAAATGATCACGGTGGGATTTCTTTTTGTTTTTTTTTATTCGTAGGTACATGATAGCACTGCCTCAAGAAAACAAATTCTGATAATCGACTCTAATAAAAGCTACTGTTCCTCGTAGCCTCTTAGGAAAGTATCGGTCATTTGACTTTCTAATTTTCTTTTTAAACAGCAGCTAATGTCGTATGGATCTGTGCAATGTTCGGAAACTTGTAGTTTTATACTAACGTAAAAGCTAAGAATGGACATCGCCTGATTTTGTTCTAAAACTTCCTGATAGAGAGTACTTGCTACAAGAAATGTTCCTTGATGATGGATGGTGTGTGGTGAATTAAGAATTAAACACGAGAAAGTAGTAATGTCCGTGTGATAATAGTAGATATTCAGTGACTGTAATAACAGTGCTAGCCACTGTAACTCTGATACGAAGACTGTAATAAGAGGACCACAAGGACTGTCACATAAACACTGACCACAAGGACTGTCACATAAACACTGACCACAAGGACTGTCCCATAAACACTGACCACAAGGACTGTCACATAAACACTGACCACAAGGACTGTCACATAAACACTGACCACAAGGACTGTCACATAAACACTGACCACAAGGACTGTCACATAAACACTGACCACAAGGACTGTCACATAAACACTGACCACAAGGACTGTCACATAAACACTGACCACAAGGACTGTCACATAAACACTGACCACAAGGACTGTCACATAAACACTGACCACAGGGACTGTAACATAAAAGCTGACTACAAGGACTGTCACATAAACACTGACCACAAGGACTGTCACATAAACACTGACCACAAGGACTGTCACATAAACACTGACCACAGGGACTGTAACATAAAAGCTGACTACAAGGACTGTCACATAAACACTGACCACAAAGACTGTCACATAAACACTGACCACAAAGACTGTCACATAAACACTGACCACAAGGACTGTCACATAAACACTGACCACAAGGACTGTCCCATAAACACTGACCACAAGGACTGTCACATAAACACTGACCACAGGGACTGTAACATAAAAGCTGACTACAAGGACTGTCACATAAACACTGACCACAAGGACTGTCACATAAACACTGACCACAAGGACTGTGACATAAAAACTGACAACATAAAGATTCACCACAGTAATGTTGATACCAAGACTCACCACATATGACAAAAACTGCCCCCGCATCACAATTTCTCTCACAGTTAAACACCGTGAAATAACAGCACATCTGTCATCTTAATCACTCGTGACAACATCACAGAACACCTTCTGGTCGTCACACAGTGACATATATATATAAACATTCTGCAGACAGTGCTTTCTGGTCGTCTCACAGTGACATATATATATATATAAACATTCTGCAGACACTACTTTCTGGCCGTCACACAGTGACATATATATATATATATATATATATATATATATTCTGAAGACAGCACTTTCTGGCCATCACAGTCACATACACAAACATTCAGCAGACAGTACAGACGTTAAGCAAACAAATACAGCAACTATAACATATAGCAATGCTACGTACACAAAGAAACATACAAATCAAGTCAGAAGGACACAAGGAAAAAACTTCCATAATTCTATACATAAATTCAAAGTGAAAAGAGAGACATAAATAATCTACTTTGTCAACAACAACAAAAAAGCTGAGTTGGAGATTTTAAAATACAGATTGGAAGAACAGATTGGCCTATATCTTTGAAAATAACAAAGGCCATTAATATTATTTACAAATAAACAAGTCAGGCGCCTGAAAGTTTAGATCTGCTATGCTGAGAGTAATGGCCTACACTGGCAAGATTGAGCTGTAAGCTTGTGTAATTTAATCTAGATATCTGTAAATCTGTCAGTCACCACGTTCTGCCAATGGCTATAGAACTGCTTCAATCAGCTCCCTAGCACCTCCTCACCCTTGAAATTGCCAGAGATAAACTAAATCTTTCCGGACGGTCAAATTGCTTGCCGGTCCGGCAAATTCTAGTGTTTAATTCTGACAGGTTTATGTGGTTCCGTTTAGAACAGCTCGCTTCCGTTTCCGGCGTCCTTGCTACTGTGACTTATTCCAGAGTTGTCGCCCGTGGCTGATATAGTTTGGTCTCTTTGCTTTCTGTATCATAGGCCGCGACGGAGCGAACGAAGAGGGGAGAGACAAACAAGAAGAAGAAAGAAGATTCTCCAGAAAACGACTTCTTTGTCCTGCCTGGTGAGTCAAAGCGCCAGTTTTGTACTCATTAATTCGCACGCGCATGAACCATTACTTGTTAAAGAGTGGAAAATCTCAGTTTTCCAGCTAAACTTCCCGCCCACAACACAAGTCACGGAAAACGTGAAATGTGACAAAGACTGGGTGATCGTCCGTAGCGAAACCGCTTTTCTTTCACAATAACCAGAAACTTTCTTCCAGCCACGTGGAACTGGGTATTTTACTCGCTAATTAATTAATATTTCTTCCTTCCTTCCTCCCTTCCTCTCTCTCTCTCTCCCCCCATTCTCTTCTGGAAATTTTTATGTAAGTATGCCACGAAAAGTGATCTATCTATCTATCTATCTATCTATCTATCTATCTATCTATCTATCTATCTATCTATCTATCTATCTATCTATCTATCTATCTATCTATCTATCTATCTGTCTGTGTGTGTGTCTGTCAGTGTGTCTGTCTGCCTGCCTGTCTGTCTGTCTGTACTTGCCTCTCTATCAAGATACAGATAGTTTTCCCGTAATACCTGCTCCCAGACTATCAACAAAGCCGTAACAAGTTTTACTGAGCCCTGTAATCTCGGAGCCTTTTTTTTTTTTTTTGGGAAGGAGCGAGTACTGCATATGGAGCTAATCTTCTTGTCATGGAATATGATACAGAAATGACTGAACACACTAGCCCGGGGTGGGGGGGGGAGGGGCGGGGAATAGAAAATAGAACTGAGTTTGCTGAAATCTATTGTCGTGACCAGGGTTGGAGTGGTCTATAGGGAAAGGAAGGAAAAGGTTCAATTATTATATATTTTCTATTATATGGTTAGTTCCGTCTACAAAAGAGGTGAAAGAAGAGACAAGGCTGTCGTGCCACAGAAGCACCCCTAGAATATTCTGGTAGTCTCCATGTATTTCTCGACTTGACAGTACACTAGAGAATGACACCACCAACTGTGAGTTCAGGTGTAAGTGTGAAACTTCTATTAGGCGTTTGACTGTGTGGAGTCCGTGCTGTAAAAAAAAAATAAAAATAAAAATAAATAGATTAGAAAGAGAACAGAACAAAACAATTCTAAGCGTTATATGCTTATCTTATACTATTACATATTATTTAAAATAATGGAGCCGAAATGTAAAGAAAGAAATGTAAGAAAAAGCAGGCATTTTCTTCTGAACATCTGTAATACTGAATATCTACTTGAAACTGCACACGTGATTTCCACGTTAGCTGTAAGGATGTTGGAACAAAATTAAAGAAGTTTGTGGAATCTGTTGAGAAGTTAATCTTTAATTCCCGGGACAGATTTACAACGCCAGGTTTTTCTCTGGTTCCACCGCCATGACGAATATGTTAATATTTACTATGTTATTATGGCACAAATGCCTGTTTTCTGAATTTTGCAGAAACTTGGTCTTGGGTTGGTCCATCATGATTATCCATCTCTCTAGAACATTAAGATTTCTGTTACGTTGATGTGACACACAGTTCTGCTCTTTGAGTTTTTGCAGGTTCGACAGACTAGGTTTTGGGTTGGCCCGTCTCTCCGAGACACGTAGATTCCCATTAGGCTGATGTGGCACAAAAGCCTGTTTTCTGAGTTTTACTGACTCTGAAAACTAGGTTCTGTGAGCGTTCTGCATCAAAGCTGTACCGACTCACTAGAACATATAGGTTCCTACTACGTTCATGGCATTCTTGCAGCCGGGTGGTACTGATATCTTCAAGAGATGGAAGGCATTTTCTCCAAGTGTATTGTGAAGGCAAGATACGGGGTAAGCTAAGTAGATCTTCAGCGGATGTTGTGGTGCGGTCAAAGCGATGGAAAAGGAACACTTCGGTGCAGTGAAGGGCAGTCTGCTTGTAGACCTGCACAGACGTGTAGATAACTTCCACCGAGGAGAAGGCGTTGCGTGATTATAGCCTCATATCTTTCAGATCTTCGTTTTCCTGCCTTCTTCTCCTTGAGCGCTCAGTAGCGATTGCCTCTCTGTAAACAGATCTTCAAATTACAAAATATTTTACAGGAATAATTTAATGACAGGTAATTCTGTGGTGACCAAACAAGAAGACAAGAGGGCACTAAAATTAAATATTTTAAACAAGAAATTTTTTTTTAACTTCACCAAACTTTGATTTCACATAAGGTCACAGAGAAGATCGTCCTCGATATTTGCCATTAAAATCATCTTACGAGAGCTAATCAGTCTGTCTGTCAGACTTTTTTTGCATTTGAAAGTTCATATACGTGCATTTAGTTCTGTTATGCCAAGCTGTCAGTTCGCTGCATAAAACTAATGGCAGCATGAGTTATTTCTCTTGTCTCATTAATTCTCTTTATCACTCTCTAGAGTAATCGACCCTTATCAACCGCGACTGTCCTTGACCTTACACCGTTCATTCTTTCCCTGAGTGCTGTACGTCAAAGGTCGGCAATTCACAACTGGGTGTTGCTCCAACAAAGTACGTTCATTGATCTGTTACTTGATGGCTTTCTTATTTATCTTCCCCTTCTCTAATAAAAGGTCATTAGACGTGAAGATCTCTTACCAGACAACACAGAAAGTCATTCTTATCAATCATTAACGAGAAATATCTATTGAGCACTTGGAAAGAAACGAATTTTTAAACACAACAAAGTCAACACTCACCGACTAATTGTTTCAGCTTATAAATAATTCGAGCAGCTTTCTTATTGATTTCCATTTACAATCACAACAGCGAACTGCCCACTCTGATTAACACAGATCTCTGCAAAAATGCCTGCTGGGTAAATTCAGTTCACACAGCCATAAAACACTCTGTGAGATGTCTCACGAAGCGCGTGTCTGTCTAATCTTTTCATCTACGTCTAAATTAAGACGCAACCATCACTGGGCTTGTCACTGGACAGCTGGGTGGATCCTAGTAGCTCTTCAGATATTTCAACCCATGATCTCCTTCAGACAAGAGGTCGGTACAGTGACCCCCTGATCAACTGATTCCCCGTAATAATTGATAAGACTTTCATGGCGTGTCAGAGACGAAGAATGCGCCGTCGAAGAACCGTTGTTGGGTCTCTGGACATTGACAAACGATGCGTGAACTGCCTGTCTGGTCGTGTGAGATGGCTGCCAATATGGCTGCTTTCCCACTTTTTTTTTTTAGATTTTTACCATCTTTGAGAATAGAAAATCTCACAAGTAGCAGATCTTTATCTGAACTAGATATTTCGTTCCAGGCCTTGTACATTAGCTCGGAATCTAAAAATCTCGTGCAATGTAGAAAAGTGATTTATCGCGGTGTTGTGTGGTTGGCATTCGGAAGATAGCAGACAAAGCGCTTTGAAAGAAGAGAGGGTGGGGTGGAATAACAGGATAGTGAACAGGAAAGCTGTGTAGTTAACTACCTGGGACTTGAACCATGGACTTAGGCAGGGTGAATAGCTACCCAGCCACGAGAAACTGCGCAATCTCTACGGGGCCATCTTTCATCTTAGAGCCATCTTACATCTTAGAGGCATATTACATCTTAGAGCCATCTTACATCTTAGAGCCAACTTACATCTTAGAGCCAACTTACATCTTAGAGGCATCTTACATCTTAGAGGCATCTTACATCTTAGAGGCATATTACATCTTAGAGCCAACTTACATCTTAGAGCCATCTTACATCTTAGATGCATATTATATCTTAGAGCCATCTTACATCTTAGAGCCAACTTACATCTTAGATGTATGATGGCCGAACGGTATGAGCGGTTGTTGTAATGCAGCGACGAACTAACCACCACCCACGCAGGCCTCAGGACGAAGTTTAGTAAGAACCCAGGCCACCTCCGATCCTTTCCGTTTACCCCCAGATACACGGCCTGATCCCCCTCTTGTTATGGTCTGTACTCTTATTATATGACTCTGTATTACACAGACCGAACACGAATGATACGCCACTGTCTGTCCCTCGTCATTTAATTATTACTT
Source organism: Achatina immaculata (assembly GCA_009760885.1). Lineage (NCBI taxonomy): Eukaryota > Metazoa > Mollusca > Gastropoda > Stylommatophora > Achatinidae > Lissachatina > Lissachatina immaculata. Next base: position 40,178,441 of record CM019702.1, on the reverse strand, counting down.
CTTCAACCATTTTCATTTAATCTGCATTTACAAAGTCTCTTCTTTTTTTTCACATTTAGGCCGAGCCTTGTACCCGTTCAGATCTTATCTTATATCCTTCCCGTGCCGTTAGACGTCACATAGGGCTCGCAAAGTAGTTCGCCAATTTTTCCTGTCTTCGGCGAGTCTTTCAACCTCAACAAAGGATTTTATGCCTGTTAACTTGGCCTCTCTTAATAATGTTCTCTTCAGAGTTTCACGCGGTCTACCCGTTCAGATCCCTGGATTTAAATCTTCTCAGCCTAAACTCATAGATGATCCGCCGATACTGGAATGTTGCCATTACAATGGCCGCAAATGATATTGTTTACATGATGATAAATTCGTATAAATGTAAAATATTCATATATATATATATATATATATATATATATATATATATATATATATATATATATATAAGTCATATGCCAGAAACCATGTTACAAGATGTAAATTATAGCTTTGTTCTCATTTGCTAAGCTAGTTCTTTTTTTAAATACTGGTATATGTTTTTTTCTAAATTGGCGAACTACCTTGCGAGCCCTATGTGACGCTTAGCGGCGCGGGAAGGATATAAGATATATGTTTTTTCTTGCTGGCTATTAAAACTTACAGCAATTTCTTGTGTGATATTAAATTCTGTTGCGAGAACCACGTAACACGTGTACCACCAGTCAGTATAGTAACACTAAGAATTGTAGGAAACACCGGCAGAGACTGCCCACACAAGAGATGGATGGAAGAGGTTACAGAAACCTTAAATATCCTATTATATTAAGCAGAGTCATCATCCCTAACAACATGTATGTTAGTCCCATCAAGACTGAAAGGTATGCGAGAAAAGAGACAAGACAGGTGAGAGCAATATATGTAGGGTCATCTTAAAAAATTGTATATAGAGCACATAGAATTGAACAATAGAAACATTCATTTCATTCATTCATTCATTTGCATGTCCCTTGAGGAACTTTCAGTCCCAAACAGCATTCCTGTAGGCCTCTCGGTTGTGAGCAAGATGGCCTGCTGCTGATGTATCCATTTGCAGATCATCAACGATGTCTTGCAGCCATCTTCGCCTTGGTCTTCCTCTCTTTCTTTTTCCCATTATGTACCCTTCCAAGACGGTCTTCTCTAGATTATCATGACGTTTAATGTGTCCAAAATATTTAAGTTTTCTCTCTTTAATCCGCTTTACTAGCCAGCCTTCTTCAATATTAAGTTCTTGTAGTATGGATATATTTGTTCTTTTTGTGTCCATGATATTTAAAGAACTCTTCTGTAGCATTTACATACAAAGGCATTTAAGAGTTTCTTAGCTGTTTTGTTAAGAAACATAGCTAGAGAATTACCGAGAATATATTGGCGGACTGCAGTACTACTAACATCTGTCTGGCTCTGTGGTTCTTCACCTCTTTTGTTCCATAGACTTCCCTTTACAGCCTGAGAACAGTTGTAGCCCCTAATTAAAGGATAAAGCAATAAAAATAGTCTTGATGATCCCAAGATCTTTCAAATCGAGCCAGTCCACTTGATGGTTCGTGGATTCTCAGAAATCATTCCGTGGATTTCCTGGGTGTCCAAGGAATTCCAGATTGAGAACCGCTGATTTATACCATGTCATAGCAGCAGAGCTAAATAGTTGGAGACCGCCGTTTGAGCATTAGGGAAAATTATAGATAAACAGGCAGGCATAAGAAAGAAAGAAAATTATAGATAAACAGGCAGGCATAAGAGAGAAAGAAAATTATAGATAAACAGGCAGGCATAAGAGAGAACGAAAATTATAGATAAACAGGCAGGCATCAGAGAGAAAGAAAATTATAGATAAACAGGCAGGCATAAGAGAGAAAGAAAATTATAAAGACAGATATAACCAAGCTCTGGACTCCTGTAGGACGAGCTACCGCTCAGTCATGACAGAGGCCCAAGTGCTTTAAGATTTGTTAGGTTTTGCTAGTGTGTCATTATCTGGTAGCTAGAACACTGGTCCTTAACTTAGGGTCTACGGACCTACAAGTATCTGTTCTATAGAATAAAGACATCAAATGATGAATCCTTAAATCGGCGTTCTTCCTGTCTTTAGTGGGCTTAGACTAGCAGGCGTAACATTAATATGCAATATCTTGACTGAAGTACTTCACCAGCTTCCCCCACAATCACACACGAAGACGTAGGATACGATTTTCATCAGCTATGATTTTCTCTCCTTCATGTACTGTCAGAATTTACAAACTCTTACGCTCAGATCTGTATTTCTGTTTGATAGGGATTTTTCATCAATCAATTTCCATAACTCCCCTGCCTGCTATTATTCAGTCGCAGGAAACATTTTCTAATGGAGAGCGAAATAACTACACAGCTCCCTAGATCATCTTAAGAAGTCTCTTCATTTTCTGCTGGAGATCTTTTCAACCATGGGATGTCATCGTGACCCAGCCGTCCCCTGTTGGTTTTGGAGTATCCTGTCACTTGTTACTCTAAGTTTTGGAGTATCCTGTTACTTGTTACTCTAGGTTTTGGAGTATCCTGTTACTTGTTACTCTAAGTTTTGGTGTATCCTGTTACTTGTTACTCTAGGTTTTGGAGTATCCTGTTACTTGTTACTCTAGGTTTTGGTGTATCCTGTTACTTGTTACTCTAGGTTTTGGTGTGTCCTGTTACTTGTTACTCTAGATTTTGGTGTATCCTGTTACTTGTTACTCTAGGTTTTGGTGTATCCTGTTACTTGTTACTCTAGGTTTTGGTGTATCCTGTTACTTGTTACTCTAGATTTTGGTTTATCCTGTTACTTGTTTCTCTAGATTTTGGTTTATCCTGTTACTTGTTTCTCTAGATTTTGATTTATCCTGTTACTTGTTTCTCTAGATTTTGATTTATCCTGTTACTTGTTTCTCTGACTGCGGGCGCTTCACTTTCGTTCAGTTTTGTTTTGCGTTGGCTGGACTTCTACCAACCTATCAGAAAATTCGACTTCTCCTACCAACCTAAAAGAAAATTCTACTTATCCTACCAACCTATCAGAAAATTCGACTTCTCCTATCAGTCTATCAGCAAATTCGACTTCTCCTGCCAGTCTATCAGAAATTTTTGCAGCATCGTCGTCCCGATCCTCATTTTCCCTGCCTTGTGTACCTCTACTAAAGACTTGAAATGGTAGCCTCTTATAACCGTGCTACGTGGGTTAATCCACACCCAGCCACTTTCTTATTCACTTATGTAGCTATTTTCCCATACTTTCCACTGTACTGGTTTCTATTTCATAAATTAGTAGTAGATACATTATTGCTGCTATCTGCTACTGTCCAGAAGATTGCGTGGGAAATAGGATTATAATTTGAAATATACCGTCCAAAATATTTTAAAATCAGTTAATATTGTGGTTTTTCAATTGTTATCAGAAAGTCGCACTATTTCAGAATTAAAATATAGCCATGAAGTTTTAACAAGTTTTCAAATACAAAAAAAGGATTATGAAAGATTTTAAAGCATTATTCATAAAAGATTAGTTATTTCAAATTGAACAGAGGGATTAGATTCTTCACTTTCTTCTTAACACTATGAAGCCAGACATTTTGTTGTAACATTCTGTCTGTTAAAAAACAAAGGGACATTATCATCACCAGAGCATCCATTTCCCTTTCAATGCTCATCAGTGGATCCCAAGCTTCCTTTAATGTGGGTTCTAATGTTCCCTCTAATCACTGGGTCCTAAGGTTTCTTTAATTAGTAGGTCATAAGGTTCCTCTAATCAGTGGGTCTTAAGTTTCGTCTAATATGGGTCTTAAGGTTCCCCCAATCATTGGGTCCTAAGGTTCCTCTAAATTAGTGAGTCCTAAAGTTCCTCTAATCATTGGTTCCTAAGGTTCCTCTAAATCAATGGGTCCTAAGGTTCCTGTAATCAATAGGTCCAAAAGTCCCTCTAAATCAGTGAGTACTAAGGTTTTTCTAATCAGTGAGTCCTAAGGTTCCACTAATCAATAGGTCCTAAGGTTCCTCTAATCAGTGAGTCCTAAGGTTCCACTAATCAGTGAGTCCTAAGGTTCCTCTAATCAATAGGTCCTAAGGTTCCTCTAATCAGTGAGTCCTAAGGTTCCACTAATCAATAGGTCCTAAGGTTCCTCTAATCAGTGAGTCCTAAGGTTCCTCTAATGATTGGTTCCTAAGGTTCCTCTAATCAGTGAGTCCTAAGATTCCTCTAAATCAGTGGGTCCTAAGGTTTCTCTAATGATTGGTTCCTAAGGTTCCTCTAATCAGTGAGTCCTAAGATTCCTCTAAATCAGTGAGTCCTAAGATTCCTCTAATCTGTGGGTCCTAAGGTTTCTCTAAATCAGTGGGTCCTAAGGTTCCTCTAATCAGTGAGTCCTAAGATTCCTCTAAATCAGTGAGTCCTAAGGTTCTTCTAAATCAGTGGGTCCTAAGGTTCCTCTAATCTGTGGGTCCTAAGGTTTCTCTAAATCAGTGGGTCCTAAGGTTCCTCTAATCTGTGGGTCCTAAGGTTTCTCTAATCTGTGGGTCCTAAGGTTCCTCTAATCTGTGGGCCCTAAGGTTTCTCTAATCTGTGGGTCCTAAGGTTTCTCTAATCTGTGGGTCCTAAGGTTTCTCTAATCTGTGAGTCCTAAGGTTCCACTAAATCAGTGGGTCCTAAGGTTTCTCTAAATCAGTGGATCCTAAGGTTCCTCTAATCTGTGGGTCCTAAGGTTTCTCTAATCTGTGGGTCCTAAGGTTTATCCAATCTCTGGGTCCTAAGGTTTCTCTAATCTGTGAGTCCTAAGGTTTCTCCAATCTCTGGGTCCTAAGGTTTCTCTAATCTGTGGGTCCTAAGGTTTCTCTAATCTGTGGGTCCTAAGGTTTCTCTAATCTGTGGGTCCTAAGGTTTCTCCAATCTCTGGGTCCTAAGGTTTCTCTAATCTGTGAGTCCTAAGGTTCCTCTAAATCAGTGGGTCCTAAGGTTCCCCTAATCTGTGGGTCCTAAGGTTTCTCTAAATCAGTGGATCCTAAGGTTCCTCTAATCTGTGGGTCCTAAGGTTTCTCTAAATCTGTGAGTCCTAAGGTTCCTCTAAATTAGTGAGTCCTAAGGTTCCTATAATCTGTGGGTCCTAAGGTTTCTCTAAATCAATGGGTCCTAAGGTTCCTCTAATCAGTGAGTCTTAAGATTCCTCTAAATCAGTGAGTCCTAAGTTTTCCACCACCTGCTCGACACTCAGTGCACATCTTTCAATAACTGAACAAGTTTATTTCCCTACAGCTTAGCCAGCCGGAAGCTGAGCTGATTTCTGAGTGATATCAACGTTGTATTGTCGGCCACACTAGCTTGCGGTCAGTCTTAAACTTCTATTTATTTGCTTTAATAAATGCACAAACAATATCAGGAAGAAACATTATTATTATGTAGTACAGTACAAAAGATTAGACACCTTTGAACAAAACATGCCTACAAGAGTTTAAATACAAATGCGGGGAGTCAGTTCTGGGGGGAAACGGTGTCTAATATTATTACATTGTCTTCTGACAATACTGCGCTCACAGAGATTTGCTCACTCAAAGCAAATAGGAGAACTCGACGCTTACTTAGAGCAAAGATCACACGAGCAATAAAGTGGTATTGTAGTCCTGTCGCGGGCAGCTGAAAGGAAGAGAACAAAAGGCAGATTATTAGAGACAACCTGACAAAGGACTAGAGAAGCTGAGAGAAACAACAGGCAACACAAATGGACCGGTCATCATACAAAGTCTCGCGCCGTACCATGAGACGTGAAGATGGATTGATTGCTGCGTTGTAAGATGGCACACTAAGTAATGTTTGGTGATTTCTCAACCCCCAAGTGGAAGTATAATAGTTCACAGTACTATTATTAATTTATACAAGGGAAGGACTTGGCAGGAAGGACACCAGAGAGAGAGAGAGAGAGAGAGAAAGAGAGAGGACAAGCATGAAAGACCAAGTGTCCATGAAAACTAGAGGAGAAAAGGAGAAGAACGTCCCATGGGGCAATTTGTTTCTCCGATCTGACCCAGAACCCAAGATACAGGATAGGAGTTGTTTTTCAACACCTGTCCTATAAGAAAGTATGTACCCGACCAGCTTGACGGAAAACCTGTTTAAACTTTCATCACTTATCTCGTCATCCGTTGCTTCAAGCCCTGGACTAGGAAAAGAAATGACCGATTTCGTCCGCATCAAGAGCTTGCTGTGTTGTTGTTCTCAGTACAATGTGGCTGGACCTCACATATTTTTGTAGAGGGAATAAATCACCGAACGCAAAACACGAATGAAGATGCTACAGACACAGCGAAACCAAGACCCTGCTGTAACCGCTGAAGTTTAGAAAAGAGGAATCTGTGTTTCATCAAAACGACAGGGGCATTTATGCCTGCGGAGTCTCAGTAAAGCCTGGTTTTTTTTTAATACAGTTCTGTGAAATAAATAAAACCAGGGCATTTCACTCCTTAGTCCACTCTTTATCTGTAGTTTCACGATCTTCACGCCAGCTACGACTACAAGTAAACCAGATTCTTGTAGCTCCATGATCCATTCATTCAGCTCTCCGAGCCATTGGGGCTCATTGCTGCAGGCAAGACTTGTCTCCACTCCTCTATGCTCTTAGTCTTCTCCTACCAACTGTCCACTCCTCTCTGTTCTTAGTCTTCTCCTACCAACTGTCAACTACTCTCTGCTCTTAGTCTTCTCCTACCAACTGTCAACTACTCTCTGCTCTTAGTCTTCTCCTACCAACTGTCCACTCCTCTCTGTTCTTAGTCTTCTCCTACCAAGTGTCCACTCCTCTCTGTTCTTAGTCTTCTCCTACCACCTGTCAACTACTCTCTGCTCTTGTCTTCTCCTACCAACTGTCAACTACTCTCTGCTCTTAGTCTTCTCCTACCAACTGTCAACTACTCTCTGCTCTTAGTCTTCTCCTACCAACTGTCCACTCCTCTCTGTTCTTAGTCTTCTCCTACCAACTGTCAACTACTCTCTGCTCTTGTCTTCTCCTACCAACTGTCAACTACTCTCTGCTCTTAGTCTTCTCCTAACAACTGTCAACTACTCTCTGCTCTTAGTCTTCTCCTACCAACTGTCAACTACTCTCTGTTCTTAGTCTTCTCCTACCAACTGTCAACTACTCTCTGCTCTTAGTCTTCTCCTACCAACTGTCAACTACTCTCTGTTCTTAGTCTTCTCCTACCAACTGTCCACTCCTCTCTGTTCTTAGTCTTCTCCTAACTGTCCACTCCTCTCTGTTCTTAGTCTTCTCCTACCAACTGTCAACTACTCTCTGCTCTTGTCTTCTCCTACCAACTGTCAACTACTCTCTGCTCTTAGTCTTCTCCTACCAACTGTCCACTCCTCTCTGCTCTTAGTCTTCTCCTACCAACTGTCAACTACTCTCTGCTCTTAGTCTTCTCCTACCAACTGTCCACTCCTCTCTGCTCTTAGTCTTCTCCTACCAACTGTCCACTCCTCTCTGTTCTTAGTCTTCTCCTACCAAGTGTCCACTCCTCTCTGTTCTTAGTCTTCTCCTACCACCTGTCAACTACTCTCTGCTCTTGTCTTCTCCTACCAACTGTCAACTACTCTCTGCTCTTAGTCTTCTCCTACCAACTGTCAACTACTCTCTGCTCTTAGTCTTCTCCTACCAACTGTCCACTCCTCTCTGTTCTTAGTCTTCTCCTACCAACTGTCAACTACTCTCTGCTCTTGTCTTCTCCTACCAACTGTCAACTACTCTCTGCTCTTAGTCTTCTCCTAACAACTGTCAACTACTCTCTGCTCTTAGTCTTCTCCTACCAACTGTCAACTACTCTCTGTTCTTAGTCTTCTCCTACCAACTGTCAACTACTCTCTGCTCTTAGTCTTCTCCTACCAACTGTCAACTACTCTCTGTTCTTAGTCTTCTCCTACCAACTGTCCACTCCTCTCTGTTCTTAGTCTTCTCCTAACTGTCCACTCCTCTCTGTTCTTAGTCTTCTCCTACCAACTGTCAACTACTCTCTGCTCTTGTCTTCTCCTACCAACTGTCAACTACTCTGCTCTTAGTCTTCTCCTACCAAGTGTCCACTCCTCTCTGCTCTTAGTCTTCTCCTACCAACTCTCCACTCCTCTCTGCTCTTAGTCTTCTCCTACCAAGTGTCCACTCCTCTCTGCTCTTAGTCTTCTCCTACCAACTGTCCACTCCTCTCTGCTCTTAGTCTTCTCCTACCAAGTGTCCACTCCTCTCTGCTCTTAGTCTTCTCCTACCAACTGTCCACTCCTCTCTGTTCTTAGTCTTCTCCTACCAACTGTCCACTCCTCTCTGTTCTTAGTCTTCTCCTACCAACTGTCCACTCCTCTCTGTTCTTAGTCTTCTCCTACCAAGTGTCCACTCCTCTCTGTTCTTAGTCTTCTCCTACCAACTGTCCACTCTTCTCTGTTCTTAGTCTTCTCCTACCAACTGTCCACTCCTCTCTGTTCTTAGTCTTCTCCTACCAACTGTCCACTCCTCTCTGTTCTTAGTCTTCTCCTACCAACTGTCCACTCCTCTCTGTTCTTAGTCTTCTCCTACCAACTGTCCACTCCTCTCTGTTCTTAGTCTTCTCCTACCAACTGTCCACTCCTCTCTGTTCTTAGTCTTCTCCTACCAACTGTCCACTCCTCTCTGCTCTTAGTCTTCTCCTACCAAGTGTCCACTCCTCTCTGCTCTTAGTCTTCTCCTACCAACTGTCAACTACTCTCTGTTCTTAGTCTTCTCCTACCAAGTGTCCACTCCTCTCTGCTCTTAGTCTTCTCCTACCAACTGTCCACTCCTCTCTGTTCTTAGTCTTCTCCTACCAAGTGTCCACTCCTCTCTGCTCTTAGTCTTCTCCTACCAACTGTCAACTACTCTCTGTTCTTAGTCTTCTCCTACCAACTGTCAACTACTCTCTGTTCTTAGTCTTCTCCTACCAACTGTCAACTACTCTCTGTTCTTAGTCTTCTCCTACCAACTGTCAACTACTCTCTGTTCTTAGTCTTCTCCTACCAACTGTCCACTCCTCTCTGTTCTTAGTCTTCTCCTACCAACTGTCAACTACTCTCTGCTCTTAGTCTTCTCCTACCAACTGTCAACTACTCTCTGTTCTTAGTCTTCTCCTACCAACTGTCAACTACTCTCTGTTCTTAGTCTTCTCCTACCAACTGTCAACTACTCTCTGTTCTTAGTCTTCTCCTACCAACTGTCAACTACTCTCTGTTCTTAGTCTTCTCCTACCAACTGTCAACTACTCTCTACTCTTAGTCTTCTCCTACCAACTGTCAACTACTCTCTGCTCTTAGTCTTCTCCTACCAACTGTCAACTACTCTCTGCTCTTAGTCTTCTCCTACCAACTGTCAACTACTCTCTGCTCTTAGTCTTCTCCTACCAACTGTCAACTACTCTCTGTTCTTAGTCTTCTCCTACCAACTGTCAACTACTCTCTGTTCTTAGTCTTCTCCTACCAACTGTCAACTACTCTCTGTTCTTAGTCTTCTCCTACCAACTGTCCACTCCTCTCTGTTCTTAGTCTTCTCCTACCAACTGTCAACTACTCTCTGCTTTTAGTCTTCTCCTACCAACTGTCCACTCCTCTCTGTTCTTAGTCTTCTCCTACCAACTGTCCACTCCTCTCTGTTCTTAGTCTTCTCCTACCAAGTGTCCACTCCTCTCTGTTCTTAGTCTTCTCCTACCAACTGTCAACTACTCTCTGTTCTTAGTCTTCTCCTACCAACTGTCCACTCCTCTCTGTTCTTAGTCTTCTCCTACCAAGTGTCCACTCCTCTCTGCTCTTAGTCTTCTCCTACCAACTGTCCACTCCTCTCTGTTCTTAGTCTTCTCCTACCAACTGTCCACTCCGAGAGCTCGCATGTCTTATTCCAGGTTGTCACGCCACCGTTGTCTTGATCTGCCTCCTGGTCTGTCTCCTGGTCTGTCTCCTGGTCTGTCTCCTGGTCTGTCTCCTGGTCTATCTCCTGGTCTATCTCCTGGTCTATCTCCTGGTCTGTCTCCTGGTCTATCTCCTGGTCTGTCTCCTGGTCTGTCTCCTGGTCTGTCTCCTGGTCTATCTCCTGGTCTATCTCCTGGTCTATCTCCTGGTCTGTCTCCTGGTCTATCTCCTGGTCTGTCTCCTGGTCTGTCTCCTGATCTATCTCCTGGTCTATCTCCTGGTCTATCTCCTGGTCTGTCTCTTGGACTGCCTCCTGGTCTATCTCCTGGTCTGTCTCTTGGACTGTCTCCTGGTCTGTCTCCTGGTCTGTCTCTTGGACTGTCTCCTGGTCTGTCTCCTGGTCTGTCTCTTGGTCTGTCTCCTGGTCTGTCTCTTGGACTGTCTCCTGGTCTGTCTCCTGGTCTGTCTCTTGGACTGTCTCCTGGTCTGTCTCCTGGTCTGTCTCTTGGACTGTCTCCTGGTCTGTCTCCTGGTCTGTCTCTTGGACTGTCTCCTGGACTGTCTCCTGGTCTGTCTCCTGGTCTGTCTCCTGGACTGTCTCCTAGTCTGTCTCCTGGTCTGTCTCCTAGTCTGTCTCCTGGTCTGTCTCCTGGTCTGTCTCCTGGTCTGTCTCCGTTTGTGACTTCTGTATCTCTCTCTGAACCTTAAGTGCCCAGGGCACATTTGGCTTCCGCAATTGTTTTTCGCAAATGCCTGTCTTTTGCCTTTTTTTCGCTCTTGCCCAGGTGAGCCATCTATTGCATCACTTCTCTACAAGCCATCTTTTTATCTGTCTATTCTCCCCCATCCTCTCCAAGTGTACGAGCCATCTCAATGTGTTGCTTTTCAATTCTTCATGAGACATGGAACATCTACATCCTTCTCGTGCCGTTAAACGTCACTTAGGGCTCACATAGCAGTTTGCCAAGATTTCATGTTTTCAGCGAGCTTTTCAACCTCATCAAGGGATTTTATTCTCACTAAACTGGCCTCTCTTAACAATGTCCTCTTTAGAGTTTCACGTGGTCGACCTCTTTTTCTTCGGCCTGTTATGCTGCACTTGATAACTTAGACATGGAACACTAATGTCTAATATAAAAGTAAATGATTTATGTATTTTTTTCTAACTTTAAAAAGACATAAACATATTTCAAAAATATTACTTTTCATATTACAAATCATAGAAATACTTCTTGTAAACAAACCAGAAAAAAAAAAACAGCCCAATTAATATCAACATTATTCCTGAAAACAGACACAACAAAGATCACATACTGCAGAGACAAAGAAAATCACCAGTTACAACTAATCTAGGTAGTCCAGGAAACATAGTCAAAAAAATCGAACCAGTAAACATTTCTGAACCTCTAATTACGTTCGTTTTGCCCTTAAACACACAAGGGATAATACTGGCCTGGATTCTTGTTCTTTTCGTGAGTTCAGCCCTGTGCCATTATTTTGTAGACTATTGATTTCACGCAATCTCTTGATACAGTTACATGGTGTGATACAAATAATTACTTTATGTTCTATCTATCTATCTATCTATCTATCTATCTATCTATCTATCTATCTGTCTGTCTGTCTGTCTGTCTGTCATCTGCATGAACTAAGCAAGAGAAACTATGAACGATTTGTTGAATGGCTGATGGCTGTTAGATGACCCCCCCCCCCCCCACAACAGAAAGTTTAGTTTATTTGCACTGAATCTTCACGTAAAAACCTTGGCCTAAAGTTCTTGCCGTAAAGTTATTGGGGTAAAGATCTTGGAGGATCTAAGTCGAGAGTGTAATGCACTATAGAACCCATGTTTTCCCAAAATATCATCATGAAGAAGGCTTTTTCATCATCATCATCATCATCATCATTCCCCTGCCTTGCTGGTCTAAGTTCATTCATTCATTCATTCCCATATCCCTTGCGGAACTTTGCCTCTCTAACAGCACTCCTGTAGGCTGGTCTAAGTAGAGATATACAAATGCCTGCTTTCAGCAGCATCACTGGGAAGTCGGATAGAGTGTGGGCTAGTTTTTTTTTCGCTGTAAATGATAGCTGCTCTATTCCTCAAAATGTTGGATAGATTCACATGATCAGACTCGCTGCCATACTTTCTGCCTGCACTAAGATGGAACACAAAAACGAAAAACTGTAATCTCATAAGAAGACACTAGAGGATCTAACATATGCTTATAATGATAGCGAGAACAGAAACATGAAGCACGGCAGACAAAAGACCTAGTACCTGCTACAACTGAAGAAACAAAACACGTTCCTGAGCAGTAATTCTCCATGTACTTATAAAAGTACTGGAAGACAGCTACTTGTCTGAGTGTTTTTATACCAACCTGTTCTTGTGCTTGTACCATCTATCTGTAAGTGCGAGCTGGTGTTCTCCGTAGCCGATGCTGTGGCGGTGTTGAGACATAGCGTCGTATCAGCGTGGGAGCGGGTTACGGCAGCTATTTTTTCAGTCCCGGAGTACAGCTAAAAAAGCAGACGGTGTTCAATGCTTCTTTAGCAGACTCCACCACCGTAGGGACTACGGCGATCCTTGCCCCGTTAGCCAGGCTAGGCCTGTTACTAGGAGGTAGCAGGGGAGAGGTGGGACAGGGTCTTGATCAGCTATGGCTCGCTTACCCTGACGCTAGCATATCAGCTATGGCTCGCTAACCCTGACACTAGCATATCAGCTGTGGCTCGCTAGCCCTGACACTAGCATATCAGCTGTGGCTCGCTAACCCTGACGCTAGCATATCAGCTGTGGCTCGCTAGCCCTGACGCTAGCATATCAGCTGTGGCTCGCTAACCCTGACGCTAGCATATCAGCTGTGGCTCGCTAACCCTGACGCTAGCATATCAGCTGTAAGTCGTCTTACTGGACAGTGTCTTCATTCCATACCATCCTGTTAGAGAAGTGTTTATAAATTGTTATTAAAAAAAAGATAGCCGATATATATGCAGTATATATATATATATATATATATATATATATATATATATATATATGATACATATAAATATTTTTGATAAAGTATGTGCTTGTTGGTTCTGATAATAGCATCATAACTGAGCGTGTGTGCACGGCTATATTAAAACTTGTGTATGTGACTGTACGTAACGGAGTAAACCTAATTTATATTTCTTATCTGACGTAAGATGCTATCATCATTATAAAGCTGTATAAGGATAGATTTCTCCCTTTACTGACGGAGAACTTTCTTATGTACACGCTCCTATTTAACACAAAGCTCCGCTCTCAAAATACAAAACAAATAAACTCGGCCAAAAAAAAAAAAAAGTTTCTTCCTTGGTCCAGCAGATTCCTGACCTTTCTCTTAAACAAATTCCTGTTTCTCCTTGACAGACATTCCCTGTTGAATGCTATTAAAACCTGATTCTAGGCCCGTTTCTTTGATTGATCCATTCGAGGAAATTGTGTCTGGGACGATTTATACACAAGCTGTACACCACTCCGTGAACCTTCTGATACGACTAAATTTTTAATCTGGAAATTTCCTTACTCTAAGAGAGTTATGACTGCTGCAGGTTTTCGGAAAACATTTGTGTCGGATATTCGCAACTTCGGCTAATTCCAATGAAAAAAAATATATTATTTTTTTAAAAATCGTATGAATTACTGCTGATCTCAGATATATAAAACCGTATATTGTTTTATACAATAATATTACAAGAAAGCCATGGATGGGAGAATGTAAACAATGAATATTTTATAACAAAATAATTCCCTGAAAGCAGTCTACACGGAGAAGAAAATGTCAGTAATAATTTTTTGCTGAACAAACTCTTCCAGCGGCTGTCTTTCTCTGTCCTGTGAATCTAAGAAGAGAATATACTTTCAGCTTTTCTTTGTTTCTTTCTTCTTTTTTTTTTCTTTCAAATTCTGAACTCTTTTACACTGTAAGAAAACAGCTACATTTCTAGTTGTTTTTCAAGAAGCTATTCATTTTTCAATTTGTCTATCTTTCATTAAATCGTTTAGCGTTTTCTCCACTGAAACGACAACTGATTTGAAATTAATCTTTCGTCAGGTGGCATGCCGATAGAAGTTGATGATGATGCATTTTTAGCAATGTAAATAACCGGCGGTCATATAGTGCGTGAAAGTGGCAATGGATTGGTCACACTATGAGAGTGACAGACGAATCCTTACCACCAGCAGCTTTCTTGTGGACTCCACGGGTTAAGAGAAGCATGGAACAATCTACAGGAGGCAGATTTTCTCAACAACAGAGAAAATTCTGGCACAGGACTGACATGGGAGACAATCATGAAAATAGCCAAGGACTGACAAAGGTTACCAGAAGTCCCTTGTGTCTTGGGTACTAACGAGACAAGAAAGAGATATACAGTGCATATATTTCCACGAGCAGGCAAGCAAGAATATGTAGTAACTACTTTAAAGCGTGGAAAGTTAACAAAACGTAAAATATATAGGACATAACTTCAGTATTGTTACAGATTAACAATGTAATATTTCAGCGATACCTTCAGACGACAGCAACAAAACTAAAAAGCGATGAATGAACCATTACAAGTACGTCAAAAAAAAAACCTCTTGTAGATTCCAGGAGAACTCAGTCAGTAGAAATGATGACAGATAAAAGAGATAACGACTGTGGTAAAATTGTTTCTAATAATAACGGTAGACAGAGATGAACGGTTCAGTTGTGCACAAAGATAACAATGTCTTTTTTCCCTAAACGTGAACCATACACTTCTGTTTATCAGCAGAGATACACACAGATCAACAAAAAATTCAGTTCAGTGGAAAAAAAAAGAAAATGACTAGCTAATACGACGTAAAAATACTTCTTTTTGAAATATCAGGCATATGTGTCATGTAATTGTCATATTTCAGGTTAAACCTTTCCTTCCCGCAGCCCTGGAAACTAGAATAGCGTGTTTTAATCAATTAAAATTTGCCAAACCAATCAGCGCTCCAAGTCTTCTATGCTGGCGAACCGGAAGAAGTTAGGGCCGCCATAATTTTTTTTTAGATTTGTACCCCCTTTCCAGACTACATGAAAGACGTTTCTGCGGAGGTCTCGTTGGATGTAGTTAACTTGTGTCATCCCGCTTAAACAGCTCTTTTCCTTCACGACTTGTAGGATCTCTTCGTCTTATGGGCCACATTTCTCCTGCATTGAGACCTAGTGTAAAGGTTACGACTCACTCAGCCGGGCACAGTTTCGGCACACAGAAGATCTGATTGACACTCTACTTGGCCGATCAAATCAAAACAGGCCTAGTAGTCAATCGACGAAAGAACAGAGTGTCTAGAAACGTCCATTAAGTCCCGGACTTTGAGAGTAATGCAACTCGCGCTATAAATCCTACTTTTCGAGCTCTTCATCATTTTGCCGATCCATTAAATTGTTAATGCTACGTGTCAGGGATGTTCTTCGCTTCTTTCTTCTCCTGTTCTTCCCCGCCTTCCATCTTTGCTGAAGAAAACACTGGCGGAGATTTGAAAGTATTTTCTCGTCTCCGCGCAGAAGAGCTTCCTGTAAGCTGATGGTAAAATCGAAGAGTTCTATTAGTTCCACTCAGACGACAAAGTTCGATCCCATCTCACGAGCTGACACACTGCGGTTTATTTCTGACCGTTTATATAAGGGGATGTTTACATTCCCTATAAATGATACTAACATGAAAATACAAAATCCAAGAGCACTTCAGTTTTACAGAAAAAAAAGGGGGAAAGAAAATAGAACATTTTGACCTTCAAAGAATCATTGTTCTAATATCGGCGGCCAAATCGGTCTCATGATGAACACAACGCTAGATTTTGTATCTCCCGCAAGAACTAAAGAAAAGAACTACAATCCTGGCGGGCAACTTAAGTGCATCAGAGAGGACTGTTTTCTAAAATTGGCACTTCGCCAAAATGAGGGTTGCTTTGAGCTGACTAGAAAGAACAAATCATTTTATCAATAATTCAGTGTATCCAGTGAAGTCCTTCTGTCATATCTCTCTACGGCTTACAGTGTGGTCACATATCGGAAACTGGCAAATAAATTGTGCTGACAATAGCTTCAAGCGGTGGTCTTCTGCCATTAAATCATTGATCACGTGGTTATGACAACAGTGTGGGGGAAATTGGCGTGTGTAGAAAGAAAGAGGACAAGGGCATTGCTATATAATAAAGGCTGTGCTACATAATCCAGGCACTGCTATATAATCCAGGCACTGCTATATAATGCAAGCACTGCTATATAATCGAGGCCCTGTTATACAATCCAGGAACTGCTATATAGTCTAGGCACTGCTATGTAATCCAGACACTGCTATATAAACCAAGCACTGCTATATAATACAGGCACTGCTATATAACACAGGCACTGCTATATAATCCAGGCAGTGCGACGATTTAAATACAGCTTTCCAGTATTAATCAATATGTATTATGCTGAACGACAACATAAAACAGAGAAAGCCCTCCAGAACCCAGAACCATAAAACATAGAAAATCCTCCAAGCCCCAAGACCATACAACATAAGACAAAGTGAACTTTGTCTCAGACATGTGATTTATTTTTAGATGTAAAACGCCCCCCCCCCTTTTTTTTCTTCACTGATGGCATGAATCTGTTAAAGAGAAAAAGGGAAACATTACTTGGTTTTCCACATATTTTTTTCTTTGTATATGCATAGCCTCAGAGAGGAATTTTGTCAGCTAGTGGAAGACTACTACTCTCTTTTCTCCTCAACGGCTAGTGGAAGATTACTTCTTTCGTTTCTCCTCCACAGCTAGTGGAAGACTACTACTCTCATTTCTCCTCCCCAGCTAGTGGAAGAATATTTCTCTCTTTTCTGCTCCACACCTAGTGGAAGATTACTTTTCTCTTTTCTCCTCCCCAGCTAGTCGAAGACTACTTCTCTCTTTTCTCCTCCCCAGCTAATGGAAGACTACTTCTCTCTTTTCTCCTCCCCAGCTAGTCGAAGACTATTTCTCTCTTTTCTCCTCCCCAGCTAGTCGAAAACTACTTCTCTCTTTTCTCCTCCCCAGCTAATGGAAGACTACTTCTCTCTTTTCACCTCACCATAAAACAGACAAAACAGTTCAGGACCCAAGACAATAAAACAGAGAAAACAATTCAGGACCCAAGACAATAAAACAGAGAAAACAGTTCAGGACCCAAGACAATAAAACAGAGAACACAGTTCAGGACCCAAGACAATAAAACAGAGAACACAGTTCAGGTCACAACACAATAAAATAGAGAAAACAGTTCAGGTCACAAGACAATAAAATAGAGAACACAGTTCAGGTCACAAGACAATAAAACAGAGAAAACAGTTCAGGACCCAAGACAATAAAACAGAGAAAATAGTTCAGGACCCAAGACAATAAACCAGAGAAAACAGTTCAGGTCACAACACAATAAAATAGAGAAAGCAGTTCAGGTCACAAGACAATAAAATAGAGAAAACAATTCAGGCCCCAAGACAATAAAAAACAGTTCAGGTCACAACACAATAAAACAGAGAAAACAGTTCAGGACCCAAGACAATAAAATAGAGAAAACAGTTCAGGCCCCAAGACAATAAAATAGAGAAAACAGTTTAGGCCCCAAGACAATAAAATAGAGAAAACAGTTCAGGCCCCAAGACAATCAAATAGAGAAAACAGTTCAGGTCACAAGACAATAAAATAGAGAAAACAGTTCAGGACCCAAAACAATAAAATAGAGAAAACAGTTCAGGCCCCAAGACAATAAAATAGAGAAAACAGTTCAGGCCCCAAGACAATAAAATAGAGAAAACAGTTCAGGCCCCAAGACAATAAAATAGAGAAAACAGTTCAGGCCCCAAGACAATCAAATAGAGAAAACCGTTCAGGTCACAAGACAATAAAATAGAGGAAACAGTTCAGGTCACAAGACAATAAAATAGAGAAAACAGTTCAGGACCCAAGACAATAAAATAGAGAAAACAGTTCAGGCCAATAACATAGGACAATAACATAGAGAAAACCGTTTATATATCTATATACATCGTCTGCCTCCCCCCACTATATCTATATACATCGTCTGCCCCCCGTTATATCTGTATACATCACCTGTCCCCCCACCATACCTATATACATCGTATGTCCCCCTTACCATATCTATATACATCGTCTACCTCTCCCCACCATATCTATCTGTCTCCCTTACCATATCTATATACATCGTCTGTCCCCCTTACCGTATCTATATACATCGTCTGTCCCCCTTACCGTATCTATATCCATCGTCTGTTCCCCCCAAATCATACCTATATACATCGTCTGTTCCCCCCAAATCATACCTATATACATCGTCTGTCCCCTCCCACCATATCTATATACATCGTCTGTTCCCTCCAACCATATCTATATACATCGTCTGTCCCCTCTACTATATCTATATACATCGTCTGTCCCCTCCCACCATATCTATATACATCGTCTGTTCCCTCCCACCTTATCTATATACATCGTCTGCCCCCCCACCATATCTATATACATCGTCTGTCCCCCCCTACCATATATGTATACATCGTCTACCCCCCCCCCCACCATATCTATATACATCGTCTGTCCCCCCACCATATCTATATACATCGTCTGCCCCCCCCCACCATATCTATATTCATCGTCTGCCCCCCCCTCACCATATCTATATACATCGTCTGCCCCCCCCACCATACCTATATACATCGTCTGCCCCCCCCCACCATACCTATATACATCGTCTGCCCCCCCCCACCATATCTATATACATCGTCTGCCCCCCCCCACCATATCTATATACATCGCCTACCCCACCCCCACCATATCTACATACATCGTCTGTTCCCTCCCATCATATCTATATACATCGTCTACCCCCCCCCCCCAACATATCTATATACATCGTCTGTTCCCTCCCACCATATCTATACATCGTCTGTCTCCCTTACCATATCTATATATATCGTCTGTCCCCCTTACCATACCATATCTATATACATCGTCTGTCCCTCTTACCATGTCTATATACATCGTCTGTCCCCCTTACCATATCTATATACATCGTCTGTCCCCCTTACCATATCTATATACATCGTCTGTCCCCCTTACCATATCTATATACATCGTCTGTCGCCCTTACCATATCTATATACATAGTCTGTCGCCCTTACCATATCTATATACATCGTCTGTCCCCCTTACCATATCTATATACATCGTCTGTCCCCCTTACCATATCTATATACATCGTCTGTCCCCCTTACCATATCTATATACATCGTCTGTCGCCCTTACCATATCTATATACATAGTCTGTCGCCCTTACCATATCTATACATCGTCTGTCCCCCTTACCATATCTATATACATCGTCTGTCGCCCTTACCATATCTATAACATCGTCTGTCCCCCTTACCATATCTATATACATCGTCTGTCCCCCTTACCATATCTATATACATCGTCTGTCCCCCTTACCATATCTATATACATCGTCTGTCGCCCTTACCATATCTATACATCGTCTGTCCCCCTTACCATATCTATATACATCGTCTGTCGCCCTTACCATATCTATATACATCGTCTGTCCCCCTTACCATATCTATATACATCGTCTGTCTCTCTTACCATATCTATATACATCGTCTGTCCCCCTTACCATATCTATATACATCGTCTGTCCCCCTTACCATATCTATATACATCGTCTGTCCCCCTTACCATATCTATATACATCGTCTGTCCCCCTTACCATATCTATATACATCGTCTGTTCCCTCCCATCATATCTATATACATCGTCTGTCCCCCTTACCATATCTATACATCGTCTGTCCCCCTTACATATCTATATACATCGTCTGCCCCCCCCCCACCATATCTATATACATCGTCTACCCCACCCCCACCATATCTACATACATCGTCTGTTCCCTCCCATCATATCTATATACATCGTCTACCCCCCCCCCCCACCATATCTATATACATCGTCTGTTCCCTCCCACCATATCTATATACATCGTCTGTCTCCCTTACCATATCTATATATCGTCTGTCCCCCTTACCATACCATATCTATATACATCGTCTGTCCCTCTTACCATGTCTATATACATCGTCTGTCCCTCTTACCATGTCTATATACATCGTCTGTCCCCCTTACCATATCTATATACATCGTCTGTCCCCCTTACCATATCTATATACATAGTCTGTCGCCCTTACCATATCTATATACATAGTCTGTCGCCCTTACCATATCTATATACATCGTCTGTCCCCCTTACCATATCTATATACATCGTCTGTCGCCCTTACCATATCTATATACATCGTCTGTCCCCCTTACCATATCTATATACATCGTCTGTCCCCCTTACCATATCTATATACATCGTCTGTCCCCCTTACCATATCTATATATATCGTCTGTCCCTCTTACCATATCTATATACATCGTCTGTCCCCCTTACCATATCTATATACATCGTCTGTCCCCCTTACCATATCTATATACATCGTCTGTCCCCCTTACCATATCTATATACATCGTCTGTCCCCCTTACCATATCTATATACATCGTCTGTCGCCCTTACCATATCTATATACATCGTCTGTCCCCCTTACCATATCTATATACATCGTCTGTCCCCCTTACCATATCTATATACATCGTCTGTCCCCCTTACCATATCTATATACATCGTCTGTCCCTCTTACCATATCTATATACATCGTCTATCGCCCTTACCATATCTATATACATCGTCTGTCCCCCTTACCATATCTATATACATCGTCTGTCCCCCTTACCATATCTATATACATCGTCTGTCCCCCTTACCATATCTATATACATCGTCTGTCCCCCTTACCATATCTATATACATCGTCTGTCCCCCTTACCATATCTATATACATCGTCTGTCCCCCTTACCATATCTATATACATCGGTTGCTCCGCCCTTTCATTGGGCCACTTCTGTATACATTGGCCGGCCACCCCACCCTATCTATATACATTGACTGTGCCCTGCGCCACTGTCTCGTTGAGCCCGTCTATATACACCGACTCCCCCCCCCCCAACCCTATCACTGGGCCCGCCTACATACATGGGCTGTTTATATTTTTAAAATAAAAACTATTATGTTTACAACGACCTTGAAATGTGTTCTGAACTTAAAAGCAATAATATTATGCTAGCGTCTTTGTATATTTTTATTGAGGGGGAAGGTAATTTTCTCCTTTTCTTTTTTTCTTTCATTCAGACTTCTATTATAAATACACATACATATATACATTTATACACACATACATATACACACATACTTATACACGCGCATATACAACTCGTACATACATACACACATATATATACACGCACATACACACACGTACGCGCATATACCCACCCTCACACACACATATACACACATACCAGCCCTGACAATCTGAACTTCTTGTGTCGCCGCCTATGATTTATTTTTATATGTACACAGATTGTGACTGCTTCAGATCATTAACTAATGACGTCTCGTGATTGCAGGTGAACCATGAAATTACCCTCAGACAAAAATGATAATTTCAGCATTCGTGCCAGACGCCGCCATTTTCTGGAGGGACAGTCTGTAGATAATCTCCATGTCTGGCATTCTTAAGATATAGTAAAAAAACAAAACATGGCGTATAGCGGCACACTGATTCAGTAAGAGCAGCAACATCATTTGTCAAATTAAAGCTACGAGAGATAAGACAGATGGAAGAACAAGAAAATGATCGGGTGGATGATTTCGCAGAAGGATTAAGAATTAGCCTCCAAAACTTGTAGAACGCGCAATTTAGAAGTGAAAGAAAGAAAAAAAAAGGAATGGTAACAGAATACTTCAGCACTGGAACGTGTACTCCAGTAGGATGCAGATCATAAGAGGACAAGGCACTGACCACTCGCTCATGAAACTTCTATTTTTAAAAAAAAATGGTTATCAGGTTTTCGGTGCTTTTCTATTTCTGTGACACCTGTAAAGAAAGGACGCGTCATGAACAGGGCATCTTGCTTTCAACCGAGAGGCCTACGGGAGAGCTGTTAGGAAAGCAAGGGACACGCAAATGACTGACTGACTGTAAAGGCAGGCGATGCCTGCACGCTTTTGTCATGAGAAAAAAAATGCTTATTCTATACATTCCTTAAAAATTCATAACTATTGAAATGTTTAGGAAAATGACATTTTGCATGCAGGGCCAGTCGTTCTATTTCCTACTTCCCACAGTGAAGTAAGTGAATAAATACAAAATGTATCACATAAAACTCAGCCCTCTTAATATAACGCTACATCAGAGTGCACGTGTGGTGAATGAAAGATAAATGTTACCGCCTTTACTCTGACGAATACCTTTCGCCGAAATGATTAAAGTTTCACTGTCATTGCTTTTTTTTTCAATATAAAACTATCCTTCCATCTTTGTTTTCTACGCGAGACTACGTTCATTAACATGCCTTACAGCAATAAATCTCGTCTATCAAAGTTAAAACGGAAACACATTTACCCTATATTTCTTGTCGTTATTTGTACAATTTTATGTTATGTATCTACAACTGGGTTTCTAGAAGACATTGAAAATTCCTGCCAAAACCCATGGAGCTTGGCTTCTTTGGGTCGTTTCGTTAGGCCTATGTGACTTGAAGAGATATTTTGTATTTAAACATCAAGGGCTCATTACACAGGAAAATCTGAGCATGCACTACCCTCTAGTACGCCTGGTCTTGCAGACTAATGTTTGCTATTCGTTTGCCTTCGAGAAGCCAAGGATTATTTCACTAGCCACTGTTGTAAATTAGTAGAGGACTTCACATCAATGGGACACACAGGAGTCGATATGAGACAGGACTTGATATCACTGAGATGTAGGACTTGACATCACTGAGATGTAGGACTTGACATCACTGAGAGGTAGGACTTGACATCACTGAGAGGTAGGACTTGACATCACTGAGAGGTAGGACTTGACATCACTGAGAGGTAGGACTTGACATCAGTGATGGAACTATGAATCAATGTGAGGCAGGGCTTAACATCAGTGAAAAAGTCATGAGTCACTATGAAACTGAACTTGACATCAGTGTGAGGCAGGACTTGGCATAGTGAGAGCCAGGACTTGACATCACTGTAAAGCAGGATTTGACATCAGTGTGAAGCAGGACTTGGCATAGCAAGAACACCATGAGTAAGTGACAGGCAAGGCTTAGTTCTGTGGTCCTTTGTTAAACACCTGAAAGCTACACCTACTTGTTCAGAAATTAGAAACTTCAACTACTAGTTCAGAACCTGGAAACTTGAAACTACTTGATCAGAAACTAGAAACTTCACATACTTGTTCAGAAATTGGAAACTTCACCTACTTGTTCAGAAACTGGAAATTTCAACTACTTGTTCAGAAATTGGAAAATTCAACTACTTGTTCAGCACCTGGAAACTTCGACTACTTGTTCAGAAACTGGAAACTTCACCTACTTGACAACTACTTGTGCAGCACCTGGAAGATTCACCTATTTGTTCAGCATCTGGAAGCTTCACCTACTTGTTCAGAACCTGGAGGCTTCACTTACGTGTTCAGCACCTGAAAGCTTCACGTGTTCAGCATATGGAATCTTCACCTACTTGTTCATCGTGTGGAAGCTTCACCTTCTATTCAGCATCTGGAAGCTTCACCTACTTGTTCAAAATATGGAAGATTCACCTACATATTCAGCACTTTGAGGCTTCACCTCTTTGTTCAGCATCTGGAAGCTTCACCTACTTGTTCAGCGTCTGATAGCTTCATCTACTTGTTCAGCGTCTGATAGCTTCATCTACTTGTTCAGCGTCTGATAGCTTCATCTACTTGTTCAGCGTCTGATAGCTTCATCTACTTGTTCAGCGTCTGATAGCTTCATCTACTTGTTCAGCGTCTGATAGCTTCATCTACTTGTTCAGCGTCTGATAGCTTTACCTACTTGTTCAGCGTCTGAAAGCTTCACCTGCTTATTCTGCAACTGGAAGCTTCATCTACTTGTTCAGTACCTGGAAGATTCACTTACTTGTTCAACATCTCGAAGCTTTACCTACTTGTTCAAGAATTGGACGCTTCTCCTAATTGTTCAACATCTGAAAACTTCACCTACTTGTTCAACATCTGGAAGCTTCACCTACTTGTTCAACATCTGGAAGCTTCACCTATTTATTAAGAAACTGGAAGATTCATCTACTTGTTCAACATATGGGAGCTTCATCTACTTGTTCAACATCTGGAATTTTCACCTACTTATTAAGAAACTGGAAGCTTCACCTACTTGTTCAACATCTGGAAGCTTCAACTACTTATTTAATATTTGGAAGCTTCACCTACTTGTTCAACATCTGGAAGCTTTCTATTGAACCTGTTCAACATATGGAAGCTTCACCTATTTATTAAGAAACTGGAAGATTCATCTACTTGTTCAACATATGGAAGCTTCATCTACTTGTTCAACATCTGGAAGTTTCAACTACTTATTTAATATTTGGAAGCTTCACCTACTTGTTCAACATCTGGAAGTTTCACCTTCTTGTTCAGCATCTGGAAACTTCACCTACTTGTTCAGTACCTGGAAGCTTCACCTACTTGTTCAGCATCTGGAAGCTTCACCTACTTGTTCAGCATCTGGAAGCTTCACCTACTTGTTCAACATCTGGAAGCTTCACCTAATTGTTCAGCACTTGGAAACATCACCTAATTGTTCAGCATCTGGAAGCTTCACCTACTTGTTCAGCATCTGGAAGCTTCACCTAATTGTTCAGCACTTGGAAGCATCACCTAATTGTTCAGCATCTGGAAGCTTCACCTACTTGTTCAACATCTGGAAGCTTCACCTAATTGTTCAGCACTTGGAAGCATCACCTAATTGTTCAGCATCTGGAAGCTTCACCTACTTGTTCAGCATCTGGAAGCTTCACCTACTTGTTCAGCACTTGGAAGCTTCACCTACTTGTTCAGCATCTGGAAGCTTCACCTACTTGTTCAGCATCTGGAAATTTCACCTACTTGTTCAGTACCTGAAAGCTACATCTAGTCAATCACCTTGACATCTTTTCTTAATGGTGTTTTAG